>JARQOD010000004.1:243937983-244040878 GCA_033576555.1 Oophaga sylvatica | reverse complement strand
CTTTGAGATGTCATGTTTTTTTCACCATGATTAGGTAGCTAGCAGTAATTTTTGCCGGACACACAGCAGGGGAACAGCAGGCGTTACTGAACCCCAAACACATCAGCGATTGTTTTCATCTGTGCATCTAACACTTCTGAGCAGCAACTGGCGCTGTTGAAGCCCAGGGTCAAGGAGGGTGTAGGCAGAGGCCTAGTATGAGACGTTTGAAGTTGAAGTTGTAGTTAGCAGCAGTAATTTTTGCCAGACACACAGCAGGGGAACAGCAGGCGTTACTGAACCCCACAAACACATCAGCGATTGTTTTCATCTGTGCATCTAACACTTCTGAGCAGCAACTGGCGCTGTTGAAGCCCAGGGTCAAGGAGGGTGTAGGCACAAATATTGAGTTATTGCCTTGTTACGTGGCCATTGCAAATGTATGTACGTCAAACAAGAATAAATGAAGTTTTACTACGACAATAAAATGATGAATTTCAATTACAATAATAGAAAAATATTTATACTTGACAGTCCTCTGTGGTTGATAACGTTTAATGGCTAACTGAAAATATGGTAACAAATTCAAAGCTTTCGAGACTACTCAGGTGTCTTCATCAGGCTAAGAGTAAAGCCAAAAATGAAGAATCACATATTTCTACACACAACAGGACACAGGAATAGCTAAGACAAGTGAGGGAGGGACAAGTGAGGGGAGACCGGCAACAAAAAGGAGAACAAGGATGAATTATCAGCGCCACACAATCACAGATAAATTAATGAATTTACCTGTGGCAAAAGACTTTAGTATGCCCGGTCATAGCATGATGGATATGGAATTACTGGTATTAAAATATAACTTCAAATATGAGAAACGTACAAAGGTTTCAGAATATAAGCTCATCATGACCTTTGACACTGTTAGTGATGGAATGAATAGATCACATGGATTTATGTCATTCTATATCAATTAAGGAATCTGCGTCTATGACCTTCCAGGGTCATGAAAACCCAAAAAAAGACGCCAATGAGAGGGCAATCAAACTTTCTATCCTTATCTAGGAACTGTTCCAATATTTATGTTCATCCCTGTGAGATAATGACAGTTCTGATACACGTCACTTACTTGTCTTACCTATTGCACTATTCCTGTGTCCTGTTGTGTATAGAAATATGTGATGCTTAATTTTTTTATTTAGTCTTTGCCTGATGAAGAGACGTGAGTAGCCTTGAAAGCTTGCAATTTGTTTCCATCTTTTCAGTTATCCATTAAAAGGTATCAACCACTGCTGACTCTGAAGTCTAAATATTTTTCTATCTACTGGCTAACACGGTACAAAGATACACATGTTTTCTAATTTCAAGAAGGAAAAATAAAGAAAATACAAATATAAACGCATATATGCACATGCCAAAAATAAATGGAACAACACAACACCCCAAAAATTGCTAACAAAATATAGTGTTGTAAATTTAAGAATAAAAGTCCATTTTTTTTTATGAATAATGCTTAAGGAACGCTATGTTAAACCATAACATAGTGAAGACAATGGATTTTGTAATAGTCACTCATCATCATCATCGCAAATTTTATGTGACAGTCACAGACATTTCAATTATTTAAGTTCATAAAATCGTAACTTTCTATAGCATGTATGACATGTCCAGCATGGACTCATCAATGTGATTGATGACACAATAATGTACGATAAAAAATAACCATTTAAAAAAACATTAGGCATTGTTTGTCACAATTTAAGTGTGTGCCTGCAAGTGTAGGTGAAACAAAGGCTACGGATAGCAAAGGTATATTCTATGTCTGTATCAGACAGTGGACAGCCTCTGATGGGTAATGCCGATGTTATACTGTACGTCAATAAAGTCTGCGGCTGAAATCATGCATTTTTTGCTTGTAGAGTGTTGAAGAGGGTAAAAGAATGTCTGGTTGCGCAAAGCTTTATCCGTCAACACTACCTTCCTACTGTCACGCGTAGGGTAGGGTAGCGTGTGGCAATTAGCTGACTATAAAATGTGAGGTTAGGCTGCGTTATTGCGCACTAGGGACGCAAAAAAAAATACAGCAGTAATAATTTAATGTGTAATACTCCACCTATGACAAACAAAAAAATTACGTTCCCTCTTTAACAATGTACAAGACTAACAAGCCTAATGGTTGACGCTGACTTAATTGAGATACAGTATTACATCAACATTGTCCATGAGTAACTATGCACTGTGATACCTATATACCAGTATTAATTTATATCTCTTGTGGTTGTTTCAACAGCACTTGCAGGTATAACTACCTATTGTCAGTATGCATGATGCACTTTCTAGATGTAATAATTTATTATTGGACATTATTACCATGTTTACATGCTGGCCATTTCATATATGGTGTTTGAAGTTACAGTTGGCATCAGTATGTGTATTTTATAATGTCTGTCATAAATAAAACTCGTGATGATGATGATGAGGATTTAATGATTCGTACATCCATTGACTGCATTATCTTACAGGTACAGATAAAGTTCCTTAAAAAGCATTAATTCATAAGTATGAAATGTACTTTTATGCATTAATTTCAAAATGTGAAGAGTAGACTATGTTTTATTTTTTGTTACCATTTCTAATAGACATGTGCAGATATGCGCTGTGATGACAAATTATTATTTGTCCATATTTGTCATAAAAATTTATCATTCTAGGCCTGCAAAACTTCACAATTTCATGTTTTCAGCATAACAAGCAGGGTGACGGCTCTTCCCTATTTGGAGCATGTTGGTCATGTGTTTTTCTGTCCATGTGTCGGGAACAGGAGACTTCTTGCCGTTCACACAGCAGGGGAACAGCTGGCGTTACTGAACCCCACTAACAGTAGAGCTTGTGTTTTGTTCTGTGGACACGACACTTCTGAGCAGCAACTGGCAGTGTTGGAGCCCAGGGAGTAGAGTTCAGGTGGTAGAAAGATGAACATAACAGGAGACATGGATAACGTTGCGAACCAGTTATTTAATCTGAAAACGGACAGACAAATTCTGGCGAGATCCATGCCTTGTTCATTTTCAGAAAAGTAAGCCGGTCTACATTATCGGAGGATAGTCGCATGCGACGGTCTGTTAGTACACCACCTGCAGCACTAAAGACGCGCTCCGATAATACACTGGCAGCAGGGCAAGCCAGCACCTCCAATGCATACTGGCTAAGCTCTGGCCATGTATCCAGCTTAGAGACCCAAAACTTGAATGGGGAAGAGCCATCTGGGAGTACACTGAGAGGCAAAGCCAAGTAGTCTGTCACCATCTGACGGATACGTTGCCTCCCGCTGACTGGAGCCCTCTCGGATGGTGTAGACATTTGTGGCGCTGCCACAAAACTTTGCCACATTTTTAACATACTGGTCTTTCCCTGTGCAGAGGCACTGCGTGTGCTCCCTCTTGTTGCAGAGCTCTCTACACTGCCTCGACGCACAGAGCTGCTTTGTAAAGCAGTAGCAGCAGCAGTGCTCTCGGCAGTAAGGTAGAACATTAGGGATTGCACCAGTGTGTCTTGGTACTCCCGCATTTTACGCTCCCGGTTCAACGGTGTGATGAGGCTTTTGACGTTGTCCCGGTAGCGAGGGTCTAGGAGGGTGTACACCCAATAATCAGACGTCGTGAGTATGTGGGCGATGCGGCGGTCGTTTCTTAGGCACTGCAGCATGAAATCAACCATGTGCTGCAGACTCCCAACTGGCAAAGAAACGCTGTCCTCTGCAAGAGGCGTCATCTCTGCCTGCTCTGCATCACCCCACCCTCGCTCTACATACTGACTAGAGCGTTGTGTACCTCCCTCTGGAGCGATGTCTTCCTCCTCCATTGACTCCTCCTCCTCATCCTCCTCACAAAGTGAGCCCTGCCCAGCCCTTTGTGAGGAACCACGTTGCGCTGACTTTCCAGAAGGTGATGGAATTTGTGACTCCTCATCCTCCACCTCTTCCAAAACCTCATCCCTTATTGCTTGCAGTGTTTTTTTGAAGCAGGCAGATAAGGGGGACAGTCAGGCTGACTAGTGCATCATCTGCACTCGCCATCCGCGTTGACTCATCAAACGCACGCAAAACGTGGCACATGTCCTTCATAGTGGCCCACTCATTAATGGTGAAGTGTGGACGGCGCAAATTGCGTGTTGATTGCGCCTGATGCAGCTGATACTCCATAACTGCTGGCTGCTGCTCACACAACCGCTCCAACATATGTAACGTTGAATTCCACCTGGTGGATACGTCACATATGATGCGATGTTCAGGAAGGCGCAATCTGCGTTGCAGAGCTGCAATGCGCGATCTGGCCATGCTGGAACGTCGCAAGTGAGCGCACTCTAGGCGGACCTTGTGCAGCAGTGCATCAAGATCCGGATAGTCCCTCAAAAAACTCTGCACGACCAAGTTGAGCACATGTGCCAGACATGGTATGTGAGTGAGTTTGCCAAGGCCCAGAGCTGCCACCAGATTTCGGCCATTGTCACACACTACCAAGCCTGGCTGGAGATTCGCTGGCAAAAACCACACGTCGCTCTCCTGCTTGATGGCATTCCAGACCTCCTGCGCTGTGTGGCTTCGATTCCCCATGGGAATTAATTTCAGAACGGCCTGTTGCCGTTTGGCCACGGCTGTGCTCATATCGGTCGCATCAGGTAAGCGTCCACGGGTCCATGTGGAGGTAGACCGTGACGGCTCCTGCAGCGATGATTCTGAGGAACTGGAGTAGGAGGAGGAGTCAATGTGGACAGACTTGATTCCGGCAATCCTTGGAGTTGGCAGAACACGTACAGCGCCACTCGCAAGATCTGTACCCGGCTCCACAACATTCACCCAATGGGCAGTGAGTGAAAGGTATCGTCCCTGGCCATGGTTACTGGTCCACGCATCGGTGGTCAGGTGGACCTTGCTACTGACGGCGTTTAGTAGCGCATGTTTAATTTTTCCCTCAACATGCTTTTGCAGACCAGGGACGGCTTGCCTGCTGAAATAAAATCGGCTGGGCACATTGTATTGTGGGACTGCCAATGACATTAAGTCACGGAAACTGTCAGTCTCCACCAGCCTGAATGACAGCATTTCAAGGGACAGGAGTTTTGCAATGCCAGCATTCAGAGCCTGTGCTCGTGGATGGTTTGCCGAGTATGGCCGTCTTTTATCCCATGCCTGTGCTACCGATGGCTGTTTTGTGGCCTTGGTGTGTGAGGATGACAGGGAACTTGCAGCTGTGGTGGAATAACACTGTGTCTCTGGACAACAGTGACAGAGGTTCTTACATGGCGATCCTGTGAGGAAGCCGAAACAGCTGTGTGTGAACTGGAGGAAGAGGCTCCAACACGAGCTGAAGATGTAGGTGCTGCTGTAGGTTGGCCTACATCTCCAGTGTGTCTTTGTAACTCAACAAAGTGCTTTGACCGCACATGTTTCCACATATTTGTTGTATTAAGGTTACTGACACTTTTACCTCTTTTAATTTTTTGATTACACAGCTTGCATTTGACATAGCAAATATCATCTGCAACTGTATCAAAAAAGGACCACGCAGAGCAAGTCCTGGGAGCGCCCGGTTTGGCTGTTGGAAGAGAACTGCTCCGAACGGGTGCCAAACTGGAGGCTACAGGCAAGCGAGTCTGCAGCCTACCTCTCCCTACTGTTTGGACCGTTGGGGCAATCTCTTCCTCAGAGCTGCTCCCACCACCTTCCTGTTCCTCACGCCATGTTGGGTCTTGGACCTCATCATCTCCACCACTACCCTCTTCCAACACCTGCTGTTGTTGGGTGGTCTGGCCAGCACCATGCTCAACAGAAACTGGCAACTGAGTCTCATCATCATCAGATGCGTTCTGCGGTGTGCTGACCATCGGCACTGGCTCACCCGCCTCTTCAGATTCAGAGAGACACAGCTGTTGCGCATCACTGCATACTGCCTCTTCTTCACATTCCAGAATGCTGCTTGGCTGGGCCCCTGTTTGCAAGCCAACAGATTCTGAGAACAGAAGCAGAGACTCAGCTGGCTCCTGTACAGAGCTCTCTGACTGCCTGGGCAATTTGGCAGGCGGTGAAGAGACTGATGGTTGTTCAACAGTGCTGTGTTCCTGAGAGGAGGTGGAAGCTATTGAAGTCGATGCATTGGCTGCCATCCAACCAACAACGGCTTCAATTTGTTCTTCACGCAGCAGGGGGGTACGCTGAGCTCCTACAAAAGTGCGCATAAAGGAACGCTCACGGGGAAAACTGGTGGATGCTGTGTCACTGGGTGCGGCAGCAGCCACAGAATCCCCACGTCCTCTCCCTGCTGCAAATCCACGGCCACGACCACGACCACGTGCCTTACTCACTGACTTCTTCATCTTGGTAGATTGATAAAGAAAGTCAGAAAAGTTATAAGGCCTAAGTGTGGTTATTCCTCACAGACTACAGTGAACCCTGCAGACAACTGTTCAGTATCTGTGAAAGGCCCCTTTGTGTACTTCTATAGTGTTTGCAACCAATGTATTGTATACGGATGGAAGCGCGTCACACTAATAGATTAGATTTTTTTCCACTAAAATGGAGCAGCACCAATTAGAGAAAAATGTGAAGGATGAGGCAGTGACACACGCTCAGCAGACTACAACCGGCAGTGGTTGAAGAACAAACTGGAGCGTAATCTGCACTCCAAAAATGAAAAGCTCACAGACTACAGTGAACACTGAAACACAACTGTTCAGTAGCTGTTAAAGGCCCCTTTGTCTACTTCTATAGTGTTTGCAACCAATGTATTGTATACGGATGGAAGCGCGTCACACTAATAGATTAGATTTTTTTCCACTAAAATGGAGCAGCACCAATTAGAGGAAAATGTGAAGGATGAGGCAGTGACACACGCTCAGCAGACTACAACCGGCAGTGGTTGAAGAACAAACTGGAGCGTAATCTGCACTCAAAAAATGAAAAGCTCACAGACTACAGTGAACACTGAAACACAACTGTTCAGTAGCTGTTAAAGGCCCCTTTGTGTACTTCTATAGTGTTTGCAACCAATGTATTGTATACGGATGGAAGCGCGTCACACTAATAGATTAGATTTTTTTCCACTAAAATGGAGCAGACACCAATTAGAGGAAAATGTGAAGGATGAGGCAGTGACACACGCTCATCAGACTACAACCGGCAGTGGTTGAAGAACAAACTGGAGCGTAATCTGCACTCAAAAAATGAAAAGCTCACACACTACAGTGAACACTGAAACACAACTGTTCAGTAGCTGTTAAAGGCCCCTTTGTGTACTTCTATAGTGTTTGCAACCAATGTATTGTATACGGATGGAAGCGCGTCACACTAATAGATTAGATTTTTTTCCACTAAAATGGAGCAGCACCAATTAGAGAAAAATGTGAAGGATGAGGCAGTGACACACGCTCAGCAGACTACAACCGGCAGTGGTTGAAGAACTAACTGGAGCGTAATCTGCACTCAAAAAATGAAAAGCTCACAGACTACAGTGAACACTGAAACACAACTGTTCAGTAGCTGTTAAAGGCCCCTTTGTGTACTTCTATAGTGTTTGCAACCAATGTATTGTATACGGATGGAAGCGCGTCACACTAATAGATTAGATTTTTTTCCACTAAAATGGAGCAGCACCAATTAGAGAAAAATGTGAAGGATGAGGCAGTGACACACGCTCAGCAGACTACAACCGGCAGTGGTTGAAGAACTAACTGGAGCGTAATCTGCACTCACAAAATTAAAAGCTCACAGACTACAGTAAACCCTGCAGACAACTGTTCAGTAGCTGTGAAAGGCTCCTTTCTGTACTTCTATAGTGTTTGCAACCAATGTATTGTATACGGATGGAAGCACGTCACACTAATAGATTTGATTTTTTTCTAATATAATGGAGCTGCACCAATTCCACAAAATAAAATAAAAAAAAAAAAGAGTCAGTGACACGTGCAGATGCCTACAAACAGCGGTGGATGCAGAGCAAACTGCAGCGTCACCTGCACTGTCACACACACACTTTGCACAGAGCTGTTAAAACAACACTGGCAAAATGAAGCTTTACACAGCGGTTGGTAAACTAGCCTGCCTCAAGCACAGTAGTACACAAAATCGCAATATCTAACTGTCCCTCAGAGTGAGCAGAGTAGCGTTCTGTCCCTAACTGAGTTCACAGCACAGTGACGCTAAAATGGCTGCGGCGCCTTTTATAGTGCATTCTGACATCATTTCAGCAGCCAATCACAGCCATGCCATTAGTTAAGATGACCGCAGCATTACAGGATGTGCCCACACTTCATAAGATTCATCATTGGCTGACTAACATCACATTGCCTCTCAAAGAATTATGGGAACTTCCGATTCCGGTATACGATATTGAAAAAGTATCGGAATTAAGTATCGGAATTCCGATAACGCGAATATCGGCCGATACCCGATACTTGCGGTATCGGAATGCTCAACACTAGTTAAGAGTCCTGTTGCTGTTGATATCTGCAGTGTGGAGCTTTGCAGTGGTGCATACAGTGGAGGCCAAAAGTATTGGCACCCCTGCAATTCTGTCAGATAATACTCAGTTTCTTCCAGAAAATGATTGCAAACACAAATTCTTTGGTATTATTATCTTCATTTAGTTTGTCTTCAATGAAAAAACACAAAAATAATTGACCTAAAGCCAAATTGGATATAATTCCACACCAAAGCTAAAAAAGAGGGTGGACAAAAGTATTGGCACTGTTTGAAAAATCTTGTGATGCTACTCTAATTCGTGTAATCACCAGCACCTGTAGCTTAACTGTGGCACCTAAAAGGTGTTGGCAATAACTAAATTACACTTGCAGCCAGTTAACATGGATTAAAGTTGACTCACCCTCTGTCCTGTGTCCTTGTGTGTACCACATTGAGCATGGAGGAAAGAAAGAAGACCAAAGAACTGTCTGAGGACTTGAGAAACCAAATTGTCCATCTCCAAAGACCTGAATGTTCCTGTGTCTTCTGTGCGCAGTGTCATCAAGAAGTTTAAAGCCCATGGCACTGTGGCTAACCTCCCTAGATGTGGAAGGAAAAGAAAAATTGACAAGAGATTTCAACTCAAGATTGTGCAGATGGTGGATAAAGAACCTCGATTAACATCCACACAAGTTCAAGCTGCCCTGCAGTCCGAGGGTACAACAGTGTCAACCCGTACTATCCGTCGGTGTCTGAATGAAAAGGGACTGTATGGTAGGATACCCAGGAAGACCCCACTTCTTACCCCGAGACATAAAAAAGCCAGGCTGGAGTTTGCCAAAACTTTCCTGAGAAAGGCTAAAACGTTTTGGAAGAATGTTCTCTGGTCAGATGAGACAAAAGTCAAGCTTTTTGGGAAAAACCATCAACATAGAGCGTACAGGAAAACAAAAGAGTCATTCAAAGAAAAGAACACGGTCCCTACAGTCAAACATGGCGGAGGTTCCCTGATGTTTTGGGGTTGCTTTGCTGCCTCTGGCACTGGATTGCTTGACCGTGTGCATGGCATTATGAAGTCTGAAGACTACCAACAAATTTTGCAGCATAATGTAGGGCCCAGTGTGAGAAAGCTGGGTCTCCCTCAGAAGTCATGGGTCTTCCAGCAGGACAATGACCCAAAACACACTTCCAAAAGCACTATAAAATGGTTTGAGAGAAAGCACTGGAGACTTCTAAGGTGGCCAGCAATGAGTCCAGACCTGAATCCCATAGAACACCTGTGGAGAGATCTCAAAATGGCATTTTGGAGAAGGCACCCTAAAATAAAATAAAACTTCTTTATCAATTTTACCACACGCGGAACGGTATAAACGCCCCCCCAAAAGAAATTCATGAATTGCTGGTTTTTGTTCATTCTGCCTCCCAAAAATCATAATAAAAAGTGATCGAAAAATGTCATGTGCCCAAAAATGGTAGCAATAAAAACGTCAATTTGTCCCGCAAAAAATGTCAACTGTGGGCCAAAATCTGGAAAAATTATATCTCTCAAAATGTGGTGATGCAAAAACTATTTTTTGCAATAAAACGCGTCTTTTAGCGTGTGACAGCTGCCAATCATAAAAGCCCACTATAAATAGTAAATCAAACTCCCCTTTATCACCCCCTTAGGCTACTTTCACACCTGCGCTTTTTAGCGCTGCGTATCGAGCGCACATGAAACGCATGAAAAATCCGCGTGCAAACGCGTGTAATCGCTGCAATATTTTGCAGTCAAATAGTGCGCATTGCTTTGGAAAAACGCAGCGATTGTAAGTAGTGTTGAGCGATATTGCTCGATATCTAAAAATATCGTATCGAAATTGTATCGCCGATATCACTAAATATCGTCGATATCCGATTTCGATAGCGGAAGTCCCATGTAAGTCTATGGGAACAAAATATCGAAACTAAAAAAAACCTTTATTTCCTTGTAAACACTAAATATACACACATAGAATACATATATATATATATATATACATGTCATTGTGACATATATATATATACATATATGTATAGTTTATACACTTCTACATAGTAAAATATCCTCTGATTCAATTGCCGGGTAAAGCCGGCTTCTGTGAAAAGACAGAAGCACCCGACATGAAATGACACTTGGTGTACATAGGGTTAACCATGTCTTTTCATGTCGTTTGCAATCTGATTTGCACAAACAATTACATCAGTCTATGTGTGCAAAATTTCACACCTGTAGGGGTTAATTAAAGGTGTAAATTCGTTGTAAAAAAACCGGACTTTTTTGCTACGAATTTACACCTTTAATTAACCCCTACAGGTGTGAAATTTTGCACACTTACACTCATGTAATTGTTTGTGCAAATCAGATATCAAACTACATGAAAAGACATGGTTAACTCTATGTAAACCAAGTGTCATTTCATGTTGGGTTCTGCATTTTCACAAAAGCCGGCAATTAGCGGCTATTATACTATGTAGAAGTGTATGAACTATAAATATAAATATATATATATATATATATATATATGTGTCACAAATTTAATGACATGTATATATATATATGAGGTGTAAAATTGCTGAAAAAAAATGCGTGGGCTCCCGCCCTATTTTCGCAACCAGACAGACAAAGCCAGTGAGTGGGGGCAGATAATAATAGCCCAGAGAGGGACCATTATTTTTGGCCCCCCCCGGCTACTAACATCTGCCCCCAGACACCCCAGAAAGGGCAAATCTCTAATTAGATTTGCCCTTTCTGGCACTTTGCCCATCTATTCCCATTGCTCTGTAGCGGTGGCGAATGAGTTAATAAGGGGTTAAAATGACCTTGCAATTGAAAGGTCACTTTAAGCCAGGTTAATAATTGAGAGCTGTCAATTAGACAACTATCAATTATTAATCCTATTGTATGAAAGAAAAATCAAACACACACACTTTAATAAAAAAGAAGTTTAATGAAATAATCACACAGTTTTTGACCATATTTTATTTTCCTGCTAAAACCATTTCCTGTAATAAAAATAAAATAATAAAGCAAAATTATTCTTACCAATCCGATGCACAGTCAGGTCCCACGGTGCAATCCTTCAGAAAGGGTTAATGTTTACTGCAGGGACCGCAGCTAATGCTGCAGCCTCACAGTAAACCCCCAAATGAATAAGTTCCTCTCCTGGCTGACAGGAGAGGAAGTGGAAAGCTTAATTGATTGCTTTCCACTTTCACTTCAGGTCAGCCAGGGACACAATCAGTGACGTCAGAGGGAACTGGTTAACAAAAATAGGGGTTCCCTTTGAAAAAAAAATGGCGTGGGGTCCCCCCTATTTTTGTTAACCAGCCAGATGAAGCAGACCGCTGAGGCCTGGATTTTCAGGCTGTTAAGGAGCCAAGATCCATGGACCTTGCCAGCCTGATAATACCAGGCCACAGCAGTCTGCATATCTTGGCTGATTAACAAAAATAGGGGATCCCCTCGAAAAAAATTGGCGTGGGGTCCCCCCTATTTTTGTTAACCAGCCAGATGAAGCAGACCGCTGAGGCCTGGTTTTTCAGGCTGGTAAGGATCCAATATCCATGGACCTTGCAAGCCTGATAATACCAGGCCACAGCAGTCTGCTTAGCTTGGCTGGTTAACAAAAATAGGGGATCCCCTCGAAAAAAAAATGGCGTAGGGGTCCCCCTATTTTTGTTAACCAGCCAAGTAAAATGCAGACTGCTGCGGCCTGGTATTAAAAGACTGTCAAGGCCCATGGATTTTGGCCCTCAACAGCCTGATAATACCAGGCTACAGCAGCCCCACATTTGGCGCATCAAAAGATGTGCCAATTGTGGCACTTTACCCGGCTCTTCCCACTTGCCCTGTAGCGGTGGCAAGCGGGGTAATAAGGGGTTAATGTCACCGTTGATTGCACGGTGACAATAAGCCCGGTTAATAATGGAGAGGTGTCAATAAGACACCGATCCATTATTAATCCCAAAGTTATTAAATGCATAAAAAAAAGACAAAGCAAAAAAAAAAGTATTTTAATGAAATAAAAGAGACAACACAGTTTTCATTTCTTTTATTGTACTCTCATTCCTGCGACGCCATCGATCTCCTGTAAAAAAAGAAAAAAAAACAAACCAACAGTATACCACCTGTCCGACGCAGTCCATAGTAACGATTGTCCCACGACGATCCAGCTCTGCTACATCGCAATGACAGGCAGAGCCTGTCATCGCGACGCAGCACAGCTGATTACCTGGTTCCCCGGCGGTGACGTCATCGGACTGACTGCTTTACGGCCGGGATTACCCAGCAGTCACTGCAGTTATCGCGAGAAACTGCATGTGACCGCCGGGGAGAAGAGGATGGCGGCCATTAAGCAGTCCGGGATGTGACCGCCGGAGATCTTCTGCCAGGTAGGTGCCGCTGACTCCTGACAGACCCGACCGACGGACACTGACAGTGACAGACCCGACCGACGGACACTGACAGTGACAGTGACAAATCCGATTCCGGTATTCGATAAGACGAAAATATCGAAACGAATTATCGAAAGGCCGATAGAGCTAATATCGGCCGATAGCCGATATTTGCATTATCGTATCGCTCAACACTAATTGTAAGCGATTGTATGCGATTTAAAGCGTTTTTGTATGCGTTTGCTTTTTTTTGGCCAAAACACATGATGAAAATCCTTGAAAAATATTTAGAGTTGAGAGTCCTCAGTGAAAATCCTTCAAAAATTCTTGCAACAGAACCCACCAATGGGACACCAGTGGGCGTGTCTCATTGAAAATCTTTATATAGAGCCTGTTCACAGCCCTTTTTTACATTTGCTTGCATTTGCCTTGATGAACATGGATCAGCTTATGCAGACTTTCTTCTTCAACCTTGATGTGGACATGGCTATGGCACAGTCTTATGCCGTTGCTTGCCATGAACAAAGGAAGAGAGATAGACAGCGGAGACGGCAGCGGCGGCGTTTGTGGGTACATCCCATTGTAGAACTCCGGGAGAGCCGTGGAGCGTATCACACCCTCTACAGTGAGCTGCAGTCAAACCCGGAGAAATTCAACGACTACACCCGGATGTCACAACAATCCTTCATGGATTTACTTGCTCGGGTACAACAATTAATAAGGAGACAGGACACACAGCTCCGTCGGGCGATTCATCCAGAGGAAAGACTCCTGGTGACATTACGGTATGTATTATTATTGATAAACAAATGCCTGCATCATTGTATTACTAATGCCATGTACTATTACAAAGATGACAGAATTATTGTTCTGCCAGCTAGTAAACAAAGACCTGCATAATTATTTTTATTCCATTTTTTGGTTTATTAATGTTTTACAAAAACATATACAATAATATTTTTTTGGTCTTTCTATAGATTCCTTGCTACTGGAGAGAGCCTGTCTTCACTCCACTTCCAGTACCGGATTGGTATCTCCACGTTGTCAGGAATTGTTGTTGACACCTGCCGGGCATTGTGGACTGTTCTCTGTCCGGAATTTATGCCCTGCCCACCACCGAAAAGTGGCTAGAAATAGCAGAAAAATTCTGGACAACATGCAATTTCCCCAACTGTTTGGGAGCAGTTGATGGGAAACACATCCGCATCATCAAACCTAAAAGAACAGGCTCGGAGTACTACAATTACAAGAAGTACTATTCTACAGTTCTTATGGCCATTGCAGATGCAGACTGTATGTTTGTTGCGGTGGACATTGGGGCATTTGGCCGTGGGAATGACTCACAGGCGTTTAAGAACTCGGACATGGGACGGAGGTTGTATGGAAACCAGTTTAATTTCCCCATGCCACGGCCTCTCCCACACCGAAGGTCCAGCAATGCCATTTGTAATGGTTGGGGATGAGGCATTCCAGATGAGCCAACACCTACTTAAACCCTACTCCAGCCGGGACTTGGACCACAACAAAAAAATTTTCAATTACAGGCTGACCAGGGCAAGAAGAACTGTAGAGTGTGCCTTCGGTATACTGGTTTCCAGGTGGCGCATTCTGGGCACAGCCATTCATCTGAAAGTGCAAACAGTGGATGAAGTTGTGAAGGCCTGTGTGGTTCTACATAACTTTGTCATGGCAAAAGAGCACCCAAACTTTGAACTTGATGATGCAGCTCCTAACCCATTGCCTGAGTTCACTCAGCACCCTCTCAGGTCTTCTGTTGAAGTAGGGCAAATGAGAGACCAATTTGCGGCCTACTTCATCTCAGATGTAGGACGGGTGGATTGGCAAGAACAAATGGTGTAAAATAATGTTCTTGTCTGTATGTTAATCAAATTTTTTTTTTTTTTTATTTAAATAAAATACCTCTGTTTATACCTGTACCACGTGCAGTCTGTTTTTAAATTAAAAAACAATTATGAAATGGCCAGGTTACCAGTGAATTCATGATGCATATTTTTGGGTGCATCATGAATTTATTTGTAATCCTGACTAGGTAGTTAAATATACATGTACACAAGTTGTATGACCTTTATTTAACACAACAATTATTTGTGTCACTGTGACTTTATTTGGAACGCAGAGATAATAAAGATTATACATCTTGTTCTATACCAATGCCTGGTGGCATGCTGAAGTGGTGATGCACCAAATAACGCATCGTCACTTCAGAATCTATCAGGCCTGGGCAGGTGAGTACACATGACTTCTAAACAGCAGCATCGCTACAGTATGCTTCAAATTAATGCAGACTGAAGCAACGCTGCTGGTTAAAACTCATGTCTATTCACCTGCCCAGGTGTGATAGTAATGATACAAGGTCAGGGTATTGTACATATAAAGTGAATTTTCACCATCATCTCCTCTGTTTCTTCAACACACACTGAATAGAGGATGTGCTCAATTACAAGCTATATCTAGAATCCCTGGCCTTCTATCACAAAGTGAAATAATGTCCAAAACACACCACACTTATTTAATTTTTTAGTATATCTGGCAAGGTTAAATAGATATGCCTTGCACTCAACACCATCCTCTATTCAGTCTGTGCAATATTAGCAGACAGACAGACTGTTGGTGCAAAAAAAGGAATATATTTGTGTTTTGGACTAAACATATCTCCATGAAGTACACAAACTTGTGTCATTCCTGTACTTATGTGTAGTCAAAAACGCAAAGTGTACATCGCAGTGTGTGTACGTCGCAGTGTGTAGGTGGCAAAATAAACACAAAGCAAACCAAAATTACTAAAAGAAGATTGGCACATTTATTTTGTACAACAGGAAAACAACATTTGAATTGGCAATGATTTTTTGGATTACATTTGTATAGATCACATAATTTTTTTTATTAAAAAAATAAAATATTTATATTCACACAAAGGTTTTGGAAAGATCACATTAGTACAATTTGTGTCCAACATGAGCATGGTATTGTCACTGCCCCAGAAGTAATAGAAAAATCAGATTAGTACAATGTTTGTACAAGATGCAATTGGTAGTCACTGCCCCAGTAGTAATAGAAAAAACAGATTAGTACAATGTTTGTCCAAGATGCAATTGGTAGTCACTGCCCCAGTAGTAATAGAAAAAAAGATTAGTACAATGTTTGTCCAAGATGCAATTGGTAGACACTGGCCCAGTAGTAATATAAAAATCAGATTAGTACAATGTTTGTACAAGATGAAATTGGTAGTCACTGCCCAAGTAGTGATAGAAAATACAGATTAGTACAATGTTTGTACAAGATGTAATTGGTAGTCACTGCCCCAGTAGTAATAGAAAAATCAGATTAGTACAATGTTTGTCCAAGATGAAATTGGTAGTCACTGCCCCAGTAGTAATAGAAAAAACAGATTAGTACAATGTTTGTCCAAGATGCAATTCGTAGTCACTGCCCCAGTAGTAATAGAAAAAACAGATTAGTACAATGTTTAGATGCAATTGGTAGTCACTGCCCCAGTAGTAATAGAAAAAACAGATTAGTACAATGTTTGTCCAAGATGCAATTGGTAGACACTGGCCCAGTAGTAATATAAAAATCAGATTAGTACAATGTTTGTACAAGATGCAATTGGTAGTCACTGCCCCAGTAGTAATAGAAAATACAGATTAGTACAATGTTTGTACAAGATGCAATTGGTAGTCACTGCCCCAGTAGTAATAGAAAAATCAGATTATTACAATGTTTGTCCAAGATGCCATTGGTAGTCGCTGCCCCAGTAGTAATAGAAAAAACAGATTAGTACAATGTTTGTCCAAGATGCAATTCGTAGACACTGGCCCAGTAGTAATATAAAATCAGATTAGTACAATGTTTGTACAAGATGCAATTGGTAGTCACTGCCCCAGTAGTAATAGAAAATACAGATTAGTACAATGTTTGTACAAGATGAAATTGGTAGTCACTGCCCCAGTAGTAATAGAAAAAACAGATTATTACAATGTGTGTACAAGATGCCATATGTATCGTCACTGCCACAGAAGTTGTATAGAAATGTGCTTTTTATTACCAATTTTTATTGCTACTGACGTTTTGGTGGTGATTTTGATAATCTGGGGGTGTGCAGAGATGAAGAGCGGCTGGAAACCGATGAAGGGGTTACAGGGGAAGGGCCAACAAAAGTAGTGGGTGAAGGAATATCACACATCAAATGAGAGGCACTTTGAGACACATTAGGAGGAGAGGGTGGATGGACAAACAAAGATTTTTTATTTTTCTTCTTGGAGACAGGAGTAGCATGCATGGACCGACTTCTCTTTGTCCGCCTTGAGCTGGTTGACCTTGTCCTTGAATCAAAAAAGACTGAATGTGGGTCACCGCTCTCATGCTCGGTGGTGGCAGTGGCGGTGGAAGTGTTGGAAGTGCTCGGAGTAACCAAAGGGTTGGCGGTGTTCCAAGGAGAAGTGGGTGCCCTTGAAATGGATTGTTGCTGACTGGTGACGGTACTCATAGGATCAGTGGGTGCTGTTGTGGGAAATTGTTGACTGGTGGCGGTACTCCTAGAAGGAGAAGTGGGTGCCGTGGCCCAAGCAGGTACTGCGGTGGCTTGAGTCCATGACTGTGGACCAGTGTCTGTGGGGGTGTTGCTCCACACAGGAGCAGCGCTTGCCATGGTGGTGGCGACGGTGGAGTGTCCAACAGTACTCGGACTTGTGGTGGTGTAGTGGTGACTCGGAATGCTGGTGGCCGTGCAGTGGTATGCAGCAGAAGTCGGTAGTGATGTGTGGCGAATCAGTGGTGGCACTGTTGGATATGCAACCACTGACTGCTGCACGTACCGATTCTGCTGCATCTGCTGCAAGTAAGCATTGCTGCAGGCCTGCATCACACACAGCTGTTGCTCAGGAGTAAGGTGTTCCGCCATGTCCCGTTCTATTTTACTGAAAAAATGGTGCGCTGGTCTGTTGAGGTCGGCCTCCAGGCGATCAAGACGCTGTTCGACACAGTTGAAACGGTGATCCATGTGGGTAAAACCACGTTCCATCAGTGAAAAACCGCTTCCAACTCTGCCTCCAAGCGTCTTGATATTGCCTTGAAAGGACTCGCTCAAGTGAACAAACTCGGGCAAGACATTCCTCTCCATGGCCCTCTGCCGCTGGCGGGGAGTGCCCGCATAACCAGTGGCAGAGACCTGGGAGAGGGGAAGACCTGATGGACCAGCTTCCTGGTCACCAGCTGTCTGTGTTGCTGACCTGCAAGTTGCTTCCAGGCTGTCGGATGGCTGGGACGAGTCCAAGGTTGTCCGAGGAAGGACCGCTTCAGGGACAGGCTGCATGGTGCTGCTCCAGGTGCTGTGGAAAGAAAAACAAAACATTACTATAATGCATGAACAAGGAGCATCAGCTGTAGAAAAGAAAATAAAGAAAAAAAAAAAAAAAAAAAAAACTTACGCTCTGCTAGCAAGGACCGGTCTCAGGAACGCCAACTCGCGATAATAACGATATTTATTTCTGGGCCTTGCTGCAGAACCACTGCGAACCTGTCCCTCTGCTCGAACATCAGTGTTGAAGCGGTCCTTCATCGAGCGCCATTGTGTGCGGACTTTGTTCACTGTTGAGAAAAAAAGAAAACAATTATAGAATGCAGTCAGGGCAAAATCAGTCTCAACACACATACCTGAATGAAAATGTCAAACTGTCAATGCAGCATTATAAAAAGCTATACAATACACAGGATAGTGACTGTTGACCCAGATGACACTGTTGTGTTTGCTGTTAGAATATATCTGGCAGCAAAACCAACATTACCATGAGGAACAAGAGTGACTGGGCAATAACAAAAACCAATAGAATGCACAACACATAGCTCAAGAAAAAACAGGATAGTGACTGTTGACCCAGATGACACTGTTGTGTTTGCTGTTAGAATATATCTGGCAGCAAAACCAACATTACCATGAGGACCAAGAGTGACTAGGCAATAACAAAAACCAATAGAATGCACAACACATAGCTCAAGAAAAAACAGGATAGTGACTGTTGACCCAGATGACACTGTTGTGTTTGCTGTTAGAATATATCTGGCAGCAAAACCAACATTACCATGAGGAACAAGAGTGACTGGGCAATAACAAAAACCAATAGAATGCACAACACATAAGAAACCACAGGTCAGTGACTGTTGAAACACATGGCACTGTTGGGTTTGCTGGCAGAATATATCTGCCAGTAAACCCATCAGTGGCCTCAGGAACAACAGTGAGTGCAGCATAAAAACAAACACTAGAATGCAGAACACATTGCAATAGCATACACAGGGCAGTCAGTGTTGAAGCAGAGGGCACTGTTGGGTTTACTGGCAGAATATATCTGCCAGTAAACCCATCAGTGGCCTCAAGAACAACACTGAGTGCAGCATAAAAACAAACACTAGAATGCAGAACACATTGCAATAGCATACACAGGGCAGTCAGTGTTGAAGCAGAGGGCACTGTTGGGTTTACTGGCAGAATATATCTGCCAGTAAACCCATCAGTGGCTCAGGAACAACACTGAGTGCAGCATAAAAACAAACACTAGAATGCAGAACACATTGCAATAGCATACACAGGGCAGTCAGTGTTGAAGCAGAGGGCACTGTTGGGTTTACTGGCAGAATATATCTGCCAGTAAACCCATCAGTGGCCTCAAGAACAACACTGAGTGCAGCATAAAAACAAACACTAGAATGCAGAACACATTGCAATAGCATACACAGGGCAGTCAGTGTTGAAGCAGAGGGCACTGTTGGGTTTACTGGCAGAATATATCTGCCAGTAAACCCATCAGTGGCTCAGGAACAACACTGAGTGCAGCATAAAAACAAACACTAGAATGCAGAACACATTGCAATAGCATACACAGGGCAGTCAGTGTTGAAGCAGAGGGCACTGTTGGGTTTACTGGCAGAATATATCTGCCAGTAAACCCATCAGTGGCCTCAAGAACAACACTGAGTGCAGCATAAAAACAAACACTAGAATGCAGAACACATTGCAATAGCATACACAGGGCAGTCAGTGTTGAAGCAGAGGGCACTGTTGGGTTTACTGGCAGAATATATCTGCCAGTAAACCCATCAGTGGCCTCAGGAACAACAGTGAGTGCAGCATAAAAACAAACACTAGAATGCAGAACACATTGCAATAGCATACACAGGGCAGTCAGTGTTGAAGCAGCGTTTATGTAAATAATTGGCACAACTCTAGTTCAGAGGTGCTCCAGTAGGTTCCCAAACCATACTGTATATCAAAAGAAACTGGGCACACTCATAATATGTGTTAAAGTAATGTTTTAATACGTACACTTGGTCACAACACAGACGTTTCGGTCTACTTAGACCTTCATCAGTGTACTGTGAATAATAGGTTACAAATAGAAATAAAGTATATACACATTAGTATCTTGGGTCAGCAATATGACATAATTGATATCTATCAAGTCTTTTAGCTAGACAACAACATCCTATCCAAAGTACTCAGTATAATATAGGGTAAAGCAAAATCTATAAAACAGAAAGTTGGACATACCTAGTGACCAGGTGCAATCGAAAAAAATTTATATCTATAGGCAGATGTATGAAAGGGGAGTAAGTGCCCAATCGTGTATATATAAGTGATAACATATAGTGAATAGTGGATGTGAGCATACCGTTTAGTATGAAGTGTATTGGTAAGCTGTTGTAATAAGGAAAAGGACAATAAATGTTCAGACTACTTTGTGTTATATCCAAGAGAAGGGTAAAGAAAGGTAAGTGAAATCATACCGCTGATGACCCCTTTTGGTATGCTCAGGATGATGTTTGCACTATGGGAGATTATATAGTATAAGTAAGGTATAAGCGCTGCAGTGATAAGGACATAGAATAGGTCCCATATTGAACAGCATGTCAAAGACCAAAACACTTACCCTGTATGTCAGGTGGAAAGAGAGGAGAAAGGACTCCACAGACGCGGCATCCACCGCTAGTCATGGGGTGAGGGAATCGGTGAACTGACCGTATTATATGTGCACGATAAACAGGAAGTGCCGTGACCGGAAGTGACGTCCGCGCTTATAGTGGAGATGGTAGAGAGCTCTTTGTGCGTTCCACTGGGACTATTTGCGTTCCAGGAGCAGAGCGCATGCTCGTGAGAGCAGGGAGGGGGAGTGCAAAGTGATGGAGCGTGATCATCCAGTGCTTAGGCATGTTAATATCGGTTCTGTAAAAAAGAAAATAAACTTCAGTATCATGGAAGATTACAAGTCTGTCTGAACTTCTTGTCATAATTAATATAGCTTTAGATGGTTAATCATAAAAAAGGTACAAATCACATCACAAAAAAGAATACAAATCATATTCTCTGTTTAGCCCCTTAGGGTGCAGGGTATTTAACTGATGGATCCAATAAGCCTCTTTTTTCTTCAGTTGTGTTATGCGATCCCCACCCCGTCTAGGTTGCGGTACGTGTTCCAATACCTGGTAGCGTAATTGTGCCACGCTATGACCTGCTGCAACAAAATGTTGTGGAATAGGGAGAAGTGTGTTTTTACATCTTATTGTGGACTTGTGTTTGGATATCCTATCTTTCACACATTGCGTAGTTTCTCCAATATAAAGTAACCCACAGGGGCACTTTATTAGGTAGACCACATAGTTGGAGTTGCAGGTAAAGTATTCTTGTATAGAGTATTTCTTACCCGTATAGGGGTGATGTACGGTGTTACCCTTAATGATGTTGTTGCATTGTTGGCAGCATAGGCAGGGAAAAGTACCCATTCTTGGGGTTAGTAAAAATCTTTGAGTTATTTTGGTCTTTTTGAGCCTATGTCAGCTCTGACAAGACTATCCCTGAGGTTGCGTGGTCTCCTGAAACATGGCATAAAAGGTTGTTGGAAAGACTCAACTTCGGGGTGAGCGGTCTGTAAAATATGCCAATGCTTCCGTATTGCAGTATGTATTATGTACGCTGCAGGATGATAGTCGTGTACAAATGCAATTCTGGTATCTTTGTTCATACGTGCAATCCTGTCATTGGTGCGTATCTGTACAGTGGATGGAGGATAATCCCTATTGAGGAATCTGGATTGCATTTCACTGATTCTTGTTTGTTGTGTTGGGGGGTCAGATACAATACGGGTAACCCTTTGTAGTTGTGACTGTGGAATTGAACACTTCATTTTGTGGGGATGGAAACTGGAAAAGTGAAGAAGGCTGTTTCTGTCAGTTGGCTTTGAATAGATGTCAGTGGTTAAATTGCCATTAGAGTCTTTGCTCACTAGGGTGTCCAAAAAACTTATTTGTTTGCTATCATAAGTCATTGTAAAATCGAGGCCTGGCCAAGATGTTCTGAGGAAGGCAAAGAAGGTTTCTAATGAATTCAGGTCCCCATCCCATACACAGAATATATCATCGATATATCTTTTCCAAACAAGGGCATGGTGTTGGAAAAGATGATTGTGGTAGATGAGGGTTTCTTCAAAATGTGCCATGTAGGCATTGGCATACGGGGGCGCGACGTTACTTCCCATCGCGGTACCCCTCGTCTGTAGGTAAAAGTCATCTTCAAAAAGAAAGAAATTTTTGGTAAGTACTGTTGTCAGTAATTCAATACACAGATCTATTTGATTAGGATGCATGCCCGAGTTGGTAAGTAAATGTCTTGTGGAAGATATACCCTCTGTGTGGGGGATTGATGTATAAAGGTCCCGTACATCAAATGAGACCAGGAAGGCATCAGGTGGTATGGGGGTGACATTGCGTATAACGTTGAGAAAGGAGCCAGTATCTAGGAGGAATGAAGTGGTGTTCTTAATCAAAGGAGTAATGATCTTTTCAAGATAAATGGACAATGGTGATAGTACAGACTCCGTGGATGCAACTATCGGGCGACCCGGTGGATTGTGAAGGTTTTTGTGTGTTTTTGGTAGGGTATAAAAGACAGGTGTGATTGGATATCTTTTTGTAAGAAAGTCACATGTTTTGCTGTCAATTGTACCTCTAGGCTGGTATTCCTCCAGTATTTCCTTGATTAGCGTTTGAATGTCAGTTGTGGGGTTACCTGGCAATTTTGTATAGATCGTGGTGTCGCTTAATTGTCGTAGAATTTCACCGATATATGTTGTCCTGTCCATTACTACTATTGCTCCCCCTTTATCAGCCGGCTTGATGACAATATCTTTGTCATCTTGTAATGTGTGTAAGGCTTGTCTATCAATTGGGGAGCAATTGAAGGGAAAATGTATATCACCCTGTTCAGTGTCTGAACGTAGTTTGCTGAAAGAGTTATTAACAAATTGTATAAACATTTCCAACGCATGTGAACCCATAGGTGGGCGATAAGTGCTTTTACACCATAGCTTCAAACTCGCCGCCGTAAGGCAGCCAGGTGGAGGGACCTGGGGTCTTGGGGTATTGGCAGGATCAGAGAAGTGTAATTTCAGTCGCAGTGTTCTGTAAAATCTCTGTAAGTCCATGTCCAATTTAAACGTATTGTTTCTGTAGCTAGGGCAGAAGGACAGTCCCTTTTGAAGGAGTCTGTGTTCTGCTATGCCTAAGGATTTAGATGAGATGTTTACCACAAGTGATTGGTTACCTGTGAACGTGTCACTCTGGTTGTGTCCGTTGATCTTTGGGTGTCGCTTCCCCCTCCTAGGCCTCTTCTTCTTTAGGCACGTCGTTGGCGGCCTAAAAAACGTTCCTGGTAGGATGGTCTTTCGGATCTTTCAATGTCGGAGCCGGAAGTTGAAACTTCTGGGGAGGATCGATAATTGGATCTGGTGGAAAATTGTCTAGATGTTGGTTTATCCCGCCACCTGTAGACTCTGTCCTGATCGTAGTCCTCCTGGTCCCGTTGGAATTTGGCCCGTTTCTGCTGTTCAATATCCCGGCGGTGTTGTGTGATGTTGGTCTCGATTCTGGATCTGAGAGAGCCAAATTCTTCCGTGGAGGTAGTTGTCTTCAATTGATCCTCTATGTTCTTGATCTTGTCAGCACAGGATTGAATTTCCTTGTGTAGGTGCTCCAGGGTTAGTACCATAAGATCAAAAGAACATTTATTCAGGATAAGTTCAAACTTAGAACAAAATTCAGGCGAGTCACAGAATAGTGTAGGGCGGAGTGATACCCTAAGACCTCGTGGTATCCTCTGTGCTTTTAAGTATTCGCTTAAGGTGGCCCCATGTAATTCCAAATTGGTATAGTGTCGTAGTTCCCTCTCCCAATCTCGGCCCCTTGTTTCACTTGGGGGTGTTTTAAGAAAGTCGCTGGGTACTTTAGATAGGGCTATGATGTTGAAAGCCTCCTCAGAGTTGTAGGAGAAGGTCAGTGAGGACATGACCCACAACGGAGTGTGCTCAATATAAGGGTTGATTATGTTTATGTAAATAATTGGCACAACTCTAGTTCAGAGGTGCTCCAGAAGGTTCCCAAACCATACTGTATATCAAAAGAAACTGGGCACACTCATAATATGTGTTAAAGTAATGTTTTAATACGTACACTTGGTCACAACACAGACGTTTCGGTCTACTTAGACCTTCATCAGTGTACTGTGAATAATAGGTTACAAATAGAAATAAAGTATATACACATTAGTATCTTGGGTCAGCAATATGACATAATTGATATCTATCAAGTCTTTTAGCTAGACAACAACATCCTATCCAAAGTACTCAGTATAATATAGGGTAAAGCAAAATCTATAAAACAGAAAGTTGGACATACCTAGTGACCAGGTGCAATCGGAAAAATTTATATCTATAGGCAGATGTATGAAAGGGGAGTAAGTGCCCAATCGTATATATAAGTGATAACATATAGTGAATAGTGGATGTGAGCATACCGTTTAGTATGAAGTGTATTGGTAAGCTGTTGTAATAAGGAAAAGGACAATAAATGTTCAGACTACTTTGTGTTATATCCAAGAGAAGGGTAAAGAAAGGTAAGTGAAATCATACCGCTGATGACCCCTTTTGGTATGCTCAGGATGATGTTTGCACTATGGGAGATTATATAGTATAAGTAAGGTATAAGCGCTGCAGTGATAAGGACATAGAATAGGTCCCATATTGAACAGCATGTCAAAGACCAAAACACTTACCCTGTATGTCAGGTGGAAAGAGAGGAGAAAGGACTCCACAGACGCGGCATCCACCGCTAGTCATGGGGTGAGGGAATCGGTGAACTGACCGTATTTTATGTGCACGATAAACAGGAAGTGCCGTGACCGAAAGTGATGTCCGCGCTTATAGTGGAGAATGGTAGAGAGCTCTTTGTGCGTTCCACTGGGTCTATTTGCGTTCCAGGAGCAGAGCGGTGTTGAAGCAGAGGGCACTGTTGGGTTTACTGGCAGAATATATCTGCCAGTAAACCCATCAGTGGCCTCAGGAACAACACTGAGTGCAGCATAAAAACAAACACTAGAATGCAGAACACATTGCAATAGCATACACAGGGCAGTCAGTGTTGAACCAGAGGGCACTGTTGGGTTTACTGGCAGAATATATCTGCCAGTAAACCCATCAGTGGCCTCAGGAACAACAGTGAGTGCAGCATTACAGAGAATGAAAATACTTACTAAACGCCTTTTGAGGTTTGGAGAGGTGCTGTCCCAGCCATCCATCAACGCTGCGGCCACCTCGTTCCATAGCCGTCGGGTCACCACATTGTCCTTGTACTGCGGATCACGGCTGTCCCACAACGGGACACGCTCATGGACCTGGCAGATGAGGGCCTCATTATCCACATACAGGTCGTCATCCCGTTGTGGAACCTAGAAGAAACAAAATAAAAATTACAATCTTGTATTTTTTTTTACAAAGAAAAGAACAATAGGAGTAGAAAAGAAATAGACATTCAAAGGCTATATACTTACATTCCGTCTCGCCACCGGGACTTGACTCGGCTGCGACTGCTCCTGCTGAGACTCCTCAATGCCCGTGTCCGACGATGATGTCTGAAAGAGAAACACAAATTTTAGCCATTTGTAGATTCAGCAGCTATACTTACCCAAAGGCAGGAAGATACTCACATCATGCTCTGCTTCGGCCAGTTCTTGCCGGGATGGTGAATATTCTGATCCAGAAGACATGCTGCAAAAAAAAATTACATGAGCACATATTACATTATAAGGACAGCCTGTCATTTGTTTAAAGAATACTCACATTCTTGCACTTTGGATCGCTCTTGAGTCCAGGCACAGTGTCTCCAGGCAATATCCAGGCTGTTGTGGTCCAAGATGGATCGTCCAGTGTCCAGGTCCAGTCTCCAGGCAGTATAGTTTGGTGCACGCTGTTTGCAGGCCTTTTTATAGGGATCCAGGCTGTATCTTCAGGTCTTATCAGCATGCAGTCTCCAGGCAGTCTGAGTAGGGGTCTGTGTGGCACTGACACCTTCCTTTATCTATACTCATTTTATCTAGACTCCTCAGAAACAATGTATCTTGTCTAGGGGGTCATTGGACAAGTGTCTAGACAATGTTTACTAAAAAATCGCTTGCGCGCACAAGCGCTGACAATCGCAAAGGCACGCGCACGCCAGCGCTCACATAGACGCCAATGTTATTTTTTTGCGCATAGCGTGCGCACACATGCGCAAGCGCATTTTTAAATAGGTGTGCCGGAAAAAAAAATGCAACATGTAGCGTCTAGCGCGTCTGGGCGCACACCTGGAAAATGCGCAGCGCACGCCAAATGCTAATGAGCGCGTGCAAGCGCAAGACACTGCGCCCGCCATGTTAATGATAGGGGAACATTGCGCATGCGACCAATAGCGCACAATGCGCAGCGCTAAAAAACGCAAGTGTGAAAGTAGCCTTAGTTAGGGAAAATAATAAAATTAAAAAAATGTATTTATTTTCATTTTCCCGTTAGGGTTAGGGTTGGGGCTAGAGTTAGGGTTAGAGTTGGGGCTAAAGTTAGGGTTAGGGTTGGGATTAGGGTTAGGGGTGTGTTAGGGTTAGGGTTGGAGATAGAATTGGGGGTTTCCACTGTTTAGGCACATCAGGTGCTCTCCAAACGTGACATGGCATCTGATCTCAATTCCAGCCAATTCAGAGATGAAAAAGTCAAACGGTGCTCCTTCCCTTCTGAGCTCTGCCATGCGCCCAAACAGTAGTTTACCCTCACATATGGGGTATCGGCGTGCTCAGGTAAAATTGCACAATAACTCTTGGGGTCCAATTTGTTCTGTTACCCTTGGGAAAATAAAAAATTGGGGGGCTAAAATATGATTTTTTATTTTTATGGATCTACGTCATAAACTTCAGTGAAGCACTTGGGGGTTCAAAGTTCTCACCACACATCTAGATAAGTACCGTGGGGGGTCTAGTTTTGAAAATAGGGTCACTTGTGGGGGTTTCCCCTGTTTAGGCACATCAGGGGCTCTCCAAATGCGACATGACGCCCGCAGACTATTCCATCAAAGTCTGCAATGCAAAACGTCACTCCTTCCATTCCGAGCCCTGATGTGTGCCCATACAGTAGTTTTCTCCAACATATGGGGTATCAGCATGCTCAGGACAAATTGGACAACAACCTTTGGGGTCCAATTTTTCCTGTTACCCTTGGGAAAATAAAAAACTGGGGACTAAATGATCATGTTTGTGGAATAATATGATTTTTTTATTTTCACGCCCGGGCGTTATAAACTTCTGTGAAGCACTTGGGGGTTCAAAGTGCTCACAACAGATCTAGATAAGTTCCTTAGGGGGTCTAGTTTCTAAAATGGTGTCACTTGGGGGGTTTCCACTATTTAGGCACATCGGGGCTCTCCAAACACGACATGGCATCCAGCCAATTCTGCGTTGAAAAAGTCAAACGGCCCTCCTTCCCTTCCGAGCTCTGCCATGCAGCCAAACAGTGGTTTACCCTCACATATTGGGTATCAACATACTCAGGACAAATTGCACAAAAACTTTGAGGTCTTGTTACCTTTGAGAAAATAAAAATTGGGGTGAAAAGATCATTTTTAAAAAAAAATATGATTTGTAATTTTACGGCTCTACGTTATAAACTTGTGTGAAGCAGTTGTGGGTTCAAAGTGCTCACCACAGATCTAGATAATTTCCTTAGGGGGTCTAATTTCTAAAATGGGGTCACTTGTGGGGGGTTTCCACTGTTTAGGCACATCAGGAGCTATCCAAACGCGACATGGCGTCCAATCTCGATTCCAGCGAATTTTGGTTTGAAAAACTCAAATGGTGCTCCTTCCCTTCCGAGCTCTGCCATGCGCTCAAACAGTGGATCCCCCCATATATGGGGTATCAGCCTACTCAGGAGAAAATGCACAACAACGTTTGTGGTCCAATTTCTCCTGTTACGCTTGGGAAAATAACAAATTGGTGACTAAAAGATAATTTTTATTGGGAAATAAATAGGATTTTTATTTTCATGCCCGGGCATTGTAAACTTGTGTGAAGCACTTGGGGGTTCAAAGTGCTCGCCACAGATCTAGATAAGTTCCTTATGGGGTCTAGTTTCCAAAATGGGGTCACTTGTGGGGGGTTTCCACGGTTTAGGCACATCAGGGGCGCTGCAAACTGAACATGACATCCATCAAAGTCTGCATTCCAAAACGTCATTACTTCCTTTCAGAACCCTGCCATGCGCCCAATCAGTTTCCCTCCCCCACATATGGGTATCAGCGTACTCAGGACAAATTGGACAACAACTATTGGATCCAATTTCCTTTTGAAAAATCAAAAATTGGGGACTAAAAAAATCATTTTTGTGGAAAAAAAAAATTTCTCACACCCAGGCATTATAAACTTTAGTGAATCACTTGGGGGTTGAAAGTGCTCACAACAGATCTAGATAAGTTCCTTATGTGGTCTAGTTTCCAAAATAGTGTCACTTGTGGGGGGTTTCCACTGTTTAGGCACATCAGGGGCTCTCTAAACAAAACATGGCGTCCAATCTCAATTTCAATTTTTGTTTGAAAAAGTCAAACGGCGCTCCTGCCTTTCCGAGCCCTGCCGTGTGCCCAGACAGTGGTTTTCCCCCACATATATGGTATCGGCATACTCAGGAGAAATTGCAGAACAACTTTATCTGTCCATTTTCTCCTTTTAGCCTTGTTAAAATAAAAAAATTGTTTATGAAAGATCATTTTTATGACTAAAAAGTTAAATGTTCATTTTTTTCTTACACGTTGCTTCAGCTCCTGTGAAGCACCTGAAGGGTTAATAAACTTTTTGAATGTGGTTTTGAGTACCTTGAGGGGTGCAGTTTTTAGAGTGGTGTCACTTTTGGGTATTTTCTGCCATATAGACCCCTCAAAGTGACTTCAAATGTGAGGTTGTCCCTAAAAAAAATGGTTTCCTACATTTTGTTGTAAAAATGAGAAATCGCTGGTCAACTTTTAACCCTTATAACTTCCTAACAAAAAAAATTTTAGTTCCAAAATTGTGCTGATGTAAAGTAGACATGTGGGAAATGTTATTTAGTAACTATTTTGTGTGATATATTTCTCTGTTTTAAGGGAATAAAAATTCAAAGTTTGAAAATTGCAACATTTTCAAAATTTCCACCATGTTTCCATTATTTTCATAAATAAATGCAAGTTATATCGAATAAATTTTACCACTATCAAATTGTTTTTCAAATATAATATGAAATGAGAAAACATTTTCAGAGTCGCGAATATCCGTTGAAGTATTCCAGAGTTATAATCTCATAAAGAGACAGTGGTCAGAATTGTAAAATTTGGCCTGGTCATTAACGTGCAAACCACCCTTGGGGGTTGCGGGGTTAATGAAGCTTATGGTATCTTGCTCCATATATGTTCAGCAAAGGGACTCCATATAACCAACAAAAAATAATAAATGAATAAATAAATATTTTTTTCTATTCAAACAGTTTTCAAGCATTTCAAAAAATGTAATTATCTATTGAAAATTTTTTTGTGTACATTACAACTGGATATAAATAGCGGCTATGAAACATCTATTATACCAAACATTGTGGCAGAGTGTTGCTGAATTTATTGCATTCTCATTTTTGTGAAGTATAATTAAAGGGTTGTCCTTTTTTAAATAGGATGACCACTAATTTTAAGCTCTTCCATGTGAACTAACTGCACTATATACGCTTTTTTGTACTTACCTTTGCTTTCTCAAAATCTTCTGTAGCCAGATTTGGGTTCATGGCTTCAAAGGTCACATGATCTCTGTCTGAGAATCCTTTGACTTCCTGTAATGTCATGTGAGATTCTCCCTGACTTCTTGGCTCTGGAATCTAGTGTGAGATCATTTATGTGATTTGTCCTGCTGTGTGGTGGGCGGGGCTCTATTCAGCAGAGCTCACTCACTGCTCCTGTGTGTATGGCTGCAGACACAGGTCTCACAACTCCCTGCACAATCCTCCCTCTAGAGCTCTGCTGTATTCCATCTATTATAAACATTCATTCATAACTATCACTCTTCCAATCCATCTATACTATTAAGGGTATGCCACACTAAACGAGATCGCTAACGAGAGCGCTAAAACGTCACTATTTAGCGATTTCGTTAGCGAAGTCTTTGTGTGTGGCATGTAGCAACGATGTGGCCCCTGCTGTGATGTCGCTGATCGTTCACTAGCGTTCTGGACCGTTTTTTGATCGTTGGTGTCCCGCTGGTGAGCCTATATCGCTGTGTTTGGCACCTTTTGCGAACGACGAGCGACCTCGTTTGTGACGCATATGACAGCGGCGAAGACGGGACTAGGGTTTTTTAGCGTCACGGAGTGGATCGCAATATCTGTACATTCTCTTTTGCGTCACAGAGAGGATCGCAGAAGTTGCAAAGCAGGCTAGCAGGAAACAGAGAGCAGAAGCGATGCTGGAAATTCCTATGAATCAGAAGCGCTCAGTACATGCTAATGACAGATCCTAACGACCGCCAAAGTCGTTAAAGAGATCGCTGACCGCTGATGAGTCGTTTATGAGATCTCCTGTTTGGCAGCTTCTAGCGACCTAAAAGCGATCACACCAACGATCTTGTTAGCTTGCGTCGTTATCGTGATCGCTAACAAGATCGCTAAGTGTGGCAGTACCTTTAGAGTAAAACATGATTTGTTAAGGGTGGTGAACAAGGGATAATCTTATTGCCAGTTCTGCTGTTCTGGTGCTTTGTATTACTCCTATGCATTATATCATTGACTTGCCTGCATCACTATTCAGGGCAAACGAAAAAAAATTGATTTGGTACCATGTTAGCCAGTAGAAAAAAACATATAGAGTGCTTTCAGTGGGAGAAGCAAAATAGGAATCTTGTGGGTATGATACCTTTTAATGGCTAACAAAATATAGTTTAAGATCATAGAATCATAGAATCATAGAATGGTAGAGTTGGAAGGGACCTCCTGGGTCATCTGGTCCAACCCCTGCTCAAAGCAGGATTCTCTAAATCATCACCCTAACTGTCAAAAGTTTTTTCTAATATCTAATCTGTGTCTCCTCCCATTCAGTTTCATCCCATTGCTTCTAGTCTTTCCTTGCGCAAATGAGAATAAAGATGATCCTTCTACAATGTGACAGCCCTTGAGATATTTGTAGACAGCTATTAAGTCTTCTCTCAGTCTTCTTTTTTGCAAGCTAAACATTCCCAAATCCTGCAACCGTTCCTCATAGGACATGGTCTGCAGACCGGTCACCATTCTGGTGGCTCTTCTCTGAACTTGCTCCAGTTTGTTGATGTCTTTTTTAAAATGTGGTGCCCAAAACTGGACACAGTATTCCAGATGAGGTCTGACCAAAGAGGAGTAGAGGGCAATAATGACCTCACGTGATCTAGACTGTATGCTTCTGTTGATACATCCTAGAATTGCATTTGCCTTTTTTGCTGCTGCATCACACTGTTGACTCATGTTAAGTCTGTGATCAATTAGTATACCCAAGTCTTTTTCACATGTGCTGTTACTTAGCCCTATTCCTCCCATTTTGTATATGCTTTTTTCATTTTTATTGCCCAGATGTAGTACTTTGCATTTTTCCCTGTTAAAATCCATTCTGTTACAGGGCAAGCTTTCAAGACTGCTTACGTCTCTTCATCAGGCTGGTGTAACAAAATATTTGAAGAAACACAATTATATACAGTGAAAAACACAGGGATGGTGTGATGCATGGACATTTAAATAAACAAACACTGAAATAAACAAACACTGAGCTTAAAGGTACTGCCACACTAAACAATCCCGCTAGCGATCTCGTTAGCGTTGCATACTAATGAGATCGCTAGCGGGATTGTTTCTATATCGCTAAATGCTGCCGCATTTAGCGATATAGTTAACGACGCTATCGCCGTTAGCGATCTTCTTAACGACTTTAGCGGTACAAAAGTACCGCTAAATCGCTAAGAAAAGGTGCCACACAGCGATAAGATACTTACCCAGCGGGAGCGCCAGCGATGAAATAGGGTCCGGAACGATTCCAGCGACGAGCGAGATCACAGCAGGAAGCTCGTCGCTGGAAGCTGCCGCACTGAACAATATCGCTAACGGGATCGCTAAATAGTGACGTTTTTTAGCGATCCCGTTAGCGATATTGTTTAGTGTGGCATACCCTTTTTAAAGAGAGAATCCTTAATTAGGTAAGATTAGATAAGTGGTGTGAAAGTTTTATGGACCCCATATGCATGTAAGATCAAAGGACTGGTGGTGTCTCCATTGTTTTTGGAGGAAGTTGCTCAGATTTGGTAATGGGCCATGAATCCTCCTGACAGATTGAGTCCTGTGTGAACAGAATCAAAGATGTTAATGAATTTGCATCCCAAACCCTGCTATGTTTTTGCGATTGGAAATTGCCTTTCAAAATGACAATTTTCATATTGTCTATGTTGTGTCCTGGACCACAGAAATGTTTAGCCATAGGTAGATGTTTTTTTTTTGTCTGTAATTGTATGACGATGAGACCTCATCCTTGCTCTCAGTCTCTGTCCTGTTTCCCCAACATAGAGGCCACCCACAGGACATATATTGCATAGAATTAAATATACCACATTAGAGGAGGAACATGTGAATGTCCCGGGGATCTTATAGTTTTGCTGTGTGTTGGGGACTTGGATCTTGTCGTTGGTCTCTATATGACTGCAAGTTTTGCATCTTCTCCCATTGCAAGGATAGGTCCCTCTTGGTGAATCTGAGGGCATTGAACTTCGGATCATGATGTTTCTTAAATTTGGAGGTTGCCTGTAACACAGCAAGAGGGGGTCTTTGAATAATATTTTTAACTGGTCATCCTTGTGTAGTATATGGTGAAGTTTTTTAGCCGTTTTTCTCAGTATTTCAAGCTGTGGGTTGTAGGTCACTACCAGAGGTACACAGTGATTTTCCTCTCTTTTCCTGTATTGAAGTAATTGACTTCTAGGGATCCTTGTGGCCCTAATGATCTGGTCATCAATGGAGGTGGGATAGTAACCTTGAATTAAAAATGACATTTTAAGTTGGGTTAGGTGTTTATCCCTGTCCTTAGGACTGGAACAGATACGGTTGTATCTGAGGGCCTGGCTGTAGACAATGGACTTTTTAATGTGTTTAGGATGGAAGCTGTCCCATCTGAGGTATGTGGGACGGTCAGTTGGTTTCCGATACACTGATGTTTGGAACGAACCATTTTGGACTTTTATGGTGGTGTCTAGGAAGTTGATTTTTGTTTTTGAGTGGTCCAATGTCAAGTTTATGGTAGGATGAAATTTGTTGAATTTGTCATGGAAATCTAGAAGTTCTTGTTCGGACTCAGTCCAGATTATTAAGATGTCATCAATGTAACGGAAATAGGCAAATAGACCAAATTATTAGGCACAGTAGAATTTCTAAAGATTTGATATGTTTTAAAGAACTGAAAATGCTCATTTGTGGAATTTGTAGCATTAGGAGGTCACATTCACTGAACAAAAAAGCTATTTAACTCCAAAACATCCTAACAGGCCAAGTTACATGTTAACATGGGAACCCTTCTTTGATATCACCTTCACAATTCTTGCATCCATTGAACTTGTGCGTTTTTGGAGAGTTTCTGCTTATATTTCTTTGCATGAAGTCAGAATAGCCTCCCAGAGCTGCTGTTTTGATGTGAACTGCCTTCCACCCTCATAGATCTTTTGCTTGATGATACTCCAACGGTTCTCTATAGGGTTGAGGTCAGGGGAAGATGGTGGCCACACCATGAGTTTATCTCCTTTTATGCCCATAGCAGCCAATGACTCAGAGGTATTTTTTGCAGCATGAGATGGTGCATTGTCATGCATGAAGATGATTTTGCTCCTGAAGGCACGTTTCTGCTTTTTATACCATGGAAGAAAGTTGTCAGTCAGAAACTCTGTAAACTTTGCAGAGGTCATTTTCATACCTTCAGGAACCTTAAAGGGCCCTACCAGCTGTTTCCCCATGATTCCGGCCCAAAACTTGACTCCTCCATCTCCTTGCTGATGTCGCAGCCTTGTTGGGACATGGTGACAATCCACCAACCATCCACTGCTCCATCCATCAGGACCATACAGGGTTGTTCATCACTAATCAGTAAACAAGACTGTTTCAAAATTAGTCTTCGTGTATTTCTGGGCCCACTGCAACCGTTTCTTCTTGTGACCACTGTTTAGGGTGGCCGAATAGTAGGTTTATGCCGACAGCAAGCCTTTCAAGGATCCTACACCTTCCGGTTTGAGGAACTCCAGAGGCACCAGCAGCTTCAAATATCTGTTTGCTGGTTTGTAATGGCTTTTTAGCAGCTGCTCTCCTAATCCGATGAACTTGCCTGGCAGAAACCTTCCTCATTCTTCCTTTATCAGCACGAACACGTCTGTGCTCAGAATCAGCCACAAATCTCTTAACAGTACGATGATAACGCTTAAGTTTTCGGGAAATATCTAATGTTTTCATCCCTTGACCAAGGCATTGCACTATTTGATGCTTTTCAGCAGCAGAGAGATGCTTTTTTCCCATGTTACTTGAAAACTCTGGCCTGCTTAATAGTGTGGAACATCCAGTTTTCCTTGTATTGGGCTCACATGGCAAACTAATTATCACAGGTATCTGAGATTGATTTCAGTGATCCAAAGAATCCTGAGACACAATACCATGAATGGGTTTCATTTACAAAATTTAAAAAAAACCGCTATGACACTTAAAACCAATTTCCGTAATAATTTGGAACATGGTGTAGTAACATTATCCTTAAGCATTTAGGGCAAAACCAGTAACTGTGTCATGGTAGTGGACAACTTGTTTAAAACTTTTATTCAACCATAAGCTCAGATAAATATAAAATAACAAATGGAACTCTACTCACTCTCCCTGAGCTCAGCACTGTGACTCCAGTGCTGGTTCAGTTTTTCTTGATCAACCCCTTCCCGACATGCGCCGTGCAAACAGCAGTATAGTTACGGTGCACCCATCGTGCAGCCTCACACTGAGCGCCGCGGCGATTGGGTGCGGGTTTCAGCTCTGTGTGAGAGCAGACACAGCGCAGCAACGCCCACGATTGGTGCTAGCAATGATCGCAGTAATTTAATCCCTCTGATGCTGCTGTCTTCTGATGCGATTGCATTGTCCTGATGGTCTCCATGGAGACTTACAGCCGCAAGATGGCCGCGGGGTCCTTCAGGGCCCTTCAGGGAAGGTGGCTTGTGAGCACCTGCTGAGAGCTGAGACATGCCTCCTTCCCTGCCTGTCAGATGCTGATGTGATACTCCGCAGTGCAGAAGCATTGCAGAGTATCAGATCAGCGATCTGACTCTAAACAGTGTGTTATGTTTTTAAAAATCAAAAAATCCCAAAATAAAGAACAAAAAAACAAATATTTTTCCATTAAATACATTTATTTATGTAAATAAAAAAAAACAATAAACGTACACATATTTGGTATCACCACGTCTGTAACGATCTGCTCTATAAAACTGTCCAAATAGTTAACGGCTTTGGTGAACACCGTAAAAAAAACAAGGCAAAAAACAATGCTTTATCATCATACCGTCGAACAAAAAGTGCAAAAAAACATGATCAAAAAGACAAATGTAAATAAAAATGGCACTGCTGAAAACATCATCTAGTCCTGCAAAAATCAAGCCATGATACAGCTCCATCAGAAGAAAAATAAAAGTTATAGCTCTCAGAACAAAGTGATGCAAAAATAATTATTTTTTCCTACAAAATAGTTTTTATTGTGTGAAAGCGCCAAACATAAAAAAAATATAAATTTGGTATCACTGTAATCATACTGACCTGAAGAATAAAGCTGCCTTACCAATTTTAACGCACGCGGAATGGTATAAAGAATAAAATCCAAAAAGCAATTCCTTTATTGCTGTGTTTGCTCATTCTGTCTCCCAAAAATCAGAATAGAAAGCGATCAAAAGATGTCATGTGCCCGAAAATGGTACCAATAAAAACGTCAGCAAAAGACAAGCCATAACATGACTCTGTCGACCGAAATATGGAAAAATTATAGCTCTCAAAATATGGTAATGCAAAAACTAGTTTTCACAATAAAAAGCGTCTTTTAGTGTGTGACAGCAGCCAAACATAAAAACCCGATATAAATCTAGTATCACAGTAATTGTACTGACAGAAGAATAAAGCCTAATCACTTATACCAAGGAACGGCATAAAAAATAAATAAAACCAATTTTTTACAAGCTGTTGATTTTTTTCATTCTGCCTCCCAAAGATTGCAGTAAGGCTCGGTGCACAATTATTCTGCTATCTACACTGAGCGCTTACACCAGGGTTTCCATGTAAATCACTGAAATATGTGATTCAGACAGAACCCCCAGAGAAGATTCCCTATGATGAGGCAGATGGAGGCACTGTGGACGCCATAGGCCCTGTAATCTGGTGGTTTCTGTCTTTTTAGGATTTCATAAAAGTGCCGTCGGCCATAGTTTTGTGCACTTCTGAAAAGAGGAACACCACTGAACAGAGGCCAGATGGAGTCCAGTGTAGCTCTGCTGCCTCATTATAGTGAAGGGATCCCTCGGGGGTTTCATCTGAATCACGTCACTCAGAGATTTGGATGGAAACCCCAAAGTAAGTGCTCAGTGTAGAGCACCGGATAAATGTGATCGTAAATGTTATGTAAAATGTTTCCAAAAAAATCTTCAACTCAATCCACAAAAAAAACAAGCCCTCACTTCCACGTTACTGGTAGCACAAAGGCTCTGGAAAAGCAAAATGGCTCCTCAACCCCCAAAAGAAATTCAGTAAATTCTCTACTCCCAAATCCAAATGCCCCCTTCCTTCTGAGCCCCAGTGTGCCTAAACCACATTAAGCGCCCACATGTTTGGCATTTCTGTAGTGATGAGAGCCCACCTAATTTACATGTGCGTGTCTCCAGAAGCATGAACTGGGCATAATGTACTGGTTACTACAATGGCAGTTTGCAATTTTCACTCAGCAACGTCCATTGCTGCCTGTTTCTGGAAACACCTATGGAGTCAATATTGTCACTACATCTGTATATAAATTCCAAAAGGGTTATAATTTCCAAAATGGGGTCAATTGATGGGATTCTGCTTTTCTATCACTTAGGAGCTCTTATATGGAATACTCAAACTGTTCTAGGAAAATCTGTGTTCCAGGAGGCAAATAGCATTCCATCCCTCCTGAGTCTCTATGTATGGCTGAGTAGTAATGTTCAGCCGCATATGGGGTATTGCCACATTCAGTAGAAATTGTGAGAAAAATGTTGGTACCATTTTTACCCATTTCCCAGTATATGTCAATATAATCACTGCAACACTAGATGAATGCATTGAGAGATTAAGTTTGTAAAATGAGGTCACTTATGAGAGGGCTCTGCTTTGTTGACACCTCAGGGGCTCTGCCAATGTAACATGGCACCCTCAAACATGTGCAGCAAAATATGGACTGTAATATGTCCTTTCTTCCCTTCTGTGCATTGCACTGTGCCTCAAAAGTAATTTTCGACGACATTTGGGGTATCAGTAAATTCAGAAGAAGTTGCACAACAAATTTTGGGGTCACTTTTATCCTTTTAGTCTTATGAAAATACAAAATTTGGAGCTAAAAAAGATTTTTTTCAGCAAAAATGTGATTTTTTTATTTTCACGATTATACTTTATAAACTTCTGTGAACCACCTGTGGGTTCAAGGTGCTTAATACACATCTAGATATGTTCCCTAAGGGGTGTAGTTTCCAAAATGGTTTCACTTGTGGGATGTTTCTACTGTTATGTACATAAGGGGCTCGCCAAAGGCGACATGGCATCTGTTAATAATTCCAGCAAATTTTATATTCAAAATGTCAAATGGCGTTCCTTCCCTTCCAAGCCTTGCCGTGCACCCAAACAGTTGTTTTCGTCCACATTTTGGGTATCAGCACACTCAAGAGAAATTGCACAACAAATTGTATGAACAATTTCTCCTGTTACCCTTATGAAAATGCAAAATTTGGAGCTAAAAATATTTATCTGTGAAAAATTTTTTTTTGTATTTTCATGGCTCTACGTTATAAACTTCTGTTAAGCACCTGTGAGTTCAAGTCACTCAGTACACATCTAGATGAGTTCCCTAGGAGGTCTATTTTCCAAAATGGTGTCACTTGTTGGGGTTTTCCACTGTTTAGGCATATCAGGGGCTCTCCAAACATGACATGGCGTCCGCTAATTATGCCAGCAAATTTTACATTCAAAAGTGAAATGGGGCTCCTTCCCTTCCAAGCCTTGCCATGTGCCCAAACAGTAGATTTCCCCACATATAGGGGCATGCTCAGGTGAAATTGCACAACAAATTGTAATTAAAAAAGTAAAAAAAATTAGGTCTAAAGGAAAATTTTTGTGAAAGAAAAGTAAATGTTTATTTTTTCATTCCACATTCCAACAATTCCTGTGAAGCACCTGGAGGGTTAATAAACATCTTGAGAGTGGTTTTGAGTACCTTGAGGAGTGTGGTTTTTAAATGGTGTCACTTGTATTTTCTGTCATATAGGTGTTAAGGGTTGCAGAACGCACCAAATAAATAAAAATAGAAGGTGCGTTCGCAGCCCGGGGTCCACCGTGCAGGCAGAACCTGCTGCTAGTAAGATGGCGCAGTAGGTGGTATGAGCGAACTCTGTTATCCTGCAGAGTTGCAGATATGGTCACCGTAGCACTATATGGCGAAGTGGGCAAACTCTGTTACTCCACAGAGCCGCTAAATAAAAGGATGTGGTGCTATATGGCGATATTAGAGAACTCTGTTGCTCCACAGAGTCGCAACCTAAATGCTGACTAATAGCGATGTCCGCGTGCCGCCACCTGGTTACGTCCGGACTGCGCAGCTTCAACATAAAGTAGTTAGCAATGCACACAGCGAACTCCTCACCGGAGAAGCCCGGTATACTAGGGGCTTATTTCATCCAGAGCCCTGAACCCATACACAAAACTCCTCACTGGAGGTGCCGGTATTCTAGGGGCTTGTTTCAGCCGGGTCCCTAAACACATGCATAACCACACAGGCGCAAGCACGTAAAAAATCTGATACTAGTGCACCACCGTGCGGTTATGCCACCTTTTTATAGTAGCCACGAGTACGAGACCTTCCAGAAAGGACCAATAGGAAGCTGCTTCAGAACACCAACAGCTTCAGGACCTTCCTGGAGGACCAATAGGAGTCGCAGCTGTATCCAAGCATGTGACCCCTGATCTCCAATGGAAGATCTTGCCCTGGGCATGCTCAGATGGAGAAACAGAGGACTTAGTCTCAAATCTGCCTGCTCCAACACTGGTTACAACAGAGGATCCAGGAGCAGCAGCAGCAAGTCTCTGCACAGTACTATACCGGGCGAGACGCTGGGACCGACGTCTCTGCTGAGCAGGTTCCACTGCGGCCGGAGACGGATGGGGGACCACAGCGGGACTGGTTCGAGATTCCCCTTGTGCAGCAGCGGGAACTCGATCCCTAACAATAGGCCCCTCAAAGTCGCGTCAAATGTGATGTAGTCCCTGAAAAAAATGGTTTTGCAAATTTTGTTGTAAAAATTAGAAATTGCTGGTCAACTTTTAACCCTTATAATGTCCTATAAAATAAAATTATGATTAAAAAATTATGCTGATGTAAAGTAGACTTGGAAATGTTATTTATTAACTGCTTTGTGCAATGAATTTTCAAAATTTTTGCCAAATTTCTGATTTTTTTCACAAATAAACGCAAACCATATCAAATAAATTTTACCACTATCATGAATTACAATATGTCACTAGAAAACATTCTCAGAATCAGTTGGATCCATTGAAGCATTCTAGAGTTATAACGGCGTAAAGTGATAGTGGTCAAAATTGTAAAAATTGGCCTGATCAGGAAGGTAAAATCAGGCTTCAGGAGGGAAGGGGTTAACTACAGAAGTGACAACATATCTTGTAATCGCTATGTTCAATCACTGGACTTAATAGAGAAAAAGAGATTTGAGAAATTTAGAGTAGACCACGTTGCTGTATGAAGGAAGCAGTTCCAGCGTGGAATAGCAATTTCATAGTTTTTTTTTTAAGTGTTTCATGCTTGTACCAAGCTCATTTTCAAAAATAACCTACATCATGCTATGTAGTTTATTGTATGATATACAGTGGCATGCAAAAGTTTGGGCACTTCTGGTTAAAATTACTGTTATTGTGAACAGTTGAGCAAATTGAAGATGAAATGATCTCTAAGAGACTTAAAGTTAAAGATGACACGGTTCCTTTGTATTTTAGGCAAAAAAAAATATTTTCATATTTTACATTTTAAAAATTACAAAAAGGAAAATGTACTGATGCAAAAGTTTTGGCACCCAACGGATAGTACCTAGCAGCACCACATTTTGCAAGTATCACATCTTGTAAACTCTTTTCGTAAAAAGACAAGAGTCTTTCAATTCTTGTTTGAGGGATTTTGATCCCTTTATTTGCATGCACTGCTATTTGTAGGGCTAGCCACAGATTTTTAATGATGTTGAGATCAGAGGACTGCGAGGGCCGTTGTAAAACCGTCAGCTTGTGCATTTTGAGGTAGTTTATTGTGTTTATTGACATGTGTTAAGGATCATTATCCTCTTTTCAACTTCAATTTTATTTACGGATGGTATTATGTTTTCTTCAAGAATTTGTTGAAATTTCATTGAATCCATTCTTCCCTCCACCTGTGAAATGTTCCTGTGCCATTGACTGCAACCCAACCCAACCCAATTGATTCACCCCCATGCTTAATGGTTGTTGAGATGTTCTTTTCCTGAAATTCTGTGCCATTTTTTTTCTCCACACATACCTTTGTTCATTGTGGCGCTGAAGAGGTTTTCTTCTGATGACTCTTCCATGAAGGCCATATTTGTACAGGTGTCTGTGAACAGCAGAACAATGGACCACAATTCCAGAGTCTGCTAAACCTTTTCAAAGGTCTTTTACAGTCAAGCGGGGGTTCTGATTTGCCTCTCTAGCAATCATACGAGCAGTTCTCACTGAAAGTTTGCTTGGTCTTCCAGATCTTATCTTGACCTCCACTTCTTGCCATTTCTTAATTACATTTTGAACTGAGGAAAGGGCAACTTGAAACTGATGTTAACTGATGTTATATGGAGACAAAACCCTCAATTCTGTGACTATTTTGCCTTTCATTAAACCTACTGCATGTAATTCTATTTTAGCAGCTACATCGTGCCATCCTCCTCATGTTATCAATGATCTCCCCTACGGAGAACTTATTAGGCTAAAACGCAATTGTTCAGATAAAGATATGTATAGTAAAGAAGTGGTTAAAACGCATAAAAATTTCTGCATCGTGGTTACTCTAACCATATTATTAAGAAATCAATTTCTAGAGCTTCGTTATGTGATAGAAAAGACCTTTTGTCAAACAAACCGATTACTAAAAATAAGATTTCTAGCAATTCTGTCGTTTTTTCTACCCAATATAGTCTCCAATATTCTAAAATTGTATAAATTATCAAAAAATATCTCCCCATGTTGAATTTAGATCAAACTCTCAAAATTTTGATTAAAGACAATGTTCATTTTGCAGCCAAAAGAGCGCCCACTTTAAGTAACCTATTATCGCCCAGTTTTTTTTGCAGTAAATCTATGGGAACCAGCAACAATGCTAATTGGCTGAACACTAAAGGCTTCTTAATGTGGCGCTAATAAATGTAAGGCATGTTATACGCAGAAAAAACTTCTAGCTTTTCCTCCACATACGATAGTAAAAGTTACGCGATCAATAGGATATATTGCAGTTTATAAAGCTATGTCGTTTATTCGATAGTATGCACTGAATGTAACTTGCAGTATGTAGGCTGCACCAAATGTTCTCTAAAAACACGCATTAGGAGGCATCTTTCTGATGCGGTAAAACCTGCGGCCGTTTCATTCTCTGCTGCATCCAAACATTTTGCGCAAGTCCACAAAGGCAATCTAAATTCATTCAAGTTTAAGGGTATAGAAAAGGTATCCAGACCACAGAGAGGAGGTGATTACAGACCCAAACTCTTTAATAGCGAATCGTATTGGATTTTCACTCTTAATATTCATACTCCTCATGGTCTCAATGCTAGACGTGATCTTATAAAATATTATTGATCCTATTCAGTTACTTTGTGTTTTTACATTTATTTTTTTTTCTTGTATTATACTCGTGTATTTCCTATGTTTTTTTCAGTTTTTTTTTCCTTTTTAATGACTTGGTGGTAAATGCACATGTGTGTAATTAATGATCAGTGACAGGTGATATTTGCCATATGGAGGTTTTCTATTCCTGGCACGTAGTCAGATCTTGATAAAGACTCACGTCGAAACGCGTTGATCTGCGTCACCTTATCCGCATGGAGCTGTATCTGCTTTGAATTATTCCGGAAAATGTTTTTCCATTTTAAAGTTACCAATAAATAGATATTTTAAACTTTTTCAACTCACGCTGGATCTACTCCCCTTTTTTTTTCATGCTGTCTGGTTGCTCTGCCTGGATCCGTGCTGAGAGTTGGATTGGTATCCTTATTCTGGAGTGGGGTAAGCTGATTGTTTCTTTTTCTTTGCACATCTTGTACCTGGATTCATGTGCTGGTTCATATGGTTCTGTAGGTTAGTGGCTATGATGCCTGACAGGAGTTTTCATGTTGTTGCAAAGCAGGTTATTGGGCAGTAGTTGGATGGAACTGTTGATTTATGAGGATCCTTCAAGATCAGCACTGTTCTACCTTGTGTTAGCAAAGCTGGGTGGTGGCCTTCTTCTAGCCGTTGGTTCATCTGCTTTGCCATGCGTTCATGTACCGCTGTTAATTTCTTCAGCCAGTAGGTGTGGATCATGTCTGGACCAGGTGCTGTCCAGATTTTCATGTTCTTGACCCGCTGTTGGATGTCTACTTCTGTAATGGTGACTGGTTCTTGATCTAGGTGGTTGCTGTGTTTCACTCTCAGATCTTGCAGCCACATTGCACTGGTGTTGTGTGTTTTTTCCTTCTTTTTCCTTCTCTCATATGTCCCTCCAGTATTGTTCAGCATCTGCTATTGGTCGAGTTGCTGTCTTTGTGTGTTACTCTGTAGTTGGGAGTACACTTTGGATGGTTCTTTGGAGAACAGGGCATTTATCTTCTTGGCCTCAGTTTCTCTATTGTATCTCCTTAGTCTTGCAGCGAGTGCCGAGAGCCTTTTCTTAGCAGTCTCTAGGGCTTCAGCTGGGGTCAGGTCTTTGTACTTGTCCAGCTTGGTCTTATTCTTCATCTTTACACCCTTCTGTATTTCTGTTAGTTGGTTGAATTCCCTTCGTGTCACCTTTATTTTTGTCTCCAGTCTTCTTTTCCAAGGGGAGGTACATACTTTTGTTGTTCTTGCTGGTTGTATAGCCAAGCATTTCCCTGATTGCTGAGACAGTAGCATAGATTAGTTTATTAGTTTGGGTTATGGTGGTGGTAGGTATTGATGCAAGTGCTTTATTGGCATCTTCTAGCATACTGTCTGGTGTTGTTTCTTGGCAGTCGATCTCTGGTATTGATGGTATTTAATTTATCTAAGATCTTCTGTTTCAGATCTGCTGCAGTGCTCTCTATTTGCAGGACTGGATCTGGGGGGTCGCACATGTTGTTCTTCCTGGTCTTCATGTGGGGTGGATCTGCACTGCAGTTGATCCATCTCAAGTTGTGATAACAGTTTTCTCTTTATGATATTGAAACTTTGGGTGACTAGTTCTAGTTGTTTCTCAGTCAGTAGACATGTTGGTCTTGTATCCATCCAGAGTTTCCTCATACGCTTCATATATCCTCTCTCATTTGGTCTGCTGTTATAGTAGCATTTCATCAGATCCAGGTTCTCTTGCCTTGTCCATGTATGGTTTGTTCCAGTAGCCCATTTATTATCAGATTGTCCTGGTTCCTCGACATCTGACGCGGACCTTGTTAATCCGGGCGATGTCCGAGCCGGCATGACTCTCTTTGTTCGTGACACTCTCATGTTTATTGAGGTAGGCACTATAATGTTAGTAGTCTTGCCCAAGGACCACTACTGGCATATTATTTCCAACAGGGCAGAGCCAGGATATGAACCCCAGATTCCCCCACGTTGGCAGCATATATCAAGGTGATGCACTGTCCCCATTGCTGTTCTGCATAGGCTTGAACCCCCTCAGTCAGATAATTACAGAATCTGGCTATGGATACAAGTTCAAGAGTGAAAGCACAATCAGCCACCTCCTTTACATGGATGACATCAAGCTGTATGTGAAAAATGAACGAGACATCGATTCACTGATCCACCTTACAAGGATCTACAGCAAAGACATCAGGATGTCCTTCAGACTGGAGAAGTGCGGCAGGTTGGTAATAAAGAGCGGCAAGGTAGTCAAGACTGATGGAGTGAAATTACTAGCAGGGCACATAGCAGATATACAGACATGCTACAAGTACCTCAGCATCCCACAGGGCTACGGTAACCATGATGAGGAGGCAAGGAAAGCAGCAACATCCAAATACCATCAAAGGGTAAGACAGGTCCTGAAGAGCCAGCTCAATGGGAAGAATAAAGTCTGTGCCATCAATACATATCCCCTGCCAGTTATCAGATACTCTGTTGGCATAGTGTGCTTGCCAAAAGAAGAGATGGAAGCTACAGATGTGAAGACACGAAAGCTCACAATGCATGGAGGTTTCCACTCTAATTCTAGCACCCAAAGATTGTATACCAACAGAAAGAAGGATGGTCGAGGCTTGATAAGTATCCAAGCCACCATCATGGATGAAACAAGGAGTATTCAGGAAGACATCAAAAGAATGGCACCAAAAGATGAGATGCTGAAAGAAAGCCTAAGGCAGCAACAACAGATCTGGAAGGGAGAACAGGAACATGAAGCGCCATGGCAAGACAAGCCTCTGCATGGGATGAACCATCGACAGATAATGGAGGTGACTGACATGGAGAAATCCTACCAATGGCTGGAGAAAGCTGGACTCTGAGGCAGCACAGAGGCACTAATCATAGCGGCACAAGAGCAAGCATTAAGTACCAGATCCATAGAAGCAGGAATATACCACACAAGACAAGACCCAAGGTGCAGATTATGCAAAGAAACCTCAGAAACCATCCAACACATAGTGGCAGGAAGCAAAATGCAAGCAGGAACAGCGTATACTGAACGCCACAACCAAGTAGCGGGAATTGTATACAGGAACATCTGCACAACATATGGGCTAAGTCCTCCTAAGTCCAGGTGGGAGACCCCAGAAAAAGTGGTGGAGAATGAAAGGGCTAAAATCCTGTGGGACTTCAAGATCCAGACGGATAAGCAGGTGTTGGCTAACCAATCAGACATTGTGACAGTAGACAAGGATCAGAAGACAGCAATGATAATAGATGTAGCAGTGCCAAGTGACAGCAACATCAGAAAGAAGGAATATGAGTAGCTCGAGAAATACCAGGGCCTCAAAGGAGAATTGGAGAACATGTGGAAGGTGAAGGCAACAGTGATTCCAGTGGTGATAGGAGCACTTGGAGCAGTAACACCTAAGTTGGAAGAATGGCTACAACAGATCCCAGGAGCAACATCTGAGCTCTCTGTCCAGAAAAACGCAATGCTGGGAACAGCTAAGATCCTGCACAGAACCCTCAAACTCCCAGGTCTCTGGTAGAGGACCCGAGAATGAGAAAAGACAACAAAGACTACCCCCAGTGGGGGTGAGAAGGAAGTTTTTGCCTAAAATACAAAGGAAATGTTTCATTTTTAACTTTAGGCCTTTTAGAGATCATTTCATCTTTCAGTTGCTTAATTATTCACAATAACAGTAATGTTGACCAGGGGTGCCCAAACGTTAACATGCCACTGTATGTAATATGTGTATATTTTCTTCTGTTCCCATATTTGTCAAACAGGTTTACAGGGAACTTTGGTATTCACCAGTGCCACATAGCTTTCTCAAGGGGCAGGTCAAACTTCTGTTAAGGGTTTGTTTGCCATCGCAAAAAATGTTTGATATGGGGTTTCTAGAGATATAAAAAATAAAGGTGCTTATGGTTTAAAAGTTTAGAATACTGTAAATATTGGATAGCTTGGATTCATAGAATTTAAATTAATTTTCTCTCCCCTAAGTACTATGCCTTTGTATGGTGTATGGTATCAGGATCCAAGTTCCATTTCTGTGTCTGCCATGTTTTCTGTAAAATAAGAAAAAAATTAAGTTCATTAAATAATCCCCCATTGAGATAATAAACCCCATAGGAATAATAATATAAATCCTAAAATACAGATTTTTTTACGGCAGAATTTTTTTTAAAGGCTAGGTATATGTAAGCAGACTTTGACTAAAATATTAAGATCAAAAGTCACACATTCTGCATGTTATATTTATGTTCAAAGCACTGTGGCTACAGGTCTGGGGCATGGCCTGCCTGGTAGCTTTAAAAAAAGTATGTGTAAAAATGGCAACTATTTATTCACAGTGGAGATTTAACTAGCTCCCATCGAGAAGTTGGTCATGGAGGTCAAAGTTTGTGTCATAAGTGAGGCAATGTCTGGATGTTTGCATCAAATTTGCTTTTAATATAATGGTTAGGCTATGGATTAATACAGGAATGCATTTTTGTGTGAGCTAAAACACTTTTAAGCTTTACAAAATCTGACATTCACCCCAAAATTTACAAAACACCCCAGATAATCAGCAGCATCAAAAGGTCTTAACATTTTTCCTTTGTCGCAGTGTCAGATGATAATGGATCATTTACTTTTTGTTTGGGGTTTGATGAAAATCGACCTTGAAGTGTTGTGCTGCAATAGGCAACAATGTCATACATACTGTGTCCTATTAAAATGTTTCAAGCCCTGTAACATCTACGGAGCTTTGATGTAAGTTCAAACAAGGGAGGCTGTATAGAAAGCAGTTTATAACAATCTGTTGTTTCATTTCATGCGTGCTGGGAGTCCGAGGCGTTTTCTGTGTAATAGATAAATAAAGGGAATGATACAAATAGCAGTATTCGATTAACCCTTCACACGCTGGATGCAATCTTTGTTTCCACTGTAAAATTATTATTTAAGATGGTGGTAAGTGCTAAAAATGTTAAATATTTTTTAACATATGCTGCATCTTAAGGTTCAATTTGTGTGACATATTACATGGAAAAATGCTCATGCTGTTTCTTTTTATTATTTTATATTCTGCTGCTTGATTTACAGCTTGTTTGCCTGAAGTCACAGAACATAGAAGCTGTTAGTCAAACAGGAAGAGGTGGCGCTGGGTGTGGAATAGAGCTGGAGTGAATGAGACTTATGATCTATTGCATATCAATTCAAATGCTGATTTCTCAGTAATGGAGGAATGGACTGGCCATGTAAAGGTATTGCTTGACTTGTTTTTGACATAGTTACATGAACATATAATAGTTTGTGGTGAAATTGTGCTGGCAGATTCCCATTAATATCTGAAAAATATTTAGAATTGAGAGTCCTCAGTGGTTGATACCTTTTAATGGCTAACTGAAAAGATGGTAACAAATTGCAAGCTTTCGAGACTACTCAGGTCTCTTCATCAGGCAAAGACTAATACAAAATCTGAAGAATCACATATTTATACACAACACAGCACAGAAAAAATGCAATAGATAAGACAAGTGACGTGAAGCAGAACTGTCATTATGGGAGAAGGATGAACATAAATCTTGGAACAGTTCATAGATAAGGAGTGTGAAAGTTTTATTATCCTCTGATTGGGGTCTGGTATTGTGTTGTTATGCCCCCAGAAGGTCTGAAGAGCAAATTCCTTAATTGATGTAAAATTGACAAAAATCCATTTGACACATTCATTTCTGCATTGAGTGTGTCAAAGGTTGTCATGAGTTTATATTCCCAGACCTTTCTGCCTCTCTGAGACTTGAAGTAACCTTTTAAAACAAGTAATTTAATGTCTATCATGCTATGACCGGGGATACAAAAATGTTTTGCCACAGGTAGACCCATTCTTTTTTTCTCTTATTGTGTGGCAATGAGAATTCATCCTTGTTCTCAGTTTTTGCCCAGTCTCACCCACATACAGACCCTCAGTTGGACATTTAGTACAAATAATTAGGTACACAACATTAGAGGTGATGCAGATGAAAGTACCTTGGATCTTGTAGTCCTGATGTGAGTTGGGGATCTTTATCTTGTCCGTGGTCATTATAAATGGAAATATGGATTGTAATCAGGCATCTTTTTGTAGTAAAGGTTGTCATTTCCTTGCAGCTCCCCTTAGCACCTTCAGATTTGGATTGTAGGTGACCACTAGAGGCAACCGGTTATTTTCATCTTTAGCTTTGTAATGTAGCAGGTGATTCCTTGATATTCTAGTGGCTCTTGTAATTTGGTTTTCAATTGTTCTTGGATGGTAGCCCTGATTCAAAAAGGTCTTTCTGAGGTGACCAAGGTGTTCATCTCTATCTATGTGGTTTGAACATATACGATTGTATCTGATGGCTTGGCTGTAGGCAATAGAGTTTTTTATGTTTTTTGGATGGAAACTGTCTCATTTAAGGTATGTTGGATTGTCGATTAGCTTCTGATACAGGGATGTCTCTATTTCATTGTTCTTTAGCTTAATGATGGTGTCTAAAAAGTTAATTTCAGTGCTGGAGTAGTTGAGTGTTAAATTGATCGTGGGATGAAATTGATTAAACTGTTCGTGGAACGTCTTTAGCTGTTGCTCAGACTCCGTCCAGATGATTAAAATATCATCAATGTAGCGGTAGTAGGCCAGAGGCCTGATGGGACATGAGGACAAAAAGTCACGTTTAAGCTAAAAAAAAATTCATCCTCACCCACAATTCCTTTGAATTTGACAAGATATATCTACGGGAGACTGGCGACAGCTATGGGAAGTAAAATGGCTCCACAGTATGCAAATCTTTTCATTGCCAAGCTTGAAAGCCACTTTTTGTTAGCCATTATAATGTATCTGTTAGGGTTCGAGTTCCCACTCCTGCACAGGGGGAATCTCGAGCTGTTCCCGCTGTGGTCCCCCATCCGTCTCCGGCCGCAGTGGTTCCTGCTCAGCAGAGACATCGGTCCCAGCGTCTTGCCTGACCCAGTACTGTGCAGAGACTTGCTGCTGCAACCAGTGTTGGAGCAGGCAGATTTTGGACTAAGTCCTTTGTTGCTTCATCTGAGCATGCCGATGGCAAGATCTCCCATTGGAGATCAGGGTCACATGCTCAGATACAGCTGCCACGCCTATTGGTCCTTCAGGAAGGTCCTGTGGCTGTTGATGTTCTGAAGCAGCTTCCCATTGGTCCTTCCTGGAAGGTCTTTTTCTCATGGCTGGTATAAAAGGCTGTCCTTACTGCACGGCCGTGCGCTAGTATCAACGTTATATGCTTTGCGCCAGTATGGTCACGCGTGTGTGTAGTTAGGGTGGCTGAAATACGCCATTACAATACCGACCTAATTGGTGAGGAGCTTGGTATGCTAGCTGGTCAGGGTCGGTGTCTTAGATGCCTTAGATTACCGGCATAACCGGTGAGGAGCTTGATTGTCGTATTTAGAGCCTGGCGTTCAGATGCCATAGATTGCGGGTGACTCCCGCTAGTACATTAGCGCATGATCACTTTCTATGTTCGCTTAGCAGTCACCTGTGTACCTGGGTGCCTAACAGGACACAGAAGTTTGTCTCAGCGGCTCTGTGATGTAACAGGGTTCGCTCTCAACGCTAGACAGCGCCCTAGCGTGTTTACTTTGCGACTCAGTGGTGTTAACTGAGTTCGCACACATCGCCATATAGCGCTGCGGCACTCCTTCTAGCTGCTCTGTGGAATAACAGAGTTTGCACATATTGCCACAGTGGGTTACGGCGTTTATTTTGGCGACTCTGCGGGATAACAGTGTTTGCTTCTTGCGCCATCTTACTAGCAGCAGGCTCCGCCTGCACGTTGGACCCCGGGCTGCGAACACACCTCTCTTCATCTTATATTTGGCGCGTTCGCAGACCCTAACAGTATCAACCACTGAGGACTCTCAATTCTACCATATCTCTCCAGGTCAGTATGATTATGGCAATACCAAACTTGCTTTATTTTTTTTTTATTTAAATGCTAAAAAAATTAGTATGGACCTGGTGTTTAGTGATGAGCAAGTATGCTAGTTACTCGAGTTTTCCGAGCATACTCGTGTGTTCTCTGAGTATTTTGGGTGTGCTCGGAGATTTAATTTGAGTCTGCATGATTTGTGGCTGCTAGACAGCTTGAATACATGTGGGGATTGCTTGTTTGTCAGGAAATCCCCACATGTATTCAGACTGTCTAGCAGCCGCAAATCATGCAGCTGTGGCGACACAAACTAAATCTCTGAGCACGTCCAAAATGCTCGGAGAACACCCGAGCATGCTCGTAATACTTGAGTAACGAGCATACTCGCTCATTACTACTGGTGATACGAGATATGTTACTTTTTTATTTTTCAAATTCTTTATTTTTAAGGGGAAACATTTTTAAGGGGTAAAACAGGATGAGTCCAATTTTTATATGTACAGTATATGTATTTTTTTATTTCTAAAAACTTTATTTTTTACTTGTATTTTTTAGTCCCGTTAAATGACTAGAACCTGCAAACATCTGATTACTTATACTATAAACTTCAATAACATGGTATTGCAGTAAATAGTATAAACCACAGTTTTCTATGAAGTTCAACCTATTGCTGAACTTCACAGTAGTGCCAAGATGGCAGTTATGCAGCCCCACAGTTACCATGGTAACCCATCGATTCCCTGCTAAATGCTTCTGTCAGATATTGACTGCGTTGTCCAAATGATTAGCGGGAGATGGACCTCAGCTTCAGTCACAGCTGTTAAACACAGATGTTGCCTATTTATTTAGACTGCATCTGCTGCATGTGGGATGTTAGGGGGTTAACCTTTAATTTGTGGTTCAATTTAGATATGTTTCATTTGCTTAATAAATGAATAATTCTCTTGTATTATGTTCAACAGGCACAGTTCTGAGCAGGTGGTTACAACTAGGTACCACTGCATGCAACATCCTGATGGGATCGTTCTCTAATGTAAAGTGTGCCAACACCTCTCAGATTTAAAATGGGTAAAGGTCAAGTAGGGAGAGTGCTTCATTCATCTCACCCACTACAGAAGCTGCGTTAAGCAAGTTTTTGAGAAACTCTTTGAAATCTAAAAAACAATTAATGAAGTAAAGAGAAAACTGATTACAAACTTGATGCAGAATGTAATCTTTTATTTCAAGAAGCACTCCCAATATTTTTTAACAAAATCTGTGTGAATGTGTATCCAATGCTATGTAGTGTAAGTGGGTAATATACTTACCGGTTAACATATTCCCGTTTCTAGGTTTCTAACACTGCTATGGTTCTCTTCTCACTACATGACTTCTATTCTGACTTGTCATCTCATAATTGTGCCATAGCCGTGATAAAAACCAGTAAGTATATTAACACCTTAATTATATATTATTATAATTTAACACTTATATTAACACTTTTGGATTACAAGAGGAGGAAGACCCGTGAGGACTCAGACTTTAAAATTGGACTTCAGAAAGGCAGATATTAACCCCTTTCTGAAATCTGACATACTATCCCGTCCAGGTGACCCGGGCCCATATGACTGTGGACAGGTTAGTATGTCATCGCGATCAGTCGTGCTCACGGGGGGAGCGCAGCTGATCGCGGCTGGGTATCAGCTGATTATCATAGCTGACACCTGGCACTTTGTGCCAGGAGTGGTCAGGGATCGCTACTAGCACTTTAACCCCCGGCACATTGCGATCAAACATGATCACAGTGTTCTGACGGCATAGGGAAGCATCAGGCAGGGAAGGGGCTCCCTGTGTGCTTCCATGAGACCCTCAGAACAACGCAATGTGATCGCGTTGCTCCGAGGGCCTCTATATAGTGATGTCCCACCCTGGGACAAAGTAAAAAAGCATAAAAAAAAAATTTAACATGTGTAAAAATAATTTTAAAAAAATTCCTAAATAAAGAAAAAAATTACCCAATAAATTCATTTCTTTATGTAAATAATAAAAAAACAATAAAAGTACACATATTTAGTATCGCCGCATCCGTAACGACCCGCCCTATAAAACTGTCCCACCAGTTAACCCCTTTAATGAACCCCTGAAAAAAAAAGGCAAAAAAACAATGCTTTATCATCATACTGCCGAACAAAAAGTGGAATACCACGCGATCAAAAAGATGGATATAAATAAACATGGTACCGCTGAAAACGTCATCTTGTCCCGCAAAAAATGAGCCACCATACAGCATAATCAGCAAAAAAATTAAAAAGTAATAGCTCGCAGAATAAAGCGATGCAAAAATAATAATTTTTTATATAAAATTGTTTTAATTGTATAAAAGCGCCAAAACATAAAAAAATAAATGAGGTATCGCTGTAATAATACTGACCCAAAGAATAAAACCGCTTTATCAATTTTACCACGCGCGGAATGGTATAAAGGCCCCGTCAAAAGAAATTCTTGAATTGCTGGTTTTTGTTCATTTTGCCTCTCAAAAATCTTAATAAAAAGCGACCAAAAAAAGTCATGTGCCCGAAAATAAATAAATAACTTCAACTCGTTCTGCAAAAAATAAGACCTCACATGACTCTGTGGGCCAAAATATAGAAAAATTACAGCTATCAAAATATGGTAATGCAAATACTATTTTTTGCAATAAAAAGCATCTTTTAGCGTGTTACGGCTACCAAACATAGAAACCCACTATAATAGTAAATCAACCCTCCCTTTATCACTCCCTTAGTTAGGGAAAAATAATAAAATTAAAAAAAATGTATTTATTTCCATTTTCCCATTAGGGCTAGCGTTAGGGTTAGGGCTAGGGTTAGGGTTGGAATTAGGGTTAGGGCTAGGGTTACTATTAGGATAAGGGTAAGGGGTGTGTTGGGGTTAGGGTTGGCTTTAGAATTGGGGGGTTTCCACTGTTTAGGCACATCGGGGCTCTTCAAACGCGACATAGCGTCTGATCTCAATTCCAGCCAATTCTGCGCTGAAAAAGTCAAACAGTGCTCCTTCTTTTCTGAGCTCTGCTATGCGCCAAAACAGTGGTTTACCCCCACATATGGGGTATCAGCATACTCAGAACAAATTGCACAATAACTCTGTAGCATCGGCGTCCCTGCCTTCTGCCAGGCAGGGACGCTGTTCCCCTGCGACAGCGTCCTCTGCCAGGCAGGGACGTCGCCCCCCTTACCCGCGCTCAGCGTCCTTCCTCCGCCCTGCTGGGGCCGCGTGCTCCTTCCCTGCTTCTGGTCTTAGGGCGCGCGCCCGCGCGCTCCCCCGCTCTTAAAGGGGCCGCGCGCATTTTTCAAAAAAGGTCCCCGGCCAATGCCGGAGGACTCCTCCCTATATAAAGTACTTCCTCCTTAATGGAGGTGCCCGAGCAATGTTGTTGTTGCACTGTTTACTCTGCTTCAGCCCTCAGGGTCATTTCCAGTTACCTGCCTGTTTCCCGCCAGTTTGCTGTCTGCTACCTGCCCGCAAGCCTGCCTGGAGGTTCGGCCGTCACATGCGGTGACCATCGGCAATTCCAGAGACTCTCGCCTGCTCACTTGGGGGCGCTCATCTGCCATCTGCCTGCAAGCCTACCTGGAGGTTCGGCCATCACCTGCGGTGTTCATCGGCTGTTCCAGAGACTCTCGCCTGCTCACTTGGGGGCGCTCATCTGTCATCTGCCTGCTAGCCTACCGGGAGGCTCCACCGTCTCAGGTCGTATATACCTGTCCAGTCAAAGACTGCCCCGGCCCCTTGCCTGCCTGTTTATCCAGAGACTGCCCCGGTCACTTGCTGTGACTTCCTGCCTGTCTAACCAGAGACTGCCCCGGCCCCTTGCCTGCCTGTTTATCCAGAGACTGCCCCGGTCACTTGCTGTGACTTCCTGCCTGTCTAACCAGAGACTGCCCCGGTCACTTACCGTGACTACCTGCCTGTCTACCCAGAGACTGCCTCGGTCACTTGCCGTGACTACCTGCCTGTCTACCCAGAGACTGCCCCGGTCACTTGCCGTGACTACCTGCCTGTCTACCCAGAGACTGCCCCGGTCACTTGCCGTGACTACCTGCCTGTCTACCCAGAGACTGCCTCGGTCACTTGCCGTGACTACCCGTCTGTCTGTCCAGAGACTGCCCCCGTCACTTGCAGTGACTTCCTATCCGTCTCCCCGGGCGCCACCCGCTCCTTTACAAGGAAAGCCTCCTTGTATAATAAAGCTCAGAGGTTCCACCTCCCAGACCCGTTACAAACTCTTGGGGTCCAATTTCTTCTGTTACCCTTTGGAAAATAAAAAATTGGGGGTGAAAATATCATTTTTGTCAAAAAAAAATATGATTTTTTTATTTTTATGGCTCTACGTTATAAACTTCTGTGAAGCACTTGGGGGTTCAAAGTGCTCACCACACATCTAGATAAGTTCCTTGGGGGTCTAGTTTCCAAAATGGGGTAACTTTTGGGGCATTTCAACTGTTTAGGCACATCAGGGGCTTTCCAAACGCGACATGGCGTCTGATCTCAATTCCAGCCAATTTTGCTTTGAAAAAAGTCAAACGGCGCTCCTTCCCTTCCGTGCTCTGCCATTTGCCGAAACAGTGGTTCCCCCCACATATTGGGTATCAGCGTACTCAGGACAAATTGCAAAATAACTTTTGGGGTCCAATTTCTCCTGTTACCTTTGGGAAAATAAAAAAATTGGACCTGAAATAATTTTTTTGTGAAAAAAAGTTGTATGTTCATTTTTTTAAACATTCAAAAAATTCCTGTGAAGCACCTGAAGGGTTACTAAACTTCTTGAATGTAGTTTTGATCACCTTGAGGGGTGAAATTTTTAGAATGGCATCACTTTTGGGTATTTTCTATTATATAGACCCCTCATATTAACTTCGAATGTGATGTGGTCCCCCCAAAAAAATGCTGTTGTAAAAATGAGAAATCGCTGGTTAACTTTTAACCCTTATAACTTCCTAACAAAAAAATGTGGTTCCAAAATTGTGCTTATGTAAAGTAGACATGTGGGAAATGTTACTTATTAAGTATTTTGTGTGCCATATCTCTGTGATTTAAGGGCATGGAAATTCAAAGTTGAAAAATTGCGAAATTCTCAAATTTTCACCAAATTTCCATTTTTTTTTTAACAAATATATGCAAGTTATATCAAAGAAATGTTACCACTAACATGAAGTACAATATGTCACGAGAAAACATTGTCAGAATCACCAGGATCTATGAAAGCGTTCCAGAGTTACTACCTCATAAAGGGACAGTGGTCAGAATTGTAAAAATTGGCCCTGTCATTAACATGCAAACCACCCTTGGGGGTAAAGGGGTTAAAGGACTCAGAAAGAGGGTAGGAAAGGACCAGTGGCTGGATGTTCTAAAGGACAGAAATGTTCAAGAAGGATAGGAGATTTTGCTAAACGAAATTCGCAATGCACAATCGGTAACAATCCCTAAGAGAAGGAAGAATTGGAAGCATTTAAAGAGACCAGGATGGATGAACACAACTTAGTCACTTGTAAAAAAGGGAAAAAATAAATGTATATCAACTGGAAATAGGAGAGCATATCTAAAGAAGAATGCTGCTGTATGTAGCAGAGGCGATCGGACAGCATCAGCTTCAAGTCTCCCATGGAGACTATTGAAGCAAGTAAAAAGTAAAAAAAATGTTTTTTGAAAATATTAAAAAATAAAAAAAGTTCAAATCACCCCCCTTTCACCCCATTCAAAATAAAACAATTAAAAAAGAATCAAATATACACATATTTGGCACTGCTGCCTTCAGAATCGCACGATCTATGAATATATAAAAAGAATTAGTCCAATCGGTAAACAGCGTAGTGAGAAAAAAAATCGAAATGCCAGAATTACGTTTTTCTAGTTGCTGCAATATTGCAATAAAATGCAATAACGGGCGATCAAAAGATCGGTCCTGTTCCAATTTGTGTTTTGCCCATTCTGCAAATTCAGCGCGCCGATCTGGGTCATTCTCGTTGAGATGCTGCAGCAGCTGGATTTTGTAAGGCTGTCATTTGTGAGTAGCTAATATCCACCAGAGGGATGTTCGACTGATGCCAGATCGGCACGCTGAATTTACAGAATGGGCAAAACAAAATTTGGAACAGGACTCTCTGTTTACACAGAACATTATGTTCACTGATGAGGCAAACTTTTTTGGGTGGGCCATTCATATGGACACACCTAAATGAAATGGGAATGGTGATGGTTTTCTTGCATAGGGTGTCTTGTATTGAAAACTGCTATAATGACACGGGTACTGCATTCACCAGACATCAACACAGTTTCTATCCGCTCCTCATGTGTTAACCTCTGCGACATGTCAATGGCTGTAAACAAAGAGAAACTTGTAAATAACTCATGAAAGAAAAAAGTTAAATTAAAACCAAGCACACCATTGTTTTTATTGTGAAATTCTCAATAAGTTTGATGTGTCACTTGACCCTCTTCCCATTGGAAAAAATAAAGTTGGATCCAAAATGGGCGACTTCAAAATGGCCGCCATGTCACCACCCATCTTGAAAAGTTTTCCACCTCCCATATACAGTCAAGGCCAAAAGTTTTGAGAATGACACAAATATTATATTTTCACATGATCTGCTGCCCTCTGGTTTTTATGTGTGTTTGACAGATGTTTTTATCACAGACAGAAATATAATTGTAAACATATGAGTAACAAAAGCTTATATTGACAGTTAGAATGAGTTAATGCAGCAAGTCAATATTTGCAGTGATGACCCTTCTTCTTCAGGACCTCTGCAATTCTCCCTGGCATGCTCTCAATCAACTTCTGGACCAAATCCTGACTGATAGCAGTCCATTCTTGCACAATCAATGCTTTCATTTTGTCAGAATTTTTAGGTTTTTGTTTGTCCACCCGTCTCTTGATGATTGACCACAAGTTCTCAATGGGATTAAGATCTGGGGAGTTTCCAGGCCATGGACCCAAAATCTCTATGTTTTGTTCCCTGAGCCATTTAGTTATCACCTTTGCTTTATGGCAAGGTGCTCCATCATGCTGGAAAAGGCATTGTTGATCGCCAAACTGCTCTTGGAGGGTTGGGAGAAGTTGCTCTTGGAGGACATTCTGGTACCATTCTTTATTCATGGCTGTGTTTTTAGGCAAGACTATGAGAGAGCCGATTCCCTTGGCTGAGAAGCAACCCCACACATGAATGGTTTCAGGATGCTTAACAGTTGGCATGAGACAAGACTGGTGGTAGCGCTCACCTTGTCTTCTCCGAATGAGGCGTTTTCCTGATGTCCCAAACAATCGAAAAGGGGATTCATCAGAGAAAATAACTTTGCCCCAGTCCTCAGCATTCCACTGCCTGTACCTTTTGCAGAATATCAGTCTGTCCATGATGTTTTTTCTGCAGAGAAGTGGCTTCTTTGCTGCCCTCCTTGAGACCAGGTCTTGCTCCAAGAGTCTCCGCCTCACAGTGCGTGCAGATGCACTCACACCTGCCTGCTGCCATTCCTGAGCAAGCTCTGCACTGCTGGTAGCCCGATCCCGCAGGTGAAACACTTTTAAGAGACGGTCCTGGCGCTTGCTGGTCTTTCTTGGGCGCCCTGGAGCCTTTTTGGCAACAATGGAACCTCTCTCCTTGAAGTTCTTGATGATGCGATAGATTGTTGACTGAGGTGCAATCTTTCTAGCTGCGATGTTCTCATCCCTGTTAGGCCATTTTTGTGCATTGCAATGATGACTGCACGTGTTTCTTTAGAGATAACCATGGTTAACAGAAGAGAAACAATGATACCAAGCACCAGCCTCCTTTTAAAGTGTCCAGTGGTGTCATTCTTACTTAATCATGACAGATTGATCTCCAGCCATGTCCTCATCAACACCCACACCTGTGTTAATGGAGCAATCACTGAAAAGAGGTTAGCTGGTCCTTTTAAGGCAGGGCTGCAATGATGTTGAATTGTGTTTTGGGGGATAAAGTTCATTTTCTAGCTAAATATTGACTTTGCAAGTAATTGCTGTTAAGCTGATCACTCTTTATAACATTCTGGAGTATATGCAAATTGCCATTAGAAAAAGTGAAGCAGTAGACTTTGTAAAAATTAATATTTGTGTCATTCTCAAAACTTTTGGCCATGACTGTATGTGTTTGTTTTTGCCTCCCATTGACTCCAATGGCGTTCGACTATGTTTGAAGAATATTTGATGAATAAATCGACAATCGTAATCCAAACTGAACATTGAAATATTCACTCATCTCTATATATAACCATCAAAAAATTTGTTCCAAAATTTATCTGTATTATTTATTGTCACAAAACCTGATGCCAGCAAAGTTAATGAGAAAACTTAAAGATTTGGTGCAGAAAATGGCATGTCAATTTTCAGTGTGTTTTTGCCCTGCGTTTTTTACCATTGACTTCATTCAAATCAATCTAAATCGTGGCAAAAAAACACCAAAACTGCAAGTTTTTGCAGTTGCATTTTTCCTGCCAAGAGATGCAGAAATTGACAAAAATTGTACTCAACGTGTGCACATACCCTCATCAGTATTATATTGTTCACCCGTAGACTATTCCATGGTCTAGAGCACATTTTGCTGCTATATAACTCTCAAAAACTTGTTCTAAAACTTATCGGTATTGTATTGCTCATCTGTAGAATTTTACATATTCTTGGGTATATTTTGTTGCTATATAAGACTGAAAAAGTTGTTGTAGATTTGGTGCGTTTTTGTCGCATTTTTTGGCTCACATTTGTGACATAGCCTGAGGCAAAACCTGATGCCATCAAAGTGAATGAGAAAGCTAAAGTGTCACACAATGTTGAGTATTTTGACTTACAGATTTGGTGCAGAAAATAATCTGCAGCATGTCAATTCTCTGTGGATTTTTGCCCTGCAGTTTCACCATTGACTTTATTTTTATATAGTGCTAACATATACCGCAGCGCTTTACAGTTTGCACACATTATCATCGCTGTCCCCGATGGGGCTCAGAATCTAAATTCCCTATCGGTATGTACCAATACTTGACAATCTGAACAGAAAGTGTATGAGGCCCCCCTTCATGTCCAATACATGGTGTATCTGAGTCCCTTACTTTGGCAGTTCTTTCTTACATCATAAATTAAATTGAAATGTACTATTTTTTTTTAATAAAAAATCAATTTAGGTTTACTTAAATTATAATTTTTTTAAAACCTTTTTAAATTTTGCCTTATATACAAGTCATCATACAGGAAAAAATGTTTTTAACATTTTTTTTCCTGTAAAATACAATTTCTCGTTAGTTTGGAATGTTTTATTGACGCTCCTTAACCCCTTAACGACTAGGGGTATTTCAGTTTTTGAACTTCTGTTTTTTGCTCCCCTTCTTCCCAGAGCCATAACTTTTTTATTTTTCTGTCAATATGGCCGTGTGAGGGCTTGTTTTTTGCGGGACAAGTTGTACTTTTGAACAACACCAATTTGTTTTAACATTTCGTGTTCTGGAAAACAGGAAAAAAATTCCAAGTGTGGTGAAATTGCAAAAAAAGTGCAATTTCACATTTTTTTTTTCTTACCATGTTCACTAAATGCTAAAACTTACCTGCCATTATGATTCTCCAGGTCATTACATGTTCACAGACACCAAACAAGTATAGGTTCTTTTTTATTTAGGTGGTGAAAAAATTCCAAAAATTTGTTTAAAAAAAAAATGGCACCATTTTCCGAGACCTGTAGCATCTCCATTTTTCGTGATCTGGGGATGGGTGACGGTTTATTTCTCGGTGAGCTGACATTTTTATTGATAACGTTTTGGTGAAGATATGATCTTTTTAACGCCCGTTATTGCAATGTAGTGGCTACCAAAGAACCATAATTCGGGCGTTTTTAATTTTATTTCTCGGTACGTCTTTTAGCGATCGGGTTAATTTTTTTTAAATTAATTATTGTTAGATCGGGCAATTCTGAATGCAGGGATACCAAATATGTGTATATATGATTTTTTTATTATTTTATGTTGAATTGGGCGAAAGGGGGTTTATTTGAACTTTTATATTATTTCATATTTTCAATATTTTTAAAAACTTTCTTTACTTTTTGCATGCTTCAATAGTCTTCATGGGAGACGAGAAGCTGCAGTACTTCGATCGCCTCTGCTGCACACAGGCGATTAACAGATCACTGGGTGGCGCTCATAGCAATCAAGCCATGACAACCATAGATGCTTGAGATCTCTGTTTGTCATGCCGACCCATCGGTGACCTGCGATCATGTGACGGGTCACCAATTGTTCGGGATTTACAAGGCGCTTCGGGTAAGCACAAGTTAAATGTCATTGTCAGAGATTGACAGCGGCATTTAGCTAATTAACATTCGCGGATGGATTGTGATTCCACCTGCAGCTGTTGCGGGCACATGTTAGCTGTATAAGTCATGCGGTATAATTTTTTTTTAAAGGTAAAAATGCTAAGAAACTTTTTTCCTTCATAATTGCATGCATATAATGCAAAATAAAAATTAAAATCTATTCTATTATTTCTAAATACTGTTTTTCGGTAATTACTTTGTATCTCCGTTCATACTTCATCCATACACACAAATGATACTCCATTTGAAAGGTAAACTTGCCCCCTTCAGCAAGAAAACAGCAAAACAAACTGTACATCCACAATTTAATCACAAAATACAGTTTAAACATTAATTTTCATAAACCTGCAGTAAGGAAAAATTACCTGCAGGTGGCACCACACTACCCCAAGTTTCACTACCACAAAGCTGCTTACAGACATCACAAACAAATCCAGACATTTGCCTTGGGGGCTTTCCAGCTTGCCAAACTGCTTGCCCAGCCTATTTCAGCCAAATTGGAGGATTTCAAACTTCATAGCAGGTGAGTCAGATATGCAAACACATTAGTAAACATGCACTGCCTATTGAATTGCACACTTGCTCCATTTATACTCTACCCACACAAACAAATGATACACCATTTGAAAGGTCAAATGACCTGCAGGTGGCATCACACTACCCCAAAGCACACTACCACAAAGCTGCTTACAGACATCACAAACAAATCCAAACATTTGCCTTGTGGTCTTTCCAGCTTGCCCAAGTCTATTTCAGGCACATTGGAGGATTGCACACTTCACTGCAGGTGAGTCACATATGCAAACACTTTTGTAAACATGCACTGCTTTTTTCGGTGATTACTTCGCCCCACACACACACAAATGGTGAGTGACATATGGAAACACATTTGTAAACATGCACTGCTTTTTCGCTGATTACTTCGTCCCAAACACAAATGATACACCATTTGAAAGGTAAACTTGCCCCCTTCAGCAAGAAAAGAGCCAAACAAACCACACATTCATGATTTTATCACTAAATACAGTTTAAACATTCATTTTCATAAACCTGAAGAAAGAAACTGACCTGCAGGTGGCACCTCACCTGGAAGACATTTTTTGCCCTCTTATCAAACCAATTTATTGTATTACCCATCTACATATATACAGTAAATACCTGTCTCTGTTCATCATCTCATGAAATACATTTACATTTGACCAGCTTGCTTTTTCTGAAATTGCCTGTGCCCCTGACGACCAATGTGCAAAAATTTTACCTCCTACCTTTTTTTACCTAGTAAAAAAAAATTATACCTTCCCTTTAGCATATATTCACATGGAACATTTTGGCTTTATTTTTTCCTTTTACATTTGTGAGGGCTCTCACTCCTACATTTGGGAAGTCCCTTTCTCATTCAAAATTGTTAGCTATATAGTGGAATTCATATTCTCCAGTACTTTACAATGCCAGCAAAAACATGCCCATTTGAAATTTGGCCTTTTCCCTTCACCACCACCACGTCCAATGCCATGTAATTATGCTGCCCTCGCTTAACATTTTCAGAGGGCCAGCAGGTGCTGTGAAACTTGTTTGGGAAGGACCCTCAGGTGGACCTGTATCATACATTTGGGAGATCTCTCACTCCTACATTTGTGAAGTAACTCCCTCATTTAAAATTGTTATCTGGATAGTGGAATACATATTCCATAGCACTTTACAATGCCAGCTAAACATGCCCATTTGAAATTTGGGCTTCTCATGCCACACCACCATGTCCACCGCCATGTAATTATGCAGCCTCGCTTGACATTTTCAGAGGGCCAGCCTGTGCCGTGAAACCTGAGTTTGGGAAGGGCCCTCAGGTGGCCCTGTATCATACATTTGGGATAGCTCTCACTCCTACATTTGGGAGGTCCCTCCCTCATTCAAAATTGTTAGCTAGATAGTGGAATAAACATTCCCATTTGAATTTTGCGTTTCGCCCACCACTGCCATGTCATTATGTGGCCCTAGCTTGACATTTTCAGAGGACCAGCAGGTGCCATGAAACCTGAGTTTTGTGAGCTCCATAGTTCATTTTGGCCACTGGATCCAAATTTAGCCACCGTCATAGAGAGTGAAGCCGCTGTAAGGTGAAGATAATACAGTAGTTGGGGAAGCTGTATGATCAATGTCAGTAAATTGGTTTCTACCAGACATCAAAACCATTTTAATTAAACTATGAATACAGTATATGCAAGGGAGGGCCTGTATTGTGGTCAGTCTGTCAAGACTGAAACCCATGTCAGGAACATGTAAAAGCCTCATTTTACATGGAAGCAGCCTCCTCAAAGGAAAGAGACAGGAGTGCCATTGACCAATCTGCACAAGCCTACGCACTTCTTCTGGAAACTACCCAGAATGTAACTTATGCATGGTTTTGAGCAGCAATGCAGTAATTATAGATATGTCCCAGAGAGTGTCGAGATCTGTGGAGTGTATAACTCAGGTGACAGGCAGTGCTACAGAGCTCAGGTAAAGGCCTTAGCATGGCAATGATCATGTTCCAATATGTGTAAGGCTGAATAGGTCTGTGGAGCGTATTAACTCAGTCTGTTATACCTGCTTAAAATTTACAAAAACTGGCCAATATCCCACCACCATTTTTTTTTAACCAAAATTTAGAAAATTTAAGGGAAGAGACAGTTCAATATTAGACACAAGTCTCATTTAGGAGCCTGTAAAAGCCAGGAATGGTCTTTGGCCAGCGCCAAACAATGTAAAGTACTAACAAATATGTATGCCCTATTTATGTGACAATTTGGGAAGAGACATACAGTGGGTACGGAAAGTATTCAGACCCCTTTAAATTTTTCACGCTTTCTTTCATTGCAGCCATTTGGTAAGTTCAAAAAAGTTATTTTTTTTCTCATTAATGTACACTCTGCACCCATCTTGACAGAAAAAAACAGAAATTTAGAGATTTTTGCAAATTTATTAAAATAGAAAAACTGAAATATCACATGGTCATAAGTATTCAGACCCTTTGCTCAGACTCTCATATTTAAGCCACATGCTGTCCATTTCCTTGCGATCCTCCTTGAGATGGTTTTACTCCTTCATTAGATTCCAGCTGTGTTTAATTAAACTGATAGGACTTGATTTGTAAAGGCACACACCTGTCTATACAAGACCTCGCAGCTCACAGTGCATGTCAGACCAAATGAGAATCAGGAGGTCAAAGGAACTGGCCAAAGAGCTCAGAGACAGAATTGTGGCAAGACACAGATCTTGCCAAGGTTACAAAAGAATTTCTGCAGTACTCAAGGTTCCTAAGATCACAGTGGCCTCCATAATCCTTAAATGGAAGAAGTTTGAGACCACCAGAAGTCTTCCTAGACCTGGCCGTCCAGTCAAACTGAGCAATCATGGGAGAAGAGCCTTGGTGAGAGAGGTAATGAAGAACCTCAAGATCACTGTGGCTGAGCTCCACAGATGCTGTAGGGAGATGGGAGAAAGTTCCACAAAGTCAGCTATCACTGCAGCCCTCCACCAGTCGGGCCTTTATGGCAGAGTGGCCCGACGGAAGCCTCTCCTCAGTGCCAGTCATATGAAAGCCCGCATAGAGTTTGCTAAAAAACACATGAAGGACTCCCAGACTATGAGAAATAAAATTCTCTGGTCTGATGAGATGAAGACAGATTTTTTTTGGTGATAATTCTAAGCAATATATGTGGAGAAAACCAGGCACTGCTCATCACCTGCCCAATACAATCCCAACAGTGAAACATGGTGGTGGCAGCATCATGCTATGTGGGTGTTTTTCAGCTGCAGGAACTGTACAACTGGTTTTAATTGAAGGAAATATGAATGCGTCCAAGTATAGAGATATACTGGATGAAAACCTTTTCCAAAGTGCTCTGGACCTCAGACTTGGCCGAAGGTTCACCTTCCAACAAGACAATGACCCTAAGCACACAGCTAAAATAACAAATGAGTGGCTTCAGAACAACTCGTTGACCATTGTTGACTGGCTCAGCCAGAGCCCTGACCTAAACCCAATTGAGCATCTCTGGAGAGACCTGAAAATGGCTCTCCACCAATGTTCACCATCCAAACTGATGGAACTGGAGAGGATCTGCAAGGAAGAATGGCAGAGGATCCCCAAATCCAGGTGTGAAAAACTTGTTGCATCATTCCCAAGAAGACTCATGGCTGTACTAGCTCAAAAGGGTGCTTCTACTCAAAACTGAGCAAAGGGTCTAAATACATATGACCATGTGATATTTCAGTTTTTCTTTTTCAATAAATTTGCAAAAATGTGTACATTTCTGTTTTTTTCAGTCAAGATGGGGTGCAGAGTGTACAATAATGAGAAAAAAATGAACTTTTTTGAATTTGCCAAATGTTGCAATGAAACAAAGAGTGAAAAATTTGAAGGGGTCTGAATACTTTCTTTACCCACTGTATATGCTAACAAGGGCAACTGAACACTGAGTTGGAGTAACAAACTGGACGTGGTTGCTGACTGTTGTGTCTGTGCAACTGCAAGTTGTGGGCAAGAGGCATCAGCGCCTGCTTCCTAGATAACAGATTGGGAACGTAACACAAGGGAAAGGCCAGTGGTTTCATCCTGAGACACAGATTTTGTACCCAAGCGTTCCTCCCACCTACTGGTGTGCTTCATATATGAGAAGTATATGGCGTATGCTAACAGAGGTATGTTGAATTTCCCTTTTTAAAGGGATGTGTGGGTAAAATTTTAGTAGCAGAATATATATAGAGCATGTTTCATTACACGTTATTATTCTGTATAAGGCTGAAAACTGAAGAAGTGTGTGGAGCATATTAATGAATTGATGCTCCACAATGTCCAAGTGCAGACCCAAAAATCAACATCAGGCTCCCAGATACACGCTTAAAGAGAATGAGAGAAGGACAATATAATAAAAAAATATAATAATAGAATATACAGATTGAGAGTAGAAATTTGATCATTGCACAATCTGCAAAGTTTTCCAAAAACTACTCAAGGGGTCTGTATCAGACAGGCTGGAAGAGACCATGATGAGGACCTCACAATAAATTTTACAGTTATTAGAATAACTAGAGATAGGGAGTACAAGTTTGACCATTGCACAATGTACAAAGATTTCCAAAAATTACCCAAGGGGTTTGTATCATACACGATGAAAGAGGCTGTTATGGGGACCTCACAATACATTTTGCAGTTATTAGAGTAACTAGAAATAGGGAGTACAAGTTTCACCATTGCACAAAGTACAAAGGTTTAAAAAAATATAAAAACATTGCCACAGACATATGACCACTAAGCACATGTTGCAGAAGCAGGAGGAGTAGGATGTGATTTCCAGAGCAAAATGAGTTTGGATGGTAAGTGATGGATGTTAAGACAACTTCCAAAAAAGAACATTTGTGCTGCATTTAAGTTGGGTTGCTGTCATCCATAGGGCTTACCAAGTCAAAGGAAATCCAGCCCTTGTTCAATTTTAGAAGAGTCAGCCAGTCTGCATTTTCCGTTGACAGGCGTGTGCAATTCGTTATAATTGCATCGGCTGAACTAAAAACCTGCTCAGACAACACACTTGCAGCAGGGCATGGCAGCACCTAAAAGGCGTACAATGAGAGGTCAGGCCAAGTGTGCAGCTTGGAAAACCAATAATTAAAGGGCACTGAAGAATCAGGATGGACGCTGGTATGGTCACTTAAGTACTCTGCATGGAGGCCCACTCGTTGGTTTTGAAGTGGTATTGTTCCACAGAGTGAAATTCCACTATTGTGCGTTGCTGTTCTCACAGTCTCTCCAGCATATTCAAGGTGGAGTTCCACCTTGTGTTTAGGTCGCATATTAGGTGGGGAGCAGGAAGGCAGAAGTGATTCTGCACTGCTGACAGGCGAGCAGCAGCAGGATGAGAACACCAAAATCACGAACAGATAGCCTGCACTTCCTGACTGGGTGAGGATATGATGGAGGATGCAGAGTGGGTGGACAAGGCAACATGGAGAGAGAAAAGACTTCAGCACTTTTGTTCCCTGCTTCCTTGTTTGCTGTGCAGCTTGGGCAGTGTGACTACTACTTATTCCTCCGAACTGCCTATATCACTCGGATGGAGTGGTGACTCCATATGGGGTCTAGGATCTCGTCATCCCCCATCGGATCATCAAACCTCTCCATTCTGTCTGTAATTCTACTGCTCTACTAATTCACTTCTGTCCTCGCTACTCCTCCACTTCTCCACTCTGCAAATCCTTTCATTGTCTCCCAATTCAACAGCATATCCACTTCAAGCTACTAACACTGACCTACAGAGCTGTCCACAATCTGTCTTCCCAATATATCTCTGAACTAATCTCCTGATATCTCCCACCATCTAATCTCTAATACTGCCAAGACCTCCTTCTCTCCTCCTATTTTCTCCCACCAATTTAAAAGCTAAAAATAGAGAGATGATGGGAGTAACCAAACCAGAGTGAGGAACCGAGTAATAAGATCCCGGGCCTAGTGAACAGAATCGGAGACAGGGGGACAGTGCTTTAAGATCTGAGTTGAGTAGACATACAGTACAAAGGGGATTGGGACTGTGCTTCAGGGAATGAAGGTGGACAGATTGATGAGTGAAGTGTGCAAAGTGACTAATTGATATGGGACTTGTGGCCTAGCTGTAGAGCACCATAGACTCCCGTTAGGGCCTGTATGACGATACGTATTGATTAAAGAGTGACAGAGAGACGACGGTGACAGGCCCAGTAGTACTGTGACGCACTTCAGTTGGAGATTTTAGGTCCAAGATGCCATTAACGATAATAGTTGTTTCCTGGTAATAACAGACCGAATAATGTGTTTTTTTCTTCTATGGTTTCTTTCCTTGGGCAGTGGCCTTGCTGAGAGTGGCATTGGAATCTTGTTACGTGTTACATTTGGGACTGAACAGAATCCATTATTTGTGATCCTTATTTCCCACAGATATTGCACACAAGGATTAAGCATCTTAACCCCTTCATGACCCAGCCTATTTTGACCTAAATGACCTGACCATTTTTTGCAATTCTGACCAGTGTCCGTTTATGAGGTAATAAGTCAGGAACGCTTCAACGGATCATAGCGATTCTGAGATTGTTTTTTCGTGACATATTTGGCTTCATGTTAGTGGTAAATTTAGGTCGATAATTTTTGCGTTTATTTGTGAAAAAAATGGAACTTTGGCCAAAATTTGGAAAATTTCGCAATTTTCAAATTTTGAATTTTTATTCTGTTAAACCAGAGAGTTATGTGACACAAAATAGTTAATAAATAACATTTACCTCATGTCTACTTTACATCAGCACAATTTTGGGAACAACATTTTTTTGGTTAGGAAGTTATAAGGGTTAAAAGTTGACCAGCGATTTCTAATTTTTACAGCAAAATTTACAAAACCATTTTTTTAGGGACCACCTCACATTTGAAGTCACTTTGAGGGTCTATATGGCAGAAAATACCCAAAAGTGACACCATTATAAAAACTGCACCCCTCAAGCTACTCAAAACTACATTCAAGAAGATTATTTACCCTTCAGGTGCTTCACAGGAACTAAAGCAACGTGGAAGGAAAAAATGGACATTTTAATTTTTCCAACAAAATTTTTATTTTAGCATCAATTTTTTCATTTTTGCATAGGCAACAGGATAAAATGGACCCTAAAATTTGTTGGGCAATTTCTCCTGAGTACACAGATACCTCATATGTGGTCATAAACCACTGTTTGGGCGCACGGCAGGGCTCAGAAGGGAAGGAGCGCCATTTGACTTTTTGAATGGAAAATATGCTGGAATATTTAGCGGTTGCCATGTCGAATTTGGAGAGTCCTTGTGTGCCTAAACATTGGAGCTCCCCCACAAGTGACCCCATTTTGGAAACTAGACCCACCAAGGAACTTATCTAGATGCAGAGTGAGCACTTTGAACCCCCAGGTGCTTCACAAATTGATCCGTAAAAAAAAGAAAGTACTTTTTTTTTTCACAAAAATTTTCTTTTAGCCTCAGTTTTTTTCATTTTCACATGGGCAACAGGATAAAATGTATCCTAAAATTTGTTGGGCAATTTCTCCTGAGTACAACCGATACCTCATATGTGGTCATAAACCACTGTTTGGGCGCACGGCAGGGCTCAGAAGGGAAGGAGCGCCATTTGACTTTTGAATGGAAAATATGCTGGAATAGTTAGTGGTTGCCATGTCGCATTTGGGGAGTCCCTGTGTGCCTAAACATTGGAGCTCCCCCACAAGTGACCCCATTTTGGAAACTAGACCCCCCAAGGAACTTATCTAGATGCAGAGTGAGCACTTTGAACCCCCAGGTGCTTCACAAATTGATCCGTAAAAAAAGAAAGTACTTTTTTTTTCACAAAAATTTTCTTTTAGCCTCAGTTTTTTCATTTTCACATGGGCAACAGGATAAAATGGATCCTATAATTTGTTGGGCAATTTCTCCTGAGTACACTGATACCTCATATGTGGTCATAAACCACTGTTTGGGCGCACGGCAGGGCTCAGAAGGGAAGTAGCGCCATTTGACTTTTTGAATGGAAAATATGCTGGAATATTTAGCGGTTGCCATGTCGCATTTGGAGAGTGCCTGTGTGCCTAAACATTGGAGCTCCCCCACAAGTGACCCCATTTTGGAAACTAGACCCCCCAAGGAACTTATCTAGATGCAGAGTGAGCACTTTGAACTCAAAAGTGCTTCACAAATTGATCCGTAAAAAAAAGAAAGTACTTTTTTTTTCACAAAAATTTTATTTTAGCCTCAGTTTTTTCATTTTCACATAGGTAACAGTATAAATTGGATCCTAAAATTTGTTGGGCAATTTCTCCTGAGTACACAGATACCTCATATGTGGTCATAAACCACTGTTTGGGCGCATGGCAGGGCTCAGAAGGGAAGGAGCGCCATTTGACATTTTGAATGGAAAATTAGCTCCAGTCGTTAGCGGACACCATGTCTTGTTTGGAGAGCCCCTGTATGCCTAAACTTTGGAGCTCCCCCACAAATGACCCCATTTTGGAAACTAGACCCCCTAAGGAACTTATGCAGATGCACAGTGAGCACTTTGAACCCACCAGGTGCTTCACAAAAGTTTATAACGCAGAGCCGTGAAAATAAAAAATAATTTTTTTTCTCAAAAAATGATTATTTAGCCCCCTATTTTTTATTTTCACAATGGTTACAGGAGAAATTGGACCCCAAAAGTTGTTGTCTAATTTGTCCTAAGTACGCTAGTACCTCACATGTGGGGGAGAACCACTGTTTGGGCACACGTCAGGGCTTGGAAGGGATGTAGTGACGCTTTGAAATGCAGACTTGATGGAATGGTCTGCGGGCGGGCAGAGCCCTGATGTGCCTAAACAGTAGAAACCCCCCACAAGTGACCACATTTTGTAAACTAGACCCCTCAAGGAACTTAACTAGATGTGTGGTGAGCACCTTGAACCCCCACGTGCTTCACAGAAGTTTGTAATGCAGAGCCGTGAAAATAAAAAATCATTTTTTTCCTCAAAAACTGATTTTTTTAACCCGCAATTTTTTATTTTCACAAGGGTAACAGGAGAAATTGGACCACAAAAGTTGTTGTACAGTTTGTCCTGAGTACACTGGTACCCCATATGTGGGGGGGAACCACTGTTTTGGCGCATGGGAGAGCACAGAAGGGAAGGAGCGCCATTTTGGAATGCAGACTTGATGGAATGTTCTGTGGGCGTCATGTTACATTTGCACAGTCCCTGATGTGCCTAAACAGTAGAAACTCCCCACAAGTGACCCCATTTTGGAAACTAGACCCCGCAAGGAACTTATCTAGATGTGTGGTGAGCACTTTGAACCCCCAAGTTCTTCACAGAAGTTTATAACGCAGAGCCGTGAAAATAAAAAATCATTTTTTTTCCACAAAAATAACATTTTTAGTCCCCAATTTTTTTTTCCCAACAGTAACAGGAGAAATTAGACCCCCAAAATTGTTGTGCAATTTTTCCCGAGTACGCTGATACCCCATATGTGGGGGTAAACCACTGTTTGGGCACACGTCGGGGCTTGGAATAAAGGGAGCACTGTTTGACTTTTTGAACGCAAAATTTGCAGGAATCAATGGTGGCGCCATGTCGCGTATGGAGACCCCCTGATGTGCGTAAATAGTGGAAACCCCTCAATTCTAACTCCAACCCTAACCCCAACACACCCCTAACCCCAACCCTAACCCCTACACACCCCTAACCCTAATACAAACCCTAACCATAACCCTAACCCCAACACACCCCTAACCCTAATCCCAACTCTAACCATAAACCTAACCACTAGCCTAACCCTAATCCCAACCCTAACCCCAAAACACCCCTAACGCTTATCCTAACTCTAACCCTAACCACAAACCTAACCCTAATCCCAACCCTAACCCTAATTCCAACCCTAACCCTAATTCCAACCCTTACCCTAGTTCTAACCCTAACCCAAATTCTAACCCTAAGGCTGGGTTCATATTGCGTTTTACCAGCCCGTTCAACACGTAGCGTTGACGGGCTGGTAACGGTATAGCATAACGCGATCGCGTTATGCTATACCCGCTAGTGCAGGGGAATCAGCGATGATTCATCTGTGCTAGCGGTGATGGAGCCCAGACGCTGCAGCCTGCATCCAAGGCTCCGTCACTGAATGACGACACGTCGTGAACGCATGCCGCTTCACGGCATGCGTTGCGATGCGCACACAAATGGGGTGAATGGCAGCGTTAACAGACTGCGTTACACCGCGTTATACCGCGGTGAAACGCAGTCCATCTAACGGACTGCCATAATGCAATATGAACCCAGCCTGACCCTAAGGCCCCGTGCACACGTTGCGTATTCACTTGCGGATTTTTCTAAAATCCGCAGGTAAAATGACCTGCCTTTTACCTGCGTATTTAGCGCGGATTTGCTGCGGTTTTTCTCTGCGGTTTTACGCCTATAATGGAATAGGTGTAAAACCTCTGCGGAATCCGCACAAAGAATTGACATGCTGCGGATTTAAAACCACAGCAAATCTGCGCTGAAAAATCTGCAGCATGTGCACAGCGTTTTTTTTTACCATTTATTTGCATTGTACTGTACATGGTTTCTGGATCTGCTGTGGATCCGCAGCAAAATCCGCAACGTGTGCACAGGGCCTAATAGGAAAAAAAAAATTCTTTATTATTTGTCCCTACCTATGACAGGGGGGTTCACTTACTTTTTTTATTTTGATCACTGTGACAGTTTATCACAGTGATCAAAATAATTTTTTTGACCTGCAGGGCGCACTGCGCATGCGCCGGCCGGCGGGCGCACTGCGCATGCGCCCGCCATTTTCCAAGATGGCGGCGCCCATGAAGAATCCCGGCAGCCGCCGGGAAGGATCCAGGGACATCGATGGACCGGGAGAGGTGAGTATGGGGGTCGGAAGTGAGGGGGGGGGATCGGAAGGTGGGGGCAGCGGAGGCCAGGACGAGGGGAGCTTTTAGTGACGGCGGTGACCGACCGCTGCCATCTTTCGGTGGCGGCCGATCGCCGCCGTGAATCCGTGTGGGGGGGTCAGGGCTCGGTGTCCAGCCATGGCAGATGCTATTGCAGCATCGGCCATGGCTGGATTGTAATATTTCACCAATTATATTGGTGAAATATTACAGATTGCTCTGATTGGCTGTTTCACTTTTAACAGCCAATCAGAGCGATCGTGGCCATGGGGGGGTTAAGCCAACCCCCCTGTGGTGAAGCACAAAGGGTCCTGTGCCTGCGGGTCGGGTGACCTTTCAGTGACCCCGGTCTCCCGACCCGCAGGGACGCGATCCTTTCATGACGCCACATAGGCGTCATGGGTCGGATTGGCACTGACTTTCATGACGCCTAAGTGGCGTCACAGGTCGGGAAGGGGTTAAACATCCAACATTGTCATGATATAGGTGTATGCGATTGTTCTTGCCATATGATTCCCATTTGTTCTAATACTGTTATGTTCCATATTATCATGTGCACATTCGTACGCTGCCCACCCGGCATCCCCTTTCAGCGTGGTGTCTCTATGGTGTGATACACATGCTCGGGAGCTCTGGATACATATCGGTGCTCCTGCGTATGCGCACTGCCCCTGATGCCTGGGCAGAACGGTTGTGACATGACAGGTGGAGCGTGTATGCGCAGCCTGTAGTACTCTGAATGGACAACAATCTGGTCACATGACAGTATGTTTTGGCAATTTATACCACTACCCCATGATGAAACTACATATACAAAAGGAAAAACGTGCATAAGGAACTCAGGAAGTCTTCATTCTTGGGTTGGCTGTGACATTTTATCTTTGCTATGTTCTACTTGTTCTAATCTTGACATTAGGTGCACTGTTGTTCCTTATTTGTTATGCGCTCTACATACTGATATTATGTGGGACGGCCTGTAATGTAATTTATCTAACCGTCTGACCTAGCTATGCATCAACGCATGCGGTGGCAATTTTCTTGTCTATAATGATGTTTACGTAGGTAACATAGTAACATAGTTATTAAGGTTAAAGGAAGACTTTAAGTCCATCTAGTTCAACCCATATCCTATCCTAACCTGCCCTAACATGTTGATCCAGAGGAAGGCAAAAAAAAACCCAAGTGGCAAACAGTAAGCTTCACATTGGGGAAAAAAATTCCTTCCCGACTCCACATACGGCAATCAGACTAGCTCCCTGGATCAACGCAGTATCTAGGAAACTAGTGAATATAGCCAGTAATATTATACTTTTCAAGAAAGGCATCCAGTCCCTTCTTAAATTTTAGTAAGGAATCACTCATTACAACATTAGACGGCAGAGAGTTCCATAGTCTCACTGCTCTTACAGTAAAGAATCTGCGTCTGTGATTATGGCTAAACCTTCTTTCCTCCAGACGTAGAGGATGCCCCCTTGTCCCCGTCACAGGTCTAAGAGTAAAAAGATCATTAGAAAGGTCTTTGTACTGTCCCCTCATATATTTATACATTGTAATGAGATCACCCCTAAGCATTCTTTTTTCCAAACTAAATAACCCCAAGTGTAATAACCTGTCTTGGTATTGCAGACCCCCCAGTTCTCTAATAACCTTGGTCGCTCTTCTCTGCACCCCCTCCAGTTCAGCTATGTCTTTCTTATACACCGGAGACCAGAACTGCACACAGTATTCTAAGTGTGGTCGCACCAGTGACTTGTATAGAAGTAAAATTATGTTCTCCTCATGAGCATCTATGCCTCTTTTAATGCATCCCATTATTTTATTTGCCTTGGCAGCAGCTGCCTGACATTGGCCACTAAATGTGAGTTTGTCGTCCACCCATACACCCAGGTCTTTTTCAGTGACAGTTTTGTCCAGTTTTTTACAATTAAGCACATAATTAGGTTTCAGACTGTTCATTATCATTACACTTATTGCTTGTGCCAGCTCTGTTCACTATATTTGCTTATCTCTTACTGATTTGTGTATTATATATATATATATATATACATATATATATGTTTAATAAATGATTGATTGTTAAATTTGCAGCACTTTACACTCCAGTTGTCCAAATCAGTATATGGAATGCTACAGTTTAAGTACTGTTAGTGCACTACTCACCTTTTTGCTCTGGAAATGTTGGATTACTTGGTATACATTTGTCTCCAATTTGTATTTTTATGCTATGTCTGCTAGGACCTTTTCCTTCTATGTATTATTTTTTTACTGCATGAAATACCTTTAGTTAGGATCATGGTTACAATTATATTTATGTGAAATTCAATATTCTATTTATGTGACATATCTCCTTTTTGGTGATGTCATCTACCTACTGCGTGACTTATTTTAAGTCTTGTGATTGGCCTTAATAAATGTTATTACTTTTATACAAACTTCCTGTATTTTGTGATTTGCAAAATTTGTGCCCTCGATGTTTTATAACAAAGTATTTTATTTTTGGGGGTTGTTACTATAGCCATGCATGGCATTGAGTTAGTGGACATTTTATACTGTACATACTTGATAATAGTTTGAAGAGATGGAAATATTTTTTCATAGTGTTGCTCCATGATTTTATTGCATTGGTGTATTTGTAACCAATTATTATTACAACCTTGTTGAGCAGTATGTTTGCATTTTAGTTTGCAAAATTCCTCAACTGCTGCCTAAAATAAACAGCAGTATACATGCACTAAATGAAAGTGTCAAATAGTATTTGACTTTGAAATAATTGAAATCACTTCAGTTATTTTTCTGGGGGTTTGTAAGGTTATACACATGGGAAGAAGGAATCAATATCACCATTACACATTGAACGGGAAACCACTGGGTAAATCTGACATGGAGAAGGACTTGGGATCCTACTTAATGATAAACTTACCTGGAGCAGCCAGTTCCAGGCAGAGGCTGCCAAGGCAAACAGGATCATGGGGTGCATTAAAAGAGGTCTGGAAACACATGATGAGAGCATTATACTGCCTCTGTTCAAATCCCTGGTTAGACCGCACATGGAGTACTGTGTACAGTTTTGGGCACGGGTGCTCAGGAAGGATATAATGGAACTAGAGCGAGTACAAAGGAAGGCAGCAAAATTAACCCCTTCATGACCCAGCCTATTTTGACCTAAATGACCTGGCCATTTTTTGCAATTCTGACCAGTGTCCCTTTATGAGGTAATAACTCAGGAACGCTTCAACGGATCCTAGCGATTCTGAGATTGTTTTTTTCGTGACATATTTGGCTTCATGTTAGTGGTAAATTTAGGTCGATAATTTTTGCGTTTATTTGTGAAAAAAATGGAACTTTGGCCAAAATTTGGAAAATTTCGCAATTTTCAAATTTTGAATTTTTATTCTGTTAAACCAGAGAGTTATGTGACACAAAATAGTTAATAAATAACATTTCCCACATGTCTACTTTACATCAGCACAATTTTGGGAACAACATTTTTTTTGTTAGGAAGTTATAAGGGTTAAAAGTTGACCAGCGATTTCTCATTTTTACAGCAAAATTTACAAAACCATTTTTTTTAGCGACCACCTCACATTTGAAGTCACTTTGAGGGGTCTATATGGCAGAAAATACCCAAAAGTGACACCATTATAAAAACTGCACCCCTCAAGCTACTCAAAACTACATTCAAGAAGATTATTAACCCTTCAGGTGCTTCACAGGAACGTGGAAGGAAAAAATGGACATTTTAATTTTTCCAACAAAATTTTTCTTTTAGCATCAATTTTTTCATTTTTGCATGGGCAACAGGATAAAATGGACCCTAAAATTTGTTGGGCAATTTCTTCTGAGTGCACAGATACCTCATTTGTGGTCATAAACCACTGTTTGGGCGCACGGCAGGGCTCAGAAGGGAAGGAGCGCCATTTGACTTTTTGAATGGAAAATATGCTGGAATAGTTAGTGGTTGCCATGTCGCATTTGGAGAGTCCCTGTGTGCCTAAACATTGGAGCTCCCCCACAAGTGACCCCATTTTGGAAACTAGACCCCCCAAGGAACTTATCTAGATGTGTGGTGAGCACTTTGAACCCCAAAGTTCTTCACAGAAGTTTATAACGCAGAGCCGTGAAAATAAAAAATCATTTTTTTTCCACAAAAATAAATTTTTTAGTCCCCAATTTTTTTTTCCCAACAGTAACAGGAGAAATTAGACCCCCAAAGTTGTTGTGCAATTTTTCCTGAGTACGCTGATACCCCATATGTGGGGGTAAACCACTGTTTGGGCACACGTCGGGCTTGGAATAAAGGGAGCACTGTTTGACTTTTTGAACGCAAAATTTGCAGGAATCAATGGTGGCGCCATGTCGCGTATGGAGACCCCCTGATGTACCTAAATAGTGGAAACCCCTCAATTCTAACTCCAACACTAACCCCAACACACCCCTAACCCCAACCCTAACCCCTACACACCCCTAACCCTAATACAAACCCTAACCATAACCCTAACCCCAACACACCCCTAACCCTAATCCCAACTCTAACCATAAACCTAACCACAAGCCTAAACCTAATCCCAACCCTAACCCCAAAACACCCCTAATGCTTATCCCAACCCTAACCCTAATCCCAACCCTAACCCTATTTCCAACCCTAACCCTAATTCCAACCCTAACCCTAATTCCAACCCTTACCCTAGTTCTAACCCTAACCCTAGTTCTAAACCTAAGGCTGGGTTCATATTGCGTTCTACCAGCCCGTTCAACACGTAGCGTTGATGGGCTGGTAACGGTATAGCATAACGCGATCGCGTTATGCTATACCCGCTAGTGCAGAGGAATCAGCGATGATTCATCTGTGCTAGCGGTGATGGAGCCCAGATGCTGCAGCCTGCGTCCAAGGCTCCGTCACTGAATGACGACACGTCGCGAACGCATGCCGCTTCATGGCATGCGTTGCGATGCGCACACAAATGGGGTGAATGGCAGCGTTAACGGACTGCGTTACACCGCGTTATACCGCGGTGAAACGCAGTCCATCTAACGGACTGCCATAATGCAATATGAACCCAGCCTGACCCTAAGGCCCCATGCACACGTTGCGGATTCACTTGTGGATTTTTCTAAAATCCGCAGGTAAAACGACCTGCCTTTTACCTGCGTATTTAGCGCGGATTTGCTGCGGTTTTTCTCTGCGGTTTTACACCTATAATGGAATATGTGTAAAATCGCTGCGGAATCCGCACAAAGAATTGACATGCTGCGGATTTAAAACCGCAGCAAATCTGCGCTGAAAAATCTGCAGCATGTGCACAGCATTTTTTTTTACCATTTATTTGCATTGTACTGTACATGGTTTCTGGATCTGCTGTGAATCCGCAGCGCCAAATCCGCTGCGGATTAGCAGCGAAATCCACTGCGGATCAGCAGCAAAATCAGCTGCGGATCAGCAGCGAAATCAGCTGCGGATCAGCAGCGAAATCCGCTGCTGATCCGCAGCTGATTTCGCTGCTGATCCGCAGCTGATTTCGCTGCTGATTCGCTGCTGATTTCGCTGCTGATCCGCAGCAAAATCAGCAGCGAAATCAGCAGCGGATCAGCAGCGAAATCAGCTGCGGATCAGCAACGAAATCAGCTGAGGATCAGCAGCGAAATCAGCTGCGGATCAGCAGCGAAATCAGCTGGGGATCCGCAGCAAAATCTGCAACGTGTGCACAGGGCCTAATAGGAAAAAAAAAATTCTTTATTATTTGTCCCTACCTATGACAGGGGGTTTCACTTACTTTTTTTTATTTTGATCACTGTGACAGTTTATCACAGTGATCAAAATACATTTTTTGACTATGCAGGGCGCACTGCGCATGCGCCGGCCGGCGCGCGCACTGCGCATGCGCCCGCCATTTTCCAAGATGGCGGCGCCCATGAAGAATCCCGGGCAGCCGCCGGGAAGGATCCAGGGACATCGGTGGACCGGAAGAGGTGAGTATGGGGTCGGAAGTGAGGGGGGGGATCGGAAGGTGGGGGCAGCGGAGGCCAGGACGAGGGGAGCTTTTAGTGACGGCGGTGACCGACCGCTGCCATCTTTCGGTGGCGGCGGCCGATCGCCGCCGTGAATCCGTGTGGGGGGGTCAGGGCTCGGTGTCCAGCCATGGCAGATGCTATTGCAGCATCGGCCATGGCTGGATTGTAATATTTCACCAATTATATTGGTGAAATATTACAGATTGCTCTGATTGGCTGTTTCACTTTTAACAGCCAATCAGAGCGATCGTGGCCACGGGGGGTTAAGCCAACCCCCCTGTGGTGAAGCACAAAGGGTCCTGTGCCAGCGAGTCGGGTGACCTTTCAGTGACCCCGGTCTCCCGGCCCGCAGGGACGCGATCCTTTCATGACGCCACATAGGCGTCATGGGTCGGATTGGCACTGACTTTCATGACGCCTACGTGGCGTCATGGGTCGGGAAGGGGTTAATAAAGGGGATGGGGGAACTACAATACCCAGAGAGATTATCAAAATTAGGATTATTTAGTCTAGAAAAAAGACAACTGAGGGGCAATCTAATAACCATGTATAAGTATATCAGGGGACAATACAAATGCCTCTCCGAGGATCTGTTTATACCAAGGAAGGTGACGGTCACAAGGGGGCATTCTCTGCGTCTGGAGGAGAAAAGGTTTTTCCACCACCATAGAAGAGGATTCTTTACTGTTAGGGCAGTGAGAATCTGGAATTCCTTGCCTGAGGAGGTGGTGATGGTGAACTCATTCGAGGGGTTCAAGAGAGACCTGGATGTCTTTCTGAAGCATAACAAAATTGTATCTTACAGTTATTAGGTTCTTTACAAGGACGTAGATCTGGGTATTTATTCTGACATAATATAGGCTGAACTGGATGGTCAAATATCTTTTTTCGGCCTTGCTAACTATGTTACTATGTTACTATGTTATTCTGTTTCCACCCATAAAAACTCAACATATAAAACCACATGCAAAAATAAAGCCCACAATATTGCCAGAGGTTCGAATCAACCCCATAAGTATAAGTATGACACATTTTTGAATATGAAAAAGCGGCACAAGTAACAAATGTGTAACTTCAGCTTAACAGCATAACATTATATAGGTTGAGAAAATTACCTAAACAGCCCATGATGTTGGTGGTTTATATTCCCATTTGTACCCCTGAAAAAAGTAATGGGATGCAGTGACTCCTATAGTATTGTATACAAAGGGTTTGTGCACACGGTAGACAGTATATCATTTATTAAGTAATTAAATAATGATAAAATAATAAGGCACAAGTAAAAAATGTTGCATTAATCAAGTTTGTAATACAGTACAGACCAAAAGTTTGGACACACCTTCTCATTCAAAGATTTTTCTGTATTTTCATGACTATGAAAATTGTACATTCACACTGAAGGCATCAAAACTATGAATTAACACATGTGGAATTATATACTTAACAAAAAAGTATGAAACAACTGAAAATATGTCTTATATTCTAGGTTCTTCAAAGTAGCCACCTTTTGCTTTGATTACTGCTTTGCACACTCTTGGCATTCTCTTGATGGGCTTCAATAGGTAGTCACCAGAAATGGTTTTCACTTCACAGGTGTGCCCTGTCAGGTTTAATAAGTGGGATTTCTGGCCTTATAAATGGGGTTGGGACCATCAGTTGTGTTGTGCAGAAGTCTGGTGGATACTGTCACGGGTGTGTCGCGGCGGAGATTGTCGCGATTGCACACCCTGACTTTGCACAGCTGAGTTTCTGGTGCTGGGTGTTTTTCGGCACTGAGGGAGTTAATTCTTTCTCTCTCGGTGCTGGGCTGACCAGCCTCGCCCAGCTGTGATTGATGTTTTGTTAATTAGCTTCCTTCATATACCTGCTGGTCTGCTGGGGAAGTTGCCGGTGAAAGCATTCATTCAGACCAGCAGAGCGGATCGTTTCTGAGAAGACTTAAGCTAAGAGTGCCTGTTGTGGTTTTTCCTCTCCTCGCTTATTGTTTATCTCCTTAACCTTTTGTGTTCCTCTGTAGTGGAAGTGTTGTATGCAAGGCTGTGTTTTCTTTACCCCTTGTCTGTCTCGTTTGTCTTAGACTGTGTGTAAGCTGTGACCTGCCCATTCCCTGTGGTGGTAATCAGGGTCCTTCTCAGGACTAGATTACAGTGGTCAGGGATCTACAGGAGACAGGGTTATGCTGGCGGCCTGGACCTCTGTACCATTAACAGTACCTCCAGGTAGAGGGACTAGTCAGGACCCCAGTTCAGGGTCAGCATAGACCCCGGTCCACCTCTATCCAGAGACAGCGTGACACGTACACAGTATTGACCCACAATACATAGGATATTATGTCAGGTAAGACATTGCTGGCAGATACTATGTATACATGTTGATTTTCTCTATTATATGAAATTTAGAATGATGTCACATTAGATATAGGTTGCTATCTTTGAATATATCTGTTATACGTCGTGACATTTTCACCGGCCCCAATCTAAAGATTCTCCCCAGCCACCATGGATCCAGTAGCCCATTTAGCTCAGCAGTTGCAGAGTTTGTCCATGGAGCTGACGGACGTTAAATCCAAGGTTTTGTACCCCCGGAGCAAACCAGATTTGAACCTAAAGTAGCTCTCCCGGACAGGTTCACTGGTGGGCGGGACAAGTTTTTTACTTTCCGGGAAGCATGTAAATTGTATTTTCGGCTGCGGCCGCAGTCGTCGGGAGTGAGGATCAGAGGGTGGGAATTGTCATCTCGCTCTTACAAGGGGACCCTCAATCCTGGGCGTTCTCTCTCCCCCCGGGCTCCCCGGCTCTCCAGTCAGTGGACCGATTTTTTACAGCCCTGGGTCTGGTATATGATGACCCAGATCGGGTCTCCCTTGCTGAAATGAAGTTACGTAGGATACAGCAGGGAGATCGTCCGGCGGAGGAATTTTCTTCAGAGTTCCGTAGGTGGGCCACGGATACTCAGTGGAATGACCCGGCTCTTAAGAGCCAGTTTTGTCAAGGTTTATCTGACAAATTAAAAGATGTGTTGGCTCAGTATGATTCTCCCCCGTCACTGGAGGCCGCTATGGCTCTTGCTATTCGCATTGATAGACGGCTTCGGGAGAGGTGTGGGGTAACTCCACCCCCTGTGATGACTCCACCTCCTTCTAAAGTCCCTAATATTGAGGTTCCCCTGGTTTGTTCCGAGGAACCTATGCAGTTGGGAGGGACATCATTCCGAGGGAGGGGATCGGCGGTGAGACGCAAAACAAGAAGGTGTTTCTTCTGCGGGAGAGAGGGACATTTTAATAATAATAATAATAATCTTTATTTATATAGCGCCAACATATTCCGCAGCGCTTTAATTGAGGGGTGTCCATCCCGTACTGTACTGAGCAAGAAGTCGCCGGAAAACTATTAATCCCAGGTTGTGTGGTGGACAACAATCTGGGAGTATGTATTTCGTCCCCAAGTCCGTCTCAGTTTCTCGTACCAACGGAGGTGGTGGTAGGTACGAGAACTGAGAGGATTTCTGTTCTTCTGGATAGTGGGGCCGCGGCTAATCTGGTGGACGCTCGGTTTGCCCAGGTGCAAGGTATGCAACTGAGTGTATTGGCCAAACCTATCCCTATATTCTCTATTGACGCCAGGCCTCTCGGTCAAGGTAGCTTTGTGCAAGCCGTGCATAACATAGACCTTCGAGTGGGGGCAATACATAAAGAACTATTGTCTTGTTATGTGTTGGAGGGCCTTCCCACTCCTATTGTGTTGGGACTTCCTTGGTTAACTAAACATAACCCAGTTATTAATTGGCAATCCAGAGAGATAAGCCAGTGGGGTGAATTTTGCAATAGTAACTGCATGAACACGGTCATCGGTACGGTCGTGCCTAGAACCTTACCTCCTTTTCTGGAGGACTTTGAGGATGTGTTTTCAGAGGAAGGGTGTCAAGAATTACCTCCTCATCGCGCATATGACTGTGCTATAAAATTGCTTCCTGATGCTAAGTTACCAAAATCTAGGTTATATAACCTTTCTGGTCCTGAGAGGCAAGCTATGAAGGATTACATTTCGGAATGTCTGGCCAAGGGGCATATTAGACCTTCATCTTCCCCAGTGGCCGCGGGGTTCTTCTTTGTGAAGAAAAAAGATGGAGGCCTACGCCCTTGCCTGGATTTCCGTGAGCTTAATCGGATTACGGTCCGAGATCCGTATCCGCTCCCACTTATTCCTGATCTCTTCAATCAGATTGTGGGCGCCAAATGGTTCTCTAAGTTGGATCTCAGGGGGGCGTATAATCTGATTAGGATAAAGGAGGGGGATGAGTGGAAGACGGCGTTTAACACTCCGGAGGGGCATTATGAGAACCTTGTCATGCCTTTCGGTCTGACTACTGCCCCGGCGGTGTTTCAACATTTTGTTAATGACATCTTTCGCCACCTAGTGGGACAGTTTGTTGTCATTTATCTAGATGACATCTTAATTTACTCGCCGGATCTTGTGTCTCATCAGGAGCATGTGAGACAAGTGTTGCAGATCTTGCGAGATAATAAACTGTACGCCAAATGGGAGAAGTGTGTATTCGCTATACAAGAACTTCAGTTTTTAGGATTCTTGGTGTCAGCCTCCGGTTTCCGTATGGACCCTGGGAAAGTGAAGGCTGTGCTTGAATGGGATCGGCCAGAGGATCTTAAAGCACTGCAGCGTTTCCTGGGGTTTGCTAACTACTACCGGAAATTTATTCGTAATTTCTCATCTGTTGTCAAACCTCTCACTGACATGACAAAAAAAGGGACGGATTTTTCTAGGTGGTCTGACAAAGCTTGTCAAGCATTTTCCTCCTTGAAAAAATGTTTTGCTTCAGCACCCATACTCATCCAACCTGATGCATCACAACCGTTCATTGTGGAGGTAGACGCATCTGACGTAGGAGTGGGTGCGGTATTATCTCAAGGTCCGTCCCCTGGTAAATGGCATCCGTGCGCTTTCTTCTCTAAAAAATTGTCGTCCGCCGAGAGGAATTATGATGTCGGCAATAGGGAACTCTTGGCCATTAAGTTGGCTTTTGAAGAATGGCGTCACTTTTTGGAGGGGGCAGTCCACCCGGTCACCGTCATTACTGATCACAAGAACCTGCTGTATTTAGAGTCTGCAAACGTCTGAATTCCAGACAAGCTAGATGGTCGTTGTTTTTTACCAGGTTTAATTTTGTCGTCACATATCGTCCTGGGTCAAAAAATGTAAAGGCTGATGCCTTATCTCGTAGTTTCCCGGGGGCCGGGAAGACGGATGACCCGGTTCCTATTCTTCAGGAGGGAGTTGTGGTGTCGGCTGTATGCTCTGAGCTTGAGGAGGAGGTATTGGAGGCTCAGGGGGACGCCCCTGTAGTACCTCCAGGGAAACTGTTTGTTCCAGATCAGTTAAGACAAAAGGTTATCGAGGCACATCATAATTCTGCTTTGGCAGGACACCCAGGGAGTAAAGCAACTGTAGATCTCGTTTCTCGCCGGTTTTGGTGGCCTAACTTAAATAATGGTGGTGGTAACTTTTGTCGCGTCCTGTGGGGTATGTGCGCGCTCTAAGACCCCACATACCCGTCCGTCTGGGGCCCTTTTACCGTTGAAAATCCCGGAGCGTCCATGGACCCATCTGTCTATGGACTTCATTACGGACCTCCCTCCGTCTTCAGGTAAAACTGTCATACTAGTTGTAGTTGACAGGTTCAGCAAAATGGCACATTTTATTGCTCTTCCTGCTCTTCCTAATGCTAAAACTCTGGCGGAGGTGTTCATTGGGGAGATTGTGAGACTTCACGGGTTGCCTTCCGATGTGGTGTCGGATCGGGGGTCTCAGTTTGTGTCCAAATTCTGGAAGGCATTTTGTTCTCGTCGGGGGATGCAGTTGTCATTTTCTTCGGCTTTTCATCCGCAGACCAATGGTCAGACAGAGCGTCTGAATCAGAGCTTAGAGACATATCTCCGGTGTTTTGTCTCAGAGAACCAAGAGGACTGGTCTTCTTTCTTGCCTCTGGCAGAGTTCGCTCTTAACAATAGGCGGAGCGAGTCCACTGGTAAGTCCCCGTTTTTTGGGGCATATGGTTTTCACCCCCAGTTTTGTACTTTCAATGGAGGGGGCTCTTCTGGGGTTCCTGAGGAGGAACGATTTTCGTCATCACTTGCTTCAGTGTGGAGAGGAGTGCTTAATAATCTGAGCACTATGGGGAACCGATACAAACGTATGGCTGATAGGAGGAGAGTGTCTGGTCCGGACCTAAGTGTGAACGATCTGGTATGGTTGTCTACCAAGAATATAAAACTTAAGGTTCCCTCCTGGAAACTCGGTCCCAGATTCATCGGGCCATACAGGATCAGTTCAATAGTTAATCCGGTAGCTTTCCGTCTTGACCTCCCTCCTACATTTAAAATCCACAATGTGTTCCACAAATCGTTGCTTAAGAGGTACGTGGCACCAGTTATACCGTCACCTCTACCTCCTCCTCCAGTGGTGGTCAATGGTAATTTGGAGTTTCAGGTATCGAAGATCATTGACTCACGTCTGAATCGCCGCTCCCTTCAGTACCTTGTTCATTGGAGGGGGTATGGTCCTGAAGAGAGGATGTGGGTTTCTGCGTCGGATATTAACGCAGACCGTTTGGTTCGGGCCTTCCACACTACTCACCCAGATAGACCAGGCCCTGAGGGTCCAGAGGCCCCTCGTAGAAGGGGGGGTACTGTCACGGGTGTGTCGCGGCGGAGATCGTCGCGATTGCACACCCTGACTTCGCAGAGCTGAGTTTCTGGTGCTGGGTGTTTTTCGGCACTTGGGGAGTTAATTCTTTCTTTCTCGGTGCTGGGCTGACCAGCCTCGCCCAGCTGCGATTGATGTTTTGTTAATTAGCTTCCTTCATATACCTGCTGGTCTGCTGGGGAAGTTGCCGGTGAAAGCATTCATTCAGACCAGCAGAGCGGATCGTTTCTGAGAAGACTTAAGCTAAGAGTGCCTGTTGTGGTTTTTCCTCTCCTCGCTTATTGTTTATCTCCTTAACCTTTTGTGTTCCTCTGTAGTGGAAGTGTTGTATGCAAGGCTGTGTTTTCTTTACCCCTTGTCTGTCTCGTTTGTCTTAGACTGTGTGTAAGCTGTGACCTGCCCATTCCCTGTGGTGGTAATCAGGGTCCTTCTCAGGACTAGATTACAGTGGTCAGGGATCTACAGGAGACAGGGTTACGCTGGCGGCCTGGACCTCTGTACCATTAACAGTACCTCCAGGTAGAGGGACTAGTCAGGACTAGTGTTGAGCATTCCGATACCGCAAGTATCGGGTATCGGCCGATATTCGCGTTATCGGAATTCCGATACTTAATTCCGATACTTTTTCAATATCGTATACCGGAATCGGAAGTTCCCATAATTCTTTGAGAGGCAATGTGATGTTAGTCAGCCAATGATGAATCTTATGAAGTGTGGGCACATCCTGTAATGCTGCGGTCATCTTAACTAATGGCATGGCTGTGATTGGCTGCTGAAATGATGTCAGAATGCACTATAAAAGGCGCCGCAGCCATTTTAGCGTCACTGTGCTGTGAACTCAGTTAGGGACAGAACGCTACTCTGCTCACTCTGAGGGACAGTTAGATATTGCGATTTTGTGTACTACTGTGCTTGAGGCAGGCTAGTTTACCAACCGCTGTGTAAAGCTTCATTTTGCCAGTGTTGTTTTAACAGCTCTGTGCAAGGTGTGTGTGTGACAGTGCAGGTGACGCTGCAGTTTGCTCTGCATCCACCGCTGTTTGTAGGCATCTGCACGTGTCACTGACTCTTTTTTTTTTTTATTTTATTTTGTGGAATTGGTGCAGCTCCATTATATTAGAAAAAAATCAAATCTATTAGTGTGACGTGCTTCCATCCGTATACAATACATTGGTTGCAAACACTATAGAAGTACAGAAAGGAGCCTTTCACAGCTACTGAACAGTTGTCTGCAGGGTTTACTGTAGTCTGTGAGCTTTTAATTTTGTGAGTGCAGATTACGCTCCAGTTAGTTCTTCAACCACTGCCGGTTGTAGTCTGCTGAGCGTGTGTCACTGCCTCATCCTTCACATTTTTCTCTAATTCGTGCTGCTCCATTTTAGTGGAAAAAAATCTAATCTATTAGTGTGACGCGCTTCCATCCGTATACAATACATTGGTTGCAAACACTATAGAAGTACACAAAGGGGCCTTTAACAGCTACTGAACAGTTGTGTTTCAGTGTTCACTGTAGTCTGTGAGCTTTTCATTTTGTGAGTGCAGATTACGCTCCAGTTTGTTCTTCAACCACTGCCGGTTGTAGTCTGCTGAGCGTGTGTCACTGCCTCATCCTTCACATTTTTCTCTAATTGGTGCTGCTCCATTTTAGTGGAAAAAAATCTAATCTATTAGTGTGAGCGCTTCCATCCGTATACAATACATTGGTTGCAAACACTATAGAAGTACACAAAGGGGCCTTTAACAGCTACTGAACAGTTGTGTTTCAGTGTTCACTGTAGTCTGTGAGCTTTTCATTTTGTGAGTGCAGATTACGCTCCAGTTTGTTCTTCAACCACTGCCGGTTGTAGTCTGCTGAGCGTGTGTCACTGCCTCATCCTTCACATTTTTCTCTAATTGGTGCTGCTCCATTTTAGTGGAAAAAAATCTAATCTATTAGTGTGACGCGCTTCCATCCGTATACAATACATTGGTTGCAAACACTATAGAAGTACACAAAGGGGCCTTTAACAGCTACTGAACAGTTGTGTTTCAGTGTTCACTGTAGTCTGTGAGCTTTTCATTTTGTGAGTGCAGATTACGCTCCAGTTTGTTCTTCAACCACTGCCGGTTGTAGTCTGCTGAGCGTGTGTCACTGCCTCATCCTTCACATTTTTCTCTAATTGGTGCTGCTCCATTTTAGTGGAAAAAAATCTAATCTATTAGTGTGACGCGCTTCCATCCGTATACAATACATTGGTTGCAAACACTATAGAAGTACACAAAGGGGCCTTTAACAGCTACTGAACAGTTGTGTTTCAGTGTTCACTGTAGTCTGTGAGCTTTTCATTTTGTGAGTGCAGATTACGCTCCAGTTTGTTCTTCAACCACTGCCGGTTGTAGTCTGCTGAGCGTGTGTCACTGCCTCATCCTTCACATTTTTCTCTAATTGGTGCTGCTCCATTTTAGTGGAAAAAAATCTAATCTATTAGTGTGACGCGCTTCCATCCGTATACAATACATTGGTTGCAAACACTATAGAAGTACACAAAGGGGCCTTTAACAGCTACTGAACAGTTGTGTTTCAGTGTTCACTGTAGTCTGTGAGCTTTTCATTTTGTGAGTGCAGATTACGCTCCAGTTTGTTCTTCAACCACTGCCGGTTGTAGTCTGCTGAGCGTGTGTCACTGCCTCATCCTTCACATTTTTCTCTAATTGGTGCTGCTCCATTTTAGTGGAAAAAAATCTAATCTATTAGTGTGACGCGCTTCCATCCGTATACAATACATTGGTTGCAAACACTATAGAAGTACACAAAGGGGCCTTTAACAGCTACTGAACAGTTGTGTTTCAGTGTTCACTGTAGTCTGTGAGCTTTTCATTTTGTGAGTGCAGATTACGCTCCAGTTTGTTCTTCAACCACTGCCGGTTGTAGTCTGCTGAGCGTGTGTCACTGCCTCATCCTTCACATTTTTCTCTAATTGGTGCTGCTCCATTTTAGTGGAAAAAAATCTAATCTATTAGTGTGACGCGCTTCCATCCGTATACAATACATTGGTTGCAAACACTATAGAAGTACACAAAGGGGCCTTTAACAGCTACTGAACAGTTGTGTTTCAGTGTTCACTGTAGTCTGTGAGCTTTTCATTTTGTGAGTGCAGATTACGCTCCAGTTTGTTCTTCAACCACTGCCGGTTGTAGTCTGCTGAGCGTGTGTCACTGCCTCATCCTTCACATTTTTCTCTAATTGGTGCTGCTCCATTTTAGTGGAAAAAAATCTAATCTATTAGTGTGACGCGCTTCCATCTGTATACAATACATTGGTTGCAAACACTATAGAAGTACACAAAGGGGCCTTTAACAGCTACTGAACAGTTGTGTTTCAGTGTTCACTGTAGTCTGTGAGCTTTTCATTTTGTGAGTGCAGATTACGCTCCAGTTTGTTCTTCAACCACTGCCGGTTGTAGTCTGCTGAGCGTGTGTCACTGCCTCATCCTTCACATTTTTCTCTAATTGGTGCTGCTCCATTTTAGTGGAAAAAAATCTAATCTATTAGTGTGACGCGCTTCCATCCGTATACAATACATTGATTGCAAACACTATAGAAGTACACAAAGGGGCCTTTAACAGCTACTGAACAGATGTGTTTCAGTGTTCACTGTAGTCTGTGAGCTTTTCATTTTGTGAGTGCAGATTACGCTCCAGTTTGTTCTTCAACCACTGCCGGTTGTAGTCTGCTGAGCGTGTGTCACTGCCTCATCCTTCACATTTTTCTCTAATTGGTGCTGCTCCATTTTAGTGGAAAAAAATCTAATCTATTAGTGTGACGCGCTTCCATCCGTATACAATACATTGGTTGCAAACACTATAGAAGTACACAAAGGGGCCTTTAACAGCTACTGAACAGTTGTGTTTCAGTGTTCACTGTAGTCTGTGAGCTTTTCATTTTGTGAGTGCAGATTACGCTCCAGTTTGTTCTTCAACCACTGCCGGTTGTAGTCTGCTGAGCGTGTGTCACTGCCTCATCCTTCACATTTTTCTCTAATTGGTGCTGCTCCATTTTAGTGGAAAAAAATCTAATCTATTAGTGTGACACGCTTCCATCCGTATACAATACATTGGTTGCAAACACTATAGAAGTACACAAAGGGGCCTTTAACAGCTACTGAACAGTTGTGTTTCAGTGTTCACTGTAGTCTGTGAGCTTTTCATTTTGTGAGTGCAGATTACGCTCCAGTTTGTTCTTCAACCACTGCCGGTTGTAGTCTGCTGAGCGTGTGTCACTGCCTCATCCTTCACATTTTTCTCTAATTGGTGCTGCTCCATTTTAGTGGAAAAAAATCTAATCTATTAGTGTGACGCGCTTCCATCCGTATACAATACATTGGTTGCAAACACTATAGAAGTACACAAAGGGGCCTTTAACAGCTACTGAACAGTTGTGTTTCAGTGTTCACTGTAGTCTGTGAGCTTTTCATTTTGTGAGTGCAGATTACGCTCCAGTTTGTTCTTCAACCACTGCCGGTTGTAGTCTGCTGAGCGTGTGTCACTGCCTCATCCTTCACATTTTTCTCTAATTGGTGCTGCTCCATTTTAGTGGAAAAAAATCTAATCTATTAGTGTGACGCGCTTCCATCCGTATACAATACATTGGTTGCAAACACTATAGAAGTACACAAAGGGGCCTTTCACAGATACTGAACAGTTGTCTGCAGGGTTCACTGTAGTCTGTGAGGAATAACCACACTTAGGCCTTATAACTTTTCTGACTTTCTTTATCAATCTACCAAGATGAAGAAGTCAGTGAGTAAGGCACGTGGTCGTGGTCGAGGCCGTGGATTTGCAGCAGGGAGAGGACGTGGGGATTCTGTGGCTGCTGCCGCACCCAGTGACACAGCATCCACCAGTTTTCCCCGTGAGCGTTCCTTTATGCGCACTTTTGTAGGAGCTCAGCGTACACCCCTGCTGCGTGAAGAACAAATTGAAGCCGTTGTTGGTTGGATGGCAGCCAATGCATCGACTTCAATAGCTTCCACCTCCTCTCAGGACCACAGCACTGTTGAACAACCATCAGTCTCTTCACCGCCTGCCAAATTGCCCAGGCAGTCAGAGAGCTCTGTACAGGAGCCAGCTGAGTCTCTGCTTCTGTTCTCAGAATCTGTTGGCTTGCAAACAGGGGCCCAGCCAAGCAGCATTCTGGAATGTGAAGAAGAGGCAGTATGCAGTGATGCGCAACAGCTGTGTCTCTCTGAATCTGAAGAGGCGGGTGAGCCAGTGCCGATGGTCAGCACACCGCAGAACGCATCTGATGATGATGAGACTCAGTTGCCAGTTTCTGTTGAGCATGGTGCTGGCCAGACCACCCAACAACAGCAGGTGTTGGAAGAGGGTAGTGGTGGAGATGATGAGGTCCAAGACCCAACATGGCGTGAGGAACAGGAAGGTGGTGGGAGCAGCTCTGAGGAAGAGATTGCCCCAACGGTCCAAACAGTAGGGAGAGGTAGGCTGCAGACTCGCTTGCCTGTAGCCTCCAGTTTGGCACCCGTTCGGAGCAGTTCTCTTCCAACAGCCAAACCGGGCGCTCCCAGGACTTGCTCTGCGTGGTCCTTTTTTGATACAGTTGCAGATGATATTTGCTATGTCAAATGCAAGCTGTGTAATCAAAAAATTAAAAGAGGTAAAAGTGTCAGTAACCTTAATACAACAAATATGTGGAAACATGTGCGGTCAAAGCACTTTGTTGAGTTACAAAGACACACTGGAGATGTAGGCCAACCTACAGCAGCACCTACATCTTCAGCTCGTGTTGGAGCCTCTTCCTCCAGTTCACACACAGCTGGTTCGGCTTCCTCACAGGATCGCCATGGAAGAACCTCTGTCACTGTTGTCCAGAGACACAGTGTTATTCCACCCACAGCTGCAAGTTCCCTGTCATCCTCACACACCCAGGCCACAAAACAGCCATCGGTAGCACAGGCATGGGAGAAAAGACGGCCATACTCGGCAAACCATCCACGAGCACAGGCTCTGAATGCTGGCATTGCAAAACTCCTGTCCCTTGAAATGCTGTCATTCAGGCTGGTGGAGACTGACAGTTTCCGTGAATTAATGGCATTGGCAGTCCCACAATACAATGTGCCCAGTCGATTTTATTTCAGCAGGCAAGCCGTCCCTGGTCTGCAAAAGCATGTTGAGGCAAAAATTAAACATGCGCTACTAAACGCCGTCAGTAGCAAGGTCCACCTGACCACCGATGCGTGGACCAGTACCCATGGCCAGGGACGATACCTTTCACTCACTGCCCATTGGGTGAATGTTGTGGAGCCGGGTACACATCTTGCGAGTGGCGCTGTACGTGTTCTGCCAACTCCAAGGATTGCCGGAATAAAGTCTGTCCACATTGACTCCTCCTCCTACTCCAGTTCCTCAGAATCATCGCTGCAGGAGCCGTCACGGTCTACCTCCACATGGACCCGTGGACGCTTACCTGATGCGACCGATATGAGCACAGCCGTGGCCAAACGGCAACAGGCCGTTCTGAAATTAATTCCCATGGGGAATCGAAGCCACACAGCGCAGGAGGTCTGGAATGCCATCAAGCAGGAGAGCGACGTGTGGTTTTTGCCAGCGAATCTCCAGCCAGGCTTGGTAGTGTGTGACAATGGCCGAAATCTGGTGGCAGCTCTGGGCCTTGGCAAACTCACTCACATACCATGTCTGGCACATGTGCTCAACTTGGTCGTGCAGAGTTTTTTGAGGGACTATCCGGATCTTGATGCACTGCTGCACAAGGTCCGCCTAGAGTGCGCTCACTTGCGACGTTCCAGCATGGCCAGATCGCGCATTGCAGCTCTGCAACGCAGATTGCGCCTTCCTGAACATCGCATCATATGTGACGTATCCACCAGGTGGAATTCAACGTTACATATGTTGGAGCGGTTGTGTGAGCAGCAGCCAGCAGTTATGGAGTATCAGCTGCATCAGGCGCAATCAACACGCAATTTGCGCCGTCCACACTTCACCATTAATGAGTGGGCCACTATGAAGGACATGTGCCACGTTTTGCGTGCGTTTGATGAGTCAACGCGGATGGCGAGTGCAGATGATGCACTAGTCAGCCTGACTGTCCCCCTTATCTGCCTGCTTCAAAAAACACTGCAAGCAATAAGGGATGAGGTTTTGGAAGAGGTGGAGGATGAGGAGTCACAAATTCCATCACCTTCTGGAAAGTCAGCGCAACGTGGTTCCTCACAAAGGGCTGGGCAGGGCTCACTTTGTGAGGAGGATGAGGAGGAGTCAATGGAGGAGGAAGACATCGCTCCAGAGGGAGGTACACAACGCTCTAGTCAGTATGTAGAGCGAGGGTGGGGTGATGCAGAGCAGGCAGAGATAACGCCTCTTGCAGAGGACAGCGTTTCTTTGCCAGTTGGGAGTCTGCAGCACATGGTTGATTTCATGCTGCAGTGCCTAAGAAACGACCGCCGCATCGCCCACATTCTCACGACGTCTGATTATTGGGTGTACACCCTCCTAGACCCTCGCTACCGGGACAACGTCAAAAGCCTCATCACACCGTTGAACTGGGAGCGTAAAATGCGGGAGTACCAAGACACACTGGTGCAATCCCTAATGTTCTACCTTACTGCCGAGAGCACTGCTGCTGCTACTGCTTTACAAAGCAGCTCTGTGCGTCGAGGCAGTGTAGAGAGCTCTGCAACAAGAGGGAGCACACGCAGTGCCTCTGCACAGGGAAAGACCAGTATGTTAAAAATGTGGCAAAGTTTTGTGGCAGCGCCACAAATGTCTACACCATCCGAGAGGGCTCCAGTCAGCGGGAGGCAACGTATCCGTCAGATGGTGACAGACTACTTGGCTTTGCCTCTCAGTGTACTCCCAGATGGCTCTTCCCCATTCAAGTTTTGGGTCTCTAAGCTGGATACATGGCCAGAGCTTAGCCAGTATGCATTGGAGGTGCTGGCTTGCCCTGCTGCCAGTGTATTATCGGAGCGCGTCTTTAGTGCTGCAGGTGGTGTACTAACAGACCGTCGCATGCGACTATCCTCCGATAATGTAGACCGGCTTACTTTTCTGAAAATGAACAAGGCATGGATCTCGCCAGAATTTGTCTGTCCGTTTTCAGATTAAATAACTGGTTCGCAACGTTATCCATGTCTCCTGTTATGTTCATCTTTCTACCACCTGAACTCTACTCCCTGGGCTCCAACACTGCCAGTTGCTGCTCAGAAGTGTCGTGTCCACAGAACAAAACACAAGCTCTACTGTTAGTGGGGTTCAGTAACGCCAGCTGTTCCCCTGCTGTGTGAACGGCAAGAAGTCTCCTGTTCGCGACACATGGACAGAAAAACACATGACCAACATGCTCCAAATAGGGAAGAGCCGTCACCCTGCTTGTTATGCTGAAAACATGAAATTGTGAAGTTTTGCAGGCCTAGAATGATAAATTTTTATGACAAATATGGACAAATAATAATTTGTCATCACAGCGCATATCTGCACATGTCTATTAGAAATGGTAACAAAAAATAAAACATAGTCTACTCTTCACATTTTGAAATTAATGCATAAAAGTACATTTCAGACTTATGAATTAATGCTTTTTAAGGAACTTTATCTGTACCTGTAAGATAATGCAGTCAATGGATGTACGAATCATTAAATCCTCATCATCATCATCACGAGTTTTATTTATGACAGACATTATAAAATACACATACTGATGCCAACTGTAACTTCAAACACCATATATGAAATGGCCAGCATGTAAACATGGTAATAATGTCCAATAATAAATTATTACATCTAGAAAGTGCATCATGCATACTGACAATAGGTAGTTATACCTGCAAGTGCTGTTGAAACAACCACAAGAGATATAAATTAATACTGGTATATAGGTATCACAGTGCATAGTTACTCATGGACAATGTTGATGTAATACTGTATCTCAATTAAGTCAGCGTCAACCATTAGGCTTGTTAGTCTTGTACATTGTTAAAGAGGGAACGTAATTTTTTTGTTTGTCATAGGTGGAGTATTACACATTAAATTATTACTGCTGTATTTTTTTTTGCGTCCCTAGTGCGCAATAACGCAGCCTAACCTCACATTTGATAGTCAGCTAATTGCCACACGCTACCCTACCCTACGCGTGACAGTAGGAAGGTAGTGTTGACGGATAAAGCTTTGCGCAACCAGACATTCTTTTACCCTCTTCAACACTCTACAAGCAAAAAATGCATGATTTCAGCCGCAGACTTTATTGACGTACAGTATAACATCGGCATTACCCATCAGAGGCTGTCCACTGTCTGATACAGACATAGAATATACCTTTGCTATCCGTAGCCTTTGTTTCACCTACACTTGCAGGCACACACTTAAATTGTGACAAACAATGCCTAATGTTTTTTTAAATGGTTATTTTTTATTGTACATTATTGTGTCATCAATCACATTGATGAGTCCATGCTGGACATGTCATACATGCTATAGAAAGTTACGATTTTATGAACTTAAATAATTGAAATGTCTGTGACTGTCACATAAAATTTGCGATGATGATGATGAGTGACTATTACAAAATCCATTGTCTTCACTATGTTATGGTTTAACATAGCGTTCCTTAAGCATTATTCATAAAAAAAAAATGGACTTTTATTCTTAAATTTACAACACTATATTTTGTTACCAATTTTTTGGGTGTTGTGTTGTTCCATTTATTTTTGGCATGTGCATATATGCGTTTATATTTGTATTTTCTTTATTTTTCCTTCTTGAAATTAGAAAACGTGTATCTTTGTACCGTGTTAGCCAGTAGATAGAAAAATATTTAGACTTCAGAGTCAGCAGTGGTTGATACCTTTTAATGGATAACTGAAAAGATGGAAACAAATTGCAAGCTTTCAAGGCTACTCACGTCTCTTCATCAGGGAAAGACTAACTAAAAAAATTAAGCATCACATATTTCTATACACAACAGGACACAGGAATAGTGCAATAGGTAAGACAAGTAAGTGACGTGTATCAGAACTGTCATTATCTCACAGGGATGAACATAAATATTGGAACAGTTCCTAGATAAGGATAGAAAGTTTGATTGCCCTCTCATTGGCGTATTTTTTTGGGTTTTCATGACCCTGGAAGGGCATAGACGCAGATTCCTTAATTGATATAGAATGACATAAATCCATGTGATCTATTCATTCCATCACTAACAGTGTCAAAGGTCATGATGAGCTTATATTCTGAAACCTTTGTACGTTTCTCATATTTGAAGTTATATTTTAATACCAGTAATTCCATATCCATGATGCTATGACCGGGCATACAAAAGTCTTTTGCCACAGGTAAATTCATTAATTTATCTGTGATTGTGTGGCGCTGATAATTCATCCTTGTTCTCCTTTTTGTTGCCGGTCTCCCCTCACTTGTCCCTCCCTCACTTGTCTTAGCTATTCCTGTGTCCTGTTGTGTGTAGAAATATGTGATTCTTCATTTTTGGCTTTACTCTTAGCCTGATGAAGACACCTGAGTAGTCTCGAAAGCTTTGAATTTGTTACCATATTTTCAGTTAGCCATTAAACGTTATCAACCACAGAGGACTGTCAAGTATAAATATTTTTCTATTCTTGTAATTGAAATTTATCATTTTATTGTTGTAGTAAAAGTTCATTTATTCTTGTTTGAAGTACATACATTTGCAATGGCCACGTAACAAGGCAATAACTCAATATTTTGTGCCTACACCCTCCTTGACCCTGGGCTTCAACAGCGCCAGTTGCTGCTCAGAAGTGTTAGATGCACAGATGAAAACAATCGCTGATGTGTTTGTGGGTTCAGTAACGCCTGCTGTTCCCCTGCTGTGTGTCTGGCAAAAATTACTGCTGCTAACTACAACTTCAACTTCAAACGTCTCATACTAGGCCTCTGCCTACACCCTCCTTGACCTGGGCTTCAACAGCGCCAGTTGCTGCTCAGAAGTGTTAGATGCACAGATGAAAACAATCGCTGATGTGTTTGTGGGGTTCAGTAACGCCTGCTGTTCCCTGCTGTGTGTCTGGCAAAAATTACTGCTGCTAACTACAACTTCAACTTCAAACGTCTCATACTAGGCCTCTGCCTACACCCTCCTTGACCCTGGGCTTCAACAGCGCCAGTTGCTGCTCAGAAGTGTTAGATGCACAGATGAAAACAATCGCTGATGTGTTTGTGGGGTTCAGTAACGCCTGCTGTTCCCCTGCTGTGTGTCTGGCAAAAATTACTGCTGCTAACTACAACTTCAACTTCAAACGTCTCATACTAGGCCTCTGCCTACACCCTCCTTGACCCTGGGCTTCAACAGCGCCAGTTGCTGCTCAGAAGTGTTAGATGCACAGATGAAAACAATCGCTGATGTGTTTGTGGGGTTCAGTAACGCCTGCTGTTCCCTGCTGTGTGTCCGGCAAAAATTACTGCTAGCTACCTAATCATGGTGAAAAAAACATGACATCTCAAAGTGTCTAGTGCTACACATAGATATGAGGCTACACCATGATTTCTAAGCTGTAAACATTTGAAACGTCAACTTTCAAACCATAAAATGATTTGTCTTTGTCACAAATCTGTAACAAAATAATTGTGACATATTATTACAGATATGCACATGTCGAAAACAAATGCAAACACAAAAGCCTACTTATGCTATAGGATACTGATGGTCAACCTTGTCACTCCATAGCTTAGACAAATCCAACTCACATCATGATGACTCAAATACTGCAATGTTGGAAGTGCATAATGTGGGTTGAACTTTGACAACTGCTGCAGTGCGAAGGTTATACTTCAGTGTTCTTGCCTTTGAAATAAAAGCATACAAGTAAATATAATATCCAATGTTGATTAAGGGACGTGATGTACACCTGTAATATTGTGCAAACAATGCATGTAGGAATAGTCCTCTTCAACATTACTTATATTTGTGTCATTTTAAAAAATACATATTTGATTAGAAAGTTAACAGCCCATATCATAAAGGTCCTTCATGTAAACATGATAATCGCTAACAAAAATCATGCATTACCTTGGTAAAGTCAATAGTGCATAGTCACAATAGCAAAATATATACCTGTAAGTGGTGCTGAAAGAACGACAACTGATAGAATAGGTGAATGATATCTATTTATCAGACTGAATAGCGACACCTGTACAATGTCGATATAATACTGTACCTTAACAAAACAGCTGTGTCACACCTCACACGCATTTTTCTTGTAGATTGTTATGTAATAGGGCACATGCGTGTATGTTTCATCATAGGTGCATGTTTACTGAGTAAAGCAGTCATGACAACGCCTTTGTATTGTCGGTACGCTTGCGATGATGAACGATGCGCACCGTGAATGTTAGTCTGCGTCATAAGACGCACAGACGCTCCAATACCCAACGCGTCACAGCAGGAAGCCAGTCTGTGCGTCCAAACAAAGGCGCAAGCATACATGCACGTACCCTTTTAATAAAGCTATATAAAAAAAAGGATGTAGTAGTAACGCACACTTTATTGAGGTACAGTATTACATCGCCATTCACCATCTGTGGCTATGCAGTCTCATCTATATATACCTTATCTATCCGTTGTCATGCTTGCAAGTCCACAGTCAGGCATAAATAGCTGTTTTCACTATGCACTTTTTAAAGGTTTTTTTTGTTAATATAAATGATTGGCACATATTATCAGTATTACATGATGGAAATTTTAGATATTTTTAAAAACTTTTTAGTGATATTATTCAGCAAATGAAAATGGTGTACATACTGTTACTTATCCATCATTAATGGATTCTGATATGTACTTGTATGCTTTTATTTAAAACCGTATAGCAGATTATTTAACCGATTTTTATTGTGGTTTGCATTGCTTTTCAACATGTTAATGTATGCATTTATGTTTGTCAATTATTAATTTACATATATTTTTTAAAGTAAAATCATCATCTTATGGTACTAAAGGTTATATTTCTCTTGTTTGGAGTATAAACATTTTTAATTGACACTTAACAAGGAAAATACTTGATCTAGTATTTAAACATCCTCCTTGACCCTGGGCTCCAACACCGCCAGTTGTTGCTTGGAAGTGCTGTTAGCACAGTCTACACTTGCTCCTGTGTTACTGGGGTTCAGTAATGTCAGCTGTTCCCTGCTGTGTGAACGGCAAAAAGTCCTGCTGCCTCCACCCTGTTCTCTTCTCATCCCTGGGCTACAACACCGCCAGTTGTTTCTCGGAAGTGCTGTTAGCACAGTTAACACTTGCTCCCGTGTTACTGGGGTTCAGTAATGTCAGCTGTTCCCCTGCTGTGTGAACGGCAAAAAGTCCTGCTGCCTCCACCCTGTTCTCTTCTCATCCCTGGGCTACAACACCGCCAGTTGTTTCTCGGAAGTGCTGTTAGCACAGTCTACACTTGCTCCTGTGTTACTGGGGTTCAGTAATGTCAGCTGTTCCCCTGCTGTGTGAACGGCAAAAAGTCTGCTGCCTCCACCCTGTTCTCTTCTCATCCCTGGGCTACAAACACCGCCAGTTGTTTCTCGGAAGTGCTGTTAGCACAGTCTACACTTGCTCCTGTGTTACTGGGGTTCAGTAATGTCAGCTGTTCCCTGCTGTGTGAACGGCAAAAAGTCCTGCTGCCTCCACCCTGTTCTCTTCTCATCCCTGGGCTACAACACCGCCAGTTGTTTCTCGGAAGTGCTGTTAGCACAGTTAACACTTGCTCCCGTGTTACTGGGGTTCAGTAATGTCAGCTGTTCCCCTGCTGTGTGAACGGCAAAAAGTCCTGCTGCCTCCACCCTGTTCTCTTCTCATCCCTGGGTTACAACACCGCCAGTTGTTTCTCGGAAAGTGCTGTTAGCACAGTCTACACTTGCTCCTGTGTTACTGGGGTTCAGTAATGTCAGCTGTTCCCTGCTGTGTGAACGGCAAAAAGTCCTGCTGCCTCCACCCTGTTCTCTTCTCATCCCTGGGTTACAACACCGCCAGTTGTTTCTCGGAAGTGCTGTTAGCACAGTCTACACTTGCTCCTGTGTTACTGGGGTTCAGTAATGTCAGCTGTTCCCTGCTGTGTGAACGGCAAAAAGTCCTGCTGCCTCCACCCTGTTCTCTTCTCATCCCTGGGTTACAACACCGCCAGTTGTTTCTCGGAAGTGCTGTTAGCACAGTCTACACTTGCTCCTGTGTTATGGGGTTCAGTAATGTCAGCTGTTCCCTGCTGTGTGAAACGGCAAACAGTCCTGCTGCCTCCACCCTGTTCTCTTCTCATCCCTGGGTTACAACACCGCCAGTTGTTCTCGGAAGTGCTGTTAGCACAGTCTACACTTGCTCCGTGTTACTGGGGTTCAGTAATGTCAGCTGTTCCCCTGCTGTGTGAACGGCAAAAAGTCCTGCTGCCTCCACCCTGTTTCTTCTCATCCTGGGTTACACACCGCAGTTGTTTCTCGGAAGTGCTGTTAGCACAGTCTACACTTGCTCCTGTGTTACTGGGGTTCAGTAATGTCAGCTGTTCCCTGCTGTGTGACGGCAAAAGTCTGCTGCTCACTCCTGTTCCTTCTCATCCCTGGGTTACAACACCCAGTTGTTTCTCGGAAGTGCTGTTAGCACAGTCTACACTTGTCCTGTGTTACTGGGGTTCAGTAATGTCAGCTGTTCCCTGCTGTGTGAACGGCAAAACAGTCTGCTGCCTCACCTTTCTCTTTCATCCCTGGGTACAACCCGCCAGTTGTTTCTCGGAGTGTGTAGCCAGTACACGTGCTCCGTGTTACTGGGGTTCGTAATGTCAGCTGTTCCCCTGCTGTTTGACGGCAAAAGTCCTGCTGCCTCCACCCTGTTCTCTTCTCATCCCTGGGTTACAACACGCCTGTTGTTTTCGGAGTGCTGTTAGCACAGTTACACTTGCTCCTGTGTTACTGGGGTTCAGTAATGTCAGCTGTTCCACTGCTGTGTGATCGGCAAACGTCTGCTGCTCACCTGTTCTCTTCTCATCCCTGGGTTCAACACGCCAGTTGTTCTCGGAAGTGCTTTTGCTCAGTTACACTTGCTCACTGTTACTGGGGTTCAGTAATGTCAGCTGTTCCCTGCTGTGTGTACGGCAAAACAGTCTGCTGCTCCACCTGTTCTTTTCATCCGGGTTACAACACAGCCAGTTGTGTTCTCGGAAGTGCTGTTAGCACAGTTACACTGCTCGTGTTACTGGGGTTCAGTAATCGTCAGCTGTTCCCGGCTGTGTGACGGCAAAAAGTCCTGCTGCCTCACCCTGTTTCTTCTCATCCCTGGGTTACAACACCGCCAGTGTTTCTCGGATGTGCTGTTAGCACAGTTCACTTGCTCCTTTGTTTACCTGGGTTCAGTAATGTCAGCTGTTCCTGCTGTGTGAACGGCAACAGTCCTGTCTGGCCTCCTGCACCCATGTTTCGTTCTCATCCTGGAGTTCCAGCAACACCGCCAGTTGGTTCCTTGGTAGTGCTTGGAGCACAGGTACCTCTGCTTAGTAACGTGTCCCAGTAACGTCGCTGGTCCTCGTATGTGCCATTGGCTTTTTCCTTCTGCTGACCCTCGGTTGCACACGGCCAAACACCACTAGTCCTAGCTGCTCCCTGTACTTTCTCATGCTCCATGTGGTACACAGCACGTTGTTCTGGAAGTGCTTTAGCACAGTACCTTGCTACCGTGTGTTACTGGGTTCAGTAATGTCAGCTTTCCTGCTGTGTGATACGGCACAGTCACTGTCTCGCACCATGTTTTTACCATCCAAGGCAGAAGTTAAAACTCAAGATAAGCCGAGAGAGAACGATTAGCAAGTCATACGACTTGCTACCAAAATGAAGGCAATATGCTCTAATTCTAAGCAGAGGACTAAGCAGTGTATGGGGGTGAGTCCGTTCCTCCTCGGGTGCCCCTGGAAATGCTGATGCTGCTGCAGGCAAATGACGCGGACAATACTGTTGAATTAAAATCTTCGTGACAGCAGAACGGAAGTGAAAATCAGGTTTACAGATTACAAGTACAGAATGCGTCACAAATAAGAATTGATGAAGGATGAATAGGAAGAAGATGAAGAAGTAGAATATGAAGAAAAACTGTTTAATAAGAACATATAAGTAATGTTAACAAAAGATAATAGCAAGAGTTTTGAGATTAGAAGTGAAGATAAGAAAATTTGATGAGAAAGATGATATGCTGAAGATTATGAAGGAGAAGTGTTGTTGAAAAGTTAAATAGGGTGAAGAACATGGAAGTGGTGAAAACCAGACATTATTTGACAAAATAGGAAAAAAAGGTTAACAAATTTCGAATTTCTTCGTCAATCCGAACGTATTTCTAAAAAAAAAAATTTATGCTTTCCATTGGGATTGGGTTTAAACATCTATGCCTTTAATGTCTCTCAAACCTCCCCCAATAATTCTACATTACTCTTTGTTGTTTTTCCTTCATGTACAGTTAACCTACATAGGCAAGGAAGGTTTTTTTCTAGTTCGATATTTTGTCCCATAGTCTTACATGGGACTTCCGGTATCGGGTATCGGGTATCGCCGATATTTTTTGTTGTATCGGCGATACCATTCCGATTCCGATACTTGTGGATATCGGAAGTATCGTCAAACTCTACTAGGTAGCAGTAATTTTTGCCGGACACACAGCAGGGGAACAGCTAGGCGTTACTGAACCCCACAAAAAACATCATTGATTGTTTTGATCTGTTGTTCCAACACACTTCTGAGCCAGGGTCAAGGAGGTGTAGCCTGAGGCTCCTATTATGAGATGTTTGAACTTTAATTTGATACTTTAATTTGGATTAGCAGCATTAGTAATTTTTGTCAGACACACAGCAGGGGAACCAGCAGGGCGTTTTACTGAAACCCACGATCACTATAGTTGTGTTTTGGTCTGTGGACACGACACTTCTGAGCAGCATCTGGCAGTGTTGTAGCCCAGGGAGTATCGGCTAGGTGGTAGAAAGATGAACAAACAGGAGGGACATGGAAAACGTTGCCAACCAGTTAGTTAATCTGAAACCGGACAGGCAACTTCAGCCGAGATCCATGCCCTAGTTCATTCTTCAGAGAGAAAAAGTAAGCCGTTCTACATTATCGGAGGATAGTCGCATGCAACGGTCTGTTGGACACCGTACATCCACCTGCAGCAGTAAAGACGCGCTCCGATATTACACTGGCAGCAGGGCAAGCCCAGCACCTCCAATGCATACTGGCTAAGCTCTGGCCATGTATCCAGCTTAGAGGACACAAAACTTGAATGGGGGAAGAGGCCATCTGGGAGTACACTGAGAGGGCAAGACATGTAGTCTTGTCACCATCTACGGAATGTTGCCTCCTGCTGACGGAGCCGTCTAGATGGGGTAGACATTGGTGGCGCTGCCACAAAACTTCGCCCATTTGGAAAATACTGTTCTTGCCTGTGCAGAGGCGCATGCTTGTGCTCCCTCTTGTTGCAGAGCTGTCTCACTGCCTCGACGCACAGAGCTGCTTTGAAAAAGCAGTAGACAGCGCTCTCGGCTGGAATGGAGAACATTATGGATTTTGCACCCGCTGTGTCTTGGTACTTCCGCTCATTTTACGCTCCCGGTTTCAACGGCTTGTGATGAGGTTTGTAAGTTGTCCCGGTAGCGAGGGTCTAGGAGGGGTACACCCAATAATCCAGACGTGGTCGTGAATGTGTTCGATGCGGCGGTCGTTTTTCTCAGGCCACTGCAGCATGAAATCAACCATAGTTGCTGCAGACTCCCAACTGGACAAGAAACGTTGTCCCCTGCAAGAGGCGTCATCTTGCCTGCTGTGCATCACCCCACCCCCAAACTTGGTCTTACCATAAGACATAGAGCATTGTCTACCCTCCATCTGGAGCGGATGTCTTCCTCTCCATTGACTCCTCCTCATCCTCCGCACATAGTCCTTTCAAATACATAAAAAATTTACAAAATTAAAACTCAAAAGTTAAAAACGATTGGTATCATATTCAGTAACATCAGTTTATGGAAAACAATAGCATTACAAAAGAATCGACAAAACTGTACATTATGTGCTTTGTAATATTACATTAAATGTGTGGGAAGGGTTGATTGAAAATATAGACAGC
>JARQOD010000004.1:243721028-243937883 GCA_033576555.1 Oophaga sylvatica | reverse complement strand
AAAAAAACTGGAAAAGGCAAATGAACAAACAACAGTGGCTGAACTAAACTGCAAGCACCAAAAAACTAAAAGAAGAAAATGTCTTATCTGTTAGCAGAAGATGCAGGCACGAAACAGCTTTTCTGGGTCTCTGGGAGTGTGCCTTACGCTAAACAGTGCAATTGGGAGTGTGTCATGCCATGGTTTGCGTGTCTCTTGGGCAATTTTTCAGCATTCTATTCTTAAGTGTTTCGTTCAGTTTTTCTACCTTCCTGCTGCTCTGGGGGTGGTAAGGAGTGTGTAGGCCTAAATCTGACCCTACTGCTAATCGGGTCTTGTGTGTCAGATTTGCTGTGAATGCGGGTCCCTGATCACTTTCTATCATTTCTGGAACCCCGTATCTGCACACTATTTTCCGAAAGTAGCTTCGTTGCAGTAGTCTTTGCTGACTTGGAAGGCTTCTGTTCATCTTGAAAATACTTCTTTTGACCACAATGGCGTATTTGAATCCTTCACTTGACGAAATCTGGATGTGGTCTATCTGGATCCTTTGAAGCTGGTAGAGTGGTCTTTCCAGATGAGGTGAGGGGGACTTTCTTCCATACGTCCAGGCTTGCATTTGCCGCAGGTCAGACAGCTGCTGGTGAATTTGGCTGTTAGGGTGGAGATCCTGAAGCGAACCAGTAAGCACCAATCAGATCATTCATCTGTGTCTTTGATATGTGGATGTGGGTCCATGTACCCATTGGACCACCATAGGGTGCATACTTTGTGGTAGGCAGAGTTTGAAGTCTATTATTGATACCCTTCCTTCTTCACGTGTTGCTTTTTTCCCATTCAGCTCTTCTTCTCCTTTTGGAGCTTGGTCTTGTAGCTTCTTGAGCAGATTCCAGGACGTCTCTTTGTCAGGTTTCTTGTCTTCAGTCGTCATGTAGTAGCCGTCCGGCTCTACGACCTCTCCCACTTCTCCATGTTGTCTTCCTTTGGCTGCTTCTTTGGCTGCCATGTCCGCCATGTTATTGCCTCACGCCTCTTCTGTTCTCAGTTTTCCATGCACTTTGATTTTTCAAATTGCCACCATTTTGGAAGTTGGAGTATACCCAGTAGGTCCCTGAAGGCTCCATGATGCTTCACGGTTGTCCCGTTTGCTGTGATGAAGTCCCTTGTAGTCCAGATGGGTCTAAAGTTGTGTGCTATGCCATGCGAGTACCTGTAGTCCGTGTAGATGTTTGCAGTCTTGCCTTCTGCCATCTGGCAGGCCTTCGTCAGCACTATCAGTTCTGCTTCCTGGGCTGACAGGCTAGGTGACAGACTTCTGGACCACAGGATTTCTTGATTGCTGGTCACTGCACTTCCTGTGTTGAAACTTCTTCATCATCTGCAAATCTGGAGCCATCCAAGTATCCCCCTTGGGAGTGGGAGTAGAGTGGCCGGGCTGAGGACTGTAGGTCTGGAGACGGTGACATTATGAGACAAAGGCAATAGAGGCGCCACAAAGATGCCTGGCGGTGGGGAGATTACTGTTGGTTGAGCTTGATTGAAGATTGCCAAGATGTCATGTGGAGTGAGAGTTTCCAGTGGCTGTCCAAGAGTGATGTCAGCAACCTTGTCCAGAAGGGTGTGTGCTGCAGATACTGCCATCAGGCAGGAGGGTGCTCTTCTTGCAACTGGATCCAAGCGGGCTGAGAGGCAGCCTAAAAGTCTCTGTTTTCCCCCGTGAATCCGTGCCAGGACTCCAGTAGCATGACCTTCTTTCTTCCATCAAGTAGACGGAAAGACTTTTCATAGTCAGGTAGGCCTGGTATTGGCGCTGAGACTGTGGAGTTCTTCCAATCTCCTGAATGGGTTGAAGGCTGCGTCTGATAGAAGGAGCGGGGTTGCGTTGATGCAAGCGTACAGAGGCTGCATTAGGACTGAGGCATCAGGGATCCAGGTTCTGCAATACGACACTAGACCAGGGAAGGCCTGCAGCATTCTTGGAGTTGTTGGGGGAGCCATCTTCTCCACAGTGGTCTTCCAGTCTTTTGACATGTGTTTCGTCTGGTGGGCAATACAGTGTCCCAGGGATGTAACTTGCTTCTGGCATCACTGGACTTTGTTCTTCCAGACCTTACGTTGCTGTTCTTCCAGGTAGAGTGGGAGAGACAAGGAATAGACTGTGCAGGTGTCGATGTCAACCACACAAAAGAGAAGGTCATCCACGTGTTGTAGAAGAGTGACTCTTGCATATTCTGCAATCCAGTTGACGAGGATGGAGGACATTGTCTTGGTGAAACTTGAAGGACTTGTTTTGAGCACCTTGAGGCAACATTGTCCATATGCACTGCACTGGTGAGTGAAAGCAGGCCTCCAGGTGGAGGGGAAACACTGAAGAAGATACTGGCCAGGTTGATCACCGTGAATACCGTTGCGGTGACTGGGACTCTTGAGAGCAGAGTGTGATGGTTCAGCACTGTTGGGGTTTCAAATACCGTAGCCTCTTTCGCGGCCTCCAGGCCTTGCACCATTCTGAACTCAGTGGGGTTTACAGTCTTTTTCTTCACTGTGGAAAGCTGGGATTGATTCCGATGGGCGAGGCAGCCCAGTTTGGCCTTGTCCTTCAGTATGCGGCAGGGGACTCCCATCTCCCGGCACAGAGCTGGCGAGAAAACAAGCCGTCTACTAGGATCCACATCATGAGAGATGACGACCAGCTGGCTTTCTTGTTCTCCACCAAGACAGTCACTGTGTTAGCACCTGCTCTGGTCACAGGGGGTCTTCTTGTTGGGATGTCTCCTTAAACGGCTGCTTTTTTCTCAGCACGGGCCATCAGTAGTTTCTTTTTCTCCAGCTCGGTCTCAGGTCAGTATTTGTGCACAAGTTTGAAGAGCTGAGTGGCCTTTTGCCGGACTAGGGCCTGGGTGAATTGGTTGACTGCAGGGGGCACCTCCTGATGCTTGCAAAAGATGAACTTCTGGCGTTGGAGCCGGATGAGGTGTTGCCATTCCATGAAGCGAGTAGGGTCCTTCTTGAGTTGAAATATCCTGGCCAATGTCAAAGTTCTCAGGCCGTCTTCTTAGGCGAGTTCACTTAGACTTTCAGTTGGTCAGAGACATCTTGACTCTGGGTGATGGAGTGGCTTTTCTGGTACTATGTCCAGCACCTCCTGTGATAGGTCTGCAGTGTGGTTGTTCCTGTTTCTTCTTGGGTCAGGGGTGAGGAAAGTGTCATGGTCCCATTTTTCTGGAACACTCTGGTCGCTTTCAGCTTCTGCAGTAAGTCCACGCCCAATAGGTTGAGGGTGCAGGTCTTTGACACAACAAACTGGGACATGATGGAGTGTTCTGACTGAGTCCACACGCTCAGGGGCTTCATAATCTGGAAATATCTGACTTGACCATCAATTCCCATGCAGGAAGCAGAAGATTCTGATAGATAGGTGAGGTTGCGGAGTTCCACAAGAAAAGATCTGACTATGCCATCCACTCTCAGGATATTGGTCCCACTGGTGGGGTTCCCTGTGGACTTGGTGTGCTCTTGTCCTATGGACGGGGTTCTTCACTGCTTTCTGTGTTTCTTCTTTTTCTGGGTGAAGTCAGTGTTCTGCACCTGTTCCGGAAATGACCAAACTCGCCACAGTTGTAACACTTGACATTCCTTCTGTCCCGGCGGGACTCAATCCTTTTTGCTACTGTGAGCAGGGTATCCATTGCTATTGACGTGTACTCAGGCCTGGCTGCTACCAGTGGTTTCCTGATTGGTTCTCTCAGTCCATGCACAAAAGCCTGTGCCAACATCCGTCTGTGTGTCTGATCATGGGTAATGAGGCCCAAATCTTGAAACACTTGCATTACTCTGTCATGGAACTTCTCCACAGACTCTGTCTTGTCTTGACTCGTGACATGTAGGCTGAGAGTTTGTCCTGTCAGTCTGTTTTTGGCCCATTCTCTGAGTTGTTCAATTAGCTTTGGTCCTGTCTCCCAGGCATACGCATCTAACTCTGCTGGAAGCTTGAAGTGTTCTCTCATAATTGACCAGAATGCATCACCTGCTTTTATTTCCATTTCGGTCCAGAGATCAATCCAGGCTGCTGTATACGTTTGCTGGATCTGCTGCATTTTTTGGCAAAATAGCATGGGGTGTATCCCTGGGTCTGGCAGCATACTGATCACCTGGCTTGGGATGAAGGGCTCATAGGATGGTGCCTCTACCTGTCCCTGCTCTATTGGTGCTTGTGTGTTTTCTTCCCTAGTATTGGGCAGCATGTGTGACGTTGCATCTTCATCTTCATCAGATAAGAAGTGACATGGTGTACTTGGTGTATACACTGGGTGAGATTTGGGCTTTAAAGTTGTCTTGCTGCATGGGGATTTCCCACTTCCTTGCTGAGGCTGCGGTGGATCAGTGTCATGGTTCCATGCTGGCAGCCCTGCTCGGCACTGAGGTTCCTCATTTGTCTCTGTAGCTATACCACCCCCCTGTGAAGCCCTAGCTGTGGACTGTTGTGTCTGGGGGCTACATGTAGCGTTTTGTGTAGGGAGATTTGCACTTTCTTCTCCTGATATAATGACTGGCAATGTTTGTACTGTGCTTGGGATAGACAGGGTGCCCTGTGCTGGAGACACAGAGAGAGAAAAGTCTGAAGAAGAAGGAGAAAGGGACTGGGAGAAGAAAAAGGAGAGGGTGTCCCCCCTGTGACTTTTGAGAGGGGATGGTTGAAACAAAAATGCCTTCTCCCTGTGGAGAGAGGCCGGGAGCGTTTTTTCCCTGTACAAGGCTCCTTACTCAATGAGAGCAGCCTACACCTGTCCCGTGTCTCCACATGATGGACATGTGATGTGTGTGACTCTGAATTCTGCTCTTGTGACATGTCAGTGATCTTTTTTCTCACAGACGATTTAACACCTTTTCAATCTTATTCACATAAAAAATCACTTCCTGGTCCGTTCAAATTAACTTGCTGTACCTTTTACACGATGCACCACTGCTCTTTTATAGCAGATGGTAATCTATTAACAAACTTTCCCGTTACCTTTCAAATAACAAAAAACATGAAAAAACATTTCATTATGCAGCGTAAAGGCTGCCTGTCTATTTGCTTCTCACGTACTGTGTCTATTCCAAAAACCTATTCAATAAAGGTGATTTAAAAATCTGAAAACTGCTGCACTCTGGTTCTGTTTGTCCTCACCGAATGCCCGACGGGAGGGGCTAGTCAGACCACTGCGTAGTTTGTGTCTGCTCTCTCCCTCAGCCTGTAATTTTCCTTATCTATTGAGTGACCTTGTTCTAAAGCAGGCTGGTAAAGGAGAAAGAAGAAAAAAAAATGATTGGAGAATAAGACTCTAAAATAAATTGCTTAACTCTCCAAAATTATTTAAAAATGTACTTAAAAGAAAACTTTAAAAACAAAAGTTAGATTTAGTAAAAAACTCTAGAAAAAGAAAAAAATAAAATTCACCAAAAAGGGGAGAAAAGAAAAAACCGTATTACTCATAAAACTCTGAAAAACAACCCTTGTTGCTAAAACAGCTAATTAAAAAAACAGAAAAGAGGTGGAAAAAACTGATTGTAAAATGATAAAAAACAAAGGTTTTGTCTGGTAGCGTAGGCTTTTTTCCTACCGCCCTCTGGAATGGGCGCCAACTGATATGGAAATTTAATTAGGATAAATATATCCTTCCATGTTTGCTGCTTGCTTCTCCAAATCTCTATTTAATATCTTTTTGAGCGCTCAGAACGAAATGAGACTGTCCACACGAAAGTGTCAGTATAGCAGTTCGTCAAAGACATACATTTATTATTCATTCAAGGTTTTATACGTTTACAAAAAGGGGCTGGTTAGTCAATTAACATACAATTAAAAGCTACTAGATTATTGGCTGTTCTAGTGTAAGTATGATAATTATGATAAAAAGAGCTGAAGTTGCAGAATTATTGTTTTATATTCTTGTGACCTAGTTGTCTTGCATGACTATAATGTAAACAACAGATAGCTAATAAGACTTTTTGTACTTCATGTACCTGTTCCTTATGAAGGCCTTATGAAGGCCTTATGAAGGCCAGATTTCTTTAAAACGATTGATTATAGCTGGCCTAGAAATATGTGAGCACAGGGTTTTTTAGCAAGTGAGATCTATCTAACTATGAACTGTGAATACATATATGTGAATATACTTTGAATATATGGAATACATATATATTTCCATGACAGTTCTACCACAAGCCTTACTGGTCAACATGGAAGAGGTGTTTGTGGTGCACATGGCTGAAGTTGCGTTGGAGACAGGGGTTTCATGACCATGTTGTGGACTGATTTCTCGAGTACCACTTGCACGACTGGTAATACTGAATCGATTGCAACAGACAGGAGACAGCAGTTGTCAACTATGGTTCAAAATTACCTCTCCTCCCCTATCGATGTTCTCCCTCACAGTTCATTCCCCTTTGACTACTGGGCCTGTAAACTGGACTAAACTGGACACCTGGCCTGAATTGGCACAGTATGTCTTACAGGAGCTTGCTTGCCCTGCTGGTAGTTTTCTATCAGAAAGAGTCTTCAGTACTGCTGGATCAATCCTGACAGAAAGAAGGACCGGGCTGTTGACCCAGAATGTAGGTGATCTCACCATTAAAATGAACCATGCCTGGGTTTCAAAGGATTTTGTACCACCTTCCCCTGATGACACATCGGTTGCCAGCAAAATGGCTCGCTTTGTCCTCCTCTTCCTCCGACTTCTACAATTCCTCCATTTGCAGCTGCTGAAAGTCCAGCCTACACCTCAACAAATGCCAGTTTTTCCACCTCCCTAACTGGGCTGTACTTCCCCCCAGGGCCGTCGTCAGCACCTGGCGCACCCGGGCAAGTGTCGGGGCCCTGAGCAGGTGGGGGGCCCACTCACCATCAGAGACACCGGCGTACTATGAGGGGCCCTGTGCCAGTACCGTCATCCACGAGTGGGCCCCCTGCTTGCTCAGGGCCACAGCACTTGCAATACTAGCCTCTCCCTGCTCCACCGCTGTGACTTCTTCTGCGTTTCCTGACAGTAATATTCAGGTCAGAGAGCGCAATGTTGTCACGTCTGTGCGCCCTCTGCCTGAACAGTCACAGTGCAGAGAGCTGGAAGATGGTGATGCTGAGGAGTCCAGAGTAGAGCAGTGCCCAGCGAGGAGAGGTATTTCATTTTTTTTAATGTTTGGAGCAATATATGGGGAGCATTATACACTGGAGAATTATATAGGGGCCCATCATACACTTGAGCATCATAGATAGGGCCCATTGTACACTGGAACATTATATATGGGGCCCATCATACACTGAAGCATTATAAATGGGGCCCATCATACACTGGAGCATCATATAGGGCCCATATTATATGGAGCATTATATAGGCCCATCATACACTGGAGCATCATCCATGGGGCCCATCATATACTGGAGCATCATATGGGGCCCATTATATATGGCGCATTTTATGGGGCACATTATATATGGAGCATCACATGGAGCCCATTATATATGGAGCATCACATGGAGCCCATTATATATGGAGCATCACATGGAGCCCATTATATATGGAGCATCACATGGAGCCCATTATATATGGAGCATTATATATGGGGACCATTATATTTGGAGCATTATATGGGGCTCATCAAACACTGGAGCATCATATATGGGGCCCATCATATACTAAAGCATATGGGGTTCATTATTTATGGGGCATCATATAGGGCCCTTTATATATGGAGCATCATATGGAGCACATATGGGGCCTTTTCTGTATGGAGCAATATATGGGCCCCATCATATAATGTATGGAGCTTTATCTGCGACTTATTATACTGTATGGAGCAATATGTGGGGCTCATTATACTCTATGGGTACCGTCCTATACTGTATGGCACATTATATGGGGACCATCATATACTGGAGCATTATGTGGATCTCATCATATACTGTATGGAACATTATATGGGACCAATTATGTATGGAGCAATATATGGGGCTCATTATTCTGTATGGAGCAATATATGTGGCTCATTATACTGTATGAAACATTATATTGGGCCCATTATTCTGTATGGAGCATCATATATGGAACTCATTATTCTGTATGGAGCAATATATGGGGCTCATTATTCTGTATGGCGCACTATTTGGTGCCCATAATACTGTATGGAGGACTATATTTTCCGGTTTTTGAGCTATTGTAGAATTTACAATAGATATCACTCATGTAATGTAAGAAGTGAAGTATTATACCTATATTTCTCTGCCATATCGGAGCATCATGAATTGTGGTATGAGTTAAAGGGGCCCACTGAGACTTTTTCGCCCGGGACCCACGAAAACCTGGAGCCAGCCCTGCCCCGCCCACAACTTTAGCCAAATAACCCCCAGTTTTCAATGCGTTACTATTATTATAAAGTAAATTAAGGTTGACAAGCTTAAGTAATAAGAATTGATGTAGTTGGCATTGAAATGGGCACTGAAGGTGTGTTTACTGTCCTCCACTCACTGCCGACTTTTATTCCCCATTGTCTTGCATTGGGGTCGGGTCGGGTTTCGGTTGGAACTCCGACTTTTGCTGATAGTCGGCCAATTTCGTTCGACTCGACTTTTGATAAAGTCGGTTGGTCCGAAACCCGACTCGACACTCCCGGAGGCAAAGTCGCTCATCTCTAGTTATGACAATTGTTCCATTGGGATCCGGTGATAATGAACTGTGGAGCTTACAAAATGTAGGTTTCACAGCACCTGCTGGCCCTCTACAAATTGTAATAGGGGGCCACATAATGACATGGCGGTGGTGGTGGGCAAAGCCCAAAATTCAAATGGACATGTTTAAAATGGCATTGTAAAGGTATAGGGAATATATACACTGCTCCAAAAAATAAAGGGAACATTCAAATAACACATCCTAGATCTAAATGAATGAAATATTATCATTGAATACAAAGTTGAATGTGCTGTCAACATAATCACACAAAAATCATCAATGGAAATCAAATTTTTGAACCAATGGAGGCCTGGATTTGCAGAGACCCCAAAAATGAAAGTGGAAACAAGTCAAAATGAAAATCAAAACAAGACAAAATTAAAGTGGAAACAAGTCAAAATGATGCTCAGTATTGTGTGAGGCCTCCATGTGCCTGTATGACCTCCCTACAATGCCTGGGCATGCTCCTGATGAGGTTGCGGATGTTTTCCTGAGGGATCTCCTCCCAGACCTGGACTAAAGCATCCGTCAACTCCTGGACAGTCTGTTGTGCAACGTGACGTTGGTGGATGGAGCAAGACATGCTGTCCCAGATGTGCTCAATCTGATTCAGGTCTGGGGAATGGGCAGGCCAGTCCATAGCTTCAATGCCTTCATCTTGCATGAACTGCTGACACACTCCAGCCACATGAAGTCTGGCATTGTAGTGCATTAGGAGGAAACCAGGGCCAACTGCACCAGCATATGGTCTCACAAGGGGTCTGAGGATCTCATCTCGGTACCTAATGGCAGTCCGGCTACCTCTGGCGAGCACATGGAGGGCTGTGTGGCCCTCCAGAGAAATGCCACCCCACACCATTACTGACCCACTGCCAAACTGGTCATGCTGAAGCTATGGACCGGCCTGCCTGTTCCCCAGACCTGAATCCGATTGAGCACATCTGGGACAGAATATCTCGCTTCCTCCACCACAGACTGTCCAGGTCTGGGAGGAGATCTCTCTGGAGAACATCCGTAACATCATCAGGAGCATGCCCAGGCCTTGTAGGAAGGTCATACAGGCACGTGGAGGCCACACACACAATACTGAGCATCATTTTGACTTGTTTCCACTTTAATTTTGTCTTGTTTTGATTTTCATTTCGACTTGTTTCCACTTTCATTTTGGGGACTCTCCAAATACAGCCCCCATTGGTTCAAAAATTTGATTTCCATTGATGATTTTTGTGTTATTATGTTGTCAGCACATTCAACTTTGAACACAACAAAGTATTCAATGAGAATATTTCATTAATTTAGATCTAGGATGTGTTATTTGTTCACTTTATTTTTTTGAGCAGTGTATTCCACTATATGGCTAACTATTTGGCATGAGTGAGGGACTTCCCAAATGAAAGAGTGAGAGCTCTTCCAAATGTATGATACGGGGCCACTTGAGGGCCCTTACCAAACTCAGATTTCATGGCACCTGCTAGCACTCTGCAAATTGTAAGCGAGGGCCGTATAATGACATGGCGGTGGTGGTAAAATTCAAATGGGCATGGTTGAATGGCATTGTAAAGGGATGGTGAAAATGTATTCCACTATCTTGCTATTTGGTATGAGGGAGGGACCTCTCAAATGTAGGAGTAAGAGCCCTCTCAAATGTTAAAGGAAACAAAACTAAAGCCAAAACGCTTCTTGTGAACATATACTAACGGGGAGGTATAATTTTTTTTTAGCGTTATATACATGTACGTCCAAAGGAAAACATGTTTTTTTTTAGCATTTTTAGCATTTTTTCCCTTTAAAAAAAACGGCGCAATAGTCTGACAACATTATTACCAGATACCATATGTGAGTCAGAAATGCATGCAGGCATCTTCTACATGCTGTTCCCATTCAGTTTTAGCTCTTTCCAATCAATTTCAGCTTTTTTCCCATTCCCCGAGACCTGTTTGTTGGGTCCAGCAGAAAAATATTTGGCTTTCCCATTGACTTGCACTGGATTCTACTGTTTGCAAATGTACTGTATGTTGAAGAACCAATGCTTTGATGCTATTTTGAAAGCAAAGGGCCATCACACCAAATATTGACTTGATTTAGATTTTTCTTTGTTCACTAACTTTTATATCTGGTAATTAATAAAAAAAAATTACTAACACTTCTATTTTTGAAACTATGCTTATTTTGCAGCATTTTTCCATACCTGCATACCTGCCTATAACTGTTGAACAGTATATTGCATAAATGAAAAAAAATGTATCCATGGTAACTCATGGCTGTACTAGGTCAAAGGGTACTTCTACTCAATACTGAGCAAAGGCTCTGAATACTTACAACCATGTGATATTTAGTTTTTCTATTTTAATAAATTTGCAAAACTTTCGACATTTGTTTTTTTCAGTCAAAGTGGGGTGCACATTAATAAGAAAAAATGAACTTTTTTGAATTTACCAAATCGCGGCAATGAAACAGAGTGAAAAATTTAAAGGAGTCTGAATACTTTCAGTTCCCACTGTATACTTTACTCACCTCCTCTTCTGGGGTACCAGATCTCTTGTTCTTGCTATGCCAGGGATCAGCCTGCAAAAAATGATAATTTCATAGTGGAACAAATTAAAAAAGTGAAAAAAAGCAAAACAAAACAAAAGCAAACAAAAAAACGTGAAACAAAAGTAAAACAAAAGTCAAAAGATATTGTATCTATAAATAAATATTTGTATGAAATAAGAAATATAAACAATAGAAGTAAACATACTTGGTTTCGTCGCGTCTGCAACGACTCGACTTATAAAACTGTCCCACTAGTTAACCCCCTTAGTGAGCATCATAAAAAAGGCAAAAAACAATCCTTTATCATCATAACACCGAACATAAAGTGTAATAAAACGCGATCAAAAAGACGGATATAAATAAACTTGGTACAGCTGAAAACGTCATATTGTCCTGCAAAAACAAGTCAACCATACAGCTCCATCAGCAGAAAAATAAAAAAGTTATAGCTCTCAGAATAAAGCGATGCAAAAACAATAATTTTTTCTTTAAAATATTTTTTATTGTGTAAAAGCGCCAAAACATACACAATATGAATGTGGTATCGCTGTAATCATACTGACCAGAAGAATAAAACTGCCTTATCAATTTTACTACCCACGGAAAGGCATAAACCCCCTCCAAAAAAATTCCTGAATTGCTGATTTTTGTTAATCCTGACTCCCAAAAAACGAAATAGAAAGCGATCAAAAAATGTCATGTGCTCGACAATGGTACCAATAAAAATATCAACTCGACCTGCAAAAAACAAGCCCTCACATGATTCTGTTTGCCAAAATATTGAGAAATGTTAGCTCTCTAAATATGGTAATGCTAATTTTTGGAAAGAAAAGCATCTTTTAGCTCGTGACAGCAGCCAAACATAAAACCCAATATAAATCTGGTATCATTGTAATCGCACCGACCCGAAGAATAAAGTCGCTTAATCACTTAAACCGCACAACGAACGGCATAAAAAATAAATCAAACCAATTCTTTACCTGCTGTTGATTTTTTCATTCTCCCTCCCAAAGACCACAGTAAGGCTAGGCTCACATTCATACTGCACTCTGCGCTGAGCGCTTGCATCAGGATTTCCGTGTAAATGTCTGAAATATGTGATTCAGACAAAACCTCTGTCGAAAGATTCCCTATAATGAGGCAGATGGAGGCTGTTATGTTACGGTAGCTGAGGAGTGCAGGTAAAAAAGGAAATACACCAGAGCAGTTGGAATCTATGGGCTTGCAGTACCCTGACTAACCACCACAACTAGAGGCAGCCGTGGAGCGTTCCTACGATGGTCCTAGACGCCTCGTCACAGCCTGAGAAACTAACTACACCTAAAGATAGAAACAGGAAAGCTATCTGCCCCGGAGCAGAACCCCAAAGATAATAGAAAGCCCCCAAACATGTAATGGCGGTTAGACAAGAGGAAATACTGACACAGAAAGAAAATAGTATGAGCAAACGCTGGGGCCCAAACTATCTAAATAGAAAAGGATAGGAAGGGTACTTACTGCAATCCCAGAAAACCCTGAAAAACACCAACATACTAATTTCAAAATCACCTGAGATCACACGACCTCTACCACCTAAATTAGTTCTCTGGTGTAACAAAAACAGCAGCCACTGAAAAAACTGCAAAAAGCAAAAGTACAAAACACAGTGGCCGGACCAAACCGAGAGGGCAAAAGCCCCCGGAGGGGACCCAGAAGGCCCCCACAGAAGTGCAGGACAAAATGCAAAAATATAGCAAAAACACAAAATAAGAAATTGTCTTATCTGACAGCAGGAGATGCAGACACGACACAGCAGGCTACAAGGGAAACTGGAAAGAAGGATTCAGACCAGAACAATTGATCACCGGCAACCCTGATGGGAAAATGATTCCCTTAAATAAGACCAATCAGTAACACCTGATTCCCAATCCTCACTAGTACCGCTTGTAACCACCAGAGGGAGCCTCTGCTCAGAACTCATCTCAAACCCATTCACAACAGTACCCCCCCTTGAGGAGGGGTCACCGAACCCTCATTTGAGCAACCAGGTCGGTCAGGATGAGTTCTATGATACGCACGGATAAGTCTCCTAGCATGGATGTCCGAAGCAAACACCCAAGAATTATCTTCCTGACCATAACCTCTCCATTTAACCAAATACTGGAGTCTTCGTCTAGAAAAACGAGAATCCAATATTTTCTCAACCACATACTCCAGATTGCCCTCAACCAAAACAGGGTCAGGAGGCACAGCAGCAGGAACCACTGGCTCAACAAACCTCTTCAACAAGGACTTGTGGAACACGTTATGGATCTTAAATGTCCCTGGAAGAAGCAAACGAAAAGAAACAGGATTAATAATCTCCATGATCTTATAAGGTCCAATGAACCTAGGCTTAAATTTAGGAGATGCTACTCTCATAGGAATATTCTTTGAGGACAACCAGACCAAGTCCCCCACTTTAAACCGAGGACCATCAGTCCTATGCCGGTTAGCAAACCGCTGGGCCTTCTCCTGAGAGAGGGACAACCTCTCCACTACCTGGTCCCAAATCTGCTGCATACGCTCAACAACAGAGTCAACACCTGGACAGACAGAAGCCTCCGTCTGTCCTGAAGAAAATCGAGGGTGAAACCCAGAATTACAGAAAAAACGGAGACATCAAAGTGGCAGAGCTAGCCCTATTATTAAGAGCAAACTCAGCCAAAGGCAAAAAAGAGACCCAGTCATCCTGATCAGCAGACACAAAGCATCTTAGATAAGTCTCCAATGTCTGGTTTGTTCTCTCAGTTTGACCATTGGTCTGAGGATGAAATGCCGAGGAGAAAGACAATTGAACACCCAGTTTAGAACAAAAAGTCCTCCAAAATCTGGAAACAAACTGGACTCCTCTGTCAGACACAATGTTCTCAGGAATGCCGTGTAAACGAACCACATGCTGAAGGAACAACGGCACCAATTCAGAGGAGGAAGGCAACTTAGGTAATGGCACAAGATGTATCATTTTGGAAAACCTATCACAAATTACCCAGATGGTGGTCATTCTCTGAGAAACAGGAAGATCGGAAATGAAATCCATAGAGATATGGGTCCATGGTCTCTTGGGCACAGGCAATGGCATCAACAAACCACTAGAGCGAGAGCAAGGCTTGGAGCGAGAGCAAGTCCCACAGGACTGCACAAATTCCCTGACATCGCGAGACAAGGTAGGCCACCAAAAGGACCGACTAACCAAGTCTCTGGTACCAAAAATTCCGGGATGCCCAGCCAATGCGGAACAATGAATCTCAGACATCACACTCTTTTTCCATTGGTCCGGGACAAACAATTTTCCAACAGGGCAGCGCTCGGGCCTATCCTCCTGACACCCCTCCAGAGCAAGTCTCAAATTAGGCGAGATGGCGGAAAGAACTACACCCTCCTTCAAAATAACAGAGGGATCAGATAGCTCAGGAGAGTCCGCAAGGAAACTCCTCGAGAGGGCATCCGCCTTAACATTCTTAGTGCCAGGAAGAAAGGAAACCACAAAATTAAAACGTGTGAAAAACAAGGCCCACCTGGCCTGTCTAGGATTGAGTCGCTTGGCAGATTCCAGATAGACCAGATTCTTATGGTCCGTAAGGACCACCACCTGATGTTTGGCTCCCTCCAGCCAATGTCTCCACTCTTCAAAAGCCCACTTCATGGCCAATAACTCCCGATTACCCACGTCATAATTACGTTCAGTAGGAGAAAATTTTCGAGAGAAAAAGGCACAAGGGTTACTTTTAGAGGTCTCTGGATCTTTTTGGGACAAAACGGCACCTGCCCCAATTTCAGAGGCATCAACCTCCACCTGAAATGGCAGAGAAACATCAGGCTGCCGTAGAACAGGAGCAGAAGTGAATCTCTGCTTAAGTTCCTGAAACGCAGAGACTGCCTCAGGAGGCCAATTCACCACATCAGAACCCTTTCTGGTCAAATCAGTTAATGGTTTAACAATAACAGAGAAATTACCAATAAATTTACGATAAAAATTGGCAAAACCCAAAAATCTCTGAAGAGCCTTTAATGAAGTAGGTTGGACCCAATCACAGATGGCCTGAACCTTGACCGGGTCCATTTCAATAACAGATGGGGACAAAATGAATCCCAGAAATGAGATCTTCTGTACGCCAAAAAGACACTTTGATCCCTTCACATACAGAGCATTCTCTCTCAAAATCTGGAATACAGTTCGAACATGTTTCACATGAGAGTCCCAGTCATTAGAAAAAATCAAGATATCATCCAAATAAACAATCAGAAACTTGTCCACAAAATCCCTGAAAATGTCATTCATGAAGGACTGGAAGACGGAAGGAGCATTAGTGAGCCCAAAGGGCATCACAAGGTACTCAAAATGCCCTTCAGGGGTGTTAAATGCTGTCTTCCATTCATCCCCGTGCTTAATGCGAATAAGGTTATATGCCCCCCTGAGGTCAAGCTTGGTAAACCAAGTAGCGTTTTTCACCCTGGAAAACAGGTCAGAAATCAAGGGTAACGGGTATTGATATTTCACAGTAATATTGTTCAAGAGACGATAATCAATACACGGCCTTAATGAACCATCTTTTTTGGCCACAAAGAAAAAACCGGCACCTAAGGGTGAAGAGGATGGTCTGATATAACCCTTCTCCAATGATTCCTTGATATAAGACCGCATAGCGTCATGTTCAGGTACAGACAAGTTAAAGAGGCGACCCTTAGGGAATTTACTACCTGGCACTAATTCAATAGCGCAGTCATAGCTCCTATGGGGAGGTAAGGATGCAGATTTACTTTCGCTAAACACATCAGAAAAATCAAACAAAAAGTCAGGAACATCCTCAGCCTGGGGGAGGCAGAAAAAACAGGAGTGTTGGTATTAACACATTGGCAGCCCCAACTGGTTACAGACACAGATTTCCAATCCAAAACAGGATTATGAGACTGTAACCAAGGGAAACCCAGCACGATAATGTCATGCAGATTATATAGAACCAAAAATTTGCAGCACTCCTGGTGATCAGGTTCAACCCTCATTATCACCTGAGTAGAAAACTGGGGTTTATTCTCAGCCAAAGGGGTAGAATCGATCCCCAGTAGGGGAATAGACTTCTGTAGGGGTATCAAGGGAAATCCACAACGTTTAGCAAAATCATAATCCATCAGGTTAATAGCTGCTCCAGAATCAACGAAAGCCTGAGCAGAAAATGAGGACAGAGAGCATATCAGAGTGACAGTTAATAAAAACTTAGTCTGAACACTACCCAAGACAACTGAGCGTGCAAAACGTCTTCCCCGCTTAGGGCAGACTGAAATAGCATGAGAGGCATCACCACAGTAGAAACATAACCCATTGCGCTTTCGAAACTCATGACGCTGTGCCCCAGACACCACTCCATCACACTGCATGGGCTCAGCAGCTGGCTCACAAGGCAACACCACTCCACGCATACTTCTCCGCTCACGCAAACGTCTGTCAATTTGAATCGCTAATGACATAGAATCATTGAGACCAGAGGGGACAGGGAATCCCACCATAACATCCTTTACATTATCCGACAGACCCTTCCGGAAAAGGGCCGCCAAAGCGTCGTCATTCCATTTGGTCAGGACTGCCCACCTACGGAATCTCTGACAGTATAACTCAGCGTCATCAAGCCCCTGATTTAATGCCAACAAGGCTTTTTCAGCTTGATCAGTGATATTAGGCTCATCGTACAATAACCCCAAAGCCTGAAAAAATACATCAACATCACTCAAAACAGGATCCCCAGGTGTCAGGGAAAAAGCCCAATCCTGAGGATCGCCGCGCAGGAGAGAGATGATAATTTGAACCTGCTGCGCTGCGTTTCCTGAGGACTTAGATTTTAAGGCAAGAAACAATTTACAATTATTTTTGAAATTCTGAAACTTAGCTCGATCCCCTGAAAACAAATCTGGCATGGGGATCCTAGGTTCCACAACAGGCAACCTAGCAAGATATGCAGCAATACTCTGAACCTCAGTGGCAAGCTGATCCACACGGCCAGACAACTGTGCAAACTCCATTGGGAGAAAAGATCCTCCCCAGCACCCAGAGATACAGAGGGAAAAAAAAAAAAAAAAAAAAAATGCAACAAACAGAAAAATATCTCTGACAACTTTTCTTCCTTCAAAATATATATATATATTTTTTTCCCTTCTGTGAGTACCATACAATTTTTTTGGCCGGTGATACTGTTATGTTACGGTAGCTGAGGAGTGCAGGTAAAAAAGGAAATACACCAGAGCAGTTGGAATCTATGGGCTTGCAGTACCCTGACTAACCACCACAACTAGAGGCAGCCGTGGAGCGTTCCTACGATGGTCCTAGACGCCTCGTCACAGCCTGAGAAACTAACTACACCTAAAGATAGAAACAGGAAAGCTATCTGCCCCGGAGCAGAACCCCAAAGATAATAGAAAGCCCCCAAACATGTAATGGCGGTTAGACAAGAGGAAATACTGACACAGAAAGAAAATAGTATGAGCAAACGCTGGGGCCCAAACTATCTAAATAGAAAAGGATAGGAAGGGTACTTACTGCAATCCCAGAAAACCCTGAAAAACACCAACATACTAATTTCAAAATCACCTGAGATCACACGACCTCTACCACCTAAATTAGTTCTCTGGTGTAACAAAAACAGCAGCCACTGAAAAAACTGCAAAAAGCAAAAGTACAAAACACAGTGGCCGGACCAAACCGAGAGGGCAAAAGCCCCCGGAGGGGACCCAGAAGGCCCCCACAGAAGTGCAGGACAAAATGCAAAAATATAGCAAAAACACAAAATAAGAAATTGTCTTATCTGACAGCAGGAGATGCAGACACGACACAGCAGGCTACAAGGGAAACTGGAAAGAAGGATTCAGACCAGAACAATTGATCACCGGCAACCCTGATGGGAAAATGATTCCCTTAAATAAGACCAATCAGTAACACCTGATTCCCAATCCTCACTAGTACCGCTTGTAACCACCAGAGGGAGCCTATGCTCAGAACTCATCTCAAACCCATTCACAACAGGAGGCATTGTGGACACCTTCTGACCTGTGATCAGGTAGCGTCCGTTTTTTTAAGGATTGCATAAAAGTGCAGTCAGCTACAGTTTTGTGCACTTCTGAAATGGACAACACTGAACAGAGGCTAGACAGAATCCAGAGTAACTCTGCTGCCTCATTATAGTGAATGGATCCCTCGGGGGTTTCATCTGAATCACATCACTCAGAGATTTAGATGGAAACCCCAAAGTAAGTGGTCAGCGTAGAGGGCCGGATAAATGTGATCCCAAACGTTATGTAAAATGTTCCCAATAAAAGCTTCAACTCAATCCATAAAAAAAGCAAGCCATCACTCAGATCTGTCATCTGTTAACAACTTCCACGTTACTAGTAGCACAAAGAGTCTGGAAAAGTGAAATGGCTCTTCACCCACCAAAAGAAATTCAGCAAATTCTCTGCTCCCAAATCCAAATGCCCCCTCTCTTCTGAGCCCCACAGTCTACCTAAACCACATATAGCATCCACGTTTGCCATTTCTGAACCGATGAGAGCTTATCAAACTTACAGGTGCATGTCTCCAGAAGCACGGGCTTGGCATAACATTCTGGTGACTGCAATGTACTGGTCACTACATTGTACTGGTCACTACAATTGCAGTTTGCAATTCTTACTTGTCAACATTCATTGCTGCTTGTTTCTGGAAAATACTCATGGAGTAAAAATCGTCACTACACCTGTAGATAAATTCCTCTAGGAGTATAATTTCCAAGATGGAGTCACTTGAAGGGGATTCTGCTTTTCTAGCAATTAGGGGCTCTGTATATGGAGTCTGCAAACTGTTCTAGGAAAATCTGCGCTCCAGGAGGCAAATAGGGCTCCGTTCCTCTCGAGTCTCTCTGTATGGATAAGTTGTATTCAGTCAAAATTATGGAACACATTTTGGTGCCATTTTTACTGACTTGTTTGAAAATATAAAATCTGGGGCTAAAGCAAAATTTTGGTGGTAAAAATGTAGTTATTTTGTCTTCATTGTCCAATGGTTTAAAATTCTGTGACACATCCGTGGTGTCAATATGATCACTGCACCCCTAGATGAATTCATTGAGAAGTGTAGTTTGTAAAATGGGGTCACTTACGGGTGGGTTCTGCTGTTCTGGCACCTCATGGACTCTCCCAGTGGGTCATGGCACCTGCAAACCACAACAGTAAAATCTGTCACTCCTTGCTGTCTGAGATTTGCATTGTGCCTGAAAAATATTTCCCCATTACATGTACAGTAGGATATTGGTGCACTCAGGAAACAATGGACCTCAGTTTGCTGTAAAAAAAAATTGCTATTAGCCCTTAGAGAAATTAAAAACGTGGGGCTAAAGTATTGTAGTGGTAAAAATATTTTTTCTTCTTTGTTCACCGCTCAATGATATAAAATTCTGTGAGGCACATGTGGTGTCAATTAGTAATGAACGAGCATGCTCATCACTACTCGGTGCTCACCCGAGCATCTCACTGCTCGAGATGCTGAGAGCTCGCCGAGTATTTCCAGGGTTGCTCGACGGGAGCTCGGGTCCCCGCCCTGCATGTTTGGCGCGTTTACAAAGCCAATGAACATGCAGGGATTGTCTACCAAACACTGTAGTACCGCAGCCATGTTGATTGTGGAATTACAGGGATTGGCTGGCCACACAGCATCATCAGGGCTATATCATGCTCGTGACAGTCTGCTCCAGGATCAGGCAGTGAAGGGAGAGTTGCTGCTGAGCTAGCGAGAGATTTGTTTGCTGCGTCATTAGTGTGGGTATACCCTCTGTAATACACGTATCCATCTCAACAAACAGTCCTTCTGAGGACTAGTAAATCTTTAAAATTGTGCCATTTCAGGCATCAATTTAAATTTTGTTGCAGTGTCTTAGTCAAGTTATTGACAGAAGTTTTCTCAAAAGAAAAAAAGTTACCTACAGGCCAGATATTTCAAACTGTGGTTTGTCTGTCAAACGGATCACATAGTGTGCTCAAAACAGTGCCATTTCAGGCCTCAATTTAAATTTTGTTGCAGTATCTTAGCCAAGTTATTGACACCAGTTTTCTAAAAAAAAAAAGCTATGTACAGCCCAGATATTTCAAACTGTGGTTTGTCTATCAAATGGATCACATAGTGCGCTCAAAATTGTGCCATTTCAGGATTCAATTTAAATTTTGTTGCAGTGTCTTAGCCAAGTTATTGACACCAGTTTTCTAAAAAAAAAAATAGTTACATACAGGCCAGATATTTCAAACAGTAGTTTGTCATCACACGGATTACATATATTTCTGCTCCAAATTCAGCCAGTTGTAGTTAACGTGGAAAATATTGTCCTCCATTTAAAATGGGCAAGGCGCGGGGCAAGGGACGGGAACTGAATGTGATGGTGCATGCAGAGGCCGGGGGCAGGCTGAAATTGTGCCACAACAAACACCCACATCTTCTCAGCCAATCTTCCTATCCTAATTACTAGGGAACAACAGCAGCACACCACTATTGAACTCAGAGCAGTGTCAAAAGGTTGTTGGCTGGATAGCGGATAATGCTTCCAGTCACTTTGCCGCCACCACCACCCTGTCTTCCACTCGGTCAAGTCACAGTAGCCATGAGTCTGGACCACATATTCCTCACCATGACCCTCCTTCCTCCCTCCATTCTGAGTGCTCGGAAACACCTAGAGGTGTTAACTTTTCCATTTATAGATTCTGGCCTCTCGCCCGGTCAACTTGCCCAAACATTTGAGCAGCCATGGTCACACGAAGGTAATGGTGGGAACGTATCACAAGAGGTGGATGATGATGAGACACAATTGCCAGAAAGTCAGGAGGAGGACCAGGGTGCGGAAGTGGAAGATGAGGTGGTGGATGATATAGTAACTGACCCAACCTGGTAAGAGCACATGCAGAGTGAATACCGCAGAATACAGGGGGGGAGGTGTGGCACTCCAACAGGCAGGAAGTAGCAGTGTGGTGGCCGCAGACAGAAGGTGGGCAACACGACGGATGTTGCCATTCCAACTGTTAGTTTGTCCCGAGTCTGGTTGTTTTTAAAGACCCTTCCAATAACCCCAAAAAAGGCCATTTGCCCAACCTGTCAAGCCAGCATCAGCAGGGGTAGCAAAACTATCAGCCTGACCACCACCAGCATGATCAGGCACATGGTAGCAAAGCACCCGACTTTGTGGGCTGAAACCCAGGGTACAGATACAGTGTCTGCGGGTGACACCACTTCTTCTTGCACTGCTGTGCATGCAAGCCAATCCCGTGTCCATGGTGCATGTGAAGATGCCTTCTGCCATGTACCTGTTGTTGCACACACTCAACTAGCACCATCTGCAAGCACGTCCACGTCCTTGTCCTAGCGCAGCATTCATTTGTCCATACCCCAGTCCTTGGAACGCAAGGGCAAATATGCAGCCAATGCCCCACAGGCCACAGCCACACTACTTAATTCACACATTTCACAACTTCTTGCACTCGAAATGTTGCCTTTTATGCTCGTGGAAATGGCGGCTCCCCTCCCAAGATCCTCATTCCTCAGCCACCACTATTTCTCCTGGTGTTCCGTCCCCGCATTACACAAGCACGAGTCCCGCAACATTAGCTGTGCCCTCAACAATGCAGTTACTGGGAAAGTCCACCTAACCTCGGACAGGTGGACAAGTGCTTGTGGGCAGGGATGGTACATCTCGCTGATGGCACACTGGGTTAAGACAGTGGAAGCTAGGACCCAGTCGGGCCTTGGAATGGAACACATCCTCCCAATGCTAAGGATTGTGGGCCCTAAGTCAATCAGGGTTGCCCCTACAGTCTACAGCTCCAGCTTCCGCTGCCCTTGCTGTGCTTCAGCAGTGTTTGCAGCTTCTGGCTCACCGACTGGTGTGTGATGTCCCCACGCATTGGAACTCTACACTGCAGATTTTGGGAAGGATTTGTGAGCAGAAGTAGGCAGTTGTTTATTACCAGGATCAACAAGGCCATTGGTATTCGGTTCAGACTCCAGACATAAGACCTCAGGAGTGGACATGGATGTCAGACATATGTACAATCCTCCAAAACTTTGAGGACTCCACCAAGAGCGAGTGGCGATGACGCCATAATTAGCATCACCATCCCGCTTCTCTGTCTTCTGAAACGCTCGCTGCTCACAATCAAAGAGGATGCATTGCAGGCAGAGCATGATGAGATGGAGCAAGGAACCATACAGGGTGATTACGCACAGCTCAGCCTCATGTCATCCCAACGTGGACTGGGTGACAATGAGGAAGAGGAGGAGGAAGAACAGAGCTAGTTTCATGCGCTATAGAAGGTAGTACCTGCCAACTGTCATACTGTCTGTTCAGCGTGGATGGCCTGAGGACAGCAAGGAGGAGGAGGAGAGCATGGTCAGTCATCCTCTTGGTGAGGACACGGAAGTCTTGCCTGTTAGCAGTCTGGCACACATGGCTGAGTTTATGTTGCGCTGCCTTTTCGTGACCCTTGCGAGCTGACAAAGTTCTGGGACAGTTTTCTCAGACGCTATCATCGCCCTTGCCCAGAGGTGCGGGGTACTCTCACAAGGAGTGCAAAGTTTGGGAAGATGCTGAGGGAGTACCTTGATGATCATACCAATGTCCTCCGTGATTCCTCTGTGCCTTATAATGATTGGGTATCCAAGCTGGACATGTGGCATGAACTGGCTCTCTACACCATGAAGGTCCTGACCTGCCCTGCCGCTAGCGTTTTGTCAGAGCGGGGTTTTAGTGCCGCTGGTGAAATTATAATTGATAAGCGCATCCGCCTGTCAACTGAAGATGCTGACAGGCTGACTCTTATAAAAATGAACAAAGGCTGGATTGGGCCAGACTTCTCAACTCCACCGAATGATTGCAGCGTAACAAACTCAAATCCAGTGTCTTTTTTTGGGAGGTCTATTCCCATGCACCTCTTCATACCCACACATGGGTATATGCTTCTTGATTTTGGCTATTTGCTGTTGTCCTCCTCCTTCTCTTTATCCACCACCACTATATCACCAAGGTGACCGTGGTCCATGATGTAACAACCACATAATTTTTTTGAAGGGTGTTTATGATGCCTGTAACAAAAATTTTGATACAGTATGTTCATGTATACCCACCCAGGGGTAAATGTTTTTCAGCCCATACACTTAGTGCCTGGGCATTACAAGTATAGAGACCCACTCCTATCTAATGGGAACATTTTTTAATGAGGCACTCCTCCACGTCTCTACCAAAGGGCATTGTAGTGTCTCCAAATTTTTTGGCAGCCTTTGCATTTACTGCATAGGCAAACACTATGAGAAACCCGCTCCTTTCTAATAGGAACATTTTGTTATGAGGCCCTCTTCCACATCTCTATCAAGGGGCATTGTAGTGCCTCCAAGTTTTTGGCAGCTCTTGCATTCACTGCATAGGCAAACACTATGGGAGACCCACTCCTTTTTAATGGGAACTTTTTTTAATGAAGCCCTCCTCCATGTCTCTACCAAGGGGCATTGTAGTGCCTCCAAATTTTTTCAGCTCTTGCATTCACTGCATAGTCAAACTATGGGAGTATCAACTTCCTAATAATGGGAACATTGCTTTCAGGTGGCCCTCCTCTACATCTGCTCAAAGGGTTATTGGAGTGCGTCCAAATTTGGGGCAGGTGTTGCATTCACTGCATTGGCAAACAGTATGGGAGTACTAACATCCTAATAATGGGAACATTGCTTTCAGGTGGCCCTCCTCTATGTCTGCTCAAAGGATTATTGGGGTGCGTCCAAATTTGGGGCAGGTATTGCATTCACTGCATAGGCAAACAGTATGGGAGTGCCAACTTCCTAATAATGGCAACATTGCTTTTAGGAGGCCCTGCTGTATGTCTCTTCAAAGGGGTATTGGGGTTCAACCAAATTTGGGGCAGGCTTTGCATTCACTGCATAGGCAAACAGTATGGAAGTACCAACTTCCTAATAATGGGAACATTGCTTTCATGGGGCAATCCTGTATGTCTCTTCAAAGGGGTATTGGGGTGCGTCTAAATTTGGGGCAGGCCTTGCATTCACTGCATAGGCAAACACTATGGGAATATTAACTTCCTAATAATGGGAACATCGCTTTCAGGAGGCCCTCCTGTACATCTCTTCAAAGGGTTATTGGGGTGCTTTTAAATTTGGGGCAGGCCTTGCATTCACTGCATAGGCAAACAATATGGGAGTATCAACTTCCTAATAATGGGAACATCGCTTTCAGGAAGCCCTCCTGTATGTCTGCTCAAAGGGTATTGGGGTGCATCAAAATTTGGGGCAGGCCTTGCAATCACTGCATATTCAAACAGTATGGGAGTAAAAACTTTCTAATAATGGGGCCCTCCTGTATGTCTCTTCAGAGGGGTATTGGGGTGAGTCCAAATTTTGGGCATCCCTGCCACTCACTGCATACACAACAACAGTATAGGAAACCCACTGTTTAATAATGGGAAAAACAAAGCATGACCCTATAAAAATATTCTTTGTGACTTTCAGAGTCCCTCCTTCATAAATCAAACAGGATGTGTCTGATGATGTGTCACACACCACATGACCAGATAAGGTTGTAAAATGTTAAAATTACATTTCCCAGTGAATGCATTTGTCTTGGTTGAAAGCAATGTTAAAGTTCAAAAACGCATCAAAAACGCTATATGTGAACATAGCCCAAGGTGTGGAGGAGCATTTTTGTTTTTGGTTATTTATTTTGCCTTATATACAAGTCATTACCCTGGAAAGGATGTTCATTAACATATTTCTCAGGAAAATCCATTTTGGTTTTGTTTTTGTATGTTTTCTTGTGAGTCTGTAAAAGTGGCATAAGACTCTGACAACATTGTTCACAGCAGTGACCTGGGAGTCAGAAATGTTTCCAGGGGTCTTCCCCATGCTGTTCCCATGTCATTTGAGCACTTTTCCAATTGATTTCCACAATTTTTAGTCTATCTGCAGACCGCCAGAGGGTGCCGCCGGAAAAATGCTCGAGTTTCCCATAGTCTTACATTGGGCTCATTACGTGAGTCGAGCCCCCGAGCATGCCAATTTGCTCGACCCGAGCAACGAGCACCTGAGCATTTTAGTGCTCGTCCATCACTAGTGTCGATATGATAACTCTACCCCTTGTTGAATTCATTGGGGAGTGTAGCTGTAAATTGAGTAAATATACAGTGGGTGAAATAAGTATTTGATCCCTTGCTGATTTTGTAAGTTTGCCCACTGACAAAGACATGAACAGTCTATAATTTTAAGGGTAAGCTAATTTTAACATTGAAAGATAGAATATCAAAAATAAAATCAAGAAAATTACATTGTATAAATTATATAAATTTATTTGCATTTTACAGTGAGAAATAAGTATTTGATCCCTCTGGCAAACAAGAGTTAGTACTTGGTGACAAAACCCTTGTTGGCAAGCACAGCAGTCAGATGTTTTTTGTAGTTGATGATGAAGTTTGCACACATGTCAGGAGGAATTTTGGCCCACTCCTCTTTGCAGATCATTTCTGAATCATTAAGATTTTGAAGCTGTCGCTTGGCAACTCGGAGCTTCAACTCCCTCCATAAGTTTTCTATGGGATTAAGGTCTGGAGACAGGCTAGGCTAAGGTGATGCGGAGAAGGCCATGATGGAGGTGATGGGGAGGTGATATGGCCTCTCCTGAGCCGTAACAGTGCAGAGCGCAGTGCAGAGGAGAGCTCCATATTTTGTATGGAGCATTATATGTGGTCCAGTATTCTGTATGGAGCATTATATTAAGTTCAGTATTCTGTATGGAGCATTATATGGGGTATGGGGGGCAGACATCCTGCATGAGGTATTATATGGGTGATGAGGGGGAGACTATGTGGTGCTCATAATATTGTATGGAGGACTGTACTGTCCTGTCTGTACTGTGCGCTGTGAGAATTCGGCGGTTTCTGAGCTATTGTAGAATTTACAATAGATATCACTCATGTAATGTAAGAAGTGAAGTATTTGGCATTGTACTATACCCATATTTCTCTGCCGTATCTGTGCATCATGAATCGTGGTCTGTATTAAAGGGGCCCATTGAGACTCTTTCGCCCGGGGCCCATAAAAACCTGGAGCCGGCCCTGCAGGATTTTAAAACTTTACTGCGTAATGTGTTAACTGGTTTTCTTGGTGACAGTGGTCCCAGCTGCCCTGAGATCATTAACAAGTTCCCCCATGTAGTTTTAGGCTGATCTGTCACTTTCCTCATAATCAAGGATATCCCACAAGGTGAGATTTTGCATGGTGCCACAGATGAATGTTGATTGAGTCTTTTTGTATTTCTTCCGTTTTCTTTGTCAGGATTTGAACCAGCCATGGCCAAGCCATGGCTTGCTGGTCTGTTCCTTTGCTGTGGAGCTATTTGGAACTTATATAACTTCAGCCTGAAAACCATATGAACTTTGTCTGGGATAGAGATCATCACCTGCTCTGCTGATTGTCCCCGCCTTGATTGAAACTGATTGGATAGAGATCATCACCTGCCCTGCTGATTGTTCTCACCCTGATTAAGTCTGATTGGACCTGCTATATATACCTGGCCAGTGCAGCTTCCTGTTGCTGAGTATATTGTGGTGCTCAGTCTAACTGAGTGAAGCATTATCTGAGCTCCTGATCTGGAAGGTGTTTTGCTGGCATCTTCCTGTCTCTTGTGGAAACCCTGCTGTTCCTACCTCAACCTTCTATCATTTAAACGGACTTGGTGCTTGAGTGTGATCTTGGCCAGCCCGTGCTCGGGCAGGCCCCGGCATCTGCTGACACAGTGAACTTCCACCGCCATATACTGCACCTCCAGAAGTCTTTCCATGGTCCGGTCACCTGTGCATCGCTACTCCGGCCACTGGCCTCCAGTCCAGTATCGCCAGTAACGTGACAGAATACTCAGCCTCTCAAAAATGGAGGCCGCTGGAGCAGAAACTATGGATACACGTGTCAAAAAACTGCAGGGTGCAATGTCCAGTTTGCACACCGAACAGGTGAATGGAAAAGCACGGATGGACGCATTTATTGCACAAAGCGATCATAATGTCCAGAATCACCAACAAGCTATCCATGATCTGCAGAGTGCGGTACAAGTGTTGACTGCTCGAATTACACAGCTAGAAGGACAGGCTTCCGTCTCAGCGTCTGCCACGCCCCTCAAGCTACCACCTTTTCGTTTTGGCGGTGATCGAGATAAATTTTGTGGATTTTTGAATCAATGTTACCTGTTCTTCGATACACATGCTAATCAGTTCCCGACTGATAGGTCAAAGGTGCTATGCATCATTATGCTGTTAACCCACAAAGCGATCGCTTGGGCTAATCCTCTGATTGAGACTCAGGACGCACGTTTAGACAATCTGAACGAGTTTATTCGAGCGATGCAGCAGATGTTTGACGACCCAAACCGTGCCGCTACCGCTGAATCAACGTTGCTGGCATTACGACAAGGCAAACGCCCCGTCGCAGAGTATGCTATGGAGTATAGGAGGTGGGCCGTCGACACTGAATGGAATAATGCAGCAAAAGTAACTTTCTTTAAAAGAGGACTTTCTAGTGCAGTAAAGGACGAACTTGCCCGTGGAGAGACCCCTTCGGATCTGGATGATTTCATCAAGCATTGCATCCGGGTTGACACCCGTCTGTCTGAACGACGACAAGAGAAGTGGACCTCAATGAATCGTTCAACTAACTCTTATAACTCCTCCCTGCCATCGGTCACTAAAGAAGTGCCTAGCCGGAATGTCCGAGATACAGAACTAGAGCCAATGCAGGTGGATGCGATCCAGAGACGAGCGAGTGCAGAACGAAGAGAACAGAGATTTAAAGAGAATCTATGTCTGTACTGCGGGGAAGCAGGACATTTTCTTATTAACTGTCCAAGTCGTCCCACAAACCGTTCAAGAAAAATGGTGGCTGCCATAATGGATCCTGATTCTTCCGACGAGGAGTCTTTCATCTCAGAGACTGATTACGCTAAAGATGAGATCCAGTCCATATCATCCATAGTTCCACCTACCAGGAAGGAGAACCGAGAATCACATTATTTTGTAACTATCAAACTGAAGGTTAACTCCCAGAGGATCACCGCATCAGCCATGATTGTCTCTGGTGCCAGCGGGATGTTCATGGATTCTGCATTTGCTCAAAATCATGGCATAGATGTGCAGAAAAGACGTTCACCTATTGTGATGGAGACGGTAGATGGATCTCCACTGAATTCGGGGCCAGTGGATCATGAGACAGGACTTTTGGAGATCTTTATTGAGCCCCAGCATCGTGAGATGTTAACCTTCCTAATTATTTCTTCTCCACATTTTCCCATCATTTTAGGTTTGCCCTGGCTGCAGAAGCAAAATCCTATCATCGATTGGGAGATGAAAAAGATCAGTTTCCCCGAAAAGGAAGTTCAAGCAGTGGTTCCAAGTGAATCCACATTAGAAGCAGTTCAGAATCCAGAATTGCCTCAGCTCCCAGCGGTGTACGAAGATTTCTTGGATGTCTGTGACAAGAAGGGAGCGGATACACTTCCTCCGCATCGACCATACGACTGACCAATAGAACTACTCCCGGGAGCGGCTATACCGTTTGGAACTATCTACCCTTTAGCGGGTCCTGAACTGAAGGCTCTCAAAGAATTTATTGATGAAAATCTAAGCAAAAAATTCATTCGTCCATCATCTTCTCCCGCTGGAGCCCCTATATTCTTTGTTAAAAAGAAGGATGGAACATTACGGCCAGTAGTGGACTACAGGGAGCTTAATAAAGTCACGGTAAAAAATTGTTATCCTCTACCGTTGATCCCGGAACTCCTAGAAAGAGTACAAAGTGCGAAGATCTTCACTAAGTTAGATTTACGTGGGGCATACAATTTAGTACGTATAAAGCCTGGAGATGAATGGAAAACGGCTTTTCGTACCCGATACGGACACTTTGAAAGTCTAGTGATGCCCTTCGGACTCGCCAATGCTCCAGCTACCTTCCAGCACCTGGCAAATGATATTTTCCGAGACCTGTTGGATCAGTTCGTGGTCGTTTATCTAGATGACATCCTGATCTTTTCAAACTCTATGGAGGAACATCAGACGCACGTAAGACAAGTGCTACAACGATTAAGGGAGAATTCGTTATATATTAAATTAGAAAAATGTGAATTCCATCAAGAAGAGATTCAGTTCTTGGGATACGTCATTTCACCTCAAGGATTACGGATGGATGCTAAGAAAACGCAAGCTATCACCGAGTGGCCTATCCCTAAAAATGTGAAAGAAGTTCAGCGTTTTGTGGGGTTCGCCAACTTTTACAGACGTTTTATTAAGAATTTTTCAGAAATCGTGCTACCCATCACGCAACTAACAAAAAAGGGAGCAAAATTCATCTGGACACCCCAAGCGCAAGAAGCGTTCTGTCGCTTAAAAAGGAAATTCACAACGGCTCCCATATTAAACCATCCTGACCCTGAATTGGCTTTTATCATTGAGGTGGATGGTTCAGACTGTGCGGTCGGCGCTATCCTCTCCCAGAGGACAGGGGAAAAGAAGTTGCTGCATCCATGTGCATTTTTCTCACAACGTATGTCTGTAGCCGAAAAGAACTATGAAGTGGGAAATAAAGAATTGCTCGCCATCATATCATCATTCAAAGAGTGGAGACATCATCTCCAAGGGGCTGCACAGCAAATTTTGGTGTTGACCGATCATCGCAATCTGGAGTTTATCAGGTCTGCAAAATGCCTCTCTCCTCGGCAGACCCGTTGGAGTCTGTTTTTGAATCAATTCAATTTTGTAATTTCATATCGACCAGGCTCCCGCAACAAGAAAGCAGACGCATTATCCAGAATGTTTTCAAGCGAAGCTAATCTTGTAACAACACCCAAACCCATTGTGGCAGATACTAAGATCTTGGGAGTAATACATGATGGAGATTTGCTGGAAGATTTGAAAGCAGCATACGAAACAGACTCGTTTCTATCACATCCATCAGGGGACGTGCATCTGCTTTTTAAAAATCAAGTATGGACTGATGGTCGACGACTATATGTACCAGAAGCAGCTCGGTTAAAAGTTCTACAACTAGTGCACGATTCTAAAATTGCAGGACACAAAGGGACACAGAAAACGCAGGAGTTTTTGTCACGTTTCTTTTGGTGGCCGAACTTTCAAGAAGACGTGAAGAAGTACGTTAATTCCTGTGATATCTGTGCCAGATATAAGACTCCATGTGCATCCCCTTTGGGACTATTGCAGCCTCTCGCCATCCCAACACGACCGTGGGGATCGATTTCAATGGACTTTATAGTAGATCTACCAGAGTCCAAGGGAAAGACATCCATTCTGGTAGTAGTGGATCGACTTACGAAAGCAGCGCATTTCATTCCGTGTTCAGGTCTGCCTTCAGCAAAAGATACAGCCGATCTGATAATTTGCAATGTTTTTCGCCTCCACGGAGTGCCGGATGAAGTCATCTCAGATCGAGGTGTGCAATTTACATCCAAATTTTGGCGCAGTTTATGCTCAGCGCTAGACATCAAAGTACGATTGTCAACCGCTTACCATCCGCAATCTAACGGCCAGACAGAACGTACAAATCAGACGCTGGAGCAGTATCTTCGTTGTTATATTTGCCATCTACAAGACGACTGGGTGGATCTGCTGCCATTTGCGGAATTTTCATATAACAATTCACAGAATGCCTCTACGAAACAGACGCCATTTTTTGCAAATCTTGGATATCACCCAAACATCCTTCCCAAAAATCATGTGGCACCATTAATACCAGCAGTCGCAGAAAGAATCTATTACAGCAAAATCTTAATGTTCTGAAAGACACATTAAAGGAAGCTCAGGAGAAATACAAAAAAGCGGCCGACAGGTATCGGAGACCCACTCCCACGTTTAGGGTTGGAGATCGAGTGTGGTTATCCACTAAGAATTTGAAATTGAAGATTCCTTCTCCTAAATTAGGACAAAAGTTTGTGGGACCATACAAAATCAGTAAGATTGTGAGTCCATTAGCCGTTCGTCGACAGCTACCAACATCAATGAAGATTCATCCTGTTTTTCATGTGTCTTTGTTGAAAGCCGCCACAGCCAATCCATTTCCAGAACGATCCCCTCCGCCTCCCGATGCAATTGAAGTGGACAGACAGGAGCAGTTTGTGGTGGAAAAGATCTTGGATTCCCGAATACACAGAAATCGTTTACAGTATTTAATCAAATGGCAGGGCTACGACACGGAAGAAAATTCATGGGAACCAGTAAGCAACATCAATGCTCCTCGTTTGATCGGACAATTTCATCGGCGGTATCCTGCAAAACCTGGGCAAGTTGCGTCCAGAGGCCGCCGTTAAGAGGGGAGTATTGTCAGGATTTGAACCTGTGAGCCATGGCTTGCTGGTCTGTTCCTTTGCTGTGGAGCTATTTGGAACTTGTATAACTTCAGCCTGAAAACCATATGAACTCTGTCTTGGAAAGAGATCATCACCTGCTCTGCTGATTGTCCCCGCCTTGATTGAAACTGATTGGATAGAGATCATCACCTGCCCTGCTGATTGTTCTCGCCCTGATTAAGTCTGATTGGACCTGCTATATATACCTGGCCAGTGCAGCTTCCTGTTGCTGAGTATATTGTGGTGCTCAGTCTAACTGAGTGAAGCATTATCTGAGCTCCTGATCTGGAAGGTGTTTTGCTGGCATCTTCCTGTCTCTTGTGGAAACCCTGCTGTTCCTACCTCAACCTTCTATCATTTAAATGGACTTGGTGCTTGAGTGTGATCTTGGCCGGCCCGTGCTCGGGCAGGCCCCGGCATCTGCTGACACAGTGAACTTCCACCGCCATATACTGCACCTCCAGAAGTCTTTCCACGGTCCGGTCACCTGTGCATCGCTGCTCCGGCCACTGGCCTCCAGTCCAGTATCGCCAGTAAAGTGACATTCTTACTATTGCACCAACAGTTGTCTCCTTCTCACCCAGCGTCTTACTTATGGTTTTGTAGCCCATTCCAGCTTTGTGCAGGTCTATGATCTTGTCCTTGACATCCTTAGAAAACACTTTGGTCTTGCCCATGTTGTAGAGGTTAGCGTCTGACTGATTAATTGAGTCTGTAGACAGGAGTCTTTTATAAAGGTGACTATGTAAGACAGCTGTCTTTAATGCAGGTAGTGAGTTGATTAGGAGTGTCTAACTGGCCTGTAGAAACCAGAACTCTTAATGGTTGGTAGGGAATCAAATACTTATTTCTCACTGCAAAATGCAAATATATTTATATAATTTATACATGTGATTTTCTGGATTTATTTTTGATATTCTATCTCTCAATGTTAAAATTAACCTACCCTGAAAATAATAGACTGTTCATATCTTTGTCAGTGGGCAAACTTACAAAATCAGCAAGGGATCAAATACTTATTTCCCCCACTGTACAGGGGGTTTCGGTTGTTCTGGCACCTCTGGAGCTCTGCCATTGTGACGTGGCACCCTCAAACCTTTCCAGCAAAACCTGAAGTCCAATATGGTACCTCTTCCCTTCGGAGCTTTGCAATGTGCCTCAAAAGTAGTATTCCCCCACATATGGGATATCAGTGTACTCAAGAGAAATTTTACAACAAATTGTATGGTGCAATTTCTCCTTATGAAAATGCAAAATATGGGGCCAAAATAACATTTTTGAGAAGAAAATGTGATTTTTTTTATTTTCACAGCTCAACATTATAAACTTCTGTGAAGCACTTGGGGTTTAAAGTGCTCACCACACATCTAAATACATTACTTGAGGGGTCTAGTTTCCAAAATGGGGTCACTTGTGGGGGATTTCAACTGTTTAGGCACATTAGTGTCTCTCCAATTGGACATGATGTCCTTTAACAATTCCAGGAAATTTAACATTCAAAATGTCAAATGACACTCCTTCCTGTTATGTTTAGGTAGCTGAGGAGAAATAGCAAAAACTGTAATACAACAGAGAGGCTGGAACCTATTGGATTGCAGTAACCTGAACTAACCACACAACTTGAGGTAGCCGTGGAGCGTTCCTACGTTGATCCTAGACGCCTCATCACAGCCTGAGAGATAACTACACCTAAAGGCAGAAAGATGAAAGCTATCTGCCCCGGAGCAGATCCCCAAAGAAAATAGGAAGCCCCCAAACATGTAATGGCGGTTAGACAAGAAGAAAGCACGGACACAGACAGAAAATAGAATGAGCAAACGCTGGGGCCCAATCTGTCTAGACAGAAAAGTACAGGACAGTATTCTGACTGCAATCCAAAAATACCCTAAAAAATACCAACACTTCTGATTGCAAAAAACCTGAGATCACACGATCTCCCCCACCTAAATCATATCTCTGGTGTAACAAAACCAAGTCGCAGCAACTGAAAAAACAGGAAAAAGCAAATGAACAAATAACAGTGGCTACAGATAAACTGAGAGGAGCACAAGCCCCAGGAGGGGACTCGGCTTAACTCCAAAAGTGCAGAAAACTATGCAAAAAGCAAGCACAAAAAGAAAAGCAAAAATATCTCATCTGAAAGCAGCAGACGCTGGCAAGACTCCAGCAAACTTCCAAATGAACCAGGAACCACAAATGAGACAAGAACAATTGATCAACGGCGACCATCATGGGAGGGAACCTCTCTTATATCAGTCCAGTCAGTGATCCCAGATTGCCATTCCTCGCTGGAAGGTTCAGTACTGTCTGTAACCACCAGAGGGAGCCTCTGCTCAAAAACCATCTCTAGCACATTCACAACAGTACCCCCCTTTGAGGAGGGGTCACCGAACCCTCACTTGTGCAACCAGGCTGATCAGGATGAGCTCGGTGATAGGCACGGATCAGTCTCCTAGCATGGATGTCTGAAGCAAACACCCAAGAATTGTCCTCCTGACCATAACCTCTCCACTTAACCAAATACTGGAGTTTCCGTCTAGAAAAACGAGAATCCAATATTTTCTCAACCACATACTCCAGATTGCCCTCAACCAAAACAGGGTCAGGAGGCATTGCCATAGGAACCACTGGCTTGTCAAACCTCTTCAATAAGGACTTGTGGAAAACGTTATGGATCTTAAATGTCCCTGGAAGAAGCAAACGGAAGGAAACCGGATTAAGAATCTCCATGATCTTATAAGGTCCAATGAACCTAGACTTAAACTTTGGAGATGCAACCCTCATAGGGATATTTCTTGAGGACAACCAAACCAAGTCCCCCACTTTAAACCGAAGACCATCAGTCCTATGCCGGTTGGCAAACCGCTGGGCCTTCTCTTGAGAGAGAGACAACCTCTCCACTACCTGGTCTCAAATTTGATGCATACGCTCCACAACAGAGTCAACACCCGGACAGACAGAAGCCTCTGCCTGTCCCAAAGAAAATCGAGGGTGAAACCCAGAATTGCAGAAAAATGGAGACATCAAGGTGGCAAAGCTAGCCCTATTATTAAGAGCAAACTCAGCCAAAGGCAAAAAAGATACCCAGTCATCTTGATCAGCAGACACAAAATATCTCAAATAAGTCTCCAAGGTCTGGTTTGTTCTCTCGGTTTGTCTATTGGTCTGAGGATGAAATGCCGAGGAGAAAGATAATTGAACACCAAGTTTAGAACAAAATGTCCTCCAAAATCTGGAAACAAACTGGACTCCTCTGTCAGACACAATGTTCTCTGGAATGCAATGTAACCGAACCACGTGCTGAAGGAAAAAAGGCACCAACTCGGAGGAGGAAGGTAACTTAGGTAATGGCACAAGATGTATCATCTTGGAAAACCTATCACAGATTACCCAGATAACGGTCATTCTCTGAGAAACAGGGAGGTCGGAAATAAAATCCATAGAGATATGGGTCCATAGCCTCTTGGGCACAGGTAATGGCATTAACAAACCACTAGAGCGAGAGCAAGGCTTGGAACGAGAGCAAGTCCCACAGGACTGCACAAAGTCCCTGACGTCACGAGACAAAGTAGGCCACCAAAAGGACCGACTCACCAAGTCTCTGGTACCAAAAATCCCGGGATGACCAGCCAACGCGGAACAATGAATCTCAAACATCACACTCTTCTTCCACTGGTCTGGTACAAACAACTTCCCAACAGGGCAGCGCTCAGGTTTATCCTCCTGACACCCCTCCAGAGCCAGTCTCCAATTGGGCGAGATGGCGGAAAGTACCACACCCTCTTTCAAAATAACAGCAGGATCAGATAACTCAGGAGAGTCCGCAAAGAAACTCCTCGAGATGCCATCCGCCTTAACATTCTTAGTGCCAGGAAGAAAAGAAACCACAAAATTAAAACGTGTGAAAAACAAGGCCCACCTGGCATGTCTAGGATTAAGTCGTTTGGCTGATTCGAGATAAACCAGATTCTTATGGTCCGTGAGGACCACCACCTGATGTTTGGCTCCTTCCAGCCAATGTCTCCACTCTTCAAAGGCCCACTTCATGGCCAATAACTCCCGATTACCCACGTCATAATTACGTTCAGTTGGAGAAAATTTTCAAGAGAAAAAGGCACAAGGTTTACTCTTAGAGGTCTCAGGATCCATTTGGGACAAAACAGCACCTGCCCCAATCTCAGAAGCATCAACCTCCACCTGAAACGGTAGAGAAACATCAGGCTGCCATAGAACAGGAGCAGAAGTGAATCTCTGCTTAAGTTCCTGAAACGCAGAAACTGCCTCAGGAGGCCAATTCACCATATCGGAACCCTTTTTGGTCAAATCAGTCAATGGTTTAACAATACCGGAGAAATTACCAATAAATTTACGATAAAAATTGGCAAAACCCAAAAATCTCTGAAGAGCTTTTAATGAAGTAGGTTGGACCCAATCACAGATGGCCTGAACCTTGACCGGGTCCATTTCAATAACAGACGGAGACAAAATGAATCCCAGAAATGAGACCTTCTGTACACCAAAAAGACACTTTGATCCCTTCACATACAGAGCATTCTCTCTCAAAATCTGGAACACAGTCCGAGCATGTTTCACATGAGAATCCCAGTCATTGGAAAAAATCAAGATATCATCCAAAAAAACAAACAGAAATTTATCCACAAAATCCCTGAAAATATCATTCATGAAGGATTGGAAGATGGAAGGAGCATTAGTGAGCCCAAAGGGCATCACTAGGTACTCAAAATGCCCCTCTGGGGTATTAAACGCCATCTTCCATTCAACCCCGTGCTTAATGCAAATAAGGTTATACGCCCCCCTGAGGTCAAGCTTGGTAAACCAACTAGCACTTTTCACTCTGGAAAACAGGTCAGAAATCAAGGGTAACGGATATTGATATTTCACAGTGATCTTATTCAGGAGACGATAATCAATACACGGCCTCAATGAACCATCCTTTTTGGCCACAAAGAAAAAACCGACGCCCAAGGGCGAAGAGGATGGTCTAATATGACCCCTCTCCAATGACTCCTTGATATAAGATCGCATAGCATCGTGTTCAGGTACAGATAAGTTAAAAAGGCGACCCTTAGGAAATTTACCACCAGGCACTAACTCAATAGCGCAATCATAGCTTCTGTGAGGAGGTAAGGACACTGATTTTTCTGATGTGTTTAGTGAAAGTAAGTCTGTCATCCTGAGACTGGGGAGAGGCAGAAAAAAACAGGAGTGTCAGTATTAACACATTGGCAGCCCCAACTGGTCACAGACACAGATTTCCAATCCAAAACAGGATTATGAATCTGTAACCAAGGGAAACCCAGTACAATAAGGTCATGCAGATTATGCAACACCAGAAATTTGCTACTCTCCTGATGATCTGGTTCAACCCTCATTATCACCTGAGTAGAAAACTGGGGTTTATTCTTCACCAAATGGGTAGAATCAATGCCCAGTATTGGAATAGACTTCCGCAGGGGTATCATGGGAAAGCCACAACGTTTGGCAAAGTCAAAATCCATCAGGTTAATAGCAGCTCCTGAATCAACAAAAGCCTGAGCCGAAAATGTGGACATGGAGCAAATCAGGGTAACAGTCAACAGAAATTTAGTCTGAACACTACCCAAGACAACTGAGCGCGCAAAACGTCTTCCCCGCTTAGGGCAGACGGAAATAGCATGAGAGGCGTCACCACAGTGGAAGCATAACCCATTGCGCTTTTGAAACTCATGATGCTGTGCCCCAGAAGTCACTCCATCACACTGCATGGGCTCAGGAGCTGGCTTACAAGGCAACACTATCTCACGCATACCTCTGCGCTCACGCAAACGTCTGTCAATTTGAATAGCCAAAGACATAGAATCATTGAGACCAGAGGGAACAGGAAATCCCACCATAACGTCCTTTACATTCTCTGACAGACCCTTCCGAAAAAGGGCTGCCAAAGCATGATCATTCCATTTGGTCAGGACTGCCCACTTTCGGAATTGCTGACAGTACAGTTCAGCGGCTTCACAGCCCTGACTTAATGCCAACAAGGTTTTTTCAGCTTGATCAGTGACATTAGGTTCATCGTACAACAACCCCAGAGCCTGAAAAAATACATCAACATCATTCAAAACAGGATCCCCAGGTGTCAGGGAAAAAGCCCAATCCTGAGGGTCGCCGCACAGGAGAGAGATGACAATTTGAACCTGCTGTGCTGCGCTCCCTGAGGACTTAGGCTTTAAGGCAAAAACAACTTACAGTTATTTTTGAAATTCAGAAATTTAGCCCGATCCCCCAAAAACAAATCTGGCATGGGGATCCTAGGTTCCAAAACCGGCAACCTAGCAAGATAGGTAGCAATACTCTCATGGGCGTACCCAGGATCAAAACTAGGGGGGGGCAAGCCAAGGTCACATCTTATACAGGTCACATTGTATACACTGTACATTATCCTGCATATTAGGTATGGAGCATTAGAACTGTTGTATATTGTATAATACAGCAGTGTATGCGACACTACGCTGTATATACCATATATTATACATGGCACACTAGCCTCTATACAAAGAATTATAACCTGTATATGAAAAGTATAATACAGCAGTGTATATACACTCTATATACCGCACACAATGTGTATGACCCTGTATACACCATATACTACACTCTATATACCGCACACGATTTATATGGCCTATATACCGCACACGATGTGAAAATAGTCATTTTTCATTAAGCTGGGGCTATACGTCAACTTTGGCCATGAAATAGCTGCTTGTATAATAATGCAGGTAAATGGGGTCGCATTGTGACCCGGCTAGGTACCGCGACAAAGAATCAGAACCAGTTGGATTTTTTTTGCAACTTGATTGTCGGAGTTGCAATACCTTGTGGGTCATAATGCAACCCCATCGATGGAGCAGTAGCAGCCTAGAGCAATTTTTGGCCGTTTGTGTCACAGCCAATGTCGCCTTCTTTGATGTAATGGACGAGAAATGTATATAAATACTATTCAAAACAATGTACATATTTTATGACATGAGAGAGAGACCTGTGCACTTCACTGTGCACTATAGAGCCATATCATGAGAGACCTGTGCTCTTCACTGTGCATTATAGAGCCGTACATGTGAGAGAGACCTGTGCACTTCACTGTGCACTATAGAGCCATATCATGAGAGAGGCTTGTGCATTTCACTGTGCACTATAGAGCCGTATCATGAGAGACCTGTGCACTTCACTGTACACTATAGAGCCGTATCATGAGAGACCTGTGCTCTTCACTGTGCACTATAGAGCTGTACATGAGAGAGAGACCTGTGCATTTCACTGTGCACTATAGAGCCGTATCATGAGACCTGTGCACTATAGAGCCGTATCATGAGACCTGTGCACTATAGAGCCGTATCATGAGACCTGTGCACTATAGAGCCGTATCATGAGAGACCTGTGCACTATAGAGCCATATCATGAGACCTGTGCACTATAGAGCCGTATCATGAGACCTATGCACTATAGAGCCATATCATGAGAGACCTGTGCACTATAGAGCCATATCATGAGAGACCTGTGCACTATATAGCCATATCATGAGAGACCTGTGCATTATAGAGCCATATCATGAGAGACCTGTGCACTATAGAGCCATATCATGAGAGACCTGTGCACTATAGAGCCATATCATGAGAGACATGTGCACTATAGAGCCATATCATGAGAGACCTGTGCACTATAGAGCCATATCATGAGAGACATGTGCATTTCACTGTGCACTATAGAGCCATACAGAGAGAGAGACCTCCGACGCAGAAGCTTCCGCCACTACTCACCCCGGCACAGAGTGGCTCCTAATAACAGGTCTCACAGGACAGGTGCAGATCTGTGGGACCCTTGGCCAGCAGCAGGAGGAAGCAGCCATAGCTAGCAAATGCACTCACACACTCAAGCAGCTGGGCGGCTGAAGGACCTGTGGACACGCCTCTCTCTAGATCATGTGACCCTGTGACTGCATTCAATCCATCCTGATTTTTCACATATGTAACTAGAGGACCTGCGGTGACACCTCCCTGCTGCGGGTCACATGGTTGGGTGACGTCCTCCTCTCTTTCACTATGGGTGGACTGATCGGTGGCAGAGTCTCAGCCTGCGCTGCAGTGAGTCCCGCCTGCCCCCTGTCAGCTTTGTGTGTCTGCCTGCTCTCCAAGTTCTTTGTGTGCCCTGCTTCTAGGGGGGGGCAGTTGCCCCCCCCTGCCCCACGGTGGGTACGCCCATGAATACTCTGAACCTCAGTGGCAAGCTGCTCCACACGGCCAGACAACTGTGAAAACTTCATTGAGAGAAAAAAAATCCTCCTCAGCACCCAGAGAGAAAGAGGGAAAAAAGAAAAATCTCTGACAGCTCTGACAACTTTTTTCTTTCCAAACTATTTTTCCTTCTGTGAGTACCAAACAATTTCAGCTTGGGCCGGTGATACTGTTATGTTTAGGTAGCTGAGGAGAAATAGCAAAAATGGTAATACACCAGAGAGGCTGGAACCTATTGGATTGCAGTAACCTGAACTAACCACACAACTAGAGGTAGCCGTGGAGCGTTCCTACGTTGATCCTAGACGCCTCATCACAGCCTGAGAGATAACTACACCTAAAGGCAGAAAGATGAAAGCTATCTGCCCCGGAGCAGATCCCCAAAGAACATAGGAAGCCCCCAAACATGTAATGGCGGTTAGACAAGAAGAAAGCACGGACACAGACAGAAAATAGAATGAGCAAATGCTGGGGCCCAATCTGTCTAGACAGAAAAGTACAGGAAAGAATTCTGACTGCAATCCAAAAAAAACCCTAAAAAATACGAACACTTCTGATTGTGAAAAACCTGAGATCACACGATCTCCTCCACCTAAATCAGATCTCTGGTGTAACAAAACCAAGCCGCAGCCACTGAAAAAACAGGAAAAAGCAAATGAACAAATAACAGTGGCTACAGATAAACTGAGAGGAGCACAGGCCCCAGGAGGGGACCCGGCTGAACTCCAAAAGTGCAGAAAACTATGCAAAAAGCAAGCACAAAAAGAAAAGCAAAAATATCTTATCTGAAAGCAGCAGACGCAGGCAAGACTCCAGCAAACTTCCAAATGAACCAGGAACCACAATTGAGACAAGAACAATTGATCACCGGCTACCATCATGGGAGGGAACCTCCCTTATATCAGTCCAGTCAGTGATCCCAGATTGCCATTCCTCGCTGGAAGGTTCAGTACTGTCTGTAACCACCAGAGGGAGCCTCTGCTCAGAAACCATCTCTAGCACATTCACAACACCTTCCCTTCTGAGCCCTGCTCTGCACTCAAACAGTAGTTTTCTCCCTCATATGTAGTATCGGCATACTCAGGAGAAAATTCACAACAAAATACATGGTGCAATTTCTCCTTTTAGCCTTATGAAAATGTAACTTTTGGAGCTAAAAACATATTTGTCCGTAAAAAGTGATTTTTTTTATTTTCATGGTTCAACGTTATAAACGTATGTGAAGCACCTCAGGGTTCAATGTGCTCACCACACATCTAGATTAGTTCCCTGAGGATACTCATATGTATAAGCCTACAAAATTATACCTCCACAAATATACTTCAAAAAAGGAAAAATGAGGTTTTTCAATGTAAAAATAATTTTTATTAAACAATTATTAAAAATGAATTTAAAATATTCATACATATACAAAAAAGCGGGGAACATATGCAATGAAGATATAAATAAAGCCTAATGAGGGTATTCATGCAAATGGTTAAATAAGGAATTCCTTACTAATAATTTCGGGAGAGAAAAAGGCTGCTCAAGTGTGCTATATATATCTACTATATGATGCAGCATAAAGTTCTCCTCTTTAAATAACACCTCAGTAACCATGAATATACGCCTAGCTCATATATACATATATAAAAAACCAAGTGGTTTATAAGTTGTGCAAGCTAGAAAAGAGTGCCTAGTATATTATATATGGCAGAACTAATGCCTATATCAAACATTTGCCTTCCTCAAAACATGGTGCAGAGTGAAACAAAAAATAAAAAATAAAAAATAATCGCAAAATAAACTGGGTAGAGAAAAATAAATGTGCCTAATAACTAATACCACACATAAAATTGTATATTGTGTGATGAAGGTAACTAAAAAACAATTGTAATGTGATTCTGTATAACCTACCCAGATGTGCACCACTGTGAAATAGTAAACAGAATGTGCTTAAATGAGCACCATCACCATTACTATCGTGGCTACCAAACACCCATGCATTACGGACATACTACCTGAAAATACCAGGGGAGAAAGATAGTGGAGACAAGGCTGCCTGGAACGCGCCCCGACGCGCGTTTCGGAACGGTTATTCCTTCGTCAGGGATTTATTTTGCGATTATTTTTTATTTTTTATTTTTTGTTTCACTCTGCACCATGTTTTGCACTGTAGGTTATTTGTTATAGTGCATTTATTACACCAATATACTTCACGGATTTATTTTTTGTTTCTGGATATTTTTTGCATGAATATATATATTTTTCATTATTTCACTATTTTTCATGCATACTTCATGTTATATTTAATTATTTGCCTGATTTGTTAAATACCAGGGTATTGTATTGTGTGGGGCCAGGTTCCTTTTTACATTCATTTTATTGATGCTTGTGCAATTATTTTATATACATATATTCAATAAAATTCATTTTTTACTCCCACTGCCTGGGTGAAGTCTCTTCTTCTCCTCCCCCTGTTCTTTTTGCACTAAGGTTTTTTGCTTTTTGACTCACGTATAAGCCTAGGGTGAAAAATGATTATGCCCTCATATTATGCTCCACAGATTAGGCCCCATAAACTGCAGATTATGCCCTGTATGATCCACAGATTATGCCCCCATATGCTCCACTGATTATGCCCCATATGCTCCACAGATTATGCCCCATATGCTCCACAGATTATGCCCATATGCTGCACAGATTATGCCCCCATATGCTCCACAGATTATGCCCCCATATGCTCCAGATTATGCCCCATATGCTCCAGATTATGCCCTCATATGTTCCACAGATTATGCCCCCATATGCTGCACAGATTATGCCCCCATATGCTGCACAGATTATGCCCAATATGCTCCACAGATTATGCCCCCATATGTTCCACAGATTATGCCCCCATATGCTGCACAGATTATGCCCCCATATGCTGCACAATTATGCCCCCGTATGATCTACAGGTTATGCCCCCATATGCTCCATAGATTATGCCCCATATGTTCCACAGATTATGCCCCATATGACCACAGATTATGCCCCATAGTATACGTCCCTTATGCTGCTGCAAAAAAAATGACATACTCACCTGTCATCGCTGGGGGCCAGGTGCTGGTGTCCTGAGCAGGCGGTGACACTGGCGCGCTATGGGGGACAGGTGCTGGTGTCGCCGCTCGCTCAAGACCCCGGCACCTGAGATATTTACCTGTCCTCTCTCCACCGCTGCGCACTGCTCCCTCTTCCTGGTCCTCGGCAGTGAATGATCAGGCAGAGGGCTCGGTGCGCACTAATGACGTCATCGCGCCCTCTGCCTGAACATTCACAGCCAGAGGAGTCGGACGAGGGAGCAGCGCAGCGGTGGAGAGAGGACAGGTAAATATCGCTATACTCACCGCTCCGCCGGCGCGTCTCTGCAGCCCCTCCTCTTCTCCCGGCGGTCTCCGCAGCTCTTCAGTCCTACAGCGGTCACGTGGTACCGCTCATTAAAGTCATGAATATGTGCATATTCATGACTTTAATGAGCGGTACCACGTGACCGCTGCAGGAAGGAGCCAGAGATCGTGGGAGAAGCAGGGGGGCTGCAGAGACGCGCTGGCGGAGGGGTGAGTATAATCCGACACCCCCGCTGCCCCTCCCCCGCCGACCCCCGTATATGACTCGCGTATAAACCGAGAAAGGGACTTTCAGCCCTAAAAAATGGGCTGAAAATCTCAGCTTATACACGAGTATATACTGTAATTTTATGACAATAGGTGGTTATTGTCACCCAAACAGGCAGCTAGAATCCTCATTAAAAAAACGGATGTTTAGCGTCAGTGGATTTTTTGATTTCCTTAGTTTCCAAAATGGTGTCACTTGTGGGGGATTTTCACTGTTTAGGCACATAAGAGGCTCTCTACATGCGACATGGCTTCCACCACATTGTTCCAGCAAATTTTGCATTCAAAAAGTCAATTGGCGCTCCTTCCCTTCTGAGTTCCCAGACAGTAGCTTTCTCACTCATATGGGGTATTGTCATGCCCAGGAGAAATTACACAACAAATTTTGTGGTCCATTTTTTTCTGTTACCCTTGTCAAAATAAAGAAAATTATATCTGAAGTAATTTTTTTGTGAAAAAAGTTAAATGTTCATTTTTTTCCCCATTCTATAAATTGCTGTGAAGCACCTGAAGGGTTAATAAACTCCTTGAATTTGGGTATTTTCTGCTGTATAAACCCTCAAAAGTGACTTCAAATGTGATGTGGTCCCTAAAAAAAATGTTTTTTTAAATTTTGTCGGAAAAATGAAAAATTGCTGGTCAATTTTTAACCCTTATAACTTCCTAACAAAAAAATGTAGGTTCCAAAATTGTGCTGATGTAGAGTAGACATGTGGGAAATGTTATTTATTAACTATGTTTATGACATATCTCTGTGATTTCAGGGCATGAAAATTCACAGTTTGAAAATTGTGAAATTTTCAAAATTTTTGCCAAATTTCCTTTTTTTCACAAATAAACGCAAATCATACCAAATAAATTTTACCACTATCATGAAGTGCAATATGTCACAAAAAATCTCAGAATCACCAGGATCTGTTGAAGTGTTCCAGAGTTATAACCATATAAAGTGACAGTGGTCAAAATTGTAAAAATTGGCCCAGTTATTAATGTGCAAACCACCTTCGGGATAAAGGGGTTAAGCTATCCTCTATTGTGTATGAGGACACCTTTTTTTATTATTCCACACACTAAATCACAATATTGCTCGTGTATGTTGTATGTAATCGTATGTATATATGTCTAATATTTAATCCATGAGCCTGAGGGTCTCTTTTAAATATTATCAATAAAGGTTATATTTTAATTTGCTACCTCCTACCTTGTTGATCCAAACCAACTCCTGATTGGTCGTTCTACACATTACAGTTCTTCTCCACATTATTTTAATCATATCAAGCCATCAGGTTTCTGATTTACCTCTTCGCCTTATTCCTTTTATTCTTCCACCTGTGAAGACCTTCTCCAATGATTGCTCTCTTCCTATGATGTGTCCAAAATAAGGAAGTCATAGCTTGGTGATCCTTGGTCTGGCTTTATTTGTTCCAAGACTGATATAGTGTACTAGCTATGAACCCGTTCTATGCCCAGGTGGCAAGCATTTTTATAGGTATATGGTCTCCCATCCTGGTATGTGCTGCCCCCCTCCTATCTTGGTATGCATGGCACCCCTCATCCCTATCCTGGTATGTATGGTCCCCTCACCCCCACCCAAATCTGGTATGCATGGCACCCCATTCCTCATCCTGGTATGCATGGTCCCCTCATCCCCCAATCCTGTTATGCATGGTACCCCTTCATCCCTATCCTGGTATGCATGGTACCTGCTCATCCATATCCTGGTATTCATGGTTCCCTCACCCCCAATCCTGGTATGCATGGTCCCTTCACCCCCAATCCTGGTATGCATGGTCCCCTCCCATCCAATCCTGGAATGCATGGTCCCCTCACCCCCCCAATTCTGGTATGAATGGTCCCTCACCCCCAATCCTGGTATTCATGGCACCCCTTACCTCCCAATTCTGGTAGGCATGGTCCCCTCACCACTATCCTGGTATGCATGGTCCCCTTCTATCCTGGTATGCATGTTACCCCTCATCCCCAATCCTGGTATGCATGGCCCCCTCAACCCAAATCCTGGTATGCATGGTCCTCTCACCCCCATCCTGGTATGCATGGTCCCCTCGCCCGCTTCATGATATGCATGGTCCCCTCACCCCCAATCCTGATATGCATGGTCCCCTCACCCCCCTACCCTGGTATGCATGGTCATCTCACCCCCATCCTGGTATGCAAGGTCCCCTCACCCGCTTCATGATATGCATGGTCCCCTCACCCCAATCCTGATATGCATGGTCCCCTCACCCCCCTATCCTGGTATGCATGGTTTTCTCACCCCTATCTTGGAATGCATTTTCCCCTCCCCCCAATCCAGGAATGCATGGTCCCCTCATCCCCAATCCTGGTATACATGGCACCCCTTACCTCCCAATTCTGGTATGCATGGTCCTCTCACCCCCAATCCTGGTATGCATGGTACCCTCACCCACCTATCCTGGTATGCATGTTACCCCTCTTCCCCCATTCCTGACATGCATGACCCCCTCACCCCCCAATATTTGTATGCATGGTCCTCCACCCCCCATCCTGGTATGCATGGTCCCCTCACCCCCCTATCCTGGTATGCATGGTCTCCTCACCCCAATCCTGATATGCATGGTCCCCTCACCCCCAATCCTGATATGGATGGTCCCTCACCCCCTATCCTGGTATGCATGGTCCCTCTCCTCCTATCCTGGTATTCATGGTTCTCTCACCCCTCTATCCTGGTATGCATGGTCCCCTCACTCCCCTATCCTGGTATGCATGGTCCCCCACCCCCCAATTCTGGTATGCATGGTCCCCTCATCCCTATTGTAGGATGTATGGTACCCCTCACCCCCCTATCCTGGTATGCATGGTCCCCCTCACCCCCCAATCCTGGTATGCATGGTTCCCTCACCCCCCAATCCTGGTATGCATGGTCCCCTCACCCCCCAATCCTGGTATGCATGGTTCCATCAAACCCCAATCCTGGAATGCATGGTCCCCTCACCCCCAATCCTGGAATGCTTGTCTCCCCTCACCCCCCAATCCTGGATGTATGGTACCCCCTCACCCCCCAATCCTGATGTGCATGGTCCCCTCATCCCCAATCCTGATTTGCATGGTCCCCTCACCCCCCAATCCTGATGTGCATGGTCCTCTCACCACCCCAATCCTGATGTGCATGGTCCCCTCACCCCCAAATCCTGATGTGCATGGTCCCCTCACCCCCCAATCCTGATGTGCATGGTCCCCTCACCTCCCCAATCCTAATGTGCATGGTCCCCTCACCCCCCCAATCCTAATGTGCATGGTCCCCTCACCCCCCCAATCCTGATGTGCATGGCCCCTCACCCCCAATCCTGATGTGCATGGTCCCCTCATCCCCCTATCCTGATATGCATGGTCCCCTCAGCGATATTAAACTGCACACATACCCCCCAAAAAACAACCATTTATACTCACCTTTCTTCCCTGTGCTCCAGCGCTGTTCCGTTCTACTGGATGCCGGGGGAGGAGAGCGGCGCCGGAGTACGCGCATGCCCATACCGCGCGGTCTGGCGCCATATTGCTGGAGACACACTGCAAATGTATCTTCAGCAAAATCGCGCCGAATAGCGCTATGCGCATGCGCGATTCCGACGCGCACTTCTGGTCTCCTGCCCCGGGAGAAGAGAGGCGCCGCAGAAACGCTCCTCCCGGTCAGGTAAGTATGTGAGTATGGCGCCAGAGATCACGGTATGCATCCAGTACGCATACCGCGATCTCTGGCGCCATACAGAGTACTCATCGCTGGATGCCTCAATCTGTCTGGAGCCAGACTGCGCAGGCACGTCGCGCTTGCACAGTCTATTAAGGCTTCAGACAGAGTGACGCTCCCAGGGTTATATTATAGATAACATGCATAATACTATGAGGGCAATGCAATACAGTGACAAGATATGTCACTAATACCTGACTATTATGTACTGTAAGTGAAATAATAGATGAATAGAAGAACATTTCCTTTCTATTAGCTTTACTGGTTTTACCATTTTTGTAACTTCTTTACTTTTTGTATTACTGATTTTATTTTACATTGTAATGTGGCTCTATTATGACCCCTTTTAAAAAGACAAGTTCAGATTCAGACTAATAAATATAGACATTGTCAGCTTCCTATTTATACCCTCACATTTGCTATTTAAGGAGAATTATCAGTAACTCTCAAGATAAACTTTTACTGTACTAGAAATTACATACCTATTACAATAAGCTCTATTCAGAGTCCTAGGCTACTAGGCACTTTTGACTTCTAAGTTCTCACAACTCAATCTTAAGACGTATTCACAATACATCCAAAGATTTTCTATCTCTTCGTAAAACAGTCATCGTTTTTATGTCTTCAATGTTTATCACCATAGTAATTGAATTGAAGTGTGAAAATAGTTTCTTTAAAGGATTTGTAACATGCTGAAGTAACAATATCTTTATCAATGTGTTATTTGTATGTAAGACTGCACACAGAGTACAATAGCATGATTGCATTATTAAATGAAGAGTTGAAACGTGACTTTATTAGCATATCATTGTGAAACGGTTAAAAGGAAATGACATTTTTTGGTACAGAAAATAATAATTTCCTTTGCAACAATTTATAAATGATTATTAAACAACTATAATAAAAAAGTATGAAGGAGTTTGGCATACTTTACATTGGTACTTTTTGCTTGACATCATATTTCATGTTCTAGCTTTAGCAGAGTCATAAATAACTACCTGGGAAGATGTCTACCCTTGGGTTTGAACAGGTTTGAACAGGTTTGGCTTGAGGCTGCTTTTCAACCTCAAACCTATATGTAGTGCTTTGGACTGGTAGAGAATCTTAGAGTAGTCTTCATTAGGTTTAACTGACCGAGGATGAACTCCAATACATAGTACCAATATAAGAACTATAAGCATAGTCAGGTCGAGGTCGGGGAATGCTGAGCTTTCCCACAATGGCAGAGGGTAAGGGGAGGCAGTAATCAGATGAATGAGGTCAGAATACAAATTGGATGACTAACTGAATAGACAAAACTGAAGTACAGTCTACAGTAACCTGAAGATTCCTATTTCTTATTACTTATGCAGACAACCAGGTTAATGTATTTCTATGCAGCTGCACACTCCGGTCCGAGTGCCGGCGGCAGTGCCGGGTGTTGATGCGAGAGACTTGTGCGAGTTTCTCGCATCACACACGCAAGTGTGACACCGGCCTTAAAGAGAATCTGTCAACTGGTGTTTGCTATCTCATCTGAAAGCAGCATGATGCAGTCAAAGAGAAGCTGAATCCAACCGTGTATCACTTAGATTACTGGGAGTAGCAGTTCTGATCCAATCTGAGCTTTTAGATGTAGAGTGAAGCAGACTGAGAAAGCTAACCATGCCCACACTAGGTTCTCTATGTACAAAGTCCATAGACTGTGAGCTGCTTGGTTGCTAGACTAGTCCGGCAATGTTAACCTCTTAGTAATAAATCCTTCACAGTTAGTAAACTACAGGATGCACTTTAACAAGTGACACATCCCTGAATTCTGTGTTTCAGCCTCTACCTCCTGTAGTTTTCAAATTACATAGCAAAAACCTGCTGACAGATTCCCTTTAATGAAATTAGATTTTTATCTTTTCTATATCCTACTTCAGATGAAGGAAAGTTATGAGTGAAAATTGCATGATGGATATTACAAGTACTAGTCTTTATAATGTTATGGCTATCTTCACACAAAAGGTTAAAGAATAGTTTTGTATAATGATTAAGCCATTTTATACCATATAGAGTAGTACACATAAAAATGTATCAGCTAGTGACCAGACAGTATCTGTGTATGCACAAAATTAGTCCAATGGGGTGGAAGGAGTGTGGGGGCCATTGCTGGATGAAAAGATCAGGGGAAATAGAAAAAAATATAATACAGAATGTGTTAGTTCTGCCTAACATTGTCAATACTGTAAATTAACCTGGTTGTCTCAGGTAGCAAAATTCCAAGAATTGGTGCAGCATAATAAAAGTGATGGAGATAAGAGTGTCAGTTACAGGTTGAGAAAGAAGCTAGAATTAGAGCTTTAGTAGAATGAAGCATTCTAAGGACTTTTTTAGTTGAATTGAATACCTATTGAATTGATGTTGGATCCATTTTATCATATTAAACATCTAATGGAAGACTCTTTCCCTATATCATTTTCTCCCCCCAAAAAATGTCCACAGAAGAGAATTATTCCTTTGGATGAAAGGATTGGAACTGCTGGAAGGGAAGTCTGCTTTAGAAAAAAAAAAAAGGCAGCAACTGCTGGAAAGATAAAACATTCTGTCACTGTCTAAATAGATCATAAAAACCTGGAATACTTTCAAGCTACTTGAAGAATAAACCTTCAACAAACCTTCTCGTCTGTTTTTCATACTTTTCAATCTTAGGGCCCCGTTACACACTTCAATGTCCCAGTGATCCCACAAATGATTCAACGTGGATGGGATTGCTGGGACATCGTTAGCTGATCACTAGTGAGCTGTCACATAGGCAGACTCACCAGCGATCAGGACCAGCAAGCACGCTGGAATCCAGGGTAAACAGTGGGTAACTAAGCATCGCACGACGCTTAGTTATCCCGCTGTTTACCCTGGATACCAGCTCCCAGCGTCTGCTGTATGGCGCTGGGAGCTCGCTGATCGTTGGTCTCCCTCTGTCACACACAGCGATGTGTGCTGCCCAGCGGGAGACCAACGATAGATTTATGGTCCAGTACATTCTGCAACGATTAACGATCATCCGACTGATCGTTGATTGTTACTACGTGTCACATGCAACAATGTCGTTTTGACATCGCTGCAACGTCACCAAACCGGTAACGTTACACGCTATGATATCGTGAACGATATCGTTGCAACGGGGCCTTTACTCTCACATACAGGCAGCTGACAAGAAACTTAGGGCTGATGCTTTATCTTGCTTCCTTGACTTGTCAGACTCTTGTCTGTCTTATCTCCACTCCTAACTGTATTGGCCACCCATTACTGCATCATCCTGTACGTTGCTACCTATACTGAATATGTTCCTGGTCCCTGCAGTGTCAAACCTTATGCATTATCATCTCCCACTCCAAACAGCATTGGGCAACCCCTACTGTGTGATCTTGCATGCTGTGATCAGCCACTGCAGACATGAGAGAGGGAAAAGAGGACCCAGTCACTGACACTGTGTGCCCTCAGCTCTTTCAGTGTCAGTGTGGGCAAGTCTGAAGATTCAAATCAAGCAGCTCTACTGTACAAAGTGAATTCTTTCAATCTACGCAAGGGGAGGTGTAAAAGATTGAAATTAGGAGGGCAGAACATTGTACTGTGTTTCTGGCCAAGGCAAGATGTGCTGAGTTCCTCTCATTTACAATGGTAAAAAAATATTTTTATCTAATTATTGAAGTATGGAATACTGGTAGGAATTTTTACAGGGACAAAGAATATAAGAATTATCTATCAATCTAAAATCTGGTTCATAGTAACAACCATTTTGCAGCCACAATATGCAGATGCAGAGGATCCTGCATGTTTCCTAAATATTAATGATGATTGAGCGTGCTCACCACTGGTCAATACTCAATCAAGCATCAGAATGCTTGTGTATGCTCGTTACTCAATCGAGTAGTGTGTGTGCTCAAGCGCCATGCTCAAGTCCCAGCCACGCATTTTTGGTGACTGGTAAACAGCCAGTAATTATGTGGGGATGACTGCCATATGCGGTAATGCCGTAGCCATGTTGGCTACTGGCATTATTGTGATTGGCCGTCCGCATCCCGTCATCGGGCCCTTCTCATCACATCTCATGTGCTGCGCCAATTCTGGGGTGACTGCGGGCTTGTATTTTTAGACTGAGAAGCGCCCAATAACCATTGACCTTCCCATCCAGATAATAAGCCTACAGCTGTCTGTTTTACCTTGACTGGTTATCAAAAATAGGTCAGTCATTTTTTAAAATTATTTATTTATTAAAACCAGACTAAAAACACCTGTATAAATGCACTTACAACAAATGTGTTTTTTTTACTGCAGATTTACCAGATTTAATGCAATTCTTTGTGTAAATTCCACACAGAAGACTAAGTGTTCCCACAAGAGAAATTGACATGCTGCATATTGGAAAACTGAATTTACTTAGCATAAAAATGATGCACAGTGGGCATGAGATTTCTATCAATCCAATCTATACTTCTTGTGCTGTACAATACACATTTTGGATGCAATAATACTCTGCATCCAGAACGCTACTATTATTGATAGTGGGCGCGCAGCCTAAAGGGTGCAGGAGTTGTTTTTTTCTTCTCTTTTTAATTTTGCCTTTATACAAGTCATTATATAGGAAAAGAAGGTTTCCTTACATTTTTTCCTGTAAAGCCATTTTATCTTTGGTTTTGTATGTTTTATTGTCAGTCCGTAAAAGTGGAGTAATACTGACATTGTTCCCAGTAGTGACCTGGGAGTCAGTGACGCTTCCAGTCATCTTCCCCATGCTGTTTCCATCCATTTCAGTGATTTTCCTGCCTCCCTAGCCTTTCTATTAGAGTCTTTCAGAAAAATGCTTGAGATTCCAATTGATTTCCATTATACTCAGTACTCGAGTCAAGCCTATCCCAGTATCCAACCTGCTCTATTTGAGTACTTAGCATTTTAGTGCTCGATCATAACTACTATATATAAACTGTAGTCAAAAGTATGTATATCTTTTTTTACAATACTTTTTGTTAAATTATTGGAACTTTTTGTGGAAATTTTTATTTTATTAAACATCAAAGAAGAAAAAGCTATGGCTTAAAAAACACATGGTCATTTTGTCCACAACTGGTAGCATAATTTGAAATCTGAACACTTTAACAGCATGACACATTCCTATTATATTTCATCATCTGGAAATAAAACATAACCCATGCAGGGTCACAGAATAAAGTTTAATAGTCTGCCTAACTTTGTTGTACAGAGTCTCATATTAGGTGGAATAACCCCTTGAATGTGTTATTTTTGAGCATTCTTTATTCCCAATTCGCCACAATGTATATATTGATGGCAGGCGTGCTACTTTAATTAACCAAAGTGCTTTTTCTGCCTCCTTTAACTTCAATAGTGCAATCGTTTTTCAGTTTCAAACTGGGTTTAAAAACAACTTCAAAAAAATGATAAAAAAACAATTTGACCTTCTTCAACATTTATGGCTTAAGCCATCTCTTATGAGACGTCACAGCTGACCCTTTTTAATTCATAGTAACTGTAGACTCTGTTTCAGCTTTAATTACATATCTGTAGGCTATTTAGTCTGCAGGATTTGGTTCCTACTGAAATGTCTTTTGTCGGCTACTTTGAAGATGCAGTATAATGATTAGCCCATCTTTCCTATGAAGTAGAAGTATAGCATAGTTATGCTTTTTCATTTTAGCAAAATGAATTTAAATTTGCAATTATGACTTATTAAATAATGACTAAAAGGCAGTACTAATTGCTAGCACGCTGTTAGCTTTTAAATTGAATTATTTCTGCTTGCAGAAGCAAGTGGTTTAAAACCCAGCAAGCTGTTCTTTCATTTGACTTAAATGTTTGTATAATAGTACAATGGAGCAACATGGCTTAAATATATATTTAACCAGAGACCTATCAAGAAATGTACAAATGTAGAAATGTAAAGAATATATCTAAGTATTTTACTGAACAAACGTTTCCAACGTAAAATTGTGTTAGCCATTATGCAGAATTAACTTTCAACTTATTTGCTGAGACAAAACCCTATGAGCAAGACTAAAGCTAACTGCAAAATGCGTGGTAGCTAGAGATGGGTGAATTTATTCAAGTGGAATTCACTTCTAGAATGTTACAAAAATCTGAATTCTGGAGAACACAGATTGTTTGCAATTCGCTCCTTGCGAGTTAAGCAAAGTAGCAGCTGGCGGCCACCATTAGGATGAACAGTTAAAAGTCTGGCAAAAGGTCACAAAGAACCAAAACACACTCACCTCACCACTCTCTTCTCCACTGCTCCTTGCCAGCTGTAAACTCTTCCATTGTATTGCATTTCCGATGCCATGTTCACTCTTGGCAGGTCCTTATGACCGCTTGCAGATGCCAGAGATCATTATACATGCTCCAGGGCCTATTTGCCACCAGAAGACCCAGTCTAAGAGAGCACCAGGCCAAAGATGCAATAATTTGAAGGCACAGAAGACTGGGCAGTGGAAAGCAAACAGAAGAGATGGTCAGAAAGGTGAGCATTGAGGAGAGATTGTTTTTTTTTTCTTTTTAACTTTTTGTTGGCCACATACCTCCCCAGCCACCCACCTTTTCACCCTTCTTACTTTACAGTCCTACATGCCTCCTTTCCTCCATCTTAAGCTTGATGCTTAGTATAGGCTGAGTCTTCCAGTTGCAAGAAGGCCCTGAAGTTCACTGTGCATGCTTCAGAGCCTACTCATAGCTTTAAGTCTCAGCCTATAGTGAACAGTGGACCTGGAGATGCAGTGCAACGGAAGCACAGAGGATCAGGCAGGAAGCAAAAGGAGTGGCCAGAGAGATGAACTGTAAGATAAGTATTAGTATATTATTATTTTTAATATCTTACATTTATTATGCTCTGGAATCTGAAAAGACCCTAGAACATACTAAGTCACATTAAATTCATGGACAATAACTTATTTGCAAATCATATTTCCCTATAAAATATGAGTGAACAAGTGAATTTGAATTCTGCCTGATCAGCTTATCTTTACATCTTTATTATTAGTAGCTTAACCCCTTTCCGACATGTTCCGTAATAGTACGCACATGTTGGACTCCCTGTGTTTCGTGCGTGCTCTGACGCTGAGCCCACACCTTTCCAGGTACATGACAGCTGATCTATACAGTTGATATCTGCCCGCAACAGCAGCGGGTGGAATCGCGATTCACCTGCGGCTGTTAACTAGTTAAATGACGCTGTCAATCTCTGACAGTGGCATTTAACTCACGCTTTCTGGAAGCGCATCACTAATCCCGCCCATCGATGACCCTGTCACATGAACGTGGGTCAGAATGACAACCAAAGGTCTGCAGCAGACCTCTGTGGTTGTCATTGCCAGATTGCTATGAGCGCCACCCTGTGGTCAGCACTCATAAAAAAGTAAGCATTTCTGCTAGACAGGCGATCTGATCATCGCCAGTGTGTAGGAGACGCAATCAAAGTACTGAAGCTTTCAGTCTCCCATGGAGACTACTGAAGCACGCAAAAAGTAAAAAAAATGTTTTTAAAAATATAAAAAAAATATAAAAGTTCAAATCACCCCTCTCACCCCATTCAAAATAAACCAATAAAAAAAATCAAATATACGCATATTTGGTATCGCCATGATCAGAATCGCCCAATCTATCAATATAAAAAAATTATCCTGATTGCTAAATGGCGTAACGAGAAAAAAATTCAAAATACCTGAATTACGTTTTTTTGGTCACCACTATATTGCAATAAAATGCAATAACGAGTGATCAAAAGATCGTATCTACACCAAAATGATATCAATAAAAATGTCAGCTCGGTGCACAAAAAATAAGCCCTCATCCAGCCCCAGATCACGAAAAATGGAGAAGCTATAGGTCTAAGAAAAAGGTGCCTTTTTTTTTTTAGCAAATTTTGGATTTTTTTTCACCACTGTGAGGCAGTGACCGGTGTCATATGCGAGGGTCGCTTTGCATCCCCAGGATGAGGACGGAGTCCTATCAGACCCGCTGGAGTGCCTTGTGTTCACAGCAGGATGCCTTTGAGTCACAAGGCAGAGATAAAAGTGAGCATGGACCTGGTCAAGTTATTTGGCCAAGGCATTATTCAGTAAACCCGATATGGCCTTTTATTTTTGGAGCGATCTACAGCAGTGGTCCCCAACTCCAGTCCTCAAGGCCCACCAACAGATCATATTTTCAGGATTTCCTTTGTATTGCACAGGGAATGCAATTATCACCTGGGCAATAATAAGGAAATCCTGAAAACATGACCTGTTGGTGGGTGTTGAGTGCTGGAGTTGGGGAATACTGATCTACAGGATGGTAGTGGGGAAGGTCACTCCACTACAGGGCTGGGTCTTACAAGTTGCCATGGCCACAGATTCCTGTTTTAAACCCTGTAGTATGGGGTTTTGAGTGTGTCAGGGTTGACTTGTAAGCAGACAGAGCAGTTGGTCTGCAGAGCACTCCATGTGTGAAGTAACACAGGCCAGCGGAGCCAAAAGGTCTGGCACCCCCTGGGTACAAGGAGGTACGGTTACTCATGGCAACCGGCCCGAACTGTCTTTTTATTTTCCTGGCTGCGATCCGGAGGATACAGCGTACTGTGGACTATGTGAGTTTTTGGACATTAAACAAGTTTGTTTTTTGAACTTGCTTGGGTCACTGCCTGATTCCTGCACAGCGTGGACACTGCTGCATCACAACACTTAAATAAAAAAGAACCTATACATGTTTGATGTCTGTGAACTCGTAATGACCTGGAGAATCATAATGTCAGGTCAGTTTAAGCATTTAGTGAACATTTAGATCCCAGTTGGCATGAACACAGAGGCACACAGCTGAGTAGGTCATCTGAGGAGGAAGATGAGGTGGTTAAGTTTCGCCGTACATCGCAGACATGTCGTGATGCAGCCATGACGAGCAATGCATCCCTAGCTACAACTGTTGCTGTGACCAATAGCATTTGCGTGTCTGCAGCTCGCAGGAGTGAGAATGGTTGCATAGCCTGGGCCTTTTTTGACACCACAAAGGATGAGCCAACTCACGTAATATGCCAATTTTGCAAAAAAAAAAAAACTGAGTAGAGGGAAAAAGTGCAATAATTTGACTACTGCATGTTAGAACTTTCACATGCGCTACTCTAGGAATCCCACTGCACAAAAATGCGGACCAGCGGACCTCAACCACTATCAGCCGCAAATCAATCGCATCTGCTGCTTCTGCCTCCTCCTCTGTAACTGTTCCAAATATTGTGATGCAGGTCTCTGACCTCAGAACCTCGGTGTAAGGTTCTTTGTCTCTGTTGACATGCTCCTTGAAACTCAGTTTTCCGTCGGCCATTTTGCTTTCTGTCTTTCTGCAGCTCTTGCCCTCAGTTAATATGGAGTTCCAGTTTTCATGTTCCCGCCCTGATTCTTCCCTCTTGCTTCTTAAGCAGCCTCAGCTGAACAATCAGTGCTCCTGAATCAAGCCTCAGTCAGCCTGTGACCTGACTCCTGGAAACCTTGAACTTGTACTCCAGCTATTCCCTACTGAGGAACCTTTGAACACTTTTGGACTCTGGAAACCTGCTGTTTGGTGAATCCATGTTTGCAGAGGAATTACGGTACAGAGAAGAGATCCTGAACCTGCTTTGGAGATTTATTGTAGTGCTTGAAATTACTCTGGCCTGCTGTGTCTCCTGACTCTGTTCCTGCAAACTGTGTGAACTTTTCAGCATGCTTGTATGAAGTAATACAAGTCATTTCATTTCAACCTGTGTCTCCTGTGTTTTCCTCGCACCCAAGCACAAGACGCTATAGGAACTGTACACTATACATGACAAGATTCAGGAGCCAATGTTTAGTGTCTGCTGGGTCTGGGAAAGCCGTGTCTGCTGTGACTGTGGATATCAGATGTCCGTTTAAATACCTTATGTGATGACAGTGGTTGTGACTTCTCACAACCATTCCAGGTGAGCGCATTCCCTTAAAATTTTACTCTGCAGTGTTACCACAGGTAAACACTATTGTTTTTTTTTTTTTTTTCCTTTCCTCTTCTCCTTCCAGCACTTCTGCCTCAAAAGATCTGGAAAATGGAGGCCCACATAAAGGAACTTTGCGGAGTGACTGATACAATCCTTTCAGATGTACAGACTTTAAAAACCCGTTTTGCAAGCCTACAGGACCTCACTAATCATAATTTGCAAGTGTTTGGACAGACTACCCAGGAATTGCGAGCCAGGATTGAGGCTCTAGAGGAACGAGCCCAGGCTCCTGCCATAACCCCGAGTTCTGGGATCCCCAAATTACCTCCTTTTCGTTTTGGCGGTGAACGTGAGAAATTCAGGGGATTTATTAATCAATGCAATTTATTTTTCTCTGCACATGCTTCACAATTTCCCACTGAACGATCCAAAGTGCTTACTATAATCATGTTGCTTACCAATAAGGCTTTGATGTGGGCAAACCCTCTGATTGAGACTGAGGATGATTGTTTGAATCACCTTGATGCTTTTATTTCAGCCATGGGGCAGGTGTTTGATGACCCCAATCGAGGTGCAACAGCTGAAGCAGCCATGTTAACTTTGCGCCAAGGTAAGCGTTCAGTAGCCGAATATGCCCTGGATTTCAGGAGATGGGCTCTTGATACCACTTGGGACACTTCCGCTAAGAAATCTATTTTTCGGTAAGGGTTGTCTCCACTGATTAAGGATGAACTTGCTCGTGCTGACCCTCCCACTGCGTTAGGTGACTTTATTAACTATTGTATTCGTATTGATGCTCGTCTGACTGAACGCAGACAAGAGAGATGGTTCGAAAATAATCGCACTAACCTTTTACTACCTCCCTCTTCAGCTAAGGAACCTTTGAGTAGGATCACAAGGGAACCAGAACCTGAACCCATGCAGGTGGACTCTTTACAAAGACGGGTTAGTGATGCACGCAAAGAACATCGTATAAAGGAAAATCTATGTTTCTACTGTGGTAAGTCAGGGCACTTCATTATAAACTGCCCCAGCCGTTCTCGTAAGACTACTGCAGCAGTCATTCACTGTGAGTGTTACGAGAGGAGCTCTGTCATGTCCGAGCCTCAGGCTCCAGAGAGATCTGCTGCAAGAGATCTTGATTTCTCGGACTTAAACTCTGTTAATTCTGGGGACGATGACGATATAAACGCTGCAATTTTTCAAGTTTCCTCAGCGATGTCCCAGCTGAGTTGTAAAAGAAACAATTCTCATTGCTTCCTTTCCATCAAACTCTGGGTTGACTCAGTTTGGGTGTCTAGCTCTGCTATGATCGACTCAGGAGCAAGTGGAAATTTTATGGATATCTCCTTTGCTCTGAAACAGGGGATACGTTCAGTGAAGAAAGCTACTCCAGTACAGATGGAGACTGTGGATGGCTCTCTACTGACTTCTGGACCAGTGGATCAAGAAACAGAGCCTTTGAGGGTCCTTATGGGTAAAGATCATCAGGAGAAAATGTCTTTTATGCTTATCTCTTCTCCCCACTTTCCCATTATTCTAGGGCTACCATGGCTGCAGGCGCAGAATCCTACGATTAACTGGGAGACCAAGGAATTACACTTTCCGGAGAAACAGATGAGTCAAGGAGTTTCAGCTTGCTCTGTTCCTAAAGGAACCATGTCAGTCCCTGAACTACCAGCTGTATACCAGGACTATGTGGATTTATGTGACAAGAAGAACGCTGATCAGCTTCTTCCTCACCGTCCATATGATTGTCCAATTGAATTATTGCCTGGAGCCGAGATACCTTTTGGTAAGATCTACCCCTGGCGGGGCCCGAGCTAAAAGCTTTGAAGGATTATATAGACGAAAATTTAGCCAAGGGCTTCATACGCCCCTCTTCATCTCCCGCAGGTGCACCCATCTTCTTTGTGAAGAAGAAAGATGGATCTCTGAGACCCTGCATAGACTATAGGGAACTCAATAAGGTTACTATTAGAAACCGTTATCCATTGCCTTTAATCCCTGAGTTGTTGGAGAGAGTGCGGCATGCCAAATTTTTCTCTAAACTGGATCTCCGTGGGGCCTATAACTTGGTCCGTATTAGACCTGGGGATGAATGGAAGACTGCTTTCAGGTCACGCTATGGACACTTTGAATATCTAGTTATGCCTTTTGGTCTGAGTACCGCCCCAGCCACTTTCCAACACTTCGTGAATGATATCTTCAGGGATCTCCTAGATACATTTGTGGTGATTTATCTGGATGATATTCTAATTTTTTCTAACTCCACAGAGGAACATCATGGACATGTGAGAATGGTCTTAGAACGCCTAAGACAAAACCATCTCTACATCAAACTTGAAAAGTGTGAATTCCATAGGACCGAAATTCAATTTCTGGGGTATGTACTATCTACGCAAGGGATTAGTATGGATGGAAGCAAGACCCAAGCCATCAAGGATTGGCCAATTCCTAGAAATGTGAAGGAGGTGCAGCGCTTCATCGGGTTTGCCAACTTCTATAGACGTTTCATTAAAAATTTTTCTGAGGTAGTGTCACCTATCACGCAACTTACCCGGAAACAGTCTAGGTTCTCCTGGACCCCGCAAGCTCAGGAAACATTTTCCTGTTTAAAGGATAAATTTACCACCGCACCTATCTTAGTACATCCCAACCCCGAGCTTGCCTTCATAATAGAGGTGGATGCTTCAGACTGTGCCGTTGGAGCTATACTCTCTCAGAGAACAGGTGAGAAGAATGTCTTGCATCCCTGTGCCTTCTTTTCCCAGCAGTTGTCTTCGGCTGAGAGGAACTACGATGTGGGCAATAGAGAATTGTTGGCCATTATTGCCGCCTTCAAGGAATGGAGACACCTTCTTCAGGGAGCTGCACAGCAAATAGTCGTCCTGACAGACCATCGTAACCTTGAATTTATCAGGTCGGCTAAGTGCCTGACTACTCGCCAGGCTCGCTGGAATCTTTTCCTAAACCAATTTAATTTTGTCATTTCTTATAGACCAGGATCGCGCAATGGAAAGGCTGATGCACTCTCTAGGATTCATTCAGCAGAGACACGTCCACTTACTCCTCCTAAGACTATTCTTCCTGACTCTAGATTCCTGGGAGTGATTCATAATCAAGACCTACTTAAGAACATCAAGGAAGCATACCATGCGGATTCTTTGTTGGCTCAACCCCCAAGGGACGAAAGTCTTGTCTTTAAGAATGGTGTGTGGATTCAGGGACAACGTCTGTATATACCTGAAACAGTCAGATTGAGAGTATTGCAACTCATCCGCGATTCCAAGATAGCCGGGCATAGGGGAATTCTAAAGACACAAGAATTTCTTTCTCGTTTCTTTTGGTGGCCCACTTACAGGAAAGATGTTTTAAACTATGTCACTTCATGTGAAGTCTGTGCAAGATGCAAAACACCTCGCTCCTCACCAACTGGTCTGTTGCAACCTCTTCCCACCCCGTCCCGCCCGTGGGGATCCATTTCTATGGACTTCATTGTGGAGTTACCAACCTCTCAAGGGAAGAACACCATTCTAGTGGTGGTTGACCGTCTAACAAAGGCAGCTCATTTTATCCCTTGTGTCGGCTTACCCACTGCAAAACAGACATCAGACTTGATGACTAAGAATGTGTTTCGCTTACATGGAGTACCGGATGAGGTCATTTCGGATCGAGGGGTGCAATTCACTTCAAGGTTTTGGCAAAATTTCTGTGCAGCATTGGACATTAAAGTAAACCTTTCTTCTGCTTTTCATCCCCAGACTAATGGACAGACAGAACGAACCAATCAGACCCTGGAGCAGTATCTCTGCTGCTTTATCTGCCACCTACAAGATGATTGGGTGGATCTACTTCCACTGGCTGAGTTCTCTTATAACAACTCTCAGAGCGCCTCCACTAAGCAGTCTCCTTTTTAATCCAATCTAGGTTATCATCCTAACATTCTTCCTCGATTTCCCATAGATACGCCCCTGCCGGCAGTGGCTGAAAGAATCACTTCTGTACAAAAGAATATGGATCTTCTAAAGGAAAATCTAGAATTGGCTCAGGAAAGGTACAAGAAAGCAGCAGATAAATTTCGTAAACCTGCACCAGCTTTCAAGGTAGGAGATTTGGTCTGGCTGTCAACCAGAAATCTTAAATTAAAGATTCCATCGTCTAAATTGGGACATAAGTACATTGGACCTTATAAGATCAGTAAGATTATAAGTGCTGTTGCTTGTCGTCTTCAACTGCCCAGAACTATGAGAATCCACCCTGTCTTTCATGTATCCCTACTAAAGGCTGCAACACCCAATACGTTTCCTGGGCGTTCTTCTCCTTGCCCTGACCCAGTGCTGGTCGATGGTCAGGAAGAATTTATGGTGGAAAGGATTCTAGATTCCAGGTTGTACAGAAATCAGTTGCAATATTTGATTAAATGGCAGGGCTACCCAGTGGAGGACAACTCATGGGAACCAGTCAACAATGTAAATGCTCCTCGCCTGCTCCGCCAGTTTCATCAGAGGTACCCTGACAAACCTGGTCTGAGGTCATCCGGAGGTTGTCCCTAAGGGGGGAGTAATGTAAGGTTCTTTGTCTCTGTTGACATGTTCCTTGAAACTCAGTTTTCCGTCGGCCAATTTGCTTTCTGTCTTTCTGCAGCTCTTGCCCTCAGTTAATATGGAGTTCCAGTTTTCATGTTCCCACCCTGATTCTTCCCTCTTGCTTCTTAAGCAGCCTCAGCTGAACAATCAGTGCTCCTGAATCAAGCCTCAGTCAGCCTGTGACCTGACTCCTGGAAACCTTGAACTTGTACTCCAGCTATTCCCTACTGAGGAACCTTTGAACACTTTTGGACTCTGGAAACCTGCTGTTTGGTGAATCCATGTTTGCAGAGGAATTACGGTACAGAGAAGAGATCCTGAACCTGCTTTGGAGATTTATTGTAGTGCTTGAAATTACTCTGGCCTGCTGTGTTCTCCTGCCTCTGTTCCTGCAAACTGTGTGAACTTTTCAGCATGCTTGTATGAAGTAATACAAGTCATTTCATTTCAACCTGTGTCTCCTGTGTTTTCCTCGCACCCAAACACAAGACGCTATAGGAACTGTACACTATACATGACACTCGGGTTCTTTACCCACTGCAGTCATGCTAATGGAGAACCCACCTTCAGCTGTAACGGAAGAGGACATGCCTGCTGCTTTTGCCTGATCTCAGAGAAGAAGCACACCACAACTTTCTTAATCCACCGTAACATCTCCACCTGCACCTCCCTCATGATCCAGCAATTTGTCCAGTTCACTGTACTCCACCCTCTCTCAGCACTGCAGCCGACCGATGGTCCCACAGTTGTGGTCACATAAAAAATTGTTTCCTCCTATTCATGACAAAGCTAAGAGGTTGAACTCCACCATCTCCAATCTGTTGGCCATGGAAATGCTACCTTTCCACCTGGTAGATACAGACAGTTTCTGAAAGCTAATGGCCGTTGCAGTCCCCCAGCACCAGTTGCCCAGTCACCATTACTTTTCTAAGAAAGCTGTGCCTGCGCTACACCAGCATGTCGCAGACAACATCACACATTCCATGACTAAATTTGTTTCTGCTAGGGTGCATTTCACCACTGAATATTGGATGAATAAGCATGGCAAAGAGCATTACATCTCGCTGTCTGGGCACTGGGTGACTCTGGTGGCTGTGGGGGCAGGTGCTGCTCCACAAGTTTTGGAATTCCCAAGGCTTGCAGGACAAATATCTATATTTCACACTTCCTCCACTGCTTCTGCCTACTCCATGTCCTCTAGGGCATTAATCTGCACCCTCAACCTCTGCCTTAATGAGACACGCGTTCCAACAGTGAAGAGCGAATCTCCACCACCTCTGTACTGCGCAGCCAGGGCTCATCACAATCGTGATGTTAAAATTGATATGCCTTGGAGATAGCAGTCATATAGCTGAAGAGCTGTGGACATCTCTTCAGGTCAAGTTTGAGCAATGGCTTTCTCCATGGAACCTGCATCCAGGGAAGGCTGTAGTGGTAAACCTGGTGATGGCCCTACGGCAAGCTCACACACACGTGCCTTTCATGGCTCACATCCCCAACCTGGTGGTACAGCGTTTTCTCCACCACTATCCTGGCCTAGGCTAGCTGCTGCAGAAATAACGTATGCTATGTGCTCACTTCCGCCGTTCGCACCCCTCAGGTCATCAACTTGCATCGATACAGAGGTCTTTGTCCATGACAGTTAACAGGTTGATATGCGATGTGCAGACACGGTGGAATTTCACTCTGCACATGTTGCAGCGACTGTGGCAGCAGCAATGAGCCCTGACACAGTATGTCATGTCGTAAAGCCTGGGCAAATGCAGTACAGATGTGGCACATATCATGTTAATGGAGTGGGCACAGATTATGTACCTCTGCACCCTTCTACACAGATTCGAAATGGCTACTAAGATAGTGCTGATGACGCGGTCATCAGCATCACTATTCCGGTCATCTGTATGCTGGAGCAGAATTTGAATAGTTTTTTGGGAGGAGATGGTGGTCCCAGAGGAAGAGGAAGAAGCAGAGGAGAATGCGGAAGGGATAACATTGTCTCAATGTTCCAGACTATCGTCACACATGCTGGTGCCAAGGGAGGATAGATTACTGCGATCGAGGAGAGCTGGTGAAAACAGACAAACTGTTAGTGAAGGTGCAAGAGCTGAGGAACAAATGGAAGAGGAAGAGGTGGTGGGCGAGCAACTGTCAGGAGATGAGGAGGATAATCATCCCCTCTCTCTGTTGTTTGTGGTTGGCGGGAGGGGACGGAGGAATCAAGAATCAGTGTTTCCCAGCCACCAACACAGCATGAGCTTGGCCCTCATGGAAAAGTCCCACATATGAGTGCTTTCTTGCTGTACTATCTGCAACATTATCCCCATAAAGTTATGATTCGAAACAGGGCTGACTACTGGTCTGCCATTCTGTTAGATCCACGTTATAAGACTAAATTTTGCCACATGCTTCCCGCCCTGGAAAGGGATCCGAGAATGCTGGAGTATCGAAACACACTTTTGCACAACCTTAAGAGAGCTTTTCCCCAGCAGTGAGGCACAAAGTGTGTATCACAGCTCTAGACTTGCAACCTCCGGCATGTTAATTTGTCAATGCCAAAACATTAGTAACAGCAGCAACTGCAGTAGTGTAGGTGGAAGAAGCAATTTCTGTGAGTCATTTGACACTTTTTTTTAGACCAACTCATGCACCAGCACAGCAGAGTCCAAATTTTACACATAGTGAACGAATGGAGAGGATGGTGCAGGAGTATCTAGAACTGAATATCAATACAATCAGGGAGGTTTTGGACCCTTTCACATTTTGGTTTTCCAAAATAGATGAGTGGCCTGAGCTCACCTCACATGCGATGGAGGTTTTATCATGCCCGGCAGCCAGCCTTCTCTCAGAACGTGTCTTCAGCACTGCTGGTGGTGTCCAGATGGATAAGTGCAGCTTGCTGTCCCCTGAAAGTGTAGACCGCCTAACTTTCATCAAGATGAACAAGTCATGGATCTCAAAGGACTTTTGCACCCAAATAGCAGCCTGTACAGACTAGGCGATGCTTCATTTTTAGTGTGCTGTATTAGTTCTTGTGTAACTGCACTGTGTGATATCTTTAGTGTGGCTTCTGTGCCTGCTGTTGCTGCTGCTGTAGATGTTAACACAAATTTGAGGAAATGTGAACAGTCAGAGTTGGTCTACATCTGCTGGGTTGGCTGTAGTGGAAGACGTGTTGGTCCCTATTATACTATTTCTACTCTCTTGAAATTTATGCCACTTCAGTGGTGTCAGGCTCTCATTTTTTTAAAATTTGACAACTCCTGATTGGTTCTATATCTGCTGAGTAGGCTGCAGTGGAAGACATGTCTGTCCCTATGATACTATTTCTTGTGAAATTAATCCCACTTCAGTGGTGTCATGCCGTAATTTTTGGAAATGTGAATACTGCTGGTTGGGTGTCCATTTGCTGGGTTGGATGTAGGGGAATACCTGTTGGTCCCTATTATACTATTTATACTGTGGTGAAATTGATGCCACTTTGGTGGTATCTGTCAATAATTTTTGGAAATGTGTAGAGTCCTGGTTGGGTGTCCATCTGCTGAGTTCAGTGTAGTGGAAGACCTGATGGTCCCAATTAAACTCTTTCCACTGGGGTGAAATTGATGGCACTTTGGTGGTGTGTGCCACTAATTTTTGGAAATGTGAACACTCGTGGTTGGGTGTCCATCTGCTGGTTGGGTGTAGTGGAAGACCTGTCGGTCCCTATTATACTATTTATACTGTGGTAAAATTGAAGCCACTTCAGTGGTGTCAAGCCCTAATTTTTGGAAATGTGAACACTTCTGGTTGGGTGTCCATCTGCTGGGTTGGGTGAAGTGGAAGACGTGTCAGTCCCTATTATATTGTATATACTGTGGTGAAATTGATGCCACTTCAGTGGTGTCTGCTAATAATTTTGGTAAATGTGTAGACTCCTGGTCGGGTCTCCTTCATGTGTTTTGCCTGTAGCAGTAGGCCTCCGAGACCATCAGGCCTCCAGTCACTTTGAGTCAACTACCCGTCTTATTGTCCTTACATTTTTCTGACAATAGTACTCTATGAAACTGATATTTGTGCCACCTGAGTGTGGCTGAGCATGAAAGCAGGTTGAACTGTTGCATGTGGTATCAGGGCTCTCAGCACTACATGCTTAAACCGATCCATCACCCACCTCATCTTACTTTGACGTTCAATTGAAAGCTGTAAATGCTGGCCCAGACCTCCAAACCTCATGCATTGCTGATTGCTGCCGTGCCATGCTACAATTTGTACTGTGGGTGAATTAACATCAATTCTCTTGTGTCCTCCCATAATTTTATGTGTTTTGGCAGTTTTTAGGGCCGATTGAATGTGTTGTTCATGCATTTGTTTTTGCCTCCCATTGACTGTAATGGTGTTTGGCGAATATTAGACAAATAAATCGGCAAATATGGCAAATTCAACGATCGTAATGCAAACCGAACATTGAAATATTGGCTCATCTCTAATCATCACATGTCTGTGTCAAAAGATATAGACAACTGCTAAATGGAACAAAGACTGGACAATATCAGTGTTTATTTCTATTCCGAAGAAGGAAAATGCTACCGACTATGAAAACTGTCGGACTACTGCACTCATACTTCATGCCAGCAAAATACTGCCGAAAAGCCTACAAAGACGACTTCAACCTTACTTTGACAAAGAGCTGCCAGAAAAACAAGCAGGATTCAGAAAAGGCAGAGGAACAAGAGATGCAATTGCTTACATTAGGTGGATAATGGAAAAGGCTAAAGAATACAAAGCATACAACAAAGAGATCTACTTTTGCTTCATCGACTACAACAAAGCCTTCGACTGTGTTGATCATGGGATATCATGAAGGATATGGGTGTGCTGAACCAGTTTATCAGCCTCATTAGGAATCTTTACATCAATCACGAAGCAACAGTCCGAACAGAAAATGGCAACATGTCATGTTTTAAAGTAAAGCGAGGTGTCAGACGAGGATGCATCCTGTCACCATTTCTCATCAATTTATGCAGAATCTATTTTCAGGAAGGATGGACTTGCCAAAAAAGAAGAAGGATTCAAAATTGCTGGACGAATCATCAACAAACTTAAAAAAGCAGATGATAGACATTGATAGCAACAAGTGTAGATGAAATGAAGGACTTATTATGGAGTGTCAAGATGGATACCTAGAACATGAGATTCCTTCTCAACACAAAGAAGGCAAAGATACTGACTTCTGCCAGGTATGACAGAGATACATTTGAGATAGATGAAGAACTGGAACTTGTAAAGAACTTCAACCTACTTGGATCAATGATCACTTAAGATGCAGCAATGACACCGTAAGTCCATAGGAGAATAGCTATGGGCAAATTAAAAATGAAGTCACTGAACAAGGTCTTGAAATTGAATAACATTTCACTACTGGTGAATACACAGTTTGTACATAGTCTGGTCTTTTCTATAGTAACATAGGGATGCAAAATGTGGCCGATAAAGAAATAAGACACAAGAAAAATCAATGCCTTCGGAATGTGGTACTGGAAAAGGATGTTATTAATACCATGGATGGCAGGAACAAAAAAATCAATTTTGCAACAAATCAAGACAGAGATGTTATTCGAAGCATGAATCACCAAGCTACGACTTGGACACATCGTACGAAAAGAGCAATCACTACAGAAAAAACATCATGGTTGGAAGAATAGAAGTAACAAGATGAAGAGGAGAACCAGCAACCCAATGGTTTGATACAATAAAGATAACGAAGACCCTTGTTTACCCATCTTGGCATGCACAAGATCAATCTTACTACAGAGCGTTCATACATCAAATCACCATGGCTCGAGATCAGTTTAAAGGGTGTTAAATAAATAATAAATAAATATGGCTTATGGTTCAGAAAAATGGCAGCCAGCAGTTGTTACTTTGTTGCACCTGTGCAAAAGGGAATTATAAAAAACAGCATTTTGCTGAATGCAGATGTTTGTAAAATTAGATAATAATGCAATTCCACTCAATTATATTTTCTCATCTCTAGTCTCAGCTGAATGAACTCTGTGACCAAACTGTTGATAGCATAATTCATGCTTTGTTTCAGTGTGCCAAATTAATTATCTTCAATCTGACAACTATCATGGTGCATTTTAACAGTCAAGAATCTTGGGGGTGCTGAGAGAAAGGGTTGTGGTGTATTGTTCTCTTGAGCCAAATGTAGAACAAGCCCCTAATCTCTCCTTCTTTTCTGATTTAGGCATACACATGAATGCAAAGGAAGAACTGTGAGCAGCACAGTGGCTCAGTGGTTAGCATTGCAGCGCTGGAGTCCTGGGTTCAAATCCCACCAAGGACAACATCTGCAAGGAGTTTGTATGTTCTCTCCGTGTTTGCGTGGGTTTCCTCCAGGTTCTCCGGTTTCCTCTCACATTCCAAAGACATACTGATAGGGAATCTAGATTGTGAGCCCCATCGGGGACAGCGACGATAATGTGTGCAAACTGTAAAGTGCTGCGGAATATGTTAGCACTATATAAAAATAAAGATTATAAAGATTATTAACTGTGGTAATAAATTTCAATTAGGTTGTCCTACAATCACAATTTCTTACCTGATGTATGGGATTAACAATGCTTAGACCTCAGCAATCATGAAAATAGAATCCCAAGAATGGACTCCACTTGAATGGACCAATACTAGTTCTCAATCACTGCTGCTTTATAAAAAGGCTAGGGGACTGATGATGGAGCGAGCCATGTATAGGATTGAGCTTTTTCTATTCCCAAAGACTTTGTATAGAGTAGCTTTGTTTGCTTTTCGATTGTCACTAAAATCAAATGATAGCCAGAGTACACCATACCCATTCTCCTGTGGATATAAATAAGTTTTGATGGCAAGACTGCTGCTTTAATTAAATTAGTTGCTTCAATAGTAACAATATTAGAAAACTTCTCAAAAACTAAAATCTTTCCATAAAAAAATCTTACAATGCAAACTTCCCCTTGGTAACTCAGTTTCTTTAACAAATACAAAAGAAATAATGTACAGTATATTTCCATTATCTTCCAATTTCCTGACAGTGGGGATTCCTGACTCTTTCTTCCTGCCTGCAAGATACTGATTCACTAAATGTGAATAGACAGCATAATGTTTAGTGAGAATAAGAAATCAAGTTACATTTCCGATTAGGAACTTCCATACTGATCCTTTTTCCTTAATGTTTCTCTTATATCATTCTATATTTCTCCTGCTTTTGGCTCCTGCATGTGGGCACCAAACAGTGCTCCTTCGTACAGAGATAAATTTGCATGGAAGTAAGTCTGACAGTATGTACATTTACACAGAAAAAAATCCTCTTATATAACTATTTGAATTTGAGGCACAAGGAGGTATATTTGATGCCCTTATGCAAGGCCTGGACAAGGTATTTTGGTGCCCTAGGCATATCAAGCCGATTGCGCCCCTCCACCCACCCGATGAACTCTCAGTCCACAAGTAAAGGTGCTTACTAAACAAAGATCTCAATCTGAACTCCCAGATAAGGTGCACTTCATCTACTCACACAATTCTAGGTGGCGAGAGGTCCAAGAAATTTTGACCAGACATTGGAAGGTCCTACAACTAGACCCGATTTTATTGATATACTTACCTCTCAAATCAGCTATTACCTACAGATGATCCCATGATGTATTGGTACATAGCCATCATAAAAAGAATCCAGACAATCCGTTTGGATCCTGCGGACCTGTTGTCCCTGCAGATCATGCGTCGTATGTCCAAATATAGAAAGCACCACCTTTTCCAAAGCTGATGATAAAAAGACACTTCAAATTTTACATCCTATTACATGTACCACCACAGCAGTAATTTACTGTGCAAGCTGCCCATGTAATCTTAAATATTTTGGCTTAACTTCTAGAGAAATAAGACGCCGGTCAGGGAGCACATCCTTGACATTAGAGCGGCTCAGACAACTTCGTGCATTGGTTTTCATAAAACACTACTGAAACATTTCAATTTCAATCAATGTAACGAGTCTTTGCTGAAATTTAGGGGTATTGATCATATTATCCTTAATTCCAGGGGTGGTAACCTCAAGAAACGTCTTGGCGAAATTGAGGCAGGATGAATCTTTAGGTTAGACACATTAGCACCTAAAGGCCTCAATGAACAGATTTCATGTAGTTCATTTTTCTAAATTTTAATCCATTTTGTTATTTTTTTCTTCCTAACTTTCCTTTAGTTTTTTAGCTCCATCTATGCCGTCTTATTTTCAAATCAATTATCTTCATATCATCCAAACCTAATACATCTGGTTCCTGGCTTCTATATATCTTCATAATTAACATTTCACCTCCTCACACGTTCGCTCGTGTTTCACCTCACTTTGCTACACTTATTTTTACATAAATGTATATATTTATATATGCATTTTATTTATTCATTTATTTCTCTTGGTGTTAGATATTATATTGTAGGTATCTCATTATATTATTATTATATGATAATGCACTTGCCACTTTATTTATATTTCTATGTTTGTCCAGGATCATAATGAAATTTCTGCTGTATGTGTCATTTTCTAAGTTTCCATGAATCTGTGAAACTGTTAGGATTGTCTATTTGCACTTAATATTAATCTCTTCTATCTTTTAGTTCAGCATAGTAACATATCTTGAGCTTGCGCTTCATTGTGGAATGCACTATTGCCTACACCTGATGTTCCTTCCATTGAAAAAAATCTTCTCTGACAGTCTCCCCACGGCGATGTGTAATAATTAGTGTTGAGCATTCCGATACTGCAAATATCGGGTATCGGCCGATATTCGCTGTATCGGAATTCCGATTCCGAGTACCGATATTTTCGTCATATCGGATACCGGAATCGTAATTGTCCTGTCACTGTCAATGTCCGTCAGTCGGGTCTGTCAGGAGTCAGTGGCACTTACCCGGCAGAAGATCCCCGGTGGTCACGTCCTGGACTGCTTGATGGCCGCCACCATCTTCTCCCTGGCGGTCACATGCAGTTTCTCGCGATAACTGCAGTGACTGCTGGGTAATCGCGGCCGTAAAGCAGTCCGATGACGTCACCGCCGGGGAAGCAGGTAATCAGCTGTGCTGCGCCGGGATGACAGGCTCTGCCTGGCATTCCGATGTAGCAGAGCTGGATTGTCGTGGGACACTCGTTACTATGGACTGCGTCGGACAGGTGGTATACTGTTGGTTTGTTTTTTTCCTTTTTTTACAGGAGATCGATGGCGTCACAGGAATGAAAGAGTAATAAAAGAAATGAAAACTGTGTTGTCTCTTTTATTTCATTAAAATACTTTTTTCTTGCTGTGTATTTTTTTAAACATTTAAAAACTTTGGGATTAATAATGGATCGGTGTCTTATTGACGCCTCTCCATTATTAACCGGGCTTATTGTCACTGTGCAATCAACGGTGACATTAACCCCTTATTACCCCGCTTGCCACCGCTACAGGGCAAGTGGGAAGAGCCAGGTAAAGTGCCACAATTGGCACATCTTTTGATGCGCCAAATGTGGGGCTGCTGTAGCCTGGTATTATCAGGCTGTTGAGGACCAAAATCCATGGGCCTTGACAGTCTTTTAATACCAGGCTGCAGCAGTCTGCATTTTACTTGGCTGGTTAACAAAAATAGGGGGACCCCTACGCCATTTTTTTTTCGAGGGGATCCCCTATTTTTGTTAACCAGCCAAGCTAAGCAGACTGCTGTGGCCTGGTATTATCAGGCTGGCAAGGTCCATGGATATTGGATCCTTACCAGCCTGAAAAACCAGGCCTCAGCAGTCTGCTTCATCTGGCTGGTTAACAAAAATAGGGGGGACCCCATGCCAATTTTTTTCGAGGTGATCCCCTACTTTTGTTAACCAGCCAAGATATGCAGACTGCTGTGGCCTGGTATTATCAGGCTGGCAAGGTCCATGGATCTTGGCTCCTTAACAGCCTGAAAAACCAGGCCTCAGCAGTCTGCTTCATCTGGCTGGTTAACAAAAATAGGGGGGACCCCACGCCAATTTTTTTCGAGGGGATCCCCTATTTTTGTTAACCAGCCAAGATAAGCAGACTGCTGTAGCCTGGTATTATCAGGCTGGCAAGCAGAGTCGGACTGAGCCACCGGGACACCGGAGAAACATCCGGTGGGCCCCAGCTCCTGCGTGGTGGGCCCTGATTTGAAAGGATAGGTCGCAGGGCAGAGGGGGCATCCAGCCGATACAGCTGACCACATAGAGAGACAAGGAGCGAGCGCTCCTTCTCTCCCATAATCCCCCTCTCAGCGTCTGACAGCAGGCGCGATGACGTCACCTGCCGGCGCCCGCTGTCAGACGCTGAGAGGGAGAACAGTGAGCAGCACAGGAGCCGGGAGGTGAGTATTGTTTTTTTTTTTTTTTAATGGGGGTGCATTATACTACAGAGGCTGTATATGGGGGGTGCATTATACTACAGAGGCTGTATATGGGGGCTGCATTATACTACAGAGGCTCCATATTGGGGTGCATTATACTACAGAGACTCCCTATGGGGATGCATTATACTACAGAGGCTGCCTATGGGGGTGCATTATAATATAGCGGCTGCCTATGGTGGTGCATTATATTATAGACTCTGCCTATGGGGGTTTATTATAATATAGAGGCTGCATATGGGGGTGCATTATACTATATCGAGGACTATCTGGTGTATTATGCTGTATGGATGCTATCTAGGGGCCATCATACAGTGTTGGACCCATTAAATAGTTTGGGGACATTAAGGGGTCAGTATATATCCAGTGAGGGGCATTATTCTGTGTATAGGGGAGATGTACAGGGGGAGACTTGGGACATTATTAAATGTAAAGTGGACACTTATTGTTATAGGGGAACTCGGGTTACTGTAGGGGACAAAATGTGGGCACTGTTTTCTAGGGCACTTGCACCCGGCATTACTATATTCTAGAGGGGTGCTTTAGAATTTAGAGGTCACACAGAACCACACAGCAGGTGCAGTAATAGGGACACATACGGCAGCAGCGGCTCAGTATTGGGGTATCAGGTGCAGTAATAGGGACACATACGGCAGCAGCAGCTCAGTATTGGGGTATCAGGTGCAGTAATAGGGACCAATACGGCAGCAGCGGCTCAGTATTGGGGTATCAGGTGCAGAAATAGGGACACATATGGCAGCAGCGGCTCAGTATTGGGGTATCAGCAGGATGAGGAGTTTGTGCAGGTTGAGAATAGTCCAATTGGTGACCGTGACAGTGCTAAAAATATGAGAAGTGAAATGTGTCTTTGTTGTAATCTCTGCAGTCGAGTCCTGGCTGGAGAAGTCGTCATGTCGGTCTGGGCCAGATGGAAAAGACATGAAAAGTGAACAATTCCATTAGAAAGAACATCAGCGGTAAGTCATTATCTGTACCTGTGCTGTAATCTATTATATGTTCTGTAGGACTGGTATTATTTACCACAGACCATATGGCGGTAATATCAATATTGGTCTTTTTATATATAGATTATTTTTGGCAACAGCGCGGTCATTTGCTGAGGTTCTCTGATTAGGGGCCCACTCAGAAGTTTCGCCCCCACTAAACCAAAACCCTAGCTACGCCTCTGGCTCTCTCTCTAGTCTTTCTTTCTCTCTCTAGTCTTTCTCGCTCTCTGTTCTTTCTTTCTCGCTCTCTGTTCTTTTTTCTCTCTGTTCTTTCTTTCTCTCTTTTCTTTCTTTCCTCTCTTTCTTTCTCTGTTTGTTCTTTCTCTCTCGCTGCTCTTTCTTTCTTTTCCTCAGTACCAGCCACTGTGCCCTCATTACCAGTCAGTGTGATCAGCAGTGCTAAATGGGTACGCTTGGGGCGAGGATATGGGTGTGATTAGTTGTGAAATGGGTGTGGTCGGGGCGTGGTCTAAAATTTGCAGCGGCGCGCATAGCGCGTCGCAGCCTTTAGCCCTCTTTCCTGTCTTCAAAATTTGGGAGGTATGCTGTATGACCTCCCTACAACTTCTGGGCATGCTCCTGATGAGCGCGACGGATGGTCTCCTGAGGGATCTCCTCCCACACCTGGACTAAAGCATCCACCAACTTCTGGACAGTCTGTGGTGCAACGTGGCATGGCCTAAAATTTACTGCAGCAGGCACAGCGTGCCACAGCCTTTGTCCCTCTTTCCCTTCTTCAAAGGTTGGGAAGTATGATGGTGGGCCCCAAGAATAATTTTTCTCTGGTGGGCCCAAGGTACTCCAGTCCGACGCTGCTGGCAAGGTCCATGGATATTGGCTCCTTAACAGCCTTAAATACCATGCCTCAGCAGTCTGCTTCATCAGGCTGGATAACAAAAATAGGGGGGACCCCACGCCATTTTTTTTTCGAAGGGAACCCCTATTTTTGTTAATCAGTTCCCTCTGACGTCACTGAGTGTGTCCCTGGCTGACCTGAAGTGAAAGTGGAAAGCAATCAATTAAGCTTTCCACTTCCTCTCCTGTCAGCCAGGAGAGGAACTCATTCATTTGGGGGTTTACTGTGAGGCTGCAGCATTAGCTGCGGTCCCTGCAGTAAACATTAACCCTTTCTGCAGGATTACACCGTGGGACCTGACTGTGCATGGGATAGGTAAGAATAATTTTGCTTTTTTATTTTATTTTTATTACAGGAAATGGTTTTTGCAGTAAAATAAAAGATGGTCAAAAACATGTGTCTTTATTTCATTAAAATGATTTTTAATTAAAGTGTGTGTGTTTTATTTTTATTTCATGCAATAGGATTAATAATTGATAGTTGTCTAATTGACAGCTCTCAATTATTAACCTGGCTTAAGGTCACCTTTCAATAGCAAGGTGGCTTTAACCCCATATTAACCCATTCGCCACTGCTACAGGGCAATGGGAATAGATGGGCAAAGTGCCAGAAAGGGCGAATCTAATTATAGATTTGTCTTTTCTGGGGTGTCTGGGGGCAGATGTTAGTAGCCAGGGGGGGGGCAAAAATAATGGTCCCTCTCTGGGCTATTATTATCTGCCCCCACTCGCTGGCTTTGTCTGTCTGGTTGAGAAAAAAGGGCGGGAGCCCACGCATTTTTTTTCAACAATTTTACACCTCATATATATATATACATGTCATTGAATTTGTGACACATATATATATATATTTATATTTATAGTTCATACACTTCTACATAGTATAATAGCCGCTAATTCAATTGCCGGCTTTTGTGAAAATGCAGAACCCGACATGAAATGACACATGGTTTACATAGAGTTAACCATGTCATTTCAAGTTGTTTGATCTATTGTTTTCACTAACAATTACATGAGTGTATGTGTGCAAAATTTCACACCTGTAGGGGTTAATTAAAGGTGTAAATTCGTAGCAAAAAAGTCCGTTTTTTTACAACGAATTTACACCTTTAATTAACCCCTACAGGTGTGAAATTTTGCACACATACACTCATGTAATTGTTTGTGCAAATCAGATATCAAACTACATGAAAAGACATGGTTAACTCTATGTAAACCAAGTGTCATTTCATGTCGGGTGCTTCTGTCTTTTCACAAAAGCCGGCTTTACCCGGCAATTGAATCAGAGGCTATTTTACTATGTAGAAGTGTATAAACTATAAATATATGTATATATATATATATGTCACAATGACATGTATATATATATATATATATATATGTGTATTCTATGTGTGTATATTTAGTGTTTACAAGGAAAGAAAGAGGTTTTTTTTAGTTACGATATTTCTGTCCCATAGACTTGCATTGGATTTCCGGTATCGGAATCGGGTATCGCCGATACTTTTGGGGTATCGGCGATACCCATTCCGATCCGATACTTCTTGATATCGGAAAGTATCGCTCAACCCTAGTAATAATATGTCATTTCCGCTCCCAGCCGCATCTTTCTCCTTCTATGCGTTCTACTCTGGGACACATCAGCTAATTTTGTCACTTCCGCTTCCGGTGGTAGTTCCGGCGGCGTGCGTTCCACTGTGGAACACATACACCTTTAAATTACAGTCTTTGCACTTCGTGCTGTGTTTTTTTTTGCCTGTTGACATCACTTTACTTTACTGCATTCTGCTAAATGCTTTTTATTTGCTGACAACTTCTTCTGCTTTATTGCAATACCGCAATAATGAACATTACATCACCTGTTGTAGAAACCCTTTTCTCCCATTGGTTTGTACGACATATAAATAAACTCCCCTTTTCACTTTCCCTTTGCACTCCTTGAGAAAGCCACTTGGTGAAACCTACGTTGGAGTCACAGGAGCCACGGGTACAGACTACAGGTGCACAAAAATTTTTTTTACACTTCCTTGCTTTTTATGCCTACTTTGTTATGTCAATATTTATTTATTATATTTTTTTTTTACACAAATGTATGTCCCTATTTAGAAATATAACAGGCTCTATGTATGGAAGTTCCTATATTATTCCTATGCCACTGAGCCATTATACCCATTACCAATACTTTTGTGCAGTGGTTTCCTTATATGTGTCATTGGTTTCCCTCCCCCCTCATGTGTTTTTATTGCTTCCTATATTTTAATATTATGACTTAATAAAAATTATATCTTTTATATATATATTTTCATTTGGATTATTCACTTCTTTGGAGTAAATATGTATAATGTAGTAACTTACCTGGTGACTCTCATTCACCTTTATTGTTGTTAAAATTAAGTAAAGGAATGGGTCAGAGACATGACCCTAATGCACCACCACTCTGATAGGTCAGGTAACAATCTCTGAGGAACACTTCCTCTAGAATTGTTACCTTTTTACTTTTGTTGGTATTTTTTGGTGAATAAGTGGTGTACTTTAGGGGTGAGGCTTAGTAGGGAGTGCAATTTCAAAGTTAGAGATTAGAGTTGAGCGATACTTTCCGATATCCAAAAATATCGGATCGGAATGGTATCGACGATATCCACAAAATATCGGCGATACCCGATACCGGAAATCCAATGTAAGTCTATGGGAACAAAATATCGTAATTAAAAAAAAAACATTCTTGGCTTGTTGGATAATTGTACATGAAGGAAAACAACAAAGAGTAATGTAGAATGTATTGGGGGAGGTTGAGGAGACATTAAAGGCATAGATGTTTAACCCAATCCAATGGAATAGCATTAATAATTTTTTTTTTAAAGACGTTCGGATTGACGAAGAAATTGACAATGTTGTTAACCGTTTTTCTATTTTGGCAAATATGTATGTTTCACAACTTCCATGCTCTTGACCTTTTTAACTTTTGCCACACTTTCACCTTCATAATCTTCAGCAGCATCATCTTTGTCATCTAATTATTCTTCATCTTCACCTTCTTTATCTTCTTCTTAAACTTCTTGTTATTCATCTTTTTGTTAACATTACTCATATTGTTCTTATTAAACTATTATTCTTCTTCATATTCTACTTCTTCATCTTCTTCCTCTTCATCTTCTTCATCATATTCTTATTTGTGACAGAGATTCCTGTACTTGTAATCTGTAAAAGTATGAATTTTTCTTCCTTCCGTTCTTGCTGTCACAAAATATTTAAATTACAACAGTATTTGTCCGTGTTCAGTTTAGCCTGCAGCAGCAGGCATTTTCCAGGGGCACCACGAGGAGGAACGGACTCACCCCCATATACTGCTTAGTCTTCTTCTGCTTATAATTTACAGCATATATTTTGCTCTTCATTTTGGTCTTATTTTTCATGTTCTTCTGCTTTTTGATCTTCTGCTTATTGTTCTTCTGTCTCTTGTTCTGTATCTTGTAGTTTGTCTTAATCTTCTTTGTCCTGTTGGTGATCTTCTTCTGGGTAATCTTTTATTTCCTCTTTGTGATGGTGTTCAGGCTGGTTGGCTTGATGCTCGTCGTCCTTGGGGTTGTCATCTTCTTCGGGGTGGTCTTTACGGTTGTCTAACTTCCGAGAACCAGTTGACGGTACTGGAACCCGGATGGGTAGCAGAAGGTACAAGAGCCAATGCAAGTAACGAGGACCAGCTGACTGTGCTGGAACCCGGAGGGGCAGCAGAAGGAAAAGAGCCAATGGCACAACCGAGGACCAGCTGACGTTACTGGGACACGGTTACTAAGCAGGAGGTACCTGTGCTCAAAAGCACTACCAAGGACCAGCAGACGTTGCTGGAACTTGGATACCGAACTGGAGGCACCGAGGCCAAAGGCACTGCGGAGAACCAGTTGACGGTACTGGAACCCGGACGGGTAGCAGAAGGTACAAGAGCCAATGCAAGTAACGAGGACCAGCTGACTGTGCTGGAACCCGGAGGGGCTGCAGAAGGAAAAGAGCCAATGGCACAACCGAGGACCAGCTGACGTTACTGGGACACGGTTACTAAGCAGGAGGTACCTGTGCTCAAAAGCACTACCAAGGACCAGCAGACGTTGCTGGAACTCGGATACCGACATGGAGGCACCGAGGCCAAAGGCACTGCGGAGAACCAGCTGACGGTACTGGAACCCTGACGGGTACCATAAGGCACCCATGAAAATGTAAGTTGACAGGCCGCAAGCTGTCCGCAGTTACCGAATCACACAGTCCTACAGTGCGTGCTTGTCCTATTGTCACAACGGAAACAGACTTTATTTAGATATCCCACAGCACACATAGGAATCACCTAAACTGCAGGCACCATAGAGTCGGCTAACCCGAATTCAACACGACAGGACAACTTATTGGAGGCTAATTAACGTTGACACTGCCAGTAAACAGCTGTCGTGCTGTAACCAGGCTGGGAAGGAGTCAGTACCCGTGCCAATTACTGCCGAGCAACAACTGGCGGTGTTGGAGCCCGGGGATGAGAGGAGGACAGGGTGGAGGCAGCATGACTTTTTGGCGTACACACAGCAGGGGAACAGCTGACATTACTGAACCCCAGTAACACAGGAGCAAGTGTTGACTGTGCTAACAGCACTTCCGAGCGTTCCTTTATGTGCACTTTAGTAGGAGGTCGGCGTACCCCCCTGCTGCGGGAAGAACAAATTGAAGCCGTTGTTGCTTGGATGGCAGCCAATGCATCGACTTCAATTGCTTCCACCTCCTCTCAGGAACACAGCACTGTTGAGCAACCATCTGTCTCTTCACCGCCTGCCAAATTGCCCAGGCAGTCAGACAGTTCTGTACAAGATCCAGCTGAGTCTCTGCTTCTATTCTCAGAATCTGTTGGCTTGCAAACAGGGGCCCAGCCAAGCAGCATTCTGGAATGTGAAGAAGAGGGAGTATGCAGTGATGCGCAACAGCTGTGTCTCTCAGAATCTGAAGAGGCGGGTGAGCCAGTGCCGATGCTCAGCACACCGCAGAACGCATCTGATGATGATGAGACTCAGGTGCCAGTTTCTGTTGAGCATGGTGCTGGCCAGACCACCCAACAGCAGCAGGTTTTGGAAGAGGGTAGTGGAGATGATGAGGTCCAAGTCCCAACATGGCGTGAGGAACAGGAAGGTGGTGGGAGCAGCTCTGAGGAAGAGATTGCCCCAACGGTACAAACAGGAGGGAGAGTTAGGCTGCAGACTCGGTTGACTGTAGCCTCCAGTTTGGAACCTGTTCGGAGCAGTTCTCTTCCAAAAGTCAAAACGGGCGCTCCCAGGACTTGCACTGCGTGGTCCTTTTTTGACACACTTGCAGATGATATTTGCTATGTGAAATGCAAGCTGTGTAATCTAAAAGTAAAAACAGGTAAAAGTGTCAGTAATGTCAATACCAGTAATATTATTATTATTATAGATTTTAATAGCGCCATTTATTCCATGGCGCTTTACATGTGAAGAGGGGCAAATATAGATAATTACAGTAAACATGAGCAATACAAGGCACACACAAGTACAGAAGGAGAGAGGACCCAGCCCGCGAGGGCTCACAATCTACAGGGGTGGTTGAGGATACACTAGGAGAGGGAAGAGCTGATCGTGTGGTGGTTCAGTAGACTGATGATCATTGCAGGTTGTAGGCTTGTCGGAAGAGGTGGGAAATATGTGCAAACATGTGGGTACAAAGCACGTAGTTGAGTTACAAAGACACACTGGAGATGTAGGCCAACCTACAGCAGCACCTACATCTTCAGGTCGTGTCGGAGCCTCTTCCTCCAGCTGACACACAGCTGGTTCGGCTTTCTCACAGGATCGCCATGGAAGAACCTCGGTCAATGTTGTCCAGAGACAAAGTGTTATTCCATCCACAGCAGCAAGTTCCCTGTCATCCTCACACACCCAGGCCACAAAACAGCCATCGGTACCACAGGCATGGGATAAAAGACGGCCATACTCGACAAACCATCCACGAGCACAGGCTCTGAATGGTGGCATTGCAAAACTCCTGTCCCTTGAAATGCTGTCATTCAGGCTGGTGGAGACTGACAGTTTCCGGAACTTAATGGCATTGGCAGTCCCATAATACAATGTGCCAAGCCGATTTTATTTCAGCAGGCAAGCCGTCCCTGGTCTGCAAAAGCATGTTGCGCGAAAAATTAAACATGCGCTACTAAACTTCGTCAGTAGCAATGTCCACCTGACCACCGCTACGTGGACCAGTACCCATGGCCAGGGACGATACCTTTCCCTCACTGCCCATTGGGTCAATGTTGTGGAGCCGGGTACAGATCTTGCGAGTGGCGCTGTACGTGTTCAGCCAACTCCAAGGATTGCAGGAATCAAGTCTGTACACATTGACTCCTCCTCCTACTCCAGTTCCTCAGAAACATTGCTGCAGGAGCCGTCACGGTCTACCTCCACATGGACCAGTGAATGCTTAATAATAATAATAATCTTTATTTACTGTATATAGCGCAAACAGATTCCGCTGCACTTTACAGTTTAACGGTTTCAGAACACAAGTAATAAGTAACAACGTTAACAATAAAATAATTAAAGCAATAGAAGCCGCCCCTGCTCTTGAGAGCTTACAATTTACAATGAGGTGGGGGAGCTACAAAGTACAGGTGTTTATATACAATGGTCTATTTACAATGATGGTCCAGCCATTTTGAGGGAGTGAGGGATGGATGGAGATAGTGAATGGGCTACACACACACACTTACACATAGAATGACTTTGGGCCTGGGGTCCGATATATGACCGCTACTCTGAGGGAGAGGGGACGAAAGAGCATGATGGTGTGGACCTCAAAAGAAGGGAATGAGAGTGATGGAATTGGGTGGATGACCTGGAAAGTGCATTGTGGGGACAGGAGTATGCCGACTCCACCACCATGTCTGTTTGAGGGTCTCGGGGAATGTGAGAACTATAAGCCACCATAGGAAATGGCAGGAGGGGTAACCATGTCAGAATCCTGAATCCAGGTTTCAGTCAGGGCCAACAGATGAAGAGAGTTGTTCAGAAAGTAGTTGTGCAGGAAGGTTAGCTTGTTGCATGCAGACCGTGGATTCCAGAGGGCACAGTTAAACGAAGGAGATGAGGGAGTGCAATTAATATTAATAAGATTATTATGGTTTCGGTATGAGGTAGGGTAGGGATTGAGGTTGGGGGATGGTGGACCAGGGTTGGGGGAGATGTCCCCTGAAATCAATAGGAGTAGGAAGATAAAGAGCAGGTAGTTGTTGGTGTTGTAAGTTGGTTTTTTCAGTGATGTGTTTCGGCTATATGGGCTGAGGTTTCTCAGGAAGGTGATGAGTGCATGGGAACTGTACATGGGAGAGGGAAGTATGGAGGGGCTCATGTGTATGAGTCGTGATGAAGGGGGGATGGGGCGGTGTTTGTGGAAGGCAAGGGAACACAGGAGGATACAGTTAATGTACATAATTAAAAACAACAAAAAACAAGAAACAAATATCCTAAAATAAAATTTAAAATATATTGCAAAACATGCATGAGGTTGTAATAATAATAATAATAAGGGTATTTGATAAACATAATATTTATGAAAATGTTTTGTTCAGGATTAAAAATATAGCAAAGTGTGGACTACCTTATTCCAGCCCTGATTAACTGCCATGAATAACTGCCGTTTACTCAATGCTTGTCTTCTATGATGCTTTGCTTTCTGTGATGCGTGCACCCCACACATGCACCACACAACGCTTAGCTGTTGCGACCGATATGAGCACTGCCGTGGGCAAACGTCAACAGGTCGTCCTGAAATTAATTTCCATGGAGAATCGAAGCCACACAGCGCAGGAGCTCTGGAATGCCATGAAGCAGGAGAGCGACATGTGGTTTTTGACAGCGAATCTCCAGCTAGGCTTGGTAGTGTGTGACAATGGCCGAAATCTGGTGGCAGCTCTGGGCCTTGTCAACCTCACTCACATACCATGTCTGGCACATGTGCTCAACTTGGTCGTGCAGAGTTTTTTGAGGGACTATACGGATATTGATGCACTGCTGCACAAGGTCCGCCTACAGTGCGCTCACTTGCGACGTTCCAGCATGGTCAGATCGCGCACTGCAGCTCTGCAACGCAGATTTCGCCTTCCTGAACATCGCATCATATGTGACGTACCCACCAGGTGGAATTCCACGTTACATATGTTGGAGCGGTTGTGTGAGCATCAGCCAGCAGTAATGGAGTATCAGCTGCATCAGGCGCAATCAACTCGCAATTTGCGCCGTTCACACTTCACCACTACTAAGTGGGCCTCTATAATAATAATAATAATAATCTTTATTTATATAGCGCCAACAGATTCGGCAGCGCTTTACAGTTTAACAGTTTCAGAACAAAAGTCATAAGTAACAACGTTAACAATACAATAATTAAAGCAATATAAGCCGGCCCTGCTCGTGAGAGCTTACAATCTACAATGAGGTGGGGAGATACAAAGTACAGGTGTTTATATACAATGGTGTATTTACAATGATGGTCCAGCCATTTTGAGGGAGTGAGGGATGGATGGATGGAGATAGTGAATGGGCTACACACACGCACACACACACACACACACACACACACACACATAGAATGACTTTGATTAGTGAATGTGATAGGCCGCTCTGAACAAATGTGTTTAGAGGGAGCGCCTGAAACCATGCAAATTGCGGATAGTCCTAATTTCTTGGGGTACAGCATTTCAGAGGATTGGCGCAGCGCGGGAGAAGTCTTGGAGTCGGGAGTGGGAGGTACGGATTAGTGCAGAGGTTAGTCCAAGGTCGTTTGCAGAGCGCAGCAGTCGGTTAGGCCGATAGATAGAAATGAGGGAGGAGATGTAGGGGGGTGCTGCACTGTGGAGAGCTTTGTGGGTGAGAACAAGTACTTTGAATTGGATCCTATAATGGATGGGCAGCCAGTGTAAGGACTGGCGAAGGACTCTATGAAGGACATCTGCCACGTTTTGTGTGTGTTTGATGAGTCAACGCGGATGGCGAGTGCAGATGATGCACTAGTCAGCCTGACTGTCCCCCTTATCTGCCTGCTTGAAAAAACACTGCAAGCACTAAGGGATGAGGTTTTGGAAGAGGTGGAGGATGAGGAGTCACAAATTCCATCACCTTATGTACAGTCAGCGCAATGTGGTTCCTCACAAAGGGCTGGGCAGGGCTCACTTTGTGAGGAGGATGAGGAGGAGTCAATGGAGGAGGAAGACATCGCTCCAGAGGGAGGTACACAACGCTCTAGTCAGTATGTAGAGCGAGGGTGGGGTGATGCAGAGCAGGCAGAGATGACGCCTCTTGCAGGGGACAGCGTTTCTTGGCCAGTTGGAAGTCTGCAGCACATGGTTGATTTGATGCTGCAGTGCCTGAGAAATGACACCCACATCACCCACATTCTCACCACGTCTGATTATTGGGTGTACACCCTCCTAGACCCTCGCTACCGGGACAACTTTCAAAGCCTCATCAGACCGTTGAACCGGAGCGTAAAATGCGGGAGTAACAAGACACACTGCTGCAATTATTATTATTATTATACATTTATATAGCGCCATTTATTCCATGGCGCTTTACATATGACAAGGGAAAAAATATAGACAGGTACAATAAAGATGTGCTGGACAAGGGACACACAAGTACAGAAGGAGAGAGGACCCTGCCCGCGAGGGCTCACAGTCTGCAGGGATGGGTGAGAATGCAATAGGAAAGGGTAGAGCTGGTCGTACGATGGTTGAGTACACTGAGGATCATTGCAGGTTGTAAGCTTGTCGGAATCCATAATGTTCTCCATTCCAGCCGAGAGCACTGCTGCTGCTACTGCTTTACAAAGCAGCTCTGTGCGTCGAGGCAGTGGAGACAGCTCTGCAACAAGAGGGAGCACAAGCAGCGCCTCTGCACAGGGCAAGACCAGTATGTTCCAAATGTGGCGAAGTTTTGTGACAGCGCCACCAATGTCTACACCATCCGAGACGGCTCCAGTCAGCAGGAGGCAACGTTTACGTAAGATGGTGACAGACGACATGTCTTGCCCTCTCAGTGTACTCCCAGATGGCTCTTCCCCATTCAAGTTTTGAGTCTCTAAGCTGGATACATGGCCAGAGCTTAGCCAGTATGCATTGGAGGTGCTGGCTTGCCCTGCTGGCAGTGTATTATCGGAGCGCGTCTTTTGTGCTTCAGGTGGTGTACTAACAGACCGTCGCATGCGACTATCCTCCGATAATGTAGACCGGCTTACTTTGCTGAAAATGAACAAGGCATGGATCACGCATGAATTTGCCTGTCCTGTTTCCGATTAAATAACTGGTTGGCAACGTTATACATGTATCCTGTTATGTTCATCTTTCTACCACCTGAACTGTACAGTCATGGCCAAAAGTTTTGATAATGACTAGGGTTGAGCATTCCGATACTGCAAATATCGGGTATCGGCCGATATTGGCTGTATCGGAATTCCGATCCGAGTTCCGATATTTTCGTCTTATCGGATACCGGAATTGGGATTGTCACTGTCACTGTCAGTGTCCGTCGGTCGGGTCTGTCAGGAGTCAGCGGCACTTACCTGGCAGAAGATCTCCGGCGGTCACGTCCTGGACTGCTTCATGGCCGCCATCTTCTTTCCCCGGCGGTCACATGCAGTTTCTCGCGATAACTGCAGTGACTGCTGGGTAATCCCGGCCGTAAAGCAGTCAGTCCGATGACGTCACCGCCGGGGAAGCAGGTAATCAGCTGTGCTGCGTTGCAATGACAGGCTCTGCCTGTCATTGCGATGTAGCAGAGCTGGATCGTCGTGGGACTATCGTTCTGGACTGCGTCGGACAGGTGGTATACTGTTGGTTTGTTTTTTTTCTTTTTTTACAGGAGATCGATGGCGTCGCAGGAATGAGAGAGTAATAAAATTAATGAAAACTGTGTTGTCTCTTTTATTTCATTAAAAGACTTTTTTCTTGCTTTGTCTTTTTTTTATGCATTTAATAACTTTGGGATTAATAATGGATCGGTGTCTTATTGACGCCTCTCCATTATTAACCGGGCTTATTGTCACTGTGCAATCAACGGTGACAATAACCCCTTATTACCCCGCTTGCCACCGCTACAGGGCAAGTGGGAAGAGCCGGGTAAAGTGCCACAATTGGCACATCTTTTGATGCGCCAAATGTGGGGCTGCTGTAGCCTGGTATTATCAGGCTGTTGAGGGCCAAAATCCATGGGCCTTGACAGTCTTTTAATACCAGGCCGCAGCAGTCTGCATTTTACTTGGCTGGTTAACAAAAATAGGGGGGATCCCCACGCCGTTTTTTTTTTTGAGGGGATCCCCTATTTTTGTTAACCAGCCAAGCTAAGCAGACTGCTGTGGCCTGGTATTATCAGGCTTGCAAGGTCCATGGATATTGGATCCTTACCAGCCTGAAAAACCAGGCCTCAGCAGTCTGCTTCATCTGGCTGGTTAACAAAAATAGGGGGGACCCCATGCCAATTTTTTTCGAGGGGATCCCCTATTTTTGTTAATCAGCCAAGATATGCAGACTGCTGTGGCCTGGTATTATCAGGCTGGCAAGGTCCATGGATCTTGGCTCCTTAACAGCCTGAAAATCCAGGCCTCAGCGGTCTGCTTCATCTGGCTGGTTAACAAAAATAGGGGGGACCCCACACCAATTTTTTTCGAGGGGATCCCTATTTTTGTTAATCAGCCAAGATATGCAGACTGCTGTGGCCTAGTATTATCAGGCTGGCAAGGTCCATGGATCTTGGCTCCTTAACAGCCTGAAAATCCAGGCCTCAGCGGTCTGCTTCATCTGGCTGGTTAACAAAAATAGGGGGGACCCCACGCCATTTTTTTTTCGAAGGGAACCCCTATTTTTGTTAATCAGTTCCCTCTGACGTCACTGATTGTGTCCCTGGCTGACCTGAAGTGAAAGTGGAAAGCAATCAATTAAGCTTTCCACTTAAGGGCCCGTCTCACATAGCGATATCGCTACCAAGATCGCTGCTGAGTCACTAGTTTTGTGACGCAGCAGCGAGCTCACCAGCGATATCGCTGTGTGTGACATTCAGCGACGATCAGCCCCCTGCCGGGTATCGCTGATCGTCGCTGAAATGTCAGGACCTTTTTTTGATCGCTGGTTTCCCGCTGACAGGCACGCATCGCTGCGTGTGACAGGCGGGAGACCAGCGATCCGCTGGTAACCAAGGTACACAGCGGGTTTCCAGGCGCGGGGCTGTGCCTAGAAACCCGCTGTGTACCTTGGATACCAGCGCCCTGATGCAGGGAGCTGGTATCCAAGGTACACAGCGGGTTTCCAAGCGCTGCGCGGTGCCTGGAAACCCGCTGTGTACCTTGGTTACCAGCGGATCGCTGGTCTCCCGCCTGTCACACGCAGCGATGCGTGCCTGTCAGAGGGAAACCAGCGATCAAATAAAGGTCCTGACATTTCTGCGACGATCAGCGATACCCGGCAGGGGGGCTGATCGTCGCTGAATGTCACACACATTGATATCGCTGGTGAGCTTGCTGCTGCGTCACAAAACTTGTGACTCAGCAGCGATCTCGGTAGCGATATCGCTATGTGAGACGGGCCCTTAAGCGATGTTACCCGCAGTGTCGCTGTCCCAGATCGCTGCCTGAGCTGCCTGTTTGGCAGCTCAGCAGCGATCATGTAGCGATACACCAGCGATCCTGACAAGTGCATATCGTTGTCGGGATCGCTGGTGTATCGTTATGTGACACCCAGCCTTTACTCTCCTGTCAGGCAGGAGAGGAACTCATTCATTTGGGGTTTACTGTGAGGCTGCAGCATTAGCTGCGGTCCCTGCAGTAAACATTAACCCTTTCTGAAGGATTACACCGTGGGACCTGACTGTGCATCGGATTGGTAAGAATAATCTTGCTTTATTATTTTATTTTTATTACAGGAAATGGTTTTAGCAGGTAAATAAAATATGGTCAAAAACTGTGTGATTATTTCATTAAACTTCTTTTTTATTAAAGTGTGTGTGTTTGATTTTTCTTTCATACAATAGGATTAATAATTGATAGTTGTCTAATTGACAGCTCTCAATTATTAACCTGGCTTAAAGTGACCTTTCAATTGCAAGGTCATTTTAACCCCTTATTAACCTATTCGCCACCGCTACAGGGCAATGGGAATAGACGGGCAAAGTGCCAGAAAGGGCAAATCTAATTAGAGATTTGCCCTTTCTGGGGTGTCTGGGGGCAGATGTTAAGTAGCCGGGGGGGGCCAAAAAAAATGGTCCCTCTCTGGGCTATTATTATCTGCCCCCACTCACTGGCTTTGTCTGTCTGGTTGCGAAAATAGGGCGGGAGCCCACGCATTTTTTTTCAGCAATTTTACACCTCATATATATATATATATATATAATATATACATGTCATTGAATTTGTGACACATATATATATATATTTATATTTGTAGTTCATACACTTCTACATAGTATAATAGCCGCTAATTCAATTGCCGGCTTTTGTGAAAATGCAGAACCCGACATGAAATGACACTTGGTGTACATAGGGTTAACCATGTCTTTTCATGTCCTTTGCTATCTAATTTGCACAAACAATTAAATCAGACTATGTGTGCAAAATTTCACACCTGTAGGGGTTAATTAAAGGTGTAAATTCGTAGCAAAAAAGTCCGGTTTTTTTACAACGAATTTACACCTTTAATTAACCCCTACAGGTGTGAAATTTTGCACACATAGTCTGATTTAATTGTTTGTGCAAATCAGATAGCAAACGACATGAAAAGACATGGTTAACCCTATGTACACCAAGTGTCATTTCATGTCGGGTGCTTCTGTCTTTTCACTGAAGCCGGCTTTACCCGGCAATTGAATCAAAGGATATTTTACTATGTAGAAGTGTATAAACTATACATATATGTATATATATATGTCACAATGACATGTATATATATATATATATATGTATTCTATGTGTGTATATTTAGTGTTTACAAGGAAAGAATGGGGTTTTTTTAGTTGCGATATTTTGTTCCCATAGACTTACATGGGACTTCCGGTATCGGTATCGGGTATCGCCGATTTTTTAGTGATATCGGCGATACCATTCCGATTCCGATACTTTAGGATATCGGAAAGTATCGCTCAACTCTAATAATGACACAAATATGATATTTTCACATGATCTGCTGCCCTCTGGTTTTTATGTGTGTTTGACAGATTTTTTTATCACAGACAGAAATATAATTGCAAACATATGAGTAACAAAAGCTTATATTGACAGTTAGAATGAGTTAATGCAGCAAGTCTAATTTTGCAGTGTTGACCCTTCTTCTTCAGGACCTCTGCAATTCTCCCTGGCATGCTCTCAATCAAATTCTGGACCAAATCCTGGCTGATAGCAGTCCATTCTTGCACAATCAATGCTTTCATTTTGTCAGAATTTTTAATTTTTTGTTTGTCCACCCATCTCTTGATGATTGACCACAAGTTCTCAATGGGATTAAGATCTGGGGAGTTTCCAGCCCATGGACCCAAAATCTCTATGTTTTGTTCCCTGAGCCATTTTGTCACTCCATAACTTAGGCAAATCAAACTCACATCATGCCTCAAAAGCTGCAATGTTGGAAGTGCATAATGTGGGTTGAACTTTGACAACAGCTGCAGTGCGAATGTTTGCCTTCATTGTTCTTGGCTTTTAAATAAAAGCATACAAGTAAATATAATAATACCTGAAAACCTCAGACTACAGTGAACACTTCACACAACTGTTCAATAGCTGTGAAAGCCCTCTTTGTGTAATTCTATATTCTTTGCAACCAATGTATTGGATACGGATGGAAGCATGTCACACTAATAGATTTTAATTATTTGAAATTGAATGTAGCAGCACCAATTTTAGAAAAATGACAAGGATGAGCCAGGGACAGACACTCAGCAGAGTACACGCAGCGGTGGTTGAAGTAAGTGGAGCGGGATCTACACTCCTACCAAAAATGTAAACCTCAGACTAGAGTGAACACTGAACACAACTGTTCACTTGCTGTGAAAGGCCTTTTTGTGGACTTCTATTATGTTTGCAAGCAATGTATTGTATTTTGATGGAAGAGCGTCACACTAATAGATTTTAGTAAATTTAAAATAGAATAAAGCAGCACCAATTTTAGAAAAATGACAAGGATGAGCCAGTGACAGACACTCAGCAGAGTACACGCAGCGATGGTTGAAGTAAGTGGAGCGGGATCTACACTCCTACCAAAAATTTAAACCTCAGACTAGAGTGAACACTGAACACAACTGTTCACTTGCTGTGAAAGGCCTTTTTGTGGACTTCTATTATGTTTGCAAGCAATGTATTGTATTTTGATGGAAGAGCGTCACACTAATAGATTTTAGTAAATTTAAAATAGAATAAAGCAGCACCAATTTTAGAAAAATGACAAGGATGAGCCAGTGACAGACGCTCAGCAGAGTCCACGCAGCATTAGTTGAAGAAGTAACTGGAGCGTGATCTGCACTCAAAAAAAAAAAAAAAAAACTCACAGACTGCAGTGAATACTGAAACACAACTGTTCACTATCTGTGAAAGGCTCCTTTGTGTACTTCTATAGTGTTTGCAAGCATCATGCGACAAATGCAGTATGCAACAAAAGTGATTGTGGTTCTGATGCTGTATTCCTTTACTGAAAGTGGTTCTGGTAACATATTCCTGTTCTAATGGTGATTCTGTAAAGTATTCTTGTTCTTATAGTGGTTCTGGTGACAAAATCATGTAGTCTTAGTTTTCCTGGTGCTGTATTCACATAATACTGATGTCTCTGGTATTGTTTTCATGTAGTAATTATCCTTATGATGATGTATTCATCACAAGAACTTTATGAGTACATAAAACCAAAATTATCATCACTACATAAATAGAACACCAGAGCCATTAACAGTACATGAACACAGCATCAGAACCATCATCAGTGAATATATAGGTCCCTAGAACCACCATCAGTACATGAATACATCACCAGAACCATCATCAGTAAATAAATACATCACAATACCATCTGCAGCACAAAAATATGTTTCCAGAACCACCATAATTACCTCATCAGAGCCCACCATTAGTTCATGAATACATCACCAGAATCAGCATAAGTACTTGAATTGTCAAGTCAGCCTCATGTACAATTGTAATGCATGAACCTACAACTCCCAATATGTCTTTAACAATGGTAAGGAGATACTGGGAGTTGATGTTAACAGCCATCATCAAACTGCAGTCCATACAGGAACCACAGTACTGATGATATACACTGAGTAGGGTTTCAATCCGTAATAGCAGCTAGATGAAAACTCATCACTCAGGAGGATGAAGTGAAATAAAACAACAAATAAATCCAGAATGTAACTCCAGAAAATTGACATTTTCGTCCTGTATGCAGACCTTTATCAGAAAGATGCGTATTACTATGGGTGAAGTAAATGAGCCATATAAGTAGCACTATGAGAATTGCAACCATCGTTGCATGCTGTGTGATCATAAAGTTAATCATTTTCTGAAGCTACCATAGACACTGTTTTCTTTCACTTTCATCCTTCTGAGTGCCAAGTTTTCATCTATCTACAGCATTGATGATGAGACAGTCAGTATCACAAATAAAAATCTACATTCAGATATCTTAAAGGTGACATCTTCTGATTGTAGGATTCCCTTTCTTTTATTTGTAGTGCTGCAGTGTTCACACCGTGCAGCAATGAGGCAGTGACCCAGGAAAGTTCACAGCAAATGTATTTAATGTCCAAACAACTCACGAAATGAACAGCACACAGTATCCCCCGGATCACAGCTGGGGCTTCACAACAGTCTGTATATAAAGACTGGTTGCCGAGGGCGACTGCACCACCGTATCATGCTGCAGGGTATCATGTGTTCGCTGCTCTTGGCTCTGTGTTACTTCCCACACAAGCTGGAGATTGCAGAGCCACCTGCTCTGCCGCTTGCAAACAAAACACTGACATACCCAACCCTTTGCTGCAGGGTTTTTAAATGGAATCTGTGGCCATGGGCCACTTGTAAAACCCGGTCTGGAGGGAGAGAACTTCCCCACTACCATCCTGTAGTTCGCTCCAAAAATAAAAGCCCTTAATGGGTTTTCCTAAACATTGCCTCGGTCAAATAACTTGACCGGTCCACACTAAGTTTTATTTTGCAGTGCAGCCACAGCTATGCCTGTGACTGCAATGCACTCCAGTGGGTTTATAATACTCTTCTATGAACATCCTAGGGGATACATAGTGTCCCTCGCATGTAATACCTGTCACTGCCTCACACTTCTCCATCTGGTCCAGACTCCATGAAGACTTTTCTCATTTACAGCTTTTCTCTGCAGACTCCATATTCTCTCATCTTCTTCAGCACATCCCCACATCATGCTCTTAAAAATAAGAGTGTTATTAAAATGCTTCTGAGCAAAAATATCTGGCCATGCTAAGCCATAAATAAGTCTCCTAAGGTGCATGACTTCCACACTGTCCACCTTAATGAAAGAAAACCACCCCATTGTCTGCCATTATCATCTATAACTGCCACACCGTCCATCCTTATGAACCAAGGGCTCTACCATGGCTGTCCCCTCCCATTGTGTTCACTTATATTCTCTATATCGGCACACTGTTCCCCCACCATGCTAACCTCTCTCCATACTTTGACCTCATTAAAAGTTGCCCCCCTTTCCATATCCATTCTGTGCCCACTCATATTGCCCACCACATTTTCCTCTCCAAACTGTACCCCCTCCTCACACTGTCCACCTACATGGTATGATCACCACAGCGTCCACACAGTATGATATGCAAACAGTCCCCCTAAACAGTTTGATGTCCACTACAACCCCCTTTATATAGTATGCTGGTCACCACAGCATTCTATACAGTATTATGACTCATCAGTGTCCGATACAGTATAATGGGCCTAGAGTATCCCACACAGTATGAAATCCATCACAGCCATCCTGTATACATCTACCACAGAACCCTATACAGTATGGTCACCATAGCTCAGTATACATTATAATGTTTCCCAAAGCCCCACATATAGTATGTCCTCACACCGCAGGTATAATTCCCACCACAGACCCCCATGTAATATGGTGTCCCCACAGTCACCCATTCTGTGGCCAAATAATATAAGAAAATTTAAAAAGGCTTATACTCACCTAATCCAGGCCCTCATCCACCATTCTGCCATCTCCTCTTCTATCTGGAACAGTATTTGCTGCTGTACGAACTGATGCAGTGATTTCATTGCGCTGTCCTATGTCTGATGTCCCCAAAAAATGAACACCACAAAACAGAGTGATAACTCTCTAAGTACAGAGAAAGCATAAATTAGATGTCACCGGCAGTCCTATGTAACACCACAGATAACTCATAGATAAATCTCTTAGAAATGAAAATATCTACTAAATTATCTGTACTGCTATCACTGTGATCAGGTACTGACTGGGGCTGAAATTCAGCCCTGGCATTTGAAATCACACAGGCCCATGCTGTCCCCATCACCAGATGGGATATATTACCCTGGATTGAAAATAGCAAGATTTACTACAAGACAAATATTTCTAATGACACTCATGGCCTGCTGGGGTAAGTAACTTTGTGCTAAGTCACAACTCTTAACAATATGGGTGTCTTGAGAACAACGATTCTGTTAACAACGTAGCAGACAAAGCAGCCCATAACCAGACAGGCCCTCTTGGCATTTGCCAGATGGCCAGTCTGGCCCTGACTGTGATATTGATGGTGTTACATAGGACTGAATGTGACATATAGTACATTATCTGTACTATGTAACACCACAAATATCATCATTACCGTATTTTTCGGACTATAAGACGCACCGGACTATAAGACGCACCCAAGTTTTAGAGGTGGAAAATTGGGAAAAATATATTTGAAGCAAAAAATGTGGTAAAATATTTAATAACATAAATAACATACTATTATATGTGGTGTTATTATATATAAAAGCATGTTATTATGTAGGAAGCTACGGGTAGGAGATGGTGCTGCGGGACCAGTGTGGTGTCTATAAACTACTATGTGAAGACGCTGGAGGGTGAGTATAAGGCCGGGGTCACACATGCGAGAAATTTGCACGATTTTTGTGCGAATCTCTCTCGTGAACACCAGGCACTGCCGCTGGCACTCAGACTGGAGCGTGCAGCTGCATAGAAATACATGCAGCATAGAAATACATGCAGCCGCACGCTCCGGTCCGAGTGCCGGCGGCAGTGCCGGGTGTTCATGCGAGAGATTCGCACAAAAATTGTGCAAATTTCTCGCATGTGTGACCATGGCCTAAGAATGGGGGCACAGGGCTTATATTTAAAGCCACACTCCAGCACTGATAACACTGGAGTGCTGCTTTAAGATCCCATGGGAGAACTATAACTCCCAGCATGTCCTGCAGATCCTATGGCATGCTGAGAGTTATAGTCCACCACAGGATGGCAGAGTGCTTTTTAATGTGCTGTCATAACCTTTTAATTATTTTTTTCTTGTACAGTGTGTCTGAAGGACCTGTGATGACATCATAAAGAGGCAGGGCTTTGTGTGGTCATGTGATGCTCCAGCCTGCCCTCTTCATGACCTCATCACACAGGTCCTCCACAGGAGCATTCAGCATGGCATCAGCACAGCCCCCAGGCTGTCAGGTATGCGATGCCTCCTGCTGCACTCTGCTCCTGCCGCCTCCTTCTACTTCCCACACACAGATCCCCAGCTGCTGCAGGAATCAGGCGCTGGGGAACCATGTGGCTCTGTCATTTGCTGCTCCCCGCTCACTGCTCAGCTGATAGGTGGGCGGGGAAGCGGCTAATTAATATTCACTGCACTTAAGTATCGGGACCAGTGGTTTCCCCAGCGCTGGATTCCTGCAGTGGAGGGGATATTTTCCTGTCTCCTGCGATCCCACTCCACCGCTGCCTCCTGCCCCACATGTTACATTCCGACCATAAGATGCACCCACACTTTCCTCCCAAATTTGGAGGAAAAAAAGTGCGTCTTATGGTCCGAAAAATACGGTATGTTAACTGGTTGTGGGGATAGGATTAGGGGTCAGTCCCAGCCTGGATTCATCTCAAAGGTAATAACTAGAGTTGAGCGAAAAAGGTCGGTCAGATTAAAAAATCACCGACTTTCGCCAAAGTTGGGTTTCGCCGAGCGAAACCCGACCATAGCGTGAAGTCGGCCATGCGGTCGTCGACCTGAGCGCCAAAGTCGGTTTTCCCATAATGCTTGCAGGCGCCTTTTCTCAGCCAATGAGCAAGGACGTACACTGTGGGTAACGAGATGACATGGGCAGCGGCCACCACCATCTTAGAGAAGGGCATTGCAGTGATTGGCTTGCTTTGTGTGGCGTCACAGTGGCTATAAAAGCCCTCACCACCGATCGCCATTTTACTTCTGCCGATCTTAGCATAGAGAGAGGTTGCTGCCTCTGGTTCTCAGTAGGGAGAGAGTTAGGCAGGAAAGAAAAGTGATTCTGTGCTTGTGCTGATAGCGATTGTGCTGTACAGTTAAGGGTATGCCACACTAAACAACATCGCTAACGGGATCGCTAAAAAACGTCACTATTTAGCGATCCCGTTAGCGATGTTGTTGTGTGCGGCATGCAGCAACGACGTGGCCCCTGCTGTGATCTCGTCCGTCGTCCTGATCGTTCCGGACCCTATTCTGATCGTCGGCGTCCCGCTGGGTAAGTATAGATCGCTGAGTGTGGCACCTTTTTTAGCGATTTAGCGGTACTTTTGTACCGCTAAAGTCGTTAAGGAGATCGCTAACCGCGATAGCATCCTTAACGACATCGCTAAATGTGGCCGACACTAGCGATATTTAAACGATCCCGCTAGCGATCTCATTAGTATGCGACGCTAACGAGATCGTTAGCGGGATCGAGTAGTGTGGCAGTACCTTTAGTGTGCAGTGACAGGGGAGGATTTTGTTGTGTGCAGCAGCACTGGTTATTAGGCTGCCTGCCAGTGACAGGGGAGGATTTTCTTGTATGCAGCAGCAGAGCTGATTAATAGGCTAACAAGGCTTATCTTCTACTGTAGATCTGAAGCTAAAGCTTCAAAGACACTACAGGAGTTTTAATCAAGCAACCAAGATGTGAACACTTAATCTAAAGAGTAAATTAACTACATAGAAATAAGGTCACCATAAAAAAATGTTAATCAATAGTACAAAATTTATTAGAAAAATACTTACAATATATTTAATAGATCATTACAATAATTGTGAGAGCTGACACATGGCATGAGACAAGAACAACTGGGACTACAGAATAGGAGCATAAACCTACTGGGGTTCAGTGGAAAAACAGTACAAAATGACTGGCTTGCTAATACACAATTCCATATAGTAAAACAACAAGATCAATGAATAAAAAAAACCCAGACATCAATCCTATCCTAACAGTATTTTATAATGCCAAAAATATACAGCATATCGGATAGTCAGGTTAAATGGTAATGTGGTTACCACAAAAAGTTAATGTAAAGCAATTAGCCTATTCTCATTTGATGAGTGGCAACCTGTGCTATAATGCAAAAAGCCCCTTTAGAGAAGGGGAGAAGGTATACCTGAAGTCATGTTGTTAGCAGGTGAAGGTCGGTGCCCCTATAGGAGTCCCACTCTGCTGCCTCGACGCACGTTTCGCCCAAAACAGCTTTGTCAGGAGGCATGACTTGATGATAACATAGGTGTCTTATATAGCAGATGAGGATAGGACGATATGGAACAGCTGAGGAAAAGCGCAGCCAGTATATGTTAGCCTTAAGGGTATGCCACACTAAACGAGATCGCAAACGAGATCACTAAAACGTCACTATTTTGCAATCTCGTTAGCGACCTCGTTGTGTGTGGCATGTAGCAACGATGTGGCCCCTGCTGTGATGTCGCTGATCGTTCACTAGAGTTCTGGACCGTTTTTTGATCGTTGGCGTCCCACTGGTGAGCCTGAATCGCTGTGTTTGGCACCTTTTGCGAACGACGAGCAAACTCGTTTGTGACGCATATGACTGTTTTGCGTCACGGAGTGGATCGCAATATCTGTAAGTTCTCTTTTGCATCACAGAGAGGATCGCAGAAGTTGCAAAGCAGGCTAGCAGGACGCAGAGAGCAGGAGCGATGCTGGAAATTCCTATGAATCAGAAGTGCTCAGTACATGCTAATGACGTCCTAACGACCGCCAAAGTCGTTAAAGAGATCGCTGACTGCTGATGAGTCATTTTTGAGATCTCCTGTTTGGCAGCTACTAGCGACCTAAAAGAGATCACAAAAACGATCTCGTTAGCTTGCGTCGTTATCGAGATTGCTAACGAGATCGCTAAGTGTGGCAGTACCTTTAGGGTGTCATCCTAGGCTGCAATCAACATGCAGTCCTGTACAGCTGCACAGATGTATAATTAATTACCATAGATGAAAGGTGCTTGCTATAGCATGTAAACGCTGGGTACATCAGTCGGCGCGTGTAGCCATGATGCCACACCCCCGATGCTGACATAGGCGGTCGGCACCCCATGTGACCGGGGGGAGGATGTGACATCATCCCCTGGGTCTCAGAGGTAACCAAGACCCCCAGCCCAGACATCGGACCACAGCAGCCCACTGGCATGACTCGTCTGGATGGAGCTACCAGCTACAAGCAGCACTCCTGAAAATAAGGCACAATGTGTACAGGTTCTAGCCCAAATAAGCCTAAACAAAAAGCGTCTCAGTACCTATCATAATCTTGGTCATCTATTACAGTGGGCATACAAAACAAGACATATAAAAAATCAGCATATGAGAAGTTTCTTACATACGTCTTGATTCACATTTATGCACAAGTACATAATTATTTATCTTAGATGAAAGGTAAAGGAGCTTGCTATAGCATATGAATGCTGGGTACATCAGTCGGCGCGTGTAGCCGTGATGCCACGCCCCCGGCACCAACATAGGCGGTCGGCACCCCATGTAATCAGGAGGAGGACGTGTTGTCATCCCCCGGGTCACCTAGGCAACCAAGGCGCCCAGTCCAGATACCGAACCGCAGCAGCGCACTGGCAAGACGCGTCTGGATGGAACTACCAGCTACAAACAGCGCTCTTAAAAATAGAACACAATGTCAGGGACTGACAGGAATTTGAAACATCACTTGTCCCCTACTCTATCCATCACGTGGAGGAGATCGCGTAATTTGAGCGATATGCTGACCAAAAGTCACTATGTTCCGCCTAGAGCGAGTCCTTTCCTTTTTGGTAGTAAGGGACCACCATGGGGATCTCTTCCCTGATGTTCTTGCTCCATATGCAAATTTATTCCAAGAAGCACACAATTTTTGAATGACAAGGGTGATAGGACATATAATATTGTCCATTACATCACCTGTAATACAGAGTCTGTTAATATCACCTCACGTGCCCCTGTGGTTTGATATATATTGGTTTGACAACTAGAGCCTTAAGGCCGGGATCACACACGCGAGTAAATTGTCCGACACTCACATGTGAAATCCCAGCTCTGGCGCCGGCACTCGGGAGTGGAGCGAGCGGCAGCATAGACATACATGCAGCTGCTCACTCCACTCCCGAGTGCCGGCGCCAGAGCTGGGATTTCACATGTGAGTGTCGGACGATTTACTCGCATGTGTGATCCCGGCCTAAAGGTCAGAATTCAGGAGCATGTGAGGGATATAATCAATGCTAAGAAAGAACAAGACCTCGATAAACTCAAGAATGTCCCTAGACATTTTTATGAGTACCATGATTGTACCCCCAAAGGGCTTAAGGTGTATGGGATCGATCATGTTTACATGGTTACAAGAGGAGGTGATCTTAAGCGTAAACTGTTGCAATTAGAAACAAAGTGGATGGTCACACTCAATACAGTTAGCCCACATGGGTTCAATGAATTTATTAGCTTCAAGTCTTTTCTGTAACTCAGCCTTTTTTAGGGTTCTTTGTATTTTAAGTGTATATTAGTGATTAGAGTTGAGCGATACTTTCCAATATCCAAAAGTATCGGAATCGGAATGGTATCGCCGATACCCAAAAAATATCGGCGATACCCGATACCGATACCGGAAGTCCAATGTAAGTCTATGGGAACAAAATATCGAAATTAAAAAAAACCCCATTCTTGCCTTGTAGGTTAATTGTACATGAAGGAAAACAACAAAGAGTAATGTAGAATGTATTGGGGAGGTTGAGGAGACATTAAAGGCATAGATGTTTAACCCAATCCAATGGAATAGCATTAATTTTTTTTTTTTAGGAAATACGTTCGGATTGACGAAGAAATTGACAATGTTGTTAACCTTTTTTCTATTTTGGCAAATATGTATGTTTCACAACTTCCATGCTCTTCACCTTTTTAACTTTTGCCACACTTTCTCCTTCATAATCTTCAGCAGCATCATCTTTGTCATCAAATTATTCTTCATCTTCACCTTCTTTATCTTCTTCTAAAACTTCTTGCTTTTCATCTTTTTGTTAACATTACTCATATTGTTCTTTTTAAACTATTATTCTTCTTCATATTATAGTCCTTCATCTTCTTCATCATATTCTTATTTGTGACATAGATTCCTGTACTTGTAATCTGTAAAAGTATGATTTTTTCATCGTTCCGTTCTTGCTGCCACAAAAGATTTAAATTACAACAGTATTTGTCCGTGTTCAGTTTAGCCTGCAGCATCAGGCATTTACCAGGGGCACCACGAGGAGGAACGGACTCACCCCCATACACTGCTTAGTCTTCTTCTGCTTATAATTTAGAGCATATATTTTGCTCTTCATTTTGGTCTTATACTTCATGTTCTTCTGCTTTTAGATCTTCTGCTTATTGTTCTTGTGTCTCTTGTTCTGTATCTTGTATTTGTAGCACAACCTTGTACCAGCTGATGTTACTGGGACACGGTTACTAAGCAGGAGGTACCTGTGCTCCAAAGCACAACCAAGGACCAGCAGACGTTGCTGGAACTCGGATACCGAGATGGAGGCACCTAGGCCAAAGGCACTGCGGAGAACCAGTTGACGGTACTGGAACCCGGACGGGTAGCAGAAGGTACAAGAGCCAATGCAAGTAACGAGGACCAGCTGACTGTGCTGGAACCTGGAGGGGCAGCAGAAGGAAAAGAGCCAATGGCACAACCGAGGACCAGCTGACGTTACTGGGACACGGTTACTAAGAAGGAGGTACCTGTGCTCCAAAGCACTACCAAGGACAAGCAGACATTGCAGGAACTCGGATACCGAGATGGAGGCACCTAGGCCAAAGGCACTGCGGAGAACCAGTTGACGACACTGGAACCCCGACGGGTAGCAGAAGGTACAAGAGCCAATGCAAGTAACGAGGACCAGCTGACTGTGCTGGAACCCGGAGGGGCAGCAGAAAGAAAAGAGCCAATGGCACAACCGAGGACCAGCTGACGTTACTGGGACACGGTTACTAAGCAGGAGGTACCTGTGCTCCAAAGCACTACCAAGGACAAGCAGACATTGCAGGAACTCGGATACCGAGATGGAGGCACCTAGGCCAAAGGCACTGCGGAGAACCAGTTGACGACACTGGAACCCCGACGGGTAGCAGAAGGTACAAGAGCCAATGCAAGTAACGAGGACCAGCTGACTGTGCTGGAACCCGGAGGGGCAGCAGAAGGAAAAGAGCCAATGGCACAACCGAGGACCAGCTGACGTTACTGGGACACGGTTACTAAGCAGGAGGTACCTGTGCTCCAAAGCACTACCAAGGACAAGCAGACATTGCAGGAGCTCGGATACCGAGATGGAGGCACCTAGGCCAAAGGCACTGTGGAGAACCAGCTGACGGTACTGGAACCCTGACGGGTACCATAAGGCACCCATAAAAATGTAAGTTGACAGGCCGCAAGCCGTCTGCAGTTACCAAATCACACAGTCCTACAGTGGGTGCTTGTCCTATTTTCACAACGGAAAGAGCCTTTATTTACATATCCCACAGCACACATAGGAATCACCTAAACTGCAGGCACCATAGAGTCGGATAACCGGAATGCAACATGACAGGACAACTTATTGGAGGCTAATTTACGTTGGCACTGCCAGGAAACAGCTGTGGTGCTGTAACCAGGGTAGGCATGAGTCAGTACCCGTGCCAATTACTTCCGAGCAACAACTGGCGGTGTTGGAGCCCGGGATGAGAGGAGGACAGGGTGGAGGCAGCATGACTTTTTGGCGTACACACAGCAGGGGAACAGCTGACATTACTGAACCCCAGTAACACAGGAGCAAGTGTTGACTGTGATAACAGCACTTCCGAGCGTTCCTTTATGTGCACTTTAGTAGGAGGTCGGCGTACCCCCCTGCTGCGGGAAGAACAAATTGAAGCCGTTGTTGCTTGGATGGCAGCCAATGCATCGACTTCAATTGCTTCCACCTCCTCTCAGGAACACAGCACTGTTGATCAACCATCTGTCTCTTCACCGCCTGCCAAATTGCCCAGTCAGTCAGAGAGTTCTGTACAGGAGCCAGCTGAGTCTCTGCTTCTGTTCTCAGAATCTGTTGGTTTGCAAACAGGGGCACAGCCAAGCAGCATTCTGGAATGTGAAGAAGAGGGAGTATGCAGTGATGCGCAACAGCTGTGTCTCTCTGAATCTGAAGAGGCGGGTGAGACAGTGCCGATGGTCAGCACACCGCAGAACGCATCTGATGATGATGAGACTCAGGTGCCAGTTTCTGTTGAGCATGGTGGTGGCCAGACCACCCAACAGCAGCAGGTGTTGGAAGAGGTTAGTGGAGATGATGAGGTCCAAGACCCAACATGGCGTGAGGAACAGGAAGGTGGTGGTAGCAGCTCTGAGGAAGCGATTGCCCCAACGGTACAAACAGGAGGGAGAGTTAGGCTGCATACTCTGTTGCCTGTAGCCTCCATTTTGGCACCTGTTCGGATTTCTCTTCCAAAAGTCTAAACGGACGCTCCCAGGACTTGCACTGCGTGGTCCTTTTTTCACACACTTGCAGATGATATTTGCTATGTCAAATGCAAGTTGTGTAATCAAAAAGTAAAAAGAGGTAAAGTGTCAGTAACCTCAATACCACAAATATGTGTAAACATGTGCGGAGAAAACACGTAGTTGAGTTACAAAGACACACTGAAGATGTACAGTCTATAGAGAATCACTGCACAAGTTTAACTGCATATGTCATGGTTAAATTTGAAATTTTTATTGCACACTTGATGTGAAAAAAGAAAATAGCTATGAGACTACTGACTGACGTTTTGGGCAACGCAGTCAGTTATCAAATAGTCGCTGGAAGAGATAGAAAAATTTACAGTCAATGACAATGTATAATATATACAATATATACATAGGGTGAAGAATATATATACATAGGAATTAGGCAACATGTTAAACATTTTGGTGATACTGTAGAACACGGAGAATTATCCCTCTAGGGTATGCGGGTGGATAATGTAGTTTTTTGTTGATTTTTGGGAGTGTGTAGAAAACAGGGGTGATGGGGTATTGAATATTAAGGAATGTCATAGTTTTACAGTCTATGGTGATCAATTAAAGATGTTTTGTCAGGATACGATCAATTTTTTGACAGATGTAAAATGTAGGGTCACAATTGAGTTGTCTGTAGGTTAGGTTAACTGACAGTTGTCTATGAATTTCGGCAATAGATTGGGTCTTATTCATAATAATGATAGCACCCCCCTTATCTGCTGGTTTAATAATAATGTTGGGGTTATCTTTCAGAGATTTTATGGCTTGTTTATCTGTGGGTGTCAGGTTGTGGCGTATCGGGTGTAGGCCCAATCTCGGCAAACCATCCACGAGCACAGGCTCTGAATGCTGGCATTGCAAAACTCCTGTCCCTTGAAATGCTGTCATTCAGGCTGGTGGAGACTGACAGTTTACGGAACTTAATGGCATTGGCAGTCCCACAATACAATGTGCCAAGCTGATTTTATTTCAGCAGGCAAGCCGTCCCTGGTCTGCAAAAGCATGTTCTTGAGGTTAAAATTAAACATGCGCTACTAAACTCCGTCAGTAGCAATGTCCACCTGACCACCGCTGCGTGGACCAGTACCCATGGCCAGGGACGATACCTTTCCCTTACTGCCCATTGGGTCAATGTTGTGGAGCCGGGTACAGATCTTGCGAGTGGCGCTGTACGTGTTCAGGCAACTACAAGGATTGCGGGAATCAAGTCTGTACACATTGACTCCTCCTTCTCCAGTTCCTCAGAAACATCGTTGCAGGAGCCGTCACGGTCTACCTCCACATGGACCCGTGAACGCTTAATAAGAATCTTTAGTTATATAGCGCCAACAGATTACGCAGCGCTTTACAGTTTAACAGTTTCCGAACACAAGTCATAAGTAACAACGTTACCAATACAATAATGAAAGCAATATAATCCGCACATGCTCGTGAGAGCTTACAATTTACAAATATGTGGGGGAGATACAAAGTACAGGTGTTTATATACAATGGTGTATTTAGAATGATGGCCCAGCCATTTTGAGGGAGTGAGGGATGGATGGAGATAGTGAATGGGCTACACACACACACTTACACATAGAATGACTTTGATTAGTGAATGTGATAGGCCGCTCTGAACAAATGTGTTTTGAGTGTGGAAGTAGGGCTGTTAATGGGGATGTTGAAGTCTCCAAGGATAAGGGTTGGTACTTCTGAGGAAACGAAAGTGCGGCAGCCAGGCAGAGAAGTGGTCAAGGAACTGTGTGGGCGAGCCTGGGGTCCGATATATTACCGCTACTCTGAGGGAGAGGGACGAAAGAGCCTGATGGTGTGGACCTAATAATTTGCAAAATCTTAATATAAAATTTACATGTTACATATTTACATCTAGTATAAAACATTTAACCATTAAGCCTACTTACAGAACAAGGAAGTGTAAAAAAACTTGTGCTTAAAAAAAAAGTGCAAATAAAATGTGAGAAGGGCAGTGTAACAAATAATTTAGGAAAAAGATAAACTAACATCAAGTGCTGTGTGCTGTGTAAGAGCCAGACACATTAACATTAAATCAGTCTGGAATAGCGGTGATTTTCTCCCCATAACCCGAGTAACATTCTGGGGAGAGGGGTGTAGAGTCAACGATCAGCAACTAGCTACGGTAGATCAAATACCTGAAAAAAAAAAAAAAGTTATTTAACATTCCTAAGATAAATTTTTTTTAAAACATAAAAACTATAATACACAGCAGGATCTTTAGTAAAAACCAGACTTACCACTGTAACCTCTTAATCCTTGCAAGCTTCAACACAACGTTGACAAGGTACACAGCAGGGGTGGTCGGTCTCCTAGACAACAAGCAAACTCCTTCATGTTGAGAGAGGCCACCATCTCCTTAGCTTTCTGGTACTTTTCTGTGGGAATGAGCTTGTCTCCAACCAGCCAGGAATATCCATTGAATGGCACACCATGGTTTGGTATTAGCACCCAGTACCAAAAGTGAAGCCAACCACAGTTCCCATTTCTCATGAACTTTATTTGATATACTGGCTGGCCAAACATTAGTTTCTCACAAAGGAGCTGAAGACCCTGAGTGGCAGTAGGTGCAAGTCTCTCCAGCATGACCTGTTTGTTAGATATTTGCCGTCTACACCTAAAGAACATCTGTAGAATCCGCCCTTTTCTCACCATGGAAACAACAAAAACCCTCACTGTAGCATTGATCCACTCCCGCCTGGACTACTGCAATGCTCTATTACTTGGCCTCCCCATTACTCGACTATCCCCTCTCCAGTCCATCCTTAATGCAGTAGCCAGGGTCATCCATCTGGCTAATCGGTACTCAGACGCGTCCGCTCTTCGCCAGTCCTTACACTGGCTGCCCATTCATTATAGGATCCAATTCAAAGTACTGGTTCTCACCCACAAAGCTCTCCACAGTGCAGCACCCCCCTACATCTCCTCCCTCATTTCTATCTATCGGCCTAACCGACTGCTGCGCTCTGCAAATGACTTTCGACTAACCTCTGCAGTAATCCGTACCTCCCACTCCCGACTCCAAGACTTCTCCCGCGCTGCGCAAATCCTCTGGAATGCTCTACCACAAGAAATTAGGACTATCCACAATTTGCCTGGTTTCAGGCGCTCCCTCAAAACACATTTGTTCAGAGTGGCCTATCACATTCAATAACCAAAGTCGTTCTATGTTTAAGTGTGTATGTGGAGCCCATTCACTATCTCCATCCATGCCTCACTCCCTCAAGATGGCTGGACCATCATTGGAAATGCACCATTATATATACACACCTGTACTTTGTATTTCCCCCACCTCATTGTAGATTGTAAGCTCTCACGAGCAGGGTCGGCTGATTTTGCTTTAATTATTGTATTGTTAACGTTGTTACCTATGACTTGTGTTTTGAAACTGTAAAGTGTAAAGCGCTGCGGAATATGTTGGCGCTATATAAATAAAGATTATTATTATTATTATCAGAGGGAGAAGAGGATTGGGCCTTGACAAGGTGCCCGATTGCATCTTAAGTCTTATTGAATGTTGGAGCCAGTCCACCGTATAAAAGCAGCCATAGAGTGTCCGGGTACCTGCTTGGATTTCGATCAAAATGAAGACTACTTTGATGTACATGTACACCAATTCGAGAAAAATGACAAGGATGAGGCAGTAAGACGCGCTCAGCAGAGTACAAGCAGCATTGCTTGAAGAAGTAACTTGAGCGTGATCAAAATTGAATAAATTAAAATCTCAGACTACAGTGAACACAACTCTTAGCTGTGAAAGGGCTTTTTGTGTCCTTCTACAGTGTTTTCAACCAATGTATTGGATACGGATGGAAGCACGTCACACTATAATTTCAATTGAATGGAGCAGCAAGAATTACACTAAAGAAAAAAAAAAAAGAGTGTGAGAGTGACATGTGCAGATGCCTACATACAGCGTTGTATGCCGAGCAAACTGCAGCGCGTCACCTGCACTCACACACACACCTTGCAGAGCTGTGAAAAAAACACTGCAAGGCAAAAGGAAGATGTACACAGCGGTTGGTAAAGTAGCCTGCCTAAAGCACAGTACACAAAATCGCAATCTCTAACTGTCCCTCAGAGTCAGCAGAGCAGCGTTCTGTCCCAAACTGAATTAACAGCACAGTGACGCTAAAATGGCGGCTTTATCCGGCAACAATACCTTCCTTGTGTCACGGTTAGGGTAGCGTGTGTCTATTATATGAGTGTCTGTAAAATGTAACGTTACGCAGACTTATTCTGCCCTTGGGACGCAAAAAATAAGACAGCAGTAATCATTTACTGTATAAAACTCCACCTATGCGCAACAAAACAAGCACGTTCCCTCTTACGGTTCCTGCGCTGACATGTGAGTAGGGAGTTTGGAGACGTTCCTGAATTTATCCCAGGTATCCAAACATATCAGGCCGATAGGAGAGCATTAAAACCACCCACGGTGGTGACTTAAATATGGTGAATCGAACCAGTGAAGAACTGTAGGTCGATGCGAATGAATGTGCGATCACATGACACACGTTTATAATAACCCTTGCTAGACACGAGTAACTTTGTAGACATTTGGACACACCTGAACCCAGATGGCAGTGAATATTCATTCTATTCGGCGCCACATGACTCTTGGTCCAGAATAGATTATATATTGCTAGCACAGGAGCTATTAAGGGGAGTGGAAGAGGCAGATGTGCACAACGTAGCTATATATGACCACGCGCCCGTATCAGTGACCCTGCCAGATATGGTGCAGATGGGGCCAAACCAAACTTGGCGCTTCCCGACCTATTTGTTAATGGATGAGAAGTTTCGACATCACGTGAAGCAATGGTGTTTTTAATATGTAAGGGATAATGGAGATACTAGGGATAGGCCAGAACATTTATGGGCAGCAGGGAAGGGAGTAATGCGCGGGAAACTAATAGGTTATCAGACAACGCTAAAAAAGAAGATCGCGACAAACTACTCGCAGGCTAGCAGGATATTACGCGATAGGTACACGGCAAACAAGACAAGTTCATCAACACAGGTTAAAAATAGATGTAAGCAGGCTAAGGCTGACTTACACGTATGGGTATATCGACGAGAGAGAAGCAGTAATAACAATTATAGAGCCGATGTATATCGTTATGGTAGCAAATGAGGGAGACTATTATCACGACTAGCGAAAGGAAATCACATTCGTCATCAACATATTACAGCGTTAACGAATAAACATGGGATCATGAACACAGACCCTCGAACCATAAACACCATTCTACAAGAATACTACTCAGACTTATATAAGGTGGAACATACCGATAGTGCGGAGGGTAACACCTTTGTAGATGGAATACGGTTACCATCCATCACAAACTATGAGCTTCTCCTTTTAAAAGAACAAATTGAGGTGACGGAAGTGACAGCGGCGATAAGTTACTTTAAATACGGGAAAGCTCCAGGACCTGATGGGTTTACAGCCAAATTATTTAAATTATTGAGTGAGGATATCCCATCCACATTGGTACGCACCTTCAATCATATATTGGAGACAGGAGGGTTGCCCAGCCATTCAAACATGTCACACATGAAGTTGCTACTAAAACCAAACAAACCTTCACAACTGCCTGGATCCTATCGTACATTCTCACTCATTGACCATTATATCAAGATTTTGTCCAGGATCATGGCAGATCTTTTGAGTAGCATTGTTCCTACGCTGATAGGGCGATCACAAGTGGCCTTTGTTAGCTACTTTGTTGGCTACTATCAGTCTCACTATGCATAACACATGTGTGCAGTGGGCAGTATTACCTTTGCCTTTGGTGGAGTAGGAAAACCCCTCTCCTATCGAAGTGTTAGTTGGGGAGATGGAAGATTTGACACCGGGACCTGAATTGTAATACTTAAATGTGACAGGTGACAAATTTGTTAAGGCGCAACTCCGGGGCCCCTACGTTGAGTCTAGCCCGTGAAAATGTACTGGTTGTCAATGGGGAACCCCAACACCCCGGGGCAGCTACAGTATTTAAACAATTAGAGCTGAAACAAGATTTGCTGTATCAGGTTTATAAATTACATGTTGAAATTTTTTAGCAATTGCTGCTACCGCAGTCATATCGGAGGTTGGTAATGGACTTAGCGCATGCGCATGTACTAGGGTGACATTTGTGCCAAAAGAAAACCCTACACAGAATTATACAACGGTTTTACTGGCTGGGGGTCTATCAAGAAGTTAAACAGTATTGTAACTCTTGTCGCATGCGCCAGGTACACAGTCCTCAGCCTCATTTAGTGAGTCCCTTGGTGCCATTAAAAATTTTAGAGGTCCAGTTTGAGAGAATACCCATGGATCTGGTGGAGCCGGTTAATAAATCAGCAAGGGGTCATCAACAGGGGCAATAAAAGGGGCACTGTGTGGGTCACCAGTTTTGAGCACACCCGAGTTCAAAAGAGAATTCATTGTCCAGACTGATGCGTCAGAGGTAGGTCTGGGTGCCGTGTTGTCTCAGGACTGGAGCTTAACGGGGAGGAGCATCCCATTAGTTTCCTGAGTCGAAAACTTACTCCATCAAAAAACAGAGACAGCATTGTAGAGAGAGAGTGCCTGGCGATAAAGTGGGCACTGGAGTCGTTGCGCTACTATTTGTTGGGGATAACATTTTGTTTTGTAAATGATCATTCCCCTGTGACTGGCAGTGTTGTAGCCCAGGGAGTAGAGTTCAGGTGGTAGAAAGATGAACATAACAGGAGACTTGGAAAACTTTGGCAAACAGTTATTTAATCTGAAAACGGACAGGCAAATTCAGGTGAGATCCATGCCTTGTTCATTTTCAGAAAAATAAGCCGGTCTACATTGTCTGAGGATAGTCGCATGCGACGGTCTGTTAGTACACCACCTGCAGCACTAAAGACGCGCTCAGATAATACACTGGCAGCAGGGCAAGCCAGCAACTCCAATGCATACCACATATCAAATACAAATATAACAGTAATAATAATATTATTAATAAAAAATGAAATTGCACACACAGTACACAGACACAGCTCATATGTGTGTATGAGAGAGTGTTTCTGTGTGTAGTTCATGCCTCTAGCCTAGAAGATCAGTCTTGCTAAAATCTTTAACACTGACCCCTGTTCTGTTCTTAAAATGGTGGATGCTGAACTGCTTCTCAGCCCCCTCATACACAATCATTATGTGGCACTGCTGGGCTCAGTCAGAGGCATCAGATTGAACTAGACTGTCCTGAGTCATTCTCAATAGAACATTTTGTTCAGCAGTTCATCTAGTTCATTTAGTTCAGAGGTCACATGATGCATTTCCTATCAGCTCCTCACAGGATAGGGTGGAGAAAAACTGAACTAAATGAACTAATCTTTTGAACTAATCTTTTCAGTGAACTAGTTCATGGTGAACTAATCACCAAAATTAACTAGATTTCCCATCACTATGGTGTACACCTTGGTGGCGCTGTCACAAAACTTCGCCACATTTGTAACATACAGCTCTTGCCCTGTGCAGAGGCGCTGCTTGTGCTCCCTCTTGTTGCAGAGGTATCTACAATGCCTCGACGCACAGAGCTGCTTTGTAAAGCAGTAGCAGCAGCAGCGCTCTCGGCTTGAATGGAGAACATTATGGATTTCAACAGTGTGTCTTGGTCCTCCAGCATTTTACGGTCCCGGTTCAACGGTGTGATGAGGCTTTGTAAGTTGTCCCGGTAACGAGGGTCTAGGAGGGTGTACACCAAATAATCTGACGTGGTGAGAATGTGGCCGATGCGGCGGTCGTTTCTCAGGCAGTGCAGCATGAAATCAACCATGTGCTGCAGACTCACAACTGGCCAACAAACGCTGTCCTCTGGAAGAGCGTCACACTAATAGATTTTTGTAAATTTTAAATAGAAGAAAGCAGCAGCAATTTTTGAAAAATTACAAGGATGAGCCAGTGACAGACACTCAGCAGTACACGCTGCGGTGGTTGAAGTAAGTGGAGCGGGATCTACACTCCTACAAAAAAATTAAACCTCAGACTAGAGTGAACACTGAAACACAACTGTTCACTTGCTGTGAAAGGCCTTTTTGTGGACTTCTATTATGTTTGCAAGCAATGTATTGTATTTTGATGGAAGAGCGTCACACTAATAGATTTTTGTAAATTTTAAATAGAAGAAAGCAGCAGCAATTTTTGAAAAATTACAAGGATGAGCCAGTGACAGACACTCAGCAGAGTACACGCTGCGTTGGTTGAAGTAAGTGGAGCGGGGTCTACACTCCTACAAAAAAATTAAACCTCAGACTAGAGTGAACACTGAAACACAACTGTTCACTTGCTGTGAAAGGCCTTTTTGTGGACTTCTATTATGTTTGCAAGCAATGTATTGTATTTTGATGGAAGAGCGTCACACTAATAGATTTTTGTAAATTTTAAATAGAAGAAAGCAGCAGCAATTTTTGAAAAATTACAAGGATGAGCCAGTGACAGACACTCAGCAGAGTACACGCTGCGGTGGTTGAAGTAAGTGGAGCGGGATCTACACTCCTACAAAAAAATTAAACCTCAGACTAGAGTGAACACTGAAACACAACTGTTCACTTGCTGTGAAAAGCCTTTTTGTGGACTTCTATTATGTTTGCAAGCAATGTATTGTATTTTGATGGAAGAGCGTCACACTAATAGATTTTTGTAAATTTTAAATAGAAGAAAGCAGCAGCAATTTTTGAAAAATTACAAGGATGAGCCAGTGACAGACGCTCAGCAGAGTACACGCAGCATTAGTTGAAGTAACTGGAGCGTGATCTGCACTCCAAAAAAAAAAAAAAAATCACAGACTGCAGTGAACACTGAAACACAACTGTTCACTTGCTGTGAAAGGCTCATTTGTGGACTTCTATAGTGTTTGCAACCAAGGTATTGTATACGGATGGAAGCACGTCACACTATTATTTCAATTGCATGGAGCAGCAAGAATTACACTGAAGAAAAAAAAAAGTCTGTCAGTGACACGTGCAGATGCCTACAGACAGCGTTGCATACAGAGCAAACTGCAGCGTCACCTGCACTCACACACACCTTGCAGAGCTGTTAAAACAACACTGCAGGCAAAAGGAAGCTTTACACAGCCGGTGGTAAACTAGCCTGCCTAAAGCACAGTACACTAAATCGCAATCTCTAACTGTCCCTCAGAGTCAGCAGAGCAGCGTTCTTTCCCTAACTGAATTCACAGCACAGTGACGCTAAAATGGCGGCGGCGCCTTTTATAGTGCATTCTGACATCATTTCAGCATCCAATCACAGCCATGCCATTAGTTAACATGACCGCAGCAGTACAGGATGTGCCCACACTTCGTAGGATTCCTCATTGGCTGACTAAAATCACAGTGCCTCTCAAAGAATTATGGGAACTTCCGATTCCGGTATACGATATATGGAAAATATCGGAACTAAGTATCGGAATTCCGATACAGCGAATATCGGCCGATACCCGATACTTGCGGTATCGGAATGCTCAACACTATTAGTGATTAGGGTTGAGCATTCCGATACTGCAAATATCGGGTATCGGCCGATATTGGCTGTATCGGAATTCCGATTCCGAGTTCCGATATTTTCGTCTTATCGGATACCGGAATCGGGATTGTCACTGTCACTGTCAGTGTCCGTCGGTCGGGTCTGTCAGGAGTCAGCGGCACTTACCTGGCAGAAGATCTCCGGCGGTCACGTCCTGGACTGCTTGATGGCCGCAATCTTCTTTCCCCGGCGGTCACATGCAGTTTCTCGCGATAACTGCAGTGACTGCTGGGTAATCCTGGCCGTAAAGCAGTCAGTCCGATGACGTCACCGCCGGGGAAGCAGGTAATCAGCTGTGCTGCGTCGCGATGACAGGCTCTGCCTGTCATTGCGATGTAGCAGAGTTGGATCGTCGTGGGACTGTCGTTATGGACTGCGTCGGACAGGTGGTATACTGTTGGTTTGTTTTTTTTCTTTTTTTACAGGAGATCGATGGCGTCGCAGGAATGAGAGTACAATAAAATTAATGAAAACTGTGTTGTCTCTTTTATTTCATTAAAATACTTTTTTCTTGCTTTGTCTTTTTTTTATGCATTTAATAACTTTGGGATTAATAATGGATCGGTGTCTTATTGACACCTCTCCATTATTAACCGGGCTTATTGTCACCGTGCAATCAACGGTGACATTAACCCCTTATTACCCCACTTGCCACCGCTACAGGGCAGTGGGAAGAGCCGGGTAAAGTGCCACAATTGGCACATCTTTTGATGCTCCAAATGTGGGGCTGCTGTAGCCTGGTATTATCAGGCTGTTGAGGGCCAAAATCCATGGGCCTTGACAGTCTTTTAATACCAGGCCGCAGCAGTCTGCATTTTACTTGGCTGGTTAACAAAAATAGGGGGGATCCCCACGCCGTTTTTTTTTCGAGGGGATCCCCTATTTTTGTTAACCAGCCAAGCTAAGCAGACTGCTGTGGCCTGGTATTATCAGGCTTGCAAGGTCCATGGATATTGGATCCTTACCAGCCTGAAAAACCAGGCCTCAGCGGTCTGCTTCATCTGGCTGGTTAACAAAAATAGGGGGGACCCCATGCCAATTTTTTTCGAGGTGATCCCCTATTTTTGTTAATCAGCCAAGATATGCAGACTGCTGTGGCCTGGTATTATCAGGCTGGCAAGGTCCATGGATCTTGGCTCCTTAACAGCCTGAAAATCCAGGCCTCAGCGGTCTGCTTCATCTGGCTGGTTAACAAAAATAGGGGGGACCCCACGCCAATTTTTTTCGAGGGGATCCCCTATTTTTGTTAATCAGCCAAGATATGCAGACTGCTGTGGCCTGGTATTATCAGGCTGGCAAGGTCCATGGATCTTGGCTCCTTAACAGCCTGAAAATCCAGGCCTCAGCGGTCTGCTTCATCTGGCTGGTTAACAAAAATAGGGGGGACCCCACGCCATTTTTTTTTCGAAGGGAACCCCTATTTTTGTTAATCAGTTCCCTCTGACGTCACTGATTGTGTCCCTGGCTGACCTGAAGTGAAAGTGGAAAGCAATCAATTAAGCTTTCCACTTAAGGGCCCGTCTCACATAGCGATATCGCTACCGAGATCGCTGCTGAGTCACTAGTTTTGTGACGCAGCAGCGAGCTCACCAGCGATATCGCTGTGTGTGACATTCAGCGACGATCAGCCCCCCTGCCGGGTATCGCTGATCATCGCTGAAATGTCAGGACCTTTTTTTGATCGCTGGTTTCCCGCTGACAGGCACGCATCGCTGCGTGTGACAGGCGGGAGACCAGCGATCCGCTGGTAACCAAGGTACACAGCGGGTTTCCAGGCGCGGGGCTGTGCCTAGAAACCCGCTGTGTACCTTGGATACCAGCGCCCTGATGCAGGGAGCTGGTATCCAAGGTACACAGCGGGTTTCCAAGCGCTGCGCGGTGCCTGGAAACCCGCTGTGTACCTTGGTTACCAGCGGATCGCTGGTCTCCCGCCTGTCACACGCAGCGATGCGTGCCTGTCAGAGGGAAACCAGCGATCAAAAAAAGGTCCTGACATTTCTGCGACGATCAGCGATACCCGGCAGGGGGGCTGATCGTCGCTGAATGTCACACACAGCGATATCGCTGGTGAGCTCGCTGCTGCGTCACAAAACTTGTGACTCAGCAGCGATCTCGGTAGCGATATCGCTATGTGAGACGGGCCCTTAAGCGATGTTACCCGCAGTGTCGCTGTCCCAGATCGCTGCCTGAGCTGCCTGTTTGGCAGCTCAGCAGCGATCATGTAGCGATACACCAGCGATCCTGACAAGTGCATATCGTTGTCGGGATCGCTGGTGTATCGTTATGTGACACCCAGCCTTTACTCTCCTGTCAGGCAGGAGAGGAACTCATTCATTTGGGGTTTACTGTGAGGCTGCAGCATTAGCTGCGGTCCCTGCAGTAAACATTAACCCTTTCTGAAGGATTACACCGTGGGACCTGACTGTGCATGGGATAGGTAAGAATAATTTTGCTTTTTTATTTTATTTTTATTACAGGAAATGGTTTTTGCAGTAAAATAAAATATGGTCAAAAACATGTGTCTTTATTTCATTAAAATGATTTTTAATTAAAGTGTGTGTGTTTTATTTTTATTTCATGCAATAGGATTAATAATTGATAGTTGTCTAATTGACAGCTCTCAATTATTAACCTGGCTTAAGGTCACCTTTCAATAGCAAGGTGGCTTTAACCCCATATTAACCCATTCGACACCGCTACAGGGCAATGGAATAGACGGGCAAAGTGCCAGAAAGGGCGAATCTAATTATAGATTTGTCTTTCCTGGGGTGTCTGGGGCAGATGTTAGTAGCCGGGGGGGCAAAAATAATGGTCCCTCTCTGGGCTATTATTATCTGCCCCCACTCACTGGCTTTGTCTGTCTGGTTGCGAAAATAGGGCGGGAGCCCACGCATTTTTTTTCAGCAATTTTACACCTCATATATATATATACATGTCATTGAATTTGTGACACATATATATATATATTTATATTTGTAGTTCATACACTTCTACATAGTATAATAGCCGCTAATTCAATTGCCGGCTTTTGTGAAAATGCAGAACCCGACATGAAATGACACTTGGTGTACATAGGGTTAACCATGTCTTTTCATGTCCTTTGCTATCTAATTTGCACAAACAATTAAATCAGTCTATGTGTGCAAAATTTCACACCTGTAGGGTTAATTAAAGGTGTAAATTCGTAGCAAAAAAGTCCGTTTTTTTTACAACTAATTTACACCTTTAATTAACCCCTACAGGTGTGAAATTTTGCACACATAGACTGATTTAATTGTTTGTGCAAATTAGATAGCAAAGGACATGAAAAGACATGGTTAACCCTATGTACACCAAGTGTCATTTCATGTCGGGTGCTTCTGTCTTTTCACTGAAGCCGGCTTTACCCGGCAATTGAATCAGAGAGGATATTTTACTATGTAGAAGTGTATAAACTATACATATATGTATATATATATGTCACAATGACATGTATATATATATATGTATTCTATGTGTGTATATTTAGTGTTTACAAGGAAAGAATGGGGTTTTTTTAGTTGCGATATTTTGTTCCCATAGACTTACATGGGACTTCCGGTATCGGTATCGGGTATCGCCGATATTTTAGTGATATCGGCGATACCATTCCGATTCCGATACTTTAGGATATCGGAAAGTATCGCTCAACTCTATTAGTGATCATTGTAATATATATCTTTTCAGTTTAAATTCTCGTCATGATACTATACATATATAGTATACATCTTTCTGGTCGTAATGATGGACGAAATGGCTGCTGTCTATTAAAACCTGGATCTAAAAACAAGATTGGAGGAGTTCCGCTAGTTAAGCTTTCTTTACCGAATATACTACTATCTGGACATAAATGTTAATCGAGACATCTGTAATATTTCTTTACATGTTGATTTTTTACATGTCTTGTTTTGTATTATTTAAAAAGTTTCCACTATAAGAGATCACTACAATTATAATGTGCACTGATATTTGCTTTGGTGCCTGTCACCTAAGCCTAGTTGGGCTAGAACCTGTGCATAATGTGTCTTACTTTTAAGAGCGCTGTTTGTAGCTGGCAGTTCCATCCAGACGTGTCATGCCAGCGCGCTGTTGCGGTCCGGTATCTGGGCTGGGCGCCTGGTTGCTTGGTGACCTGGGGGATGACGCTATGTCCTCTTCCTGAACACACGGGATGCCGAGCGCCAATATCAGTGCCGGGGGCATTGCATCACGGCTATACCGCCGATTGATGTGCCCAGCATTTACATGCTATAACAAGCTCCTTTACTTTTCATCTAAGATAATTAATTATACAGCTGTGCATAAATGTGAATTGAGACATATGTAATTCGTTATATGTTGATTTCTCATATGTCTTGTTCTGTATTAAGTTAATAAGTGCCCATTGTAAGAAATGACCAAAATTGTAACGCATACTGATATTTGTAGTGGCACTTGTTATCTAGGTTTATTTGGGCTAGAACCTGTACACATTGTGTTCTATTTTTAAGGGTATGTTTCCACGGTCAGGAAACAGTACGGATTAGCTGCGTGTTTGACGCTGTGCATTGGCGCAGCGTCAAACACGCAGCGTCCAGATGTTACAGCATAGTGGAGGGGATTTCAAGAAATCCCGTCTCCACTATGCTTCAAAACACGCAGGCGGAAGACCTGCGTTTCCGGACATGTGGCGCGTCTTTTTAGATCGCAGCATGTCCTATTCCCTTGCGGCGACGCTGCGTCACCGCAAGGGAAATAACACAGGGCTATGTAGCCCTGCGGTCATTCCGGATGTGTTCCATGAACACATCCGGATTGACCGCACGTTCAAAAGGGGGCGGGGCTTTGGGCGGAGCGGACTTTCCGCTCCGTCCAAAGCGCTGTTTCCTGAGCGTGGAAACACAGCCTAAGAGAGCTGTTTGTAGCTGGTAGTTCCATCCAGACGCGTCTTGCCAGTGCGCTGCTGCGGTCCGGTATCTGGACTGGGCGCCTTGGTTGCCTCGGTGACCCGGGGATGACAACACGTCCTCCTCCTGATCACACGGGATGCCGACCGCCTATGTCGGTGCCGGGGGCGTGGCATCACGGCTACACGCGCCGACTGATGTACCCAGCATTCATATGCTATAGCAAGCTCCTTTACCTTTCATCTAAGATAAATAATTCTATAGTTGTGCATAAATGTGAATCGAGACATATGTAAAAAACTACTCATATGCTGATTTTTTTATATGTCTTGTATGCCCAATGTAATAGATGACCAAGATTATGATATGTACTGATATTTGCTGTGGCGCTTTTTGTTTAGGCTTATTTGGGCTAGAACCTGTACCCATTGTGCCTTAATTTCAGCGCTGCTTGTAGCTGGTAGTTCCATTCAGATGAGTCATGCCAGTGCACTGCTAAGATCCAATGTCTGAGCTGGGTGTCTTGGTTACCTCGGAGATGATGTCACATCCTCCCCGAGTCACATGGGGTGCCGACCGCCTATGTCAGCATCGGGGGTGTGGCATCATGGCTACACGCGCCGACTGATGTACCCAGCGTTTACAGTACATGCTATAGCAAGCACCTTTCATCTAAGGTAATTAATTATACTGTACATCTGTGCAGCTGTACAGGACTGCATGTTGATTGCAGCCTAGGACGACACCCTAAGGCTAACATATACTGGCTGCGCTTTTCCTCAGCTATTCTTTATCGTCCTATCCATGTTAACATCAAGCCACGCCTCCTGACAAAGCTGTTTTTGGCGAAACGTGTGGCGAGGCTGCTGAGTGGGACTCCTATAGGGGCACCTACCTTCACCTGCTAACATCATGACTTCAGGTATACCTTCTCCCCTTTTCTAAAGGGGCTTTTTGCATTATAGCACAGGTTGCCACTCATCAAATGAGAATAGGCTACCGTATATACTCGTGTATAAGCCGACCCGTGTATAAGCCGACCCCCCTAATTTTGCCACAAAAAACTGGGAAAAATATTGACTCATGTATAAGCCGGGTGTATAAACTTCCCTCCTGCTCTGTGCTGCCCCCGTCCTGCTCCTTGCTCCCCCATCCAGCTCTGTGCTCCCCCATTCTCCTCTGTACTTCCCCCTCCTGCTCCGTCCTCTGCTGTGCTCCCCCATTCCTTCTCCGTCCTCCTGTGCCCCCCGTCCTGCTCCGTGCTCCTCTGTGCCCTCCATCCTCTCCCCCCGTCCTGCTCCGTGCTCCTCTGTGCCCTCCATCCTCCCCTGTCCTGCTCCATGCTTCCCCCGTCCTCCTCCACGCTTCCCCTGTCCACGGATCTCCCCCCGTCCTGCTCCATGCTTCCCCCGTCCTCTGTTCTCCCCCGTCCTCCTCCATGCTTCCCTCGTCCTGCTCCAGCTTCCCCCGTCCTCCGTTCTCCCCCTGTCCTCCTCCATGCTTCCCCCGTCCACCGTTCTCCCCCCCGTCCTGTTCCGTGTTCCTTGTCCTCTCCTCCATCATACTCACCCCTCCCCGTGCCATCGCTGAGCGTCCCTGCAATCCTCCGTTCTCCCCGTCTTCCTGCAGCTCTTCAGCACTGAGCGGTGATGTAATACCGCTCATTAAGGCCATGAATATGGAGGCCACGCCCATGGGAGTGGTGTCGTGTCCATATTACATGACCTTAATGAGCGGGTATTACATCACCGCTCAGTGCTGAAGAGCTGCAGGAAGCGGGGGAGAACAGAGGATTGCAGGGACGTTCAGCAATGGCACGGGGAGGGGTGAGTATGATCCCAGCCACCGGCTCCTGCCGCGGCATCCCCTCCCCCGCTGGTTTGTGCCCTATGACTCGTGTATAAGCCGAGGGGGCATTTTCAGCACGAAAAAAGGTGCTGAAAATCTCGGCTTATACACGAGTATATACGGTAATTGCTTTACATTAACTTTCTGTGGTAACCACATTACCATTTAACCTGACTATCCGATATGTTGTATATTTTTGGCATTATAAAATCCTTTTAGGATAGGATTGATGTCTGGGTTTTTTTTTTATTCATTGATCTGGTTGTTTTACTATATGGAATTGTGTATTAGCAAGCCAGTCATTTTGTACTGTTTTTCCACTGAACCCCAGTAGGTTTATGCTCCTATTCTGTAGTCCCAGTTGTTCTTGTTATGTTGTCTCATGCTATGTGTCAGCTCTCACAATTATTGTAATGATCTATTATTAAATATATTGTAAGTATTTTTCTAATAAATTTTGTACTATTGATTAACATTTTTTATGGTGACCTGATTATTAGGCTGCCTGCTAGCTGTATTGCTGTGTGTACACTGCTGTGCAGAGTGCTTTTTACACAGCACCTACACAGCACTAATACTTTTATTCTTTTTTTTTCTGCACAGTTATCGATCGTTCATTTTTTCCCACACCGCATAGAGTTGTACGCTCCTCACAAACTACCGTATACCTGCTGGTATCACGGACAAATACATGCTGACTATCTGTGTGTGACTCTGGAAATATATACGGAGATTTCAATTTTCCCCAAAACCATATCAGCTGATATCTTCTGATACAGTACAGTTTTTCTGCCTTCTGTATTACGGTCAAATCCATACTGAGAGAGCGTCTGTGTGTGACTCCGGAAATATATATGGAGATTTACAGTTACCCCTACACTGTATACGCCTGGTATATTCGGATACATTAGCCTATTTTGCTTTTCATATTCTGGTCTACTCCATAATGAGCTTGTGAGTATCTGTGTGTTACTCTGGAAATATATACGGAGATTTAAAATTACTACAACACTGTATACAGCTGTACACTTCTGATATATTACACTTTTTCTGCTTTTCATATTCTGGTCTAATTCATACTGAGCCTATGAGTGTCTGTGTGTTACTCCTGAAATATATATGGAGATTTGAAATTACCCCAACACTGTATACAGGTGTATGCTTCTGATATATTACACTTTTTCTGCTTTTCATATTCTGGTCTAATCCATACTGAGCCTATGAGTGTCTGTGTGTTACTCCTGAAATTTATATGGAGATTTGAAATTACCCCAACACTGTATACAGCTGTACGCTTCTAATACATTACCCTTTTTCTACTTTTTATATTCTGGTCTAATTCATACTGAGCCTGTGAGCGTCTGTCTGTTACTCCTGAAATATATACGGAGATTTGAAATTACCCCAACACTGTATACAGCTGTACGCTTGTGATACAGTACCCTTTTTCAGCTTTTTATATTCTTGTCTAATCCATCCTGAATCCATCCTGAGCCTGAGAGCGTCTGAGTGTGACTCCTGAAATATTTACAGAGATTTGAAATTAACCCAAAACTGTATACAGCTGTACACTTGTGATACAGTACCCCTTTTTCTGCTTTTTATATTTATGTCTAATCAATACTGAGCCTGAGAGCGTCTGTGTATGACTCCTGAAATATTTATGGAGATTTACAGTTATCCCTAGACTCTATACAGCTGTACGCTTCTGATACAGTACCATATATCTGCTGGTATTTTGGGTACATTTTCCCAAAAATGAGGAAGTATGGTGGAAGTGGGCATGGGGGGCCAGCTGGTACTGATGGTGGTGGTGGTGCATATGCTAGAAGTGCCAAAAGCACAATAGCCTGCGGATTAGGCAAAAGTTGGCTGTATGCGTTTGACCCTCCTCCTCCACCAGAAGCGAAAGCTCGTCGAAAGAACGCAGTCGCACGAGCACTACATCCGCAGCTGCCTGTTTTGCACACGGTGTCCCTCTATCAAACAGCTAGTGGTAAGCATCAGCAGGCTGTTTAAAGATGATGTCTTTGGGCGACAACAGACACACCGTGGAGGTACTGGCCGACTACTTGCAGAGAGAAACTGAGTCATGGCTGGTCAGTCTACATCTTGCGCCTGGCAAGGTAGTCGGTGATAACGGACGTAATTTTGTGGCGGCCATAGCCCTGGCAAAACTCACACATTCTTTGCCTGACTCACACCTTGAACCAAGTGGTGCAGTGCTTCCTAAATAATTATCTGGAGTTACCAGCCCTGCTCCATAAGGTGCAAAGACTGTGCTCGCACATCCGTCGCTTGCCCTTAGACTCCAGTCGTATGCAGAGGCTGCAGTGATCGCTCCACCTCCCCAAGTACAGCCTAATCATTGATGTGGAACTCCACCATGCACATGGTTGAGAGGCTGTGCGAACAGAGGCAGGCTGTAATGCATTTGTGGGATGATACACGGGCAGGCAGTTTTAGGGCAGACATGGAGTTGTCGGGTGTGCAGTGGTCAAAGCTGAAAGACCTCTGTAAAGTCCTTCAGTGTTTTGAGGAATGCACACGGCTGGTAAGCGCAGATGACGCCATCATAAGAATGAGCATCCCACTTTTGCGACTGCTCATGCAAACTTTGATGCACATTAAGGATCAGGCGTCTGCAGCGGAGGAGGAGGATTGAAGCCTTGATGACAGTCAGGCATTGTCTGCTCAGGGAACTGTCCTGGACGAGGTGGAGGAAGAGGAGGAGGATGAGGGGGATGATTGTTTTGGGGAGGAGGATGCTTTTCAGGGGGCAAGAGAAAATGTTGGCTTGCCAAGGTCAGGTACAGGGTTTGTGCGTGACTGGAGGGAAGTGGATTTGGCAGAAAGTGCCCCTCCACCCACCACTGTCAGTGCATTATTGACACCTGGAACATTGGCCCACATGTGTGATTATGCCTTGCGGATCCTAAAAAGGGACCCCCGCATTACCAAAATGATGAAGGATGACGACTACTGGTTTACCAGCATCCTCGATCCACGCTATAAGGCTGGAGTCACACACAACGTCTAAAAAATCGGACCGTTTTAGTCGGTCGATTATCGGACCAAAATGTAAAGAACAGACCTTCGTCTGGCATCCGATTTTCCTGGAAAGATGCGATTTAGTCGCATCTGACCATAATTGTAACATCCAATTTACATCCGACTTGCGAGAATTTCTCCCAGGCTTGCAAATCTGACATATAGTGGATCCAAAAGAATAGTATTTAAATCACAAAAGAAAGAATAGATATATACACATAGAACACACATTGTGACATGTGTATATATATATATATATATATATATATTTATAGTTCATAGACTTCTACATACTGTAATAGCCACTAATTCAATTGCCGGCTTTTGTGAAAGTACAGACCCGACATGAAATGACACATGGTTTACATACCGTTAACCATGTCATTTCATGTATTTTTATATATGGTTTAAACTTACAATTACATGAGTGTATGTGTGCAAAATTGCTGACATGTAGGAGTTAATTAAAGGTATAAATTCGTTGAAAAAAAATGCGTGGGATCCCGCTGTATTTTCTCCACCAGACAGACAAAGCCAGCGAGTGGGGGCAGATAATAATAGGAATAGGGAATAGAATAGACGGGAATAGATGGGAATAGACGGGCAAAGTGCCAGAAAGGGCTAATCTAATTAGAGATTTGCCTTTTCTGGGGTGGCTGGGGGCAGATGTTAGTAGCCAGAGGGGGCACAAAAAAAATGTACCCTTCCTAGGCTATTATTATCTGCCCCCACTCGCTGGCTTTGTCTGTCTGGTGGAGAAAATACAGCGGGAGCCCACGCATTTTTTTTCAACGAATTTATACCTTTAATTAACCCCTACATGTCTGCAATTTTGCACACATACACTCATGTAATTGTAAGTTTAAACCATTGTGAGACAGTGAGAGTATGTGTGTTGAATGGGGTGTACATTTCACCTAGATACTTTGCTGACTGGTATAAGGGAAATGTATGGCTTTGTAAACCTAGTGGTAGAGAAAGGTCACTACACCTTACATTCAGTACACACTTGCAGCTCAGGCCTGAAACCACTCAGCTGTTAATTAGGAGACCAGAAGTAGGTGTCTGCGAACACAGACAGAGAGCTCGCTTAGTCTGGACAAGGAGTCCAGGCACAAGAAGGAGTCTCCAGGAGTATGAGCTGTCTCAGTCTGGGTGCTCGATGTACCCCGGACACAGGAGTAGTCTCTGTGAGAATCCATGCGGATAGCTGCTGAATAGGAGGGGAGCTCTCTCAGGTCTGGACGTTGAAGGTGCCTTCAGACACAAGGAGGAGACTCTGTGAAACTCCATGCTGGTAAATGCTGAACATATGTGTTGTTTTGGCCCAGGCTGTTAGAGTCTGGTCCCGGATAGATAGGGAAATCTATCTAAGTGTAGTAAGTGGCTGGACAAGCCCAGGTCTTATGTTTATGATTTGGTTTTGATTATGTTCTGTTTGCTGTAGACTTTAATAAAACTGGTTGCGGCCAGTTTTTACCAGAACTGCTGTCTGTGAATGAACTGTTTCCGTGCCACTCCGTCTACCCGGACGGCGATACCAGAGCTATATCCCCTGAAAAGCTTACAATTGGTGCTGGAATGTGCATGCAGCACAGTGGCGAGAGACAGCAATAAAGGTGAAGTCTGTTGAAGCAGCAGCAGAGAAAAAAAAAAGTGTGTCAGCAAAAACGTCTGATTGGAGCAGTCTTAAAGAGACAGTGGCCCTAATAGAGTTAGCAGAGGAAAAAAAAAAAGAGTGTCTGCACAGCAAAGCTGAATTTTCTGTGGAAAAGACTGTGGAGTGTGTATGTCTTGAGTGAAGACTGCCGTTGTTGAGACAGAGAAGTCTGACAGCATGGATGACAGCATGGAGGCGCTGTTTGAACAAATGGCGCAAGTTAATGTGCAACATAAGACTGCCGTGGTTGAGACAGATAAGTCCGGCAGTATGGAGGAGCTCGTTGAGTACCTGGTCCAGGCCCAGCGGAGCATGCAGCAGAGCATGGAGCGGCAGCGCCTGCAGCACCAGCAGCGCATGCAGCAGGCCCAGCAGCAATTCCTGCAGCAGCAGCAGAATAACCGGTTGTTTTTTGAGCAGGTTGCAGCACTACAAAAGACTTGCAGCGCATCGTCCCAAAGTAATGTTGCAAAGTCACCTGCATTGTCCGCTGTAAAGAAGGCGGTAAGACGGTCACTGAAAAAGATGACACCTCGTGATGATGTGGAGGTATATCTCACTAGGTTTGAGGGACTGGCAGAGAAGGAGAATCTGCCCCTATCTGAATGGGCCATGATGGTCGCACCTATCTGATTGGAGAACCCCAAAGGGCCTATGCTGACCTGAGCGAGCAGGACAGCCAAGACTATGCCAAGCTGAAAGCGGAGATTCTTACCCGGCTGGGTGTTACAGTGACAGCCCGTGCCAGGGGAGTTCATGACTGGAGATGCAGTTGGGAGTCTGCAGTCAGCAAACCTGATTATGGAGTTGAAAAGGTGATAGTGGACCGCTACACCCAAGCACGTCCTCCTGAGGTACAGCCAGAGGTCGGACAAAGAGACCACCAGGACGCCAATCGTCTGGTCAGCCTGATGGAGAGGGCCTTCGCCACCAAGGACTGCCTCCGTGACCAGCCGTCTGAGAGGTCGTCACTTCGGAGTTCCTGGACGCCGAACTCTCCCGGTAAGAGCGTTCCAGCTGTTGGGGTCGTGTGGGTGGGAGAGTGTGATGGACAGTGTTGGAGATGTCGTGAAATTGCAGCCAACTGTCCAATAGAGGGGGAGCCTATGTGTTGTGATGTTGGCGGATCCCTCTCTCCCTGCGCAGAGCCTGTGTGTGTTTCCACCTCAGCCGAAGAGACTGGACCACAGGGGTCCCCGGTGGTTGCAAATGACTGCCCAGCACAGGCCCTCTTGGACTCAGAGAGTCCAGTGACTTCCGTATGGGACAGCCTGATTGATAGGGACTTCATCCCTGATAAACACCTGAGTGTGGTGTGTGTCCATGGAGACACCAAAGTCTACCCAGAGACTGTCGTGGACTTGATCCCCAAACGCGGGGAGGTTTCATGTGAAGTGGGGGTAGTGAAGAACCGGGTGCACCCCGTCATATTGGGTAATGACTTTCCCCGATCTAAGGGTCTCTGGGGGAAAAATGTTTCTGATGGACAGTGTGATGAAGCTCCTATTGAGGGTGCGCAGTCCCGAGGGGCGGAACACAATGCTAGTGGGCCGTTAAACTTATGTGATAATGATGATGATGATGATGATGATAATGATAATGATGATGATGATCATGATAATGATGATGACCATGATAATGATGCTGATGCTGATAATGATAATGATGATGATCATGATAGTGATGATGATACTGATCATAATCATGATAATGATATTGATAATAATGATGACTGTGATAGTGATGAAATTCCTTTGCAGGTGATGTTGGGAGATGAGGATGGTGGTTCTCGGGAACCGAGTGTCCCTGACTTACCTGTGTCCTGTGACAATTTTGAGAGTGAGCAGTGGCGAGACCCCTCTCTTAAAACGGCCCAGGAAAATATAAATGTTCTAAATGAGGTTTCCCAAGAGCCTGGCTCTGAGGAGAGGTTTCCTCATGTTGCCATAAACACTCACCTGTTGTATAGGGACACTGAAGTCCAGGGAGAGGTCGTGAGCCAGCTCCTAGTACCTGAGCTGTATGGAAGTATAGTGCTGGGGTTGTCACATAGTCACATACTTGAGGGACCGCCTGAGGGAAACCAGGGACCAGATGGTGAAGTTAATGTTGTGGATGACATGTTAACTAAGGTTCCAGATCAAGATGTGAATGAGAATGAATTGTATAACCCTGACAGTGAGCAGGATGTGAATGAAAATGAAGTGTATAACCCTGAAAGTGAGCAGGATGTGAATGAGAATGAATTGTATAACCCTGACAGTGAGCAGGATGTGAATGAAAATGAAGTGTATAACCTGAAAGTGAGCCAGATGTGGCTGAGAAAAAGAGGTCAGACAGGGATAGTGGTAGTGATAGTGAATCATCTGATGACAATCAAGCAACCAGTGCAAATGAGGAAGGCATGGTAGCAGAGGAGGTTGAGAGTCCTGAGAGGAAGGCTGATGCTGACCTTGCAGTCGGACAGAAGATGGCATCTGAAGATGTTTTACAGTTGGCCGGTTCCCTGGCGAAGACTAAGGTGAAAGGAGGAGAGCTGAGCTTTAAAGGCAGTACTCTGAAACTGAACACAGCCCAAGTAGATGCTGTTGGAAATGTGAAGTTACCAAGGTATGGTGTGGATCTGTATCGTGCCAAGGACTCTGAGGGAGATGCTGCAGAGGTGGAAAAAGCCATAGAAGTGGTAGTCACCAAGCCAGATGCCTCATCAGAAGCTGAGGTCTCAAGTGAAGCTGTGAGGAACAAGACTGAAGATATGGGGACTGACTCTGTCCAGGAATCTGTTTCTGCCGAAGACAGCGGCGTGGACGGGTTGCGGTTCGGATCAGTAGCTGCAACTCGTGAAGCTCAGGCTGGAAGTTCGGCGCCCGGAGCCCCAGCGGTGTTCCCGAGTGACACCAAGGATCTGGATAAGTCACAAGATGAGATTTTGAGACATCAGGCTGGCGTTGGTGAGCTCAAGCGCACTTTCATGGAGTCTACATCGGAGCCACGTCCCAACAAATGGGAAAAGCGATGTGTCACTCCGTTGCCGCTGCAGACACACGGGAGCTCAGATGGGATGCAGAACGTGGTGGAAGAGAAGAATCCGGCGGGTTCTGAGTATACAGATGCAGCTATCAAGGAGAACTTGAAAGCCGGAATAAATGGAAATATTGGAGACCATAATGATGTGACTGAAGAGGTAGAATGTAAGACTGACGGTAGGGCTTCTGAGCATGTTCTACCAGAAGAGCCTGAAGAAGGGGCCGAAGACATAAAAGACGTCCAACAGGTACCAGATGAATTGATGACTTCTCAGAAAAAACTCCAAACTGTGATGAAGGAGTGTGATGAAAGCCATGAGCATCTTCGTGAGAAGGTCAATGAAGTAAAAGGAAGGATACAGAGAATCTCTTCGTTGCAAGAGCAAATGCTGCTCAATAAGTCTAAGGCTCTATATAAGAATGCTGTTGTTACGGTAGAACATTACAATTCAGCTGGAGACTTAGCGGATGAATTATGTGTACTGCAAAAGAAAAACGATCAGCTCCTTCTACAGTCCCAATCATTTGAACAGTGTAGCTTAAAATGGTCAGAGACCATGGCAGAGGAGCTTAAGGTCTGTGAAATAGACTTTATGAGTCAACCGATATTCAAGAAAATAGATGTGCTAAAGAGGGTTCAAGGGGAACTAGAGAAAAGTGAAAAACCCCCTATACCTTCTGTGATAGTTGGTGACACATGGTCAGTGCACCAGGGACAGGAGGTACGTGAGTTTCTGAGGAAGAGTCAGCAGAAGTGTTCTGATGTGCCGGGTCGTACTTCTCTGGCCAGGCACTATATCGAAACTGAGCCGGCCCTAAGGTCAAGATGAAACCGTGCAGGATACCCGAGGCCCGCAGAGAGCATAGGCCTGGGAGGGTACAGGGTAGTGCGGATGCTTCAGATGAAGAGAAAGCTGATGTTGGCTATGGCTCAGGTGAAGATACAGATGACAGTAGTGAAGATGAAGCTGATGAGGGCCATGACTGGTCCAGAGTTCACTGTCTCTTTTGGATTGTTGACCAGCCCTCCGGTCTGGATGACCAGCCCTCCGGTCTGGAGAAGAGGGGGGGATATGTGAGACAGTGAGAGTATGTGTGTTGAATGGGGTGTACATTTCACCTAGATACTTTGCTGACTGGTATAAGGGAAATGTATGGCTTTGTAAACCTAGTGGTAGAGAAAGGTCACTACACCTTACATTCAGTACACACTTGCAGCTCAGGCCTGAAACCACTCAGCTGTTAATTAGGAGACCAGAAGTAGGTGTCTGCGAACACAGACAGAGAGCTCGCTTAGTCTGGACAAGGAGTCCAGGCACAAGAAGGAGTCTCCAGGAGTATGAGCTGTCTCAGTCTGGGTGCTCGATGTACCCCGGACACAGGAGTAGTCTCTGTGAGAATCCATGCGGATAGCTGCTGAATAGGAGGGGAGCTCTCTCAGGTCTGGACGTTGAAGGTGCCTTCAGACACAAGGAGGAGACTCTGTGAAACTCCATGCTGGTAAATGCTGAACATATGTGTTGTTTTGGCCCAGGCTGTTAGAGCCTGGTCCCGGATAGATAGGGAAATCTATCTAAGTGTAGTAAGTGGCTGGACAAGCCCAGGTCTTATGTTTATGATTTGGTTTTGATTATGTTCTGTTTGCTGTAGACTTTAATAAAACTGGTTGCGGCCAGTTTTTACCAGAACTGCTGTCTGTGAATGAACTGTTTCCGTGCCACTCCGTCTACCCGGACGGCGATCCCAGAGCTATATCCCCTGAAAAGCTTACACCATATATAAAAATACATGAAATGACATGGTTAACTGTATGTAAACCATGTGTCATTTCATGTCGGGTTCTGTATTTTCACAAAAGCCGGTAATTGAATTAGCGGCTATTACAGTATGTAGAAGTGTATGAACTATAAATATATGTATATATATATATATGTCACAATGACATGTGTGTGTGTGTGTATGTATATATATATATATATGTATTCTATGTGTGTATATGTATTGATTCTATTCTTTATTAAAGCTGTCAGTGTGATTTTACAGTATAGCCGGGGATGAATTGCCTGCTTTTCTAAAGGACACCGGTGCAATTTAATCGCAAATCACACGTGCGGTCCGTTTGTAATCCGATTTTTCATCGCTCCCATAGACTTGCATTGGCGACTCTCGGCCGACATACGAGTACAATCGCAGCATGCTGCGATTTCACTTGCACGTACAACATGTCCGATAAAAAATCGGATGATGCGAGCTGACCCATAGATTAACAGGGGGACGAGCGCAATGCGATTTTTTATTGTTAGAGGCATTCCCAGCACACATCAGCGGTGCAGGTTCTACCACAAGCCGTACTGAGCCAAATGGAAGAGGTGTTTGTGGTGCACACAGCCGAAGTGGCATTGGAGACGGGGTTTCATGACCATGTTGAGGTCTGATTTCTCGAGTAATGCTCACACGACTAGTAATACTGAATCGATTGCAACAGACAGGAGACAGCAGTTGTCAACTGTGGTTCAAAATTACCTCTCCTCCCCTATCAATATTCTCCCTCACAGTTCATTCCCCTTTGACTACTGGGCCTGTAAACTGGACACCTGGCCTGAATTGGCCCAATATGCTTTACAGGAGCTCGATTGCACCGCTAGTAGTCAGCTATCAGAAAGAGTCTTCAGTGCAGCGGGATCAATCCGGACAGAAAGAAGGACCCGGCTGTCGACCCAAAATGTTGGTGATCTCACCTTCATAAAAATGAACCATGCATGGGTTTCAAAGGATTTTGTACCACCTTCCCTTGATGACACATAGGTTGCCAGCAAAATGGCTCGCTTTGTCCTCCTCTTCCTCCAACTTCTCCAATTCCTCCATTTGCAGCTGCTGAACGTCCAGCCTCAACATATGCCAGTTTTTCCACCTCCCTAACTGGGCCCTCTCCCCAGGGCCGGCGTCAGCACCTGGCACACCCGCGCAAGTGCCGGTTCCCTGAGTAGGTGGAGGGGGTCCACTCATGGGCGACGGCACTGGCACAGGGCCCCTCATAGTACGCAAAAGTGTCTCTGATGGTGGGGGGGCCCACTCACCGTCTGACACACTGGTGTACTATGAGGGGCCCTGTGCCAGTGCCGTCGCCCACGAGTGGGGCCCCCCTGCTTTCTCAGGGCCCCAGCACTTGCAATACTTACCTCTCCCTGCTCCACCACTGTGACGTCTTCCGCGTTTCCTGACAGTGATATTCAGGTCAGAGAGCGCAATGACGTCACGTCTGTACGCCCTCTGCCTGAACAGTCCAAGTGCAGAGAGCTGGAAGATGGCGACGCTGAGGAGTCCAGAATAGAGCAGTGCCCAGGAAGGAGAGGTATTTCATTTTTTTTAATGTTTGGAGCAATATATGGGGAGCATTATACACTGGAGAATTATATATGGAGCCCATCATACACTTGAGCATCATAGATAGGGCCCATTATACACTGGAGCATTATTAATGGGGCCCATTATATATGGAGCATTATATTGGCCCATCATACACTGGATCATCATCCATGGGGCCCATCATATACTGGAGCATTCCAAATGGGGGCACATCAGACACTGAAGCAGCATATACGGGGGCCATTATACACTGGAGCATTATTAATGGGGCCCATTAAATATGGAACATTATATTGGCCCATTATACACTGGAGCATCATCCATGGGGCCCATCATATACTGGAGCAGCATATACAGGGCCCATTATACACTGTAGCATTATAAATGGGGCCCGTTATATATGGAGCATTATATTGGCCCATCATATACTGGAACATTCCAAATGGGGGCACATCAGACACTGAAGCAGCATATACGGAGCCCATTATATACTGGAGCATTATAAATGGGGCCCATTATATATGGAGCATTTTATTGGCCCATAAGACACTGGAGCATCATTCATGGGGCCCATCATATACTGGAGCATTATAATTGGGGCCCATCAGAAACTGAAGCAGCATATACAGGGCCCATTATACACTGGAGCATAATAAATGGGGCCCGTTATATATGGAGCATTATATTGGCCCATCATACACTGGAGCATCATCCATGGGGCCCATCAAATACTGGAGCATCATATGGGGTTCATTATTTATGGGGCATCATATAGGGTATGGAGCATCATATGGAGCACATATGGGGTCTATTCTGTATGGAGCATTATATGGAGCTCATTCTGCATGGAGCAATATATATGGCCCATCATATACTGTATGGAGCTTTATATGCTACTCATTATACTGTATGGAGCAATATGTTGGGCTCATTATACTCTATGGGTACCGTCCTATACTGTATGGCACATTATATGGGGACCATCATATACTGGAGCATTATGTGGAGCTCATCATATACTGTATGGAACATTATATGGGACCAATTATGCATGGAGCAATTATGGGGCTCATTATTCTGTATGGCGCACTGTGTGGTGACCATAATACTGTATGGAGTAATATACTGTCCGGTTTTTGAGCTATTGTAGAATTTAAAATAGATATCAGTCATTTAATTTACATTCAAAAAGATGTCTAATGTAACCACAGTAAATAATGGCCCTTCAAATCATAATAAATACCACAATTCCTAATTTATAATAGAAAAAGGAACAACTGAAGAGATCCATTAAAAAATATATATTTATTAAAGTCCAAACATAAAACAAAACAATATAAAATAAAGCAAATAAGCAGAATAGGCATATAGTTATAAGAATTATGGCAATAAGAAAATCAATGCTACTAAAGCAAAAAAAGGGGTTTCTTTATATATAATAAAGTGCTACATGCAGATCAATGGTTAGGTAACTCATAAAAATAGTAACACCACTATCATAAAGTGCATAGTGCAGAAACATAATTACCAATACCACGAGCACAAATATAATAAAGTGCTTGATGCAAATTAATAGTCAGTGACTAATGGAAAAAATAACACCACTATGCATATGAAAAAATGATATTAAATTAGTAGCACATGTGTGTTAGCCATAAAAATGCCAATGAATCAATATGAGGGAAAAATAAATAAGAGTCCACAGTGAAAGTTTCAGAGTGAATGCCATCCATATAAACGTAAACAAATATATATAGAGTCCATCACCATGATAGAACAAGACAATACATAGTGACCTACTTAATAGTAGTAATCATATACAGTCCCAATAATAAAATATATACAGGGGGCGATTCACCTGGGCTAGAACTGCATCTCTGTCCTGCTACCCTGACGCGCGTTTCACCGCTCGGCTTCTTCCTGGGGCCCAAGGTTTCAACTACACCCTTGCAATCACTAATTGCAGGATCACAACCAGCGTCGGACTGGAGCACCATGGGCCCACCAGAGAAAATCATTCTTGAGGCCCATTATGTAGCTATATAGAAATAAATAGAAGACCACCAATTGTCCAGTAAAATATGTTAATAGGGTATAGTATAAGGTAGTACATGTCTTAATTTTGTAGCAGGGGTTGTGGTAGCCCCTTCATAGAATATAATGTAGCCCCTTCATAGAATCTAATGCAGCCCCCCTCATAGAATATAATGTAGCCCTCTCATATAGTATAATGCAGCCCCCATATAATATAACGCAGCCCTCATATAGTATAATGCAGCCCCCCACATAGAATATAATGCAGCCCCCATATAATATAATGCAGCCCCCCTCATATAATATAATGCAGTCCTACAGTATTATGGTCACCATATTGGAGATGGGAGAGTGGCTGCAAACAGTGAAACATGTTGGGGGGACTAGTGTGATAAATTTGTATGTCCTATTCTGCCAAATAGGTGCTAGCACCCTGGGGTGTTACCATTAAGTATAAGAAATTGAGCATCGAGAACTTTAATGACAAATTATGGACCTAATATTTTAGACCCTAAAGCAATTTTTAACATTAATATAATAATAAAAGTAAAATTTTAGGGCTTGCTAGTGAGCGTTTATTTGGGGTTCTCCCTAATTTGTTAATAATTAATGCATCCCTCCAAAGCCTTTTTCTATCCTCAAATTTGGAGTTTGTCATCTAAGAAAAATGGACATGTCTCTGTGAATTTTGCACAGACACACTGTCTGTGAAAATCAAAGACATGTGAACAGCCCCATAGGCTATAATGGATTTAGAAAAAAAATAATGGGGACGTATTGCATCTGAGAAAAACAGACAACATGGATGTCCGAATGAGGTCTAAACACTGATACTGCAGTTCATCAAATAAGTCCCCAGCGCCTGATGCCGATACAACTATCGGAGCTGTCTGGTCAAAACACAGTGATGAGCTATTCATGGGATAAGTCATCAATATTAGAATGTTTGTGGTAAATTACCCATGCCACTTAGCTGTTTGCGGCAATATATAAACACTTTCCATATACAGTAGCTGCAAAGTGCGGGAGCTGCTGTGTAGCTGGCGTTGCGAGTACTGCAAAACGGCTGCAGCTAAAGTAAGAGCTGGTCTGCAGTACCCAGCAGTGTCTGCTACACTTTCAATGGAACTACAATTGCAGCTACATTCATCATTATAGCTGACACAAATAACAGAAGATCAGTGGTGTGGTGGCTGGATGTTAGACCCCAACAATCTCAAATTGATGAGTTAACCCGTGGATAGGTTATTATCAATCAAGTTTTGACTGTCCAACACCAATAAATTATACAGTTTCTTACATAGAAGAGAGATAGTGAACATAAACACACTTTAGAAAACTTTCCATTGAATCCATGGTAATTTTGATGTTCTGGGAGCGATGGGACAAGGTTTCCTGGCCAAATGTTCTGCTTATCTGAGAAAGGGGTGAAGGATTTATGGCACCCTCTCTCTCAGTCTGAACATAACTCTTGTCAGGGCACTGCTATGTAGTGAGGTGCTGCCAGCCACAGGAGGGGACAGAAACAAACAATGTATCCCTATAGCAGGTCAGTGGGGAGAAGATCTTTCCTACTGCTAGTGAGGCTAGTAATGGCCCCACATGCACGGGGCTGCTCACCAGCAGTAAAAGAGGTCATGAACTGAATCAGCCTATTACAACTGACGAGCAGTCTCTCTGCCTGTGTAGCCATTGCTAGCGCTCACTAAGAAAGCAGTGGATATAGTAGCACTTAAACATTTTTCTCACCTCTCTTTAGGGTGTGGCTCCCAGTTACTGCGCTGCTGGCATGACCTTGACGTCTCCCACACGTTACTCTCATGCTGGCAGTGAGAGTGGCCTGTCTTCTGTAGACGAATGAAGCCAGATCGTTTACATTTAAAAGTGCAGCATGTCTAAAGCATGAGGCGGTCCAAAACTGCCTCTAAGAGACCAGCCTGGTTGGCAGTGAAAATTCTTCCTCTTTAATAGCAGGCAGTGTTAGCCGTCTGTCTTCCTAAGGCTGCCGAGTGATCAGGTGTGTTTGCTGCTAAAGAGAAATTAATATTCACTCCATTTGTGTGGAGAGCAGTGAATATTCATTTCTCTTTAGCAGCGGGCACAGGGTTAGCCTCAGTAGCCGCCTCCTGCCTCCTGTGACCTGCTGCCCCCCTACTCATGGGCTGTGTAGTGTGCCACTGAGGCCCCTGGGGCAGCAGGGGCCCTAGGCAGCTGCCGACCCTGTATGCCAACAGATGTCAGTGACTGGGCCCACCGGAGAATTCTCCGGTGGGCCAGTCCGACCCTGGTCCTGTTTATTTAGCTCATTGTATTCATTGCCCCATGTTTTGACCTTGGCTTGTGTTTATGACTATTTTTCTATTTTGTTATGAATTCTAATTTTGTACTTTTCCTGCTCTCTTTGTTCTGACCTGGTTTCCTGACCACTCCTGCACACTGAAAAGTAGCTTATTCCATGGCACTAGCCCAGGGGCCCCTTTTTAAGTCCAAATTCCTGTACAGGAATTAAAGGATGAAGGCCAGAGCAACTACTGTGCTAAGCCTGTCTGTGTTAGCCATTTTAGAGCTGCCATATGACTATTGAGAGAACATCCTTGCACTTTTCCTCTTAAGGTCTGCTCTGTCCACGGGGGCATTATTACGGACATCATGCTAATTGACAGCCTGCTCACCACAGTTATGCAGCAGGGAGCCAGTTTTCAATCAGCATGACATGGGCAAAGATGCCCCACCAACAGAGCAAAGCAGAGAAGATGCTCTTCTGTCAATGTGACATCAGCGGAAGCAGCAGAATCTCCAGAAGAAGTGATCTGTGACTGCTCTAAGCCAGTAGAGATCGACGCCGAGCAGAAAATGCAAGTAGTTAGCAACTATTTGCCTGTTAGTTCTTAGCCTCATATGCAAAAATAATAAAAATCCTGGATAACCTTTTTAACAACGCATATGTGATAATAGAAAATTACATCACTTTGTTTAAATATATCTTTTTTCAATACATTATATATTTTAGTTGAAAAATGCTCTTTTTTATTTATTTTGTCCCATATAAACAATTTCCTTTTTACATTTTGAACCAGTCCTGGTAGTTGTGACTGACTGTATGTAACAGTTGTGTTCAGGGTCGGACTGGCCCAGCGGAGAAATGGAGGACTCTCCGATGGGCCAAGGCACTGACACCTGCTGGCATACAGGGCCGGCAGTTGCTTAGGGCCCCAGCTGCTCCAGGGGCCCCCAGTCAGTGGCGTGTCGCTAATAGCAGCACACCATGCAACTGCTATGGGGCCTGCACGGTGCCAGCGAACCAACAGCGGGTGGCAGAAGCCGACTGGTGCGGCTAAAGCCTGTCCCCGCTGCTAAAGAGAAATGAATATTCACTCTTCCCCATATAATTTTTACAATGTGATTTTTCTGGATTTTATTTTTCGATTGACAGTCATTTTCTATTTCTTCCATTTTCATACTATTGCACCAACAGTTGTCTCCTTCTCACCCAGTGTCTTACGTATGGTTTTGTAGCCTATTCCAGCTTTGAAGGTCTATGTTCTTGTCCCTGACATCCTTAGAAAGCTTTTTGGTCGTGCCCATGTTGTAGAGGTTAGAGTCTGACTGATTAATTGAGTCTGTGGACAGGAGTCTTTTATGAAGGTGACTATGTAAGACAGCTGTCTTTAATGCAGGTAACGAGTTGATTATGAGCGTCCAACTGGTCTGTAGGAGCCCGAACTCTTAATGGTTGGTAGAGGATCAAATACTTATTTCTCATTGCAAAATGCAAATAAATTTATATAATTTATACAATATCATTTTCTGGATCTAATTTTTGATATTCTATTTTTCAATGTTAAAATTAATATACCCTTAAAATTGACTGTTCACGTCTTTGTCAGTGGGCAAACTTACAAAATCAGCAAGGGATCGAATAATAATTTCCTTCAATGTAACTATGTATCTGTGTATATTTAATCTTCATGTATCAGGTCTTGTTTTTGCGAGATTAGCTGTATTTTTTTAACCATCATTTTCCTATACACATTTGTAAGCTACCGTATATACTCGTGTATAAGCCGACCCGTGTATAAGCCGACCCCCTAATTTTGCCACAAAAAACTGGGAAAACTTATTGACTCATGTATAAGCCGGGTGTATAAACTGCCCTCCTGCTCTGTGCTGCTCCCGTCCTGCTCCTTGCTCCCCCATCCAGCTCTGTGCTCCCCCATTCTCCTCTGTACTCCCCCCCTCCTGCTCCGTCCTCCGCTGTGCTCCCCATTCCTTCTCCGTCCTCCTGTGCTTCCCCGTCCTGCTCCATGCTCCTCTGTGCCCTCCATCCTCTCCCCCCTCCTGCTCCGTGCTCCTCTGTGCCCTCCATCCTCCCCCCCGTCCTGCTCCGTGCTCATTGTCCTCCTCCATGCTTCCCCCGTCCTCCGTTCTCCCCCGTCCTCTTCCATGCTTCCCCGTCCACCGTTCTCCCCCCGTCCTGCTCCATGCTTCCCCCGTCCTCCGTTCTCCCCCCGTCCTCTTCCATGCTTCCCCCGTCCACCGTTCTATCCCCCGTCCAGCTCCATGCTCCTTTTCCTCTCCTCCATCATACTCACCCCTCCCCGTGCCATCGCTGAGCGTCCCTGCAATCCTGCGGCTTCCTGCAGCTCTCCAGCACTGAGCGGTGATGTAATACCGCTCATTAAGGCCATGAATATGGAGGCCACGCCCATGGGAGTGGCGTCGCATCCATATTACATGACCTTAATGAGCGGATATTACGTCACCGCTCAGTGCTGGAGAGCTGCAGGAAGCCGGGGAGAACGCAGGATTGCAGGGACCCTCAGCGATGGCACGGGGAGGGGTGAGTATGATCCCAGCCACCGGCTCCTGCCGCGGCATCCCCTCCCCGCTGGTTTCTGCCCTATGACTTGTGTATAAGCCGAGGGGGCATTTTCAGCACGAAAAAAGGTGCTGAAAATCTCGGCTTATACACGAGTATATACGGTATATATTTATTTTAACTTTTATTTTGAGTTTAATACAAAATACAAATGGACTATTTTTTTACATACTTACCACCCACCATAAATAATTTGTTCACTGTATTGTACCTAATATGTCTATATTTTTACTGGTTTGTAATATTATTAAATAAGCATATTACAAAGATTTGTTTATTCTATTTGTTTTGGACATTCATTTTTAATAGCAACTTTATGGGGAAAAGTGTGACATCCTGTTAGGGGTTGTAATCTTACTTATTGGGAATTAATATGGAACTTTTGAGCACCCTTACTAAACTTGGTGTTAACCTGGTCTTATGTGCTATAGCTGTGGAGGAAAGACATTCCCCCCTTTTCTGCTACAGGAGCCACTGTGGGCATTGGGGAGTGTGCGCAGGACAAAATTAGCACTGAACTCATAGGAAACTAGGTCTACATTTGCAAATACCCTTAGCACCCTAATTCTTCTCTTTTTATTACAGTTCTTTCACCTGTTCAATGATATGAAAACAGCAAAAAAAATCACCAATTACAGTAGATGTAATTTAATTTTATGGATGTTACTTTTAATTTCCTACCAGAAGAAATAGTTTCCTGTCACAAGAAACAGCTAATACATAAATTTAAAAAATTTGATATGGGAAAACTTGTGAACAAAAACACATTACACAGTAATGCACTTAGATGTCAAAAAATGTCTACACAAATCATCAGAAAGCATGACATTGGGCTATGACCCAGACATCCAATTGCAGGTGTCCTCACATCGGCATTCTCAAAGGCTATCATGGTGCAGAGCAAGATGTCAATAGAGGCTGGAAGGGAGGTCTATCCTCTTCAGTAGTAAGCTTCGCCTGTGTGGAAGACACTTCTTGACATGCGAAGTGCACCTCTGAAGCTGGGAAGCATACTCCCAGCTTCAGAGGAGCAATGATGCGGGCAAAGAAAGCCGAGCATATTCAGGAGTTTTATAAATCACAGTAGACCAGAACCACCACATCCCAGTATAGTGTATCAATGAAGCTCAATTAGAGGGGACTGGGAGTGGACATGGAATGTATAGACACATCAATTAACTATAGAAAAACAGCCCACATGCGTGGAAAAAGATGTACTAGTCCATATATATAAAACAAAATATTTTATTATTGATACAAATGACAACAAGTTAAATGTGGCAAGAGACTGTACAGCACCCTAAGTGAATGTACGCCCAGCACACACAGTTAAAATACGATAAGGGGCACACCACCCCGCAAACCCTCAATATAAAGTATATATTTATTACAAAAATGCAAAAGCCATAGGTGGGTGTTAAAGAACAATAAGTGAACGACACCAAAAGATTAACAGAGCTTCAATAATCCTAAAATTTTTGCTTCGGCACCATGGGACTCAATCTCATATCCAGTCACCGTGTCATTGAGCAAATTAGCTACTATGAGCGTCGATACCAACTACAAAAAGGAAACCCTATTATATAGCAGATGCCAACATTGGTATAATGTACACTACCTATATTAGGAGACCGGGTATATCCTAACTAGTCGATAGTATATATTACCTGGCAGCTCAGGAACACGGCATGAACAATGCGAGGGCAAGAGGGGGTGTGTGTGCGCAGGAGTATTTGCAGAGAGCTGGCGATGATGACTACTTTTGCAAATCCTGTTATCATGCCTAACCGGGCATGACATGAGAAATGACTAGTCTGGGGAAACAAACACCCCACCGACTAGTCAAAGGGCTAGTTAGCATATGAAATACAATGTTTATAAAGACCTTTTTTAAACATGTATTTAGGTGTGGCACAGAAAAATTTAAATCCTTAAGCTGTCCCCCACACAGAATCTCCAGAAGGAGAACGAGCTTACAATCTAAAACCTTTTTTTGAAGTGGAACCACATGTTTAACATAGAAAAAAAGAGGAAATTATATGCAGTTAAGAGGTGGAAAAACTCATTAAAACACCCAATGAAGCTAGGACCCCCTGGTGTGGACAGGTAATTACAGTAAGATTGGTATATTTGCTGGGAATGGAAATGAGTTTTGAAATTGTATAATTATAGGTGGAGAAGTAGGCTCTTGTCAGGGTTAAGCTTCTATTATTATTATTATTTATTTATATAGCACCATTAATTCCATGGTGTTGTACATGAGACGGGGTTACATCAAAATAGAAATATCACTTACAGTAAACAAACTAACAATGACAGACTGGTACAGAGGGAAGAGGACCCTGCCCTTGCGGGCTTACATTCTACACGATTATGGGGAAGGACACAGTAGGTCAGGGGTTGCAGTAGCTCCGATGGTGTTGAGGTGGCCGTGTGGTCATTACAGGTTGTAAGCTTTTATGAAGAGATGGGTTTTCTGGTTGCCGTCTGAAGGATTTAAACGTGGTAGATAACCGGACGTGCTAGGGCATAGAATTGCAGAGGATGGGGGATATTTGTGTGAAATCTTGGAGGCGATTGGGTGAGGAGTGAATTACCCTGGAGGAGAGAAGGAGGTCTTGGGAGGACCGGAGATTACGTGAGGGTAGATATTGAGAGATTAGTTTGGAAATATATGGAGGAGAAAGGTTATGGATGGCTTTGTAGGTCAGTGTTAGTAGTTTAAACTGGATACACTGGGGAAATTGGGAGCCAGTGAAGGGATTTTCAAAGAGGGGAAGCAGGAGTGTAGCGAGGAGAGAAATTAGTCGGGCAGCAGAGTTAAGGACGGATTGGAGGGGTGCGAGAGTGTTAGAAGGTAGGCCACAAGAAGGATGTTGCAGTAGTTGAGGCAGAAGATGATTAGGGCATGCACAAGCATTTTGGTAGAGTGAGGGTTGAGGAAAGGACGGATTCTGGAAATGTTTTTGAGCTGGAGGTGACAGGAGGTAGCAAGAGCTTTGATGTGTGGTTTGAAGGACAGGGCAGAGTCAAAGGTTACTCCGAGGCAGTGGATTTCTTGGACAGGGGAAATTGTGATTTAATTTATTGTGAGATCAGGTCAGGAAGATATGCGAGATGGAGGAAAGATAATTAGATCAGATTTGTCCACATTAAGCTTGATGAAGCGAGAGGAGAAGGAGGATATGGCTGATAGACAATCTGGGATTCTGGACAGCAGAGAGGTGACATCTGGGCCAGAGAGGTAGATCTGAGTGTCATCAGCATATAGATGGTACTGGAAGCCATAGGACTTTATGAGTTGTCCCAGGCCAAGGGTATAGATTGAGAAGAGAATGGGTCCTAGGACAGAGCCTTGAGTGACACCAACATGAGGACCACAAGATGAGGAGGTAGTGTGGGAGTAGGAAATGCTAAATGTGGGGTTGGCAAGGTATGAGGAGATCCAGGATGGGGCAAGGTCTTTGACACCAAAGGAAGAGAGGATCTGTCAATGGTCAACTGTGTCGAAGGCAGAGGACAGGTCTAAAAGGAGAAGTATAGAGAATTGTCTGTTAGCTTTGGCTGTAAGTAAGTCGTTAGTAAGTTTGGTCAGGGCAGTCTCAGTTGAATGGTGGGGACGGAAACCAGATTGTACCCCCATGGTGGCAGAAACAGGAAAGATCAGATGCAGGTAAAAATTCAGGGTTCAGGCCTGGGTATACAGACCCAGGGAAACAGGTTCAGGAAAGATCAGAAGCAGGACAGGACCTGACAACTCAATAGTTGCACACACACTGAAAGAAAAAGTTGCTCAGGCACCTTCAAACAAGTGGAGGTGCCTTAAGTACCATCTCAGTAATAGGCTGGGGACACATCAGGAGTGCATATATGTGATACAAATAGCAAATCAAATGATTAACCCTTAGAAGGGCTGTTAGTATGATGGCTCAGCTTCAGCACTAGTGTCAACACTACAGGCCTCTGATTCGTTATATTGTGCATACACATTTCTAGACAAACTCTCTCTCTTTCCAATACAAAGTGTCACAGATCTGTGCAATGGCATCAGTGTGCCAATCCAGGTGGATCCTGTTCTTTTGTAACCTCTGATGAAGACACATGGCCAGCCAGTCACAGTAATGCCAAAATCACAATGGCTACTGCATTACAGTGATGTGCAGGCAATCCCCGAATGCTTATTGGCTGCGTAACAGGTGCCAAAGATGCGGGGATTCAAATTTTATATAGAGCACCACCCATGACAGCAGCACATGATGTGCTTTTAATTTTCAATATTTGACTGCGGCCCGGCAGTTATTGCCTTCAAGGATCTATGAATGACTGAATGACCCTACTTTTATTTTTATCCTGGCTTTGCACTTTGTGCAAAACCTCTATGAGTGAAGGAGTAAATCAACTACACTTTCATAATATTTTGATGAGTTCTGCAAGTCGTTGCATTTAAGGGTGAATGGATGTGTGCAAAGCCTTTATGAGGGTAGAAGTAGCACAACTACTAATTTTTTATGAGGTGCACCACTTGGTGCCTTCAAGGGTATATGTGTGAACTTGCTTGTAATTTTGGTATGCTTTGCACTGTGTGCAGAGCTTTTATGAGTGTAGAAGTATCACCAAAACACTTTACAATATTTGAATGAGGTGCTACAGTTGGTGACTTTAAGGGTGTATGAGTGACCCTGTTTGAAATTTTTGGCAGGTTTTCCACTTAGTGCATAGCCTTTATGAGTCCAGGAGTACCACTACATGACAACTGGAACAGAATGTGTATGAGGTGCTATGTGAGTCCCTCTTCCATCATATTTTGGCAGTTCTTGCTTTCTTCATAAATTACACTGACATTTCCAATGTTTTAACAAAAATTTTAATTTTGATTTACTTACATTATTATTTTTTAAATCATTTTTAATTTTAGCCTTGTATACAAATCATTATACACGAAAGATTGTTTCTGTAACCTGCAATTATTCGTCAATTATGAATGTTTTTTTGTTAGTCCTTAACCCTTACTGCCATCGGACGTACTATCCCGTCCATGGTACCTGGGTCCGTATGACCGGGGACGGGATAGTACGTCCTGTGCGATCGGACGCGCTCCCGGGGGGAGCGCAGCCGATCGCGGCAGGGTGTCAGCTGATTATCACAGCTGACACCCAGCACTATGTGTCAGGAGCGGTCACGGACCGCTCCCGGCACATTAACCCCTGGCACACCGCGATCAAACATGATCGCGGTGTACCTGGGGCACAGGGGAGGATCGCGCAGGCAGTGGGCTCCCTGCGCACTCCCCTGAGACCCTCAGAGCAGCGCGATGTGTCGCGCTGTTCCGAGGGTCCGTCCTCCCTCCAGGTCCCCGGATCCAAGATGGCGCCGGGGTCCTGCAGGGAGGCGGCTTCCTCAGTGCCTGCTGAGAGCAGGCACTGAGAAGCCTGCAGCGATGCCAGAGCGATCGCTGGTGTGACAGAGTGCTGTGCACACTGTCACACCAGCGATCTGCTAAAATACAGTGATGTCCCACCCTGGGACAAAGTAAAAAAGTTAAAAAAAATGAAAATAAAAAGTGGTAAAAAAAAATCATAAAAAAAAAAAATATATTCCCCAATAAATTCATTTCTTCCTATAAATAAAAAAAACAAAACAATAAAAGTACACATATTTGGTATCGCCGCGTCCGTAACGACCCCCCCTATAAAAATATCCCACTAGTTAACCCCTTTAGTGAACCCCTTAAAAAAAAAAAAAACTAAGCAAAAAATCAATGCTTTATCATCATACCGCCGAACAAAAAGTGGAATAACACGCGATCAAAAAGATCGATATAAATAAAAATGGTACCGCTGAAAACGTCATCTTGTCCCGCAAAAAACGAGCCATCATACAGCATCATCAGCGAAAAAATAAAAAAGTTATAGCTCGCAGAATAAAGCGATGCAAAAATAATAATTTTTTAGATAAAATTGCTTTTATTCTATAAAAGCCCCAAAACATAAAAAAATTATATAAATAAGGTATCACCGTAATCGTACTGACCCGAAGAATAAAACTGCTTTATCAATTTTACCACACGCGAAACGGTATAAACGCCTCCCCAAAAGAAATTCATGAATTGCTGATTTTTGTTCATTCTAACCTCCCAAAAATCGAAATAAAAAGCGATCACAAAACGTCACATGCTCAAAAATGGTACCAATAAAAACGTCACCTCGTCCCGCAAAAAATAAGACCTCACATGACTCTGTGGTCCAAAATATGCAATAATTATAGCTCTCAAAATATGGTGATGCAAAAAAAAAAAAAAAAAAAAAAAAAAAAAAAAAAAAAAAAAAAACCCCCCAAAAAAAAAAAAAACCCCAAAAAAAAAAAAAAAAAAAAAAAAAAAAAAAACCCCCCAAAAAAAAACCCAAAAAAAAAAAAAAAAAAAAAAAAAAAAAAAAAAAAAAAAAAAAAAAAAAACCCCCCAAAAAAAAACCAAAAAAAAAAAAAAAAAAGGGGAAAAAAAAAACCCCAAAAAAAAACCAAAAAAAAAAAAAAAAAAAAAAAAAACCCCCAAAAAAAAAAAAAAAAAAAAAAAAAAAATTTTTTAAAAAAAACCCCCAAAAAAAAAAAAAAAAAAAAAAAAAAAAAATTAAAAAAAAAAAAAAAAAAAAACCCCCCCCAAAAAAAAAAAACCCCCCCAAAAAAAAAAAAAAAAAAAAAACCCCCCAAAAAAAAAAAAAAAAAAAAAAAAAAAAAAAAAAAAAAATTTTCTCCTTTTACCCTTGTGAAAATAAAAAAAAGTTTGTAAAAGATCATTTTTGTGGCTAAAAAGTTAAACATTCATTTTTTCGTTCCACGTTGCTTCAGCTCCTGTGAAGCACCTGAAGGGTTAATAAAATTCTTGAATGTGGTTTTGAGTACCTTGAGGGGTGCAGTTTTTAGAATGGTGTCACTTTTGGGTATTTTCTGCTATATAGACCCCTCAAAGTGACTTCAAACGTGAGGTGTTCCCTAAAAAAATGGCTTTGTAAATTTTGTTGTAAAAATGAGAAATCACTGGTCAACTTTTAACCCTTATAATTTCCTAACGAAAAAAAAATTTTGGTTCCAAAATTGTGCTGATGTAAAGTAGACATGTGGGAAATGTTATTTCTTAACTATTTTGTATGACATATTTCTCTGTTTTAAGGGAAAAAAAATTCAAAGTTTGAAAATTGCAAAATTTTCAACATTTTCGCCATATTTGCATTTTTTTCAAAAATAAACGCAAGGTATATGGAAGAAATTTTACCACTAACGTGAAGTACAATATGTCACGAGAAAAGAATCTCAGAATCGCGAAGATCCGTTGAAGCGTTCCAGAGTTATAACCTCATAAAGAGACAGTGGTCAGAATTGTAAAAAATGGCCCGGTCATTAACGTGCAAACCACCCTTGGGGGTGAAGGGGTTAAAGTGGAGTAAAAATGTGTCATCATTGTTCTCAGCAGTGATCTGGGAATCAGAGATGCTTTCAGGGGTCTTCTTCATGCTCTTCCCCTACCATTCAGCACTTTTTTCCATCCATTTCAACATTTTCACTGCCCTCCCAGATCTCCTTGTAGGGTCTACCGGAAAAATGCTCTGATTTCCCATTGACTCCCATTATATTCTTGACTCAAAACGAGCATCCAAGCATTAGGAATTGCTCAGTTGTAGTAATGAGCATCCAAGCATTTTAGTGTTCCATCATCTCTAAAAACAACATAAATATAGAGAAATAGCAGATGTCACATCAAATGGTAATACAAGTAGAAAAATAAGTTGAAAATCATTTTTATTGAAATCAAACATAACCACTCCATAATGTTACATTGTTACATACAGAATAAAGCTGGAGATCAATCTCCTATTGGATAGACAATATCTCATATAATAGCAATGAATACATTGCAGTTTGTAGGATGCAGATTGGTAGTACAATTTATCTCACGACTATTTTGAAAATTGCTTTAGTTTGCTTTTACTAAGCACACACAACTCTGGATTAAAGTAATATAGACTCCTTGTGTATTCCTTACCAATGACAGAAAATGAAGAGATACTCTGTATTAGAAACATATTATGAAAGTCATAGTTCATAGATAAAAACTTAATCAATTAAGTGGAACTTTACTCAGAAATAACTTCCTGAAATGTATTGCGCTATAGTTTTCTGTTTTGCACATCATGTAATAGGCTAAAATGCACATTTTTGTGAATGATGCCTGGGTTCAGGCATACAGACAGCCTTATTAAAGTTTGTATGGCTTCTTTTGGAGATCCTGACCACCCCACTGTACCACCCTCTGCCTCCAATATCATTAAGAGAAATATTAAGGTTTTTATCTGTATTTAATTGAAAATAAATATTGAAATATAGTATGCTCCATTGGAGTGGACATGTCAAGAGGTATTCTACTCTAGAACCCTTGCTGTATGCGCTTTACCAGGAATGCAGAATATTGTTTTCTGGTAGTTAACAATAGGTATAGTCTTCAGGTTGGATGATATTTATAGTACTTACCGTTAGACTGTGATACTGTATTAGTGGGGTGTTGACACTATTTATATAATAAACTCATATGCAATGAACTTACTTCAACAATACATAGGCTGCAATTATTACAATTTATACCTTTTTCTATTGATTTGGGGAACTTCAGTTCAACATTCATGAGAATGTACCATTTGCCTTAGATAAAACTGTACTCTGTATATTTTTAACTGTAGATATTGCAAAAGAACGACAACTAGTGAGCTTAACAACATTTGTCATTTAGGTCAATGGGTGTGTGTTTAATCAAATCCCAACGTGCTCTATCTGCATTTGGTTCTGGATTTCCACTGAAGTTTAGAAAAGGTCTTTGAACAATCGGTACATTCATCACTGAAATATAATTTCATGCTTGATTCACATTTCCTTGAACCAGTAGATGAAATTAAACTTTTCTAACAATGGGATAAATATCATGGGAGCTGTGTAGCTTTATATAGAAAAGTTTAACAATGATGAATAACCATAAATTCATTCATTTGTTACGATCATGAAATCTATGCTGATAAATAGTACAGTAAATAAACACGCAATATGAGACGTACTGTAGAAGTAATTTCACGAGAATCTGGGATTGCTCATATTTTGGAGGACTTATCATATTAATTCTATAGGTTTTCTCAAAGTATTTACAACATACTGTAAAGTGCTTTTTAGCATCTTTTAAGGTATGGTTTGATAAATCCAGGCAAATGCTGGGGCATTGGCTCTGATATCAATTTACGTCTAGAGTTTAATGAAATGGAAAATGTATGCGAGAGCAACAAAATACAAATGCTCTACATATGTTCATTACTTTAACCTAATTATAAGAATATAACAAATTTACATCAAATGGTCATGGAAGGTTTATAGAGCGCACTGAAGAACTTTGCCAGCTCCATACCAGGATGACTCCAGTTGTTTTGTACAGCTGGAATCTGCCTGTATTACAATGGTATCAATAAGAGTGTCAGGTGAGCAAAAAACAAATTCTCTCACACAGCCATTGGCAAAGAAATAAGATAGTTACATGTCTGAGATAATGAAGACACAAACCAATATTTTTTACAAAGTTTTGAATTTTTTTTTACCAGTAAATTTTGTTGGTATCACCATAATTGTACTGATGTGAAGAATCATAGTGCCAGGTCAATTTTATTGCAAAATGTAAAAACAAAACTCAAAAAACAATGCTAGAACTGAGTTTTATTTTTTAACTATTTTACTTCACTTGGAATTTTGTTCCTGTTTTTCAGTACATACTATTGTAAAGTGAATAAGGTTATTTTGGCAGAAAAATAAGAGTTATGGCTGTTGAATAAAGGGGAGGAAAAGAATTAAAGCACAAAAGTGGTAAATTGTCTTTTAATGAAGGGTTAGCCCACATGGTTGCACAAAAAGAAAAAAAAAAAGAGCATGAACCGCACATCCAAAAATCATACGTTGATCTAAAGCCGCTAGGCAAAAATTATATAACTGAACATAAGGTTCTTAGTTTAACATTCTGATCAGACTGTATGAAGCCCACTGCCACGTCACAGCAAACCACATAGTGGGTCCTAACTGCCCTAATGGAGCGGAGCCGAGCAGCGACCGGCGATGCACCAGCAGGGCAGTCGGACTGTTGCCCCACAGCACCCGTGCTGCAAGACTCCATGACTCCAAACCGCACCGCTCCACCAGAAACAAAGCCACAGCAACAATGGCCGCCACATGACATCCACACTAAAATGAAAGGAGCAGGAGTGCCAGGTCACTTTTATTGCAAAATGTAAAAGCAAAACTCAAAAAACAATGCTAGAACTGAGTTTTATTTTTTAACTGTTTACTTCTCTTGGAATTTTGTTCCTGTTTTTCAGTACATACTATTGTAAAGTGAATAAGGTTATTTTGGCAGAAAAATAAAAGAGTTATGGCTGTTGAATAAATGGGAGGAAAAGAATTAAAGCACAAAAGTGGAAAATTGTCTTTTAATGAAGGGTTAGCCCACATAGTATTGACTCCCAGACAGTGGGTTGGAAGATATTTTCTTACTTCACATAGAAACATATAACTCACCTTTCTGTTCTCTGAATATAATTGAGAGATCTTCAATCCTAACAGGTGACACTAAAAGTTTTAGGCACAGAACAGGGCAAGGTGTAATGTTTTGAAGAAGTTGGATTATTTGAGACAAATATACATTAATCAAATAACATTTCTTTGGTGTCATTTATTAGTTTGGAGTATATAGGTAGACAGCAAGCTAAACTTTATGACAAATGTGTAGAAAGGACACCTTGAAGTAGTTTAAATTAAAGATGCTGTCTGGACTTGGGACAAAAGTCTAGACTACCAGACTACTAAATTATGACAGTGGTGCACACACACTGTCATAGAATCATAGAATGTTAGAGTTGGAAGGGACCTACAGGGTCATCATGTCCAACCTGCTCAATGCAGGATTCACTAAACCATCTCAGACAGATGTCTGTCCAGCCTCTGTTTGAAGAATTCCATTGAAGGAGAACTTGCCACCTCTCGTGGCAGCCTGTTCCACTCATTGATCACCCTCAAGGATTCACTGATATTCCTCATGCAAGTAAGGTTTCATGTGATTGCGTGACTTGCATACTTGTGATCACATGCTGACTACTCTCATCCCACTTACACACGTGGTCAAAATTGTTGGTACCCTCGTTTAATGACAGAAAAACCCACAATGGTGACAGAAATAACTAGAATCTGAAAAAAGTAATAATAAATCAAAAATCTATGAAAATGAACAAATAAAAGTCAGACATTGCTTTTCAACCATGCTTCCACAGAATTTTTAAAAAAAATAAAACTCATGAAATAGGCCTGGAGAGAAATGATGGTACCCTTAACTTAATATTCTGTTGCACAACCGTTTGAGGCAATCACTGCAATCAAATGATTCCTGTAACTGTCAATGAGACTTCTTCACCTCTCGACAGGTATTTTGTCCCACTCCTCAAGAGTAAACTGCTCCAGTTATCTCGTGTTTGAAGGTTGCCTTTTCCAGACGGCATGTTTCAGCTCTTTCCAAAGATGCTCAATAGGATTTAGGTCAGGGCTTATAGAAAGCCACTTCAGAATATTCCAATGTTTTCCTCTTAGCCATTCTTGGGTGTTTTTAGCTGTGTGTTTTGGGTCATTATCCTGTTGCAAGACCCATGACCTGTGGCTGAGACCAAGCTTTCAGACACTGGGAAGCACATTTCTCTCTAGAATCCCTTGATAGTCTTGAGATTTCATTGTATCCTGCATGGATTCTAGACAATCTGTGCCAGATGCAGCAAAGCAGCCCCAGAACATAGCAGAGCCTCCTCCATGTTTCACAGTAGGGACAGTGTTCTTTTCTTGATATGCTTCATATTTCCGTCTGTGAACATAGAGCTGATGTGCCTTGCCAAAAAGCTCCATTTTTGTCTCATCTGTCCATAGGACATTCTCCCAGAAGCTTTGTGGCTTGTCAATATGTATGTAGTTTGGCAAATTCCGGTCTGGCTTTGTTATGATTTTCTTTCAACAATGGTGTCCTCCTTGGTCGTCTCTCATGTAGTCGACTTTTGCTCATACAACAACGGATGGTGCGATCTTACACTGATGTTCCTTGAGCTTGAAGTTCACCTTTAATTTATTTAGAAGTTTTTCTGGGCTCTTTTGTTACCTTTCGTATTATCCGTCTCTTTGATTTGTCATCAATTTTCCTCCTGCGGTCACATCTAGGGAGGTTGGCTACAGTTCCATGGAGCTTAAATTTTTGAATAATATGTGCAACTGTAGTCACAGGAAGATCAAGCTGCTTGGAGATGGTCTTAAAACTTTTACCTTTAATATATTTGTCTATAATTTTCGTCCTAATCTCCTGAGACACTGCTTTCCTTTGCTTCCTCTGGTCCATGTTGTGGGTGATACACACCATGTGACCAAACAGCACAGTGAGTATCTGTAGTCCTCTATACAGGCCCACTCACTGATTTCAAGATTGTAGACACCTGTGATGCTAATTAGTAGACACACCTTGATTTAACATGTCCCTTTTGTCACATTATTTTCAGGGGTACCATCATTTCTGTCCAGGTCTTTTTCATGAGTTTTATTTTTAAAAAAATTCTGTGGAAGCATGCTTGAAAAGCAATGTCTGACTTTTCATTTGATCATTTTCATAGATTTTTGATTTATTATTACTTTTGTCAGATTCAAGTTATTTCTGTCACCATTATGGGTTTTTCTGTCATTAAATGAGGGGTACAACTTCAACAAATTGCGGATAAACATAACCACAAAAAGTGTTCCAGCAAAATGAATATAAAAATAAATTTTTATTAACATATAACATACAATAAAAAATCTAAAACCTAACAAAATGCCCATTGTGGAGATAATTAAATGAGGGGTACCAACAATTTTGACCATGTGTATCTCAATTCACTTCTAATGAGATAAAATAATGTGTCTACAGTCAAGGCCAAAAGTTTTGAGACTGACACAAATTTTGATTTTCACAAAGTTTGCTGTTTCAGTTTTTATACTGACAATTTGCATTACACACTAGATCATTATGAAGAGTCCAAGAGCAACTTCTCCCTCATTCAGGAGAAATTTGGTGATGATGAATGACAATGCTTTTTGCAGCATGATGTAGCCCCATGTCACAAGGGAAAAGTGATAGTTAAGTGGCTCGGTGAACAATGCAATTAAATTTGGGGCTTACGGCTAGGAAATTCCCATGATTTCAATCCCATTGAGAACCTGTGGTCATTCCTCAAAAAGAGGGTGGACAAAGCAACACTGAAATTGTGATAAACTTCAAAGACTGACTGATTAGACAAGAGTGTTTAACCTTCAATCAAGATTTGGCCAAAAGCTAAAAAGTATAAAAACTTATGTAATTCTCAAAAATGTACTTCAAATACATAGAAACATCTGACTAAAAGATCTAAATATGCAAATTGCCTCTTCAAACAGAGGACTTGTACTCTATAGCGCCACCTAATGGAAGTAGCGATCCTACAAGTCACAATCAACCCTTTAACGAGTCTTGTAATATGACTTAGGATAAAAGCCAAATCAGAATCTCCATTTGCAGACACAGTGTTTCGGACTATTGGTCCTCGTCAGTGCAAAGTAGGAGAGATCTGATTTGGCTAGATGATTTTGCACTGACGAGGACCAATAGTCCGAAACACCGTGTTTTTTTTATATGGCTGGTAACATGACCTTTGTGGCCTATTTAATCCTGCTCCGCCCTTCTGGCTTTGTTGGACTTCATTGTAACTTCTACTCTTAAACTAGCCAGGTGCTTTGTTACCTTACACAGATAGTTTTGCTTGGTCTTCAGACCTTTATGTTCTATGTTGTTTTGTTTTCTTTTTACTGCTACAACTTCTGTTAGGAGGTGTCCACCTTTTCTCCCAGTCCCTAGTGCTTGTAGGGATCCCTTCCTCGCATATATAGGTCTTCGTTCAGACTAGCTGAGGACTTTAGCGGGTCTGATCGCAGGATCAGGTTCCCCGTTACATTGTAGGGATTGAGCTTAGTTTTATTGTAGGGACAGATATCCCTTTCTTTCCTTAGTGCTTGTAGCAGAACATAACAGTAAGTATGCAAATCATATAAATGCAGTCTTGTGAATGCCAACCAGCATTGGTAATAGCGGCGAATTATAATATCATGTGCACCGTAAACTGTCACAATTCAGCAGTCTGCAGTCAACCCCTTTAACCAACGACCGCTAATATGCCTTTTAACAGCATCAGTTAAGGGTACGTATTCCTCAGCGCCGCTTTTTAGCGACACTGAGAAATAAGTGTATATCACCCCCACAGCATCGGAAATTCTCTGGGGTCCCTGCTATCGGTTGTAGCTGAGACCCTGAAGAACATGATTCGGGTCTGTTTTTACCGACCCCAGTGTTGCAATCACCATTATTTACGGAATAATAGCAATCACAAAAAAAAACAAAATGTCAGATTTCCCATTTATTTTCTCTCTCCTCTGATATGATCTAGCATATCAGAGGAGAGAGAAATGGGGTCCCCCCGGTACCTCCGTTGTCCCTGGGCTCTCCTGCATCCCCTCGGTGATATCCCCCGGCCATCAGCATCTTCTTCTGGGAAGAAAATGGCGGGAGTATGCACAGTGCGCCCACCGAGATCTGCCGGCCGGCACCTGGCAATAATATTCCTATTGGTTCATTGGCCTATCACAGTGATCAAAATAAAAAAATAGTAAATCACCCCCCTTTATCACTCCCTTAGTTAGGTAAAAATAATAAAATAAAAAAGTAAGTATTTATTTCTATTTTTCCATTAGGGTTAGGGCTGGAGCTATTTTTAGCATTGGGGTTAGCGTTAGGGTTAGGGTTTGGCTAGGATTAGGGTCAGTTACACTGATTAGGTACATCAGGGGGTCTCCAAATGTGACATGGCACTAGCCACTGATTCCAGTCAATTTTGCTTTCAAAAAATCAAACGGTGCTCCCTTCCTTCTGAGCCCTGCCATACGCCCAAACAGTGGCTTTCCCCCCACATACAGGGTATCAGCAAACTCAGGAGAAATTGCACAACAAATTTTGTGGTTCATTTTCTCCTGATACCCTTGTAAAAATAAAAAAAATGGTTCCAAAAGAATTTTTGTGAAAAAAGTAAAATGTTCATTTTTTTCCTTCCAATTTACTTTAATTCTTGTGAAGCACCTGAAGGGTTAATAAACTTCTTGAATGTGGTTTTGCGCACCTTGAGGGGTGCAGTTGTTAGAATGGTGTCACTTTTGGGTATTTTCTGTTATAGTGATCCCCCAAACTCACTTCTATTGTGAGATGGTCCCTAAAAAAATGGTTTTGTAAATTTTGCTGGAAAAATGCGAAATTGCTGGTCAACTTTTAACCCTTATAGCGTCCTAATAAAAAAATTATGTTTACAAAATTGTGCTGATGTAAAGTTGACATGTGGGAAATGTTATTTATTAACTATTTTTGGTGACACCACCATTTGATGTAATGGTACTAAAATTAAAAGTTTGAAAATTACAAAATTTTCAAGATTTTTGCCAAATTTCCATTTTTTCATAAACACAAGTTATATTGAAGAAATTTTACCAATATCATGAACTACAATATGTCAAGAAAAATCATTCTCAGAATCAGTGGCATACGTTGAAGCATTCCAAAATTATAACTTCATAAATTGACAGTGGTCAGAATTGTAAAAATTGGCTTGGTCATTAAGTACTAAATTGTCTCTGTCACTAAGGGGTTAAAAGAAACTCATGATATATACATTGTGGGAAAAAGTTAAGTAAAATAATTTATACCAAAGTTCCAATGATACCACAAGTACCAAAAATGAAAATAAAGTACAAAATAGAGACCTGATATTTGATAAGCTATATTTTTCTAAAGGGTCAGTTGATCTTATTTGGGTATTCTAGAGAAAGACATACGATATAAAATAAATGTCTGATTGTAAGGAGCTGAAACCAGGCCAAAGTGGATGGAGAAAGTCTCTTATATAAGGGTATTTAAAAATTTGCCTGCTAGGCTGTTTTCCTGACCTTTCATGAACTATGTCTGCAGCAGACACATTTTTTACCTCATCCTCCTGCTATATGTAGTCACACACCAATTGGCACAATGAACAGCTCTGGCAAAAATTAAGAGACCACTGCACAGCTTTATAAACATCAGCTTCTCTACATGTCTGACAGCCATTACATTCCACTGTCAGTTGAATTCCAACCTGAGTACACCTCATCTACTTAATGTGCTCCAGATTAGGTGATCACCTGAACCAAATCTTATTTAATGATGGAAAGTACAAAAAACACTGCTGCGATGTTCAAAATCCTCTTGCAATAGGACAAGCTGGATGCCAAAACAAGTGCTGGTAATATCCCAAAAGTAATAGGAATGAAAAAATATCTTTTAACCATGCTAAAGGAGTTGAAAAGAAAAGTCTTGAGAAGGCCTCAATTCTGGCTTTACTAGCAGAGGGATACAGTGAGCATCATATTGCCTCCATCCTTAAATTTTCTAAGACTGCAGTCCATTACAACAAGGTCAAGCAGCAGACATTGGGGACAACAAAGCTACAGACCGGCAGAAGGCGAAAACAACTCTCCACTGACCGAGATGACCATCTTCTTATTCGATTGTCTCTCAGCAACCGCAGGATGACATCAAGTGACCTACAAAAGGAATGGCAAATGGTAGCTGGGGTGAAGTCCATGGCAAGAACAGTTCATAACAGGCTACTAGAGGCAGGGCTCAAGTCATGTAAAGCTAGAAAAAAGCCTTTCATCAATGATAAGCAAAGGAGAGACAGGCTGAAGTTTGCCAAATACCATAAGGATTGGACCATAGAGGACTGGAGTAAGATAATCTTTTATGATAAGTCTAATTTTCAGCTTTGTCCATCACCTGGTCATCCAATGATTAGAAGGAGACCTGGAGAGGCCTACAAGCCACATTGTCTTGCACCCATTGTGAAATTTTGTGGAGGATCGGTGATGATCTGGGGATGCTTCAGCAAGGCTGGAATTGGGCAGGTTAATCTTTGCGAAGGCCGTCTGAATCAAGCCTCATACAAGGTTATCCTGTAAAAACAGTTGATTCCTTCTGCTCAGGCAATGTTCCCCAACTCTGAGGACTGGTTTTTTCCAGCAGGACAATGCGCCATGCCACACAGCTAGGTCAATTAATGTGTGGATGAAGGACCACTACATCAAATCCTTGTCATGGCCCACCCAATCTCCAGACATGAACCCCATTGAAAACCTCTGAAATGTAATCAAGAGGAAGATGGATAGTCACAAGCTATCAAACAAAGAACTGCTTACATTTTTGTACCAGGAGTGGTATAAGGTCACCCAAAAGCAATGTGAAAGACTGGTGGAAAGCATGCCAAGACACATGAAAGCTGTTATTAAAAATCATGGTTATTCCACAAAATATTGATTTATGAACTCTTCCTGAGTTAAAACATTAGTATTTTTTTTCTAAATGATTATGGACTTGTTTTCTTAGCATTATTTGAGCTCTGCAAGCACTGCATTTTTTTTGTTATTTTGACCATTTCTCTTTTTCTGAAAATAAATACAAAATGTATTGCTTGGAAATTCAGAGACATGTTGTCAGTAGTTTATAGAGTAATATAGCAATATACATTTTACTCAAAAATAAGCCTTTATAGAGAAAAATCAGACAAACTGGAAATTTTGAAGTGGTCTCTTAATTTTTGCCAGAGATGTATGTTTCCACACCATTGATTCTCTTTCCTATCAAAAACTTAAGACTGAGTGAGCCACAAAATCACTTGACATACAGTGGGATACGGAAAGTAATCAGACCACTTTAACTTTTTCCCTCTTTGTTTCATTTCAGCCATTTGGTAAATTCAAAAAAGTTCATTTTTTTCTCACTAATGTACACCCAATCTTGACTGAAAAAAACAGAAATGTAGACATTTTTGAAAATTTATTAAAAAAGAAAAGCTGAAATATCACATTCATAAGTATTCAAACCCTTTGCTTGGACACTCATTTAAATCACATGCCGTCCATTTCCTTATGATCCTTCTTGCGATGGTTCTACTCCTTCATTGGAGTCCAGCTGTGTTTAATTAAACTGATAGGACTTGATTTGTAAAGGCACACACCTGTCTACATAAGAGCTCACAGTGCATGTCAGACCAAATGAGAACCATGAGGTCAAAGGAACTGGCCAAGGAGCTCAGAGACAGAATTGTGGCCAGGCACAGATGTGGCCAAGGTTACAAAAGAATTTCTGCAGTACTCAAGGTTCCTAAGAGCACAGTGGCCTCCATAATCTTAAATGGAAGACTTTGGGACCACCAGAAGTCTTCCTAGACCTGGCAGTCCAGCCAAACTGAGCAAACGTGGGAGAAGAGCCTCGGTGAGAGAGGGAAAGGAGAAACCCAAGATCACTGTGGCTGAGCTCCACAGATGCAAAAGGGAGATGGGAGAAAGTTTCACAAAGTCTTCTATCACTGCAGCCCTTCACCAGTCGGGTCTTTATGGCAGAGTGGTCCGACAGAAGCCTGTCCTCAGTGCCAGACATATGAAAGCCTGCATAGAGTTTGCTAAAAAACACATAAAGGACTCCCAGACTATGAGAAATAAGATTCTCTGGTCTGATGAGATGAAGATAGGACTTTTTGGTGATAATGCTAAGCTGTATGTGTGGAGAACACCAGGCACTGCTCATCACCTGCTCAATAAAATCCCAACAGTGAAACATGGTGGTGGCAGCATCATGCTATGGGGGTGTTTTTCAGCTGCAGGGACAGGACGACTGGTTGCAATTGAAGGAAACATGAATGCAGCCAAGTAGAGATATCCTGGATGAAAAAATCTTCCAGAGTGCTGTGGACCTCAGACTTGGCCGAAGATTCACCTTCCAACAAGACAATGATCCTAAGCACACAGCTAAAATAACAAAAGAGTGACTTCAGAACAACTCTGTGACCATTCTTGACTGGCACAGCCAGAGCCCTGACCTAAACCCAATTGAGCATCTATGGAAAGACCGAAAAATGGCTGTCCACCAATGTTCACCATCCAACCTGATGGAACTGGAGAGTAGCTGCAAGGAAGAATGGCAGAGGATCCCCAAATCCAGGTGTGAATACTTGTTGCATCATTCCCAAGAAGACTCATGGCTCTACTAGTGCAAAAGGGTGCTTCTACTCAATACTGAGCAAAGAGTCTGAATACTTATGACCATGTGATATTTCAGTTGTTCTTTTATAATAAATTTGCAAAAATTTCTACATTTCTGTTTTTTTTCAGTCAAGATGGGGTGCAGAGTGTACATTAATGAGAAAAAAATGAACTTTTTTGAATTTACCAAATGGCTACAATGAAACAGTGAAAAATTCAAAGGGGTCTGAATACTTTCCGTACCCACTGTAAGGTCAGGATATGGGTATAACCAGGAAAGCATAGACAACTGTGGAGAAAGACTGAAGGTTCTAGGTGGCATTCCCTAAAGCAGGGGTCCCCAACCACCAGTCTGTGGATCAGGACCGGACAGTTGGAGTTTTGTTGCCGGTCCACGGAGCCACGGCTCTAAATGCTGGACACACGGAGAGCTGGTGGCTGTAGCACTGTAGTGACAGCTGCAACCACCGGCTTCCAGAAGACAGCAATGCTCACCTTCCGTCCCTGCATCCCTGTTCTGGAGCGGCAGCTTCATCCTGTGCTGAGCGGCTATGTAGCGCTCATTAAGGTCATGAATATGGATGCGACTCCACTCCCATAGGCGTGGAGGCATATTCATGACCTTAATGAGCGGGGTCACGTGACTGCTCCACTCAGGAAGAAGCTGGCGTGCCAGGATAGAGATGCAGGGAAGTTCAGCGATGATGTGAGGGTAAGTATGATGGGGGAGGAAGAGGGAGCCCAGCTGAGCACAGCCATGCATACAAGGATGGGAGGGTGGGAGCAGAGCCATGCATACAGGATGGGAAGGTGGAAGCGGAGCCATGCATACAGGATGGGACAGGGGAGCCATGTATACAAGGATGGGAGGGTGGGCGCGGAGCCATGAATACAGGATGGGACAGGGGAGCCATGCATACAAGGATCAGAGGGTGGGAGCGGAGCCATGCATACAGGATGGGACAGGAGAGCCATGTATACAAGGATGGGAGGGTGGGAGCGGAGCCATGCATGCAAAATGGGACAGGGGAGCCATGCATACAACAGGGGGAGCCACACAGAGCTGGACATGATAGGGGAACCACACATACCGGGATAGGAATGAGGGGACAATGAATACCCGGCTTATACTCAAGTCAATAAGTTTACCCAGTTTTCCATGGGAAAATTAGGTGCCTCAGCTTATACTCGAGTATATACAGTGTGTGTGTGTATATATATATATATATATATATATATACATATATATATATAATTAATCAATATTTTGTGGGGCCATCATACTATACATGGGGGGATTATATGTGTGGGACCATTTTGCTATACATACTACAACTCTGTCCATAGCCCCGCCCCCATATGAACAAAGCCCTGCCCCACCTCCATCCCCGCCCTGCCGGTCCAGGGAAGAATGGTCTTGCTTGAAGCCGATCCCTGGTGCAAAAAAAGTTGGGGACCACTGCCCTAAAGGTAAACCTGTGTTGTTAAGCATTCAATACTGAGGCAGAGGTAGACATTAATGACTTTTATCCTATCTTCATCGACAATAGTCAGGTGGAATCGACTATATAAATGACGAATTTTATTGAGATCTGCTGCTGGTACCTGCTTTTCTATTAGATAGATATACACAATCTGAGGTCAGTAATTAACTATATTTGCCATGTTACATGATATCATTACTGCAGGCAAGTAAATAAAGACCAGACAGACTGAACCCCCAAATCATCAGCATGGGAGACAGCAGTTTAAAGGGTTACTACTTTTTTCGGCATATACTGTAATTTCATCAGTATCAGGCAGTCTGATAAACTAACGTGCACTTGCACTTTATCACTTTATATAAAATAAATGCTTGTAATATGTGATTTACTACTAGCTGTTGCATTATGAAATCCATTTCTGACTTTATAAGATATGGCTTTTATGCATCAGTGTTCAGGTAAAAGCAATAAACAGTGTAAAGGATTGCAGAACATTAATTACTTAGCGATGTAATGTAGAATACAGGAAAGGTAACTAAATTAATTACCTAAAACCAGTATGAATTGCACAACCATTCATTGTAGACAGTAGTAGGAAAACACGAAGGAAATGCAAAACAGGAATTTAATCAATAAGGGAAACATCTGCTATTGATTCATAAAAAGTCACTGACCACTTCTTCTTTGTGTGAAATAAGCATTGCATTGAAACAGGTCAAAACCCAGGGAACATGTCCTATTACCTTTTCTTTTTTTCCGCTTAGAAATACTGATTTATGGTCAAATTAAGTTGCAGCAGATAAAAGTCAGAGCTTTTCGGATTTGCAGCAGCCTACAATACAATGATCTAGATGTACAATGAGGAGGATACGTCGTTGTTCTTTCATCAAACGTCAATGATTGTTTGTTTTTTAGGCCGTGGTACAATTAGTTTTATAAGCACACACAGATTATGGTGCTTTCTTGTAAATTGGGTCGTTATTGATCTAATGATTGCTTTAATAAATGCACCGATTTAGTACATGATTGGGACAACGTTATGTTGTGATTCTCACCTTTGAGGAAAGTGTTACTGATACTTTTCTGCCTTTTATCATAGCAGGAATCATATAACAGTCTTAACTTAATCCATACAAATAGAATGGTGTTTTTCTGGAGCATAACTTACTGTGTCCATTTTCTTGGTGTTCTTCCCATCTCAGGTATGAATGTCGGAGCTAGAAATAATCCTTTAATTACATTTTAACCTTCATTGCATCAATTCATGCTAGACTGGCGAGGTGTGTAAATTCATATTTATGTGGTATAAATGTAATAACTGTTAAATGGTATGATTATTAAAAAAAAACATTTAAAACAAACTATTAAACATTATGAAAACATAGATTAAATTGCAGTTAATTCTCTAACATTCATTACAACCTTATCTTATTAACACTAAAAAGGGATATCCTAGGGACTTACCCCAGCAGCGTGTACTTTAAAGGGATTGATTACCAGTATGTCTGCTGAGCAGGATGTCAGCTACGGTGCAAGAGGAGTGGTTATAACCTCGCTCCCTGCATAACGCCAGGGTCACACGTCTGTTTTCTCTCCATCTGAGAAAAACGGTCCAATTATGCTAATCAGACTCTGATCAGCGTTTAGTCATAGTTTGATCACAGTAGAATTTTCTCAGAGATGAGAGTAAGAAAAAGAAAACTTTCTCCACCTTCTCCATGCAGCGAGTCTGTGAAAATTGAATCTCATCCGAGTGCAGTACAATTTTTTTCACAGACCCATAGATTTGAATGGGTGAGTGCCATCCGATTCTCCGAGTCAAATTGCCCAGCCCCAGATAATAACGTCAAAACCACAGAAAGTACTTGTTATACATTACGAGTATGAGTTATATGGTCGCGACCACATGCCCTATGAGCAACAACTTTACAAGCTCCTTGCACTGCCCCAATGAGCAAGCCGAATGAGCGGCTGCAGGAGGATATAACTTAATGTTATCCCTGTGACTATTGCAAGGGAAAAGTGCCCCAAGGAAATCAGTTTCTTACAGAAACTAATCAGGTCCTCAAAGACCTTTAACCTCTTCACCTAAGGCCATTTTACATTTTTGCATTTCTGTTTTTTCCTCCCATTTTTCCTAGAGCTATAACTTTTTTTTTTTTCTGTAATATGGCCATGTGAGGACTTATTTTTTTTGGAACGAGTTGTACTTTTGAAGGAAACCATTGGTTTTACCATATAGTGTACTGAAAAACAGGAAAAAAAATCCAAGTGCGAGAAATTGTAAATAAAGTGCAATTCCACTATAGTGTTTTTTTTTTTTTTTACCATGTTCACCAAATGCTAAAACTGATCTGCCATTATGATTCTCCAGGTCATTACAAGTTAGTTGATACCAAACATAATAGAAAAGGAGAACCTGAGTCACCATATACTATGAAACTTCAAAATTTATAGTTACAAAAAATATTTCATAAATAGTAAAATGTACAATAAAAAGACTTATCTTTCATATAATTACGTATGGAAATAGGTATAATGACCTACAAGAATAGTGGCCGCAGTCTACGGGCAAATAACGTAGCAGAGCATATAAACAGTGTAAGTGGTATGATGGTAGCAAGATGGCAGTCAAATAGTAACAAAAATAGCAATCCTGACAGCTATCCTGAAAAAGACAGATTGGCTGGATATGCCAAAAATAACGATCACACCATAGAAATAACGGTAGTATTTACACACATAGTGCCTGATATGCTAAATATGTAACATAATAAGTAGGTTAAAGGGAATCTGTCACCCTAAATTGGCGGGATATTTAAATGATGGCAGTCAAGTCAGATGGGCGGTGTTTTGGGTACTTGCCTTAACATGTTGTTCGCCGCTGTCTCCATTATTTCTGGGAATTGTAGTCGTTGCCCTCCATATAACGCACCTGCGAATTGCAATGTTGAATTGCACACGCGCAGTATGCTTTGCCCGCAGATTGCAATGCGCAGGCGCGTTATATGGAGGGCAATGACTACAATTCCCAGAAATAATGGAGACAGCGGCGAACAACATGTTAAGGCAAGTACCCAAAACACCCCCATCTGACCTGACTGCCATCATTTAAATATCCCGCCAATTTAGGGTGACAGATTCCCTTTAATTACCCATTTGTGCAGTAGTGATTGCCTGTGCTGTGGCCACGTACCCCGACGCTCGTTTCGCGTACAGTAGCGTCACTTCCTGAGGAACATGGCCACAGCATGGGCAGTCACTACTACACAAATGGGTAATTAACCTTCTTATTATGTTACATATTTAGCATATCAGGCACTATGTGTGTGAATACTACCGTTATTTGACTGCCATATTACTACCATCATACCACATACACTGTTTATATGCTCTGTTATGTTATTTGCCCGTAGATTTTTTGTAACAATAAATTTTGAAGTTTCATAGTATATGGTGACTCAGGTTCTCCTTTTCTATTATGTATTTTTGAGTCGGTATATTTATGAGTATAATTTAGTGCTGGTAATCTTTTTCCATTTCCTTGATACCAAACATGTATAAGTTCTTATTTATTTAAGTGGTGAAAAAAATCCAAAGACTGTTTTAAAAAAAAACAAATTGCGTCAAATTGTGTCATTTTCTGAGACTCGTAGCGTCTTCATTTTTCGTGATCTGGTGTGGGCTTATTTTTTGCGCGCCAAGCTGACGTTTTTATTTATACTCTCTTGCTGTAAATACGATGTTTTTATCTCCTGTTATTGCATTTTAATGAAATGTGGCAGCGACAAAAAAGCGTAATTCTGGCAATTTGATTTTTTTTCCCTACATAACTTAGTCGATCTTCAGAGCAGGCGCTGGCAAGTCACTGCACAGTAGCGGAGACTTGCCAGCACTTGCATGGAAGATAGATGCAGACACTGACCATAGAAGGGTGGACAGGACATGCAAGGCGCATGCGTGGGATTACAGCACTGAACAGGTCATTGTTACATGCATGGGAGGAGGGTAATAGTATTATGAAGTCAGTAGGTAGGTATTTCTTCCAGGCAACACACACCCCGGAGTCTGGAAGAGATCATTAACATAAAACAGTATAACTTCATTTCTCAAATCTACACCACAGCTATGAGGCATACAGGTAGGACTGGTTTAACCATTCAATTACCTGTATGACCATAGTAATATCTTAAATTCGTCCAGGGGGTGACAGATTCCCTTTAAGGTAGGCATAAAAAAGGTCTTCAAAACATAATCTACATAATTTTGCTTAGGAAATTTCCATTGTTGTTAGGAAAAATTTGTCTATTTTGCTAACGCCACATTTACACTTAGGTCATGTACAGATCTGTAGTAAATCAGCAGCAGTTTAAAGTACAATACATATAGATGGGTTTTTCAAAAACCCCATCCACAAATTGCTAAAGAAATCATTGTGGAAACATGAAAAATGTGTTAAGTGCTCAACCAACTGCATAGTTATTATGTTGGGGAAATCCACAGAATTTCACAGTAGATTTGATTCTTTACAACACATAGGGAAATCTTTGCTAAATGTCACATGTAAATTGTATCCAGATTAATTTTGGCATTACAGTTGACTTAATGTCCCCCCCCCTACTACATATTACATGAAATTTGGCTGAACCCTCTGATTTCTGCGAGTCTGGTCTACTATGAAGTCTCTTGACTCACATGTAACAGATGATAAGGACCAGGCAGCAGGAATTTCAATGCCCAATATTTTTATTATCTAAGGAAATGATCTACTGCCGATTTTGCAGCAGCATTCTCCTCTCTTCCCATTGAATACACTTGTATGCTCAGCCAAGATGAGCGCTCATGTATATGAAGTAGTCAAGAAAGATGGTAACATTTGGCCAACATTTAAATCAATATCTGTGGCAGAAAATATCTACTTGGAAACTATTTTGATACAATGCAGTTCTTCTGTAAAGTAACATCCAGATTAACAAAATCATTCTTGCCAAATGCTCCAAGGAAAAACATTTGGTGAGGTCCCCACTCTTTTTACATCAGTGACATGTAACCTTTGGGTAACTTGGAGGAATTGCCCAGCCACCTTTAATTAAAAAACAGCTTAAAAATAAAATAAAAATGAAAAAAAAAAGTTGTAGAAATGTTTCTGATCCCCCGCTGCTTCTCTATCCACCACTGGTCTCTGTACTTTCTTGTAGGAGGTCATGTGCCATCTACCGATACAATGGCTATGACAATCGTTGTGTGCAGTAAGTGTTTCTGTTGTAATTTTTTTTTAATATTCCATGCAGCTTTATAGAAATGATGGCTAGAAAACTCTTTTAAGGGGTTGTCCAAATTTGAGGACTTTTTTTACTTAAAGGGATTTTTATAAAAAATCAAAACCAATCCTGGCCAGACACCGCATACTGCTTTATAGACTCGCCAGAGGATCTAGGGAAGGTGAGTACGGAGGGATGTGTTTTTTCACTGGACAGTACAAACTGCAGTCAAGGGAGAATTTTAATTCCAAGGGAACAACTCCTTACAGTAATTACATTTGGGTATAAAAATCATTTTTTAGTTATGTTTAATTAAAAATGTTGTATTGTTTGGCTTTTGAGCTCTTTGATTTGTTGCATATTCAACTTTGAAGTGTTATATATCAGCTGAGAGAAGCTTAGTACAAACCAGATAAAAGAGATACTAACTCTCCTTTATGTCATGTAATGAGTAGAGATGGGTGAACACCTAGATGTTTGGGTCCAGCAAGTTAGGCCGAACAGTTACAAAAATTTGGGTACCAGAACAGTACCCAGACCCGAACCCAAACCTGGACTGGGGTCCCGAACATTCAGTGTTTGCCACGCTGTCATGTGCATGTCATTCTGATCGGCGGTGAAATCATCCCCACTGCAATCCTCAGCTGTCAGCTTCAGCAAGGCTGGTTATCAAGAATAGAGGGGTCCTCACATCGTATTTTTTAATTATTTAAATAAATAATTTAAAAAATGATGTGTGGTCCCCCCCATTTTTTGACAACCAGCCTTCCTAAAGCATATAGCTGGGGGCTGGTATTGTCAGGATCGTAAGGGGCCAAGGATATTGGCCCCCAGCTTAAAAATAGCAGACCTCAGCCATCCAAAAAAGGCACATGTATTAGATGTACTAATTCTCGTGTTTTTCCTGGCTCTTCCCACTTCCCCTGTAGCGGTGGCAAGTGGGGTTAATATTTGTGAGGTTGATGTCACCTTTGTATTGTCCGGTGACATCAAGCCCATGGCTTAGTAATGGAGAGGCGTCTATAAGACACCCATCCATTACTAATCCTATAGTTATATGGTAAATAAAGACACAGCCAGAATAAAGGCCTTTATTAGAAATAAAACAAACCACACTTTTACTTTTTTATTTAAAAATAACAAACACAGCTATACTCACCTAATGCCTATTCCACCGAAGCCCTTGTTCTCCTTTAATAATACTAAAATAATAAAAACAACAATATACCTTACCTGTCTGTTGTTCTGTCCCATGCCATAATCCATGTTTAGGGGATAAATAGCTTTCTACCTGGACAGTGCCAAGATGCGACCATCCAGGCTAAGAACCACTGGTGACTGAACTGCTGCAAGTGGAGCCTCAGTGACCGGTGGTGACTTCATCGAGGTTACCTCCGGTCACTGAGGCTGCATTCCCAGCTGTGCTGAACTGTGTTGACCTCGGTGAGATCCCCGCTAGCACTGTGAGAAAAACTCTTTTAACCTGTTTTTTGTGCAAAGTTGGCAGATTATGTGAATTGGCTCATCCTATGCAGTGTCAAAAAAGGATCAGGCTAGGCAATCCTTGCCACCCCTGCGAGCTGCACACCCATGGACGCTGATGGTCACAGGCACGGTCGTGGGTGAAGATGTATTGCTTATCGTGGCTGCATCACTATGTGTCTGTGACATAACCCCCTTGTCTTCCTCCTCAGATGACCTACTCAGCTATGTGCCTCTATGTTGAGGCCAACTGGTATCTAAGACATCATCATCATCCTTTGTGTTATCACATTCCTCACCTTTGGAGTCACCGTTCTCCTCTTCCTGTCCTGACAGCACAGTACAGTCTGCATGAGCCTCAGATATCTGAGTCTCATCAGGATCACATTCCACCCAGGGCTTAATGTCTGATGATGAGGGTCAGGATACTGTTCGGACCCTACTTCATCCTGCCCCGGATCCAAGCAAAAATAATTTTCGGCATCTGTACAGATTTCCTCCTCTTGACTTTGTGAAGCTTTTGAGTACACTTCTGATGACCATGGCATAGAATGTGTGAACAGTTCTTCAGACTCACCCATTTGTGGTTCTGTACAGTCAGTTGTACAGTTGGAAAGTTGGGAAATGGGGGAATCAAGGGTAATTTGGGTGTCACCCCTGTGTACTGTACTGGGTTTGATATTGAGGTAGAGGAAGAGGAGAAGAGGCCACTTGAAGCTGAGTTTGCCATCCACTCAAGCACATGCTCATTCTGAGCATCATTGACAATGTGTACCGCAATGCGTCTGCCAAAAAAAGGTAGTGGAGTAGCTCGTCCAGTAACAGAAGTTGTCAGTTTTCTTTGCATAAGACGTGACATTGGTTCACTAGTACTTTCCCAAACATTGCAAGGCCTATATAACACACTAGATGCTAAAAACTATTTGAAAGTCAGGTCTCCTACTGTTTCACACCAGGAACAGAATAATTTTTTGTGGCCTATGGATCAGGCCTCTATAACACACTGGATGCTACAAACTATTTGAAAGTCAGGTCTCATACTGTTATGTTTCGGTAGCTGAGGAGGACAGGAACAACAGCAGGGCAGCCGAACACCTGAGATGTTGGTAACTGATGGGTTGCAGATTCCTAAACTAACGACACAAATAGAGGTAGCCGTGGAGCCTTCCTACGTTGATCCTAGATGCCTCGTCACAGCCTGAGAGATAACTACACCTAAAGGCAGAAAGATGAAAGCTATCTGCCCCGGAGCAGATCCCCAAAGAAAATAGGAAGCCCCCAAGCATATAATGGCAGTTAGACAAGATGAAAATACAAACATAGGCAGAAAATAGACTGAGCAAACGCTAGGGCCACAAGCTGACTAAATAGGATAAGACAGGAGAGATTACTTTCTGCAACCCAGAAAACCCTACAAAAATCCAACAATTCTGATTACAAAAATACTGAGATCACACGATCTCGCCACCCACTAAATCAGGTCTCAGTGTGAACAAAAACCAAGCCGCAGCCGATGAAAAAACAGGAAAGAGCAAATGAGCAAATAACAGTGGCTGCAGATAAACTGTGAGGAGCTCAGGCCCCAGGAGGGGACCTGGCTGACCTCCACAAAAGTGCAGAAAACAATGCAAAAAGCAAGCACAAAAAGAAAAGCAAAAAATATCTTATCTGAAAGCAGGAGATGCAGGCAAGACTCCAGCAAACTTCCAAATGAACCAGGAACCACAATTGAGACAAGAACAATTGATCACCGGCAACCATCATGGGAGGGAACCTCCCTTATATCAGACCAGTCAGTGAACCCAGATTGCCACTCCTCGCTGAAAGGTTCAGTACTGTCTGTAACCACCAGAGGGAGCCTCTGCTCAGAAACCATCTCTAACACATTCACAACATCCTACTGTATGAGTCTAGGAACAGAAAGATTTTTTGGTGGCCTCTGGATCAGGCCTGTTATGATATGGTAGCCGAGTTGGACTGTAACAAAAGTAGCCAAGGCAGCCAGTCACCCAGAGTGGTTGGTAACTAATGGATTGCAGACCCCTAAACTAACTGCACAACTAGAAGCAGCCGTGGGACGTACCTACGATGACCTAGACGCCTCGACACAGCCGGAGAGTTAGCTAAGCCTAAATATAGAAAGGGGAAAGCTAACTGCCCCGGACCCAAAGGAATAGGTAGCCCCCACACATAAATTGGCGGTGAGACAAGATGAAATACAAACACAGGCAGAAAATAGAGTAAGCAAACGCTGGAGCCCAAAACTGTCTAGATAGGACAGGACAGAAAATAATACTTTCTGCAATCCAGCAAAACCCTAGGAAAAATTCCAACACTTCTGATTCCATAAAAATACTGAGACCACATGATCTCTCCAGCTACATCAGAACTCTGGTGTGAACATGTAGCTACCCAGCAGCCACTGAAATAACAGGGACTGAAAAAAGAACAAACAACTGAGAAACAGAGACCAGCGCAGGCCCCAGCAGGGGGACCCAGCTGACCTCACTCAGAAAGCAGGAGAAAAACAAAAGAAAACAAAACCACTGAAACAAGCAAGAAATAGCTTGTCTGAAAGTTTGCAGGAGACCGCAGAAGCTGACTTCCAAACTAGACCAGGAAGAGAGAACTAATCACCGGCGAGGATCATGGGAAAGTTTCTCCCTTAAATCCCCCAGTCATGACTCCCAGATTGCCAATCGTCAGCAGCTGAAAGGTCTCTGTCAGTCAAGACTGGTTCATTAATATCAACAGCCACCAGAGGGAGCCCCATCTCAGAATCCAGAGAATTCACAACACATGCCTCTATAATACACTAGATGCTGCAAACTATTTGAAAGTCAGGTCGCCTACTGTATGACATTAGAAACAGAAGAATTTTGTTGTGACCTATGGATCAGGCCTCTACAGCTTATTTTCAACCCATCAAAATGACAAAGTGTGATACGGCAGGTTGTCTAACTTTGTGCAACTGAAAAATTATAATTTTTTTAATGTACCTTAGGTTTGCAGACAGTTTCATATCACCACAGCTCAAAATGACTAGGTGGGACACAGCAGGCTGTTTCACATTTAGCTACTGAAAAAATATTATTTAGAATGTTATAATTGTGCATGGAGCACAATAGAAGCAGTGCACAACACACTTGTAGAATGTCTGCCCTGCTGGCTTTGTGGACCACAGTAATAGACCAAAAAAAAGTGCTGGAAGGTAAATTTTACAGCCACACTGGACTACACCATCTGACTGATATACAACCTTTTAGCTAACTAGCTAAAATCTTGCTAACAGTGAAAACGTCAGGAGCAGCCTGTCTGTGCTGTTACAGTGTCAAAATGGCACTAAAACAAGATGTCTGCTACTTATATGGAGAGGGACATGTCATTTCAGCAGCCAATGACACATACTGTTGTGTCATGACATTGTGGTGCTTCCTGCGCCCTGATTGGCTAACCGCAATATGCACACATAAAGTTAGGAAAAAAATGACTGTTTACAAGAACGCCGCTTCTTTAAGCTCTGCAAACCCCCTCCTCTCATCAAACACATGCCAATCGCTCATGATACACCACCATTATCATTGCTAAAGTGCTGAAAATACTTTTATGGCAACGCAAACATTTTCCTGCACTTTTACTGAATGTTACCGTTTTTTTCCAATTTTATAAAATTTCGCTTGTGTTTCCGATCACGAATCCAAATGTGCCATATACGTGCCAAATTTGTGTTTGGTGATCATTTTCCTAACAACTTCGCTCATCACTAAGTATAACTGTTATTTTTAAATGAAAAAGTAAAAGTGTGTTTTGTTTTATTTCTAATAAAAGACTTTATTCTGGTTGTGTCTTTATTTACCCTATAACTATAGCATTTGTAATGTATGGGTGCCTTATAGGTGCCTCTCCATTACTAAGCCATGGGCTTGATGTCATCGCACAATACAAAGGTGACATCAACACCACAAATATTAACCCCACTTGCCACTGCTACATTGGAAGTGGGAAGAGCCGGGCAAAGCACCAGAATTGGTGCATCTAATACATGTGCCTTTTCTGGGCAGCTGGAGGCTGCTGTTTTTAGGCTGGGAGGGGCCAATATCCATGGCTCCTTATGAGCCTGAGAATACCAGCCCCAGCTGTCTGCTTTAGCAAGGCTGGTTGTCAAAAATGGGGGGACCCCACTTTGTTTTTTTTAATTATTTATTTAAATAATTAAAAAATATGGCGTGGGGACCACTCTATTCTTGATAACCAGCCTTGCTGAAGCTGACAGCTGAGGGTTGCAGCCCCAGCTGTGAGTTTCGCCTGGCTGGTTATCAAAAAATACAGGGGATCCTACACCCTCCGCTTTTTTTCAAATTATTTGTTTATAGCACACGAGCCGACTAATGAATACACCCACCAGCCGCTCCTGCTCTCACTGATATTAGCAGTGGCAGGCATCTGATGATGAGAGCTGTAGTCCCATCAGCTGATACCAGTGACAGGAGGTAAACTTTATACCTCCAATCACAACTGCTGGCTAACTTTATACCAACAATCACAGCTGCTGGCTCACGCTCTCCTTTGACAGCTTGGGAACCACGGCTCTCTGACCGGCGGGGATGATTTCACTGCCAGTCAAAAGTGGTGTTTGCCGCATTGTCATGCACATGACAGCATGACAAACACTCGGTGTTTGGGCAGCCAAACCTGAACAGTAACACAGACTTCATGGTGAAGTCCGTGTTTGGTGTCCGTGCCTGAACAGTAGGTGTTCGGTACGGACGCCGAACTTTACTGTTTGGGTTCGCCCATCTCTAGTAATGAGCTCACTGACAAATTCTCATTATTCAACCAGCTACATCCAGAGCAGAACAGAGGCAATAGAAAGCAAAAGGTGCACATTTTTTCATGAAACCCATTTGCTAAAACTATTTTTAGGTCCAAATACATACATTTAGGGAAAAAAATCCCTAAAGGTGGAAAACACCTTTACGTTCATCAAGTTCATGTCAATAGGACCTGGAAGTATGAAAGCAGAATTTCTTTCCTATGATGCCTCTGCTTTTGAGGGATGCAACGTTCTGCATGTTGAAATCTAACATGACTGTTTCTTTCTTTAACCATGTCATAAATGTTTTCATGGCTCTCTTAATACTGCTTATTCCTAAATATATGTTAAGATCCAGTATCTACTAAAGTATAAAGATCACACGATTTATATTTTTATTTTTTGATTGCTGGTAGCCTAGTCTCCCATGAAAGTAAATCTGGCACATTATGTGCTAAAGTAGCTTAATTTTCAGAAATATTCTTCAATTTACTAAACATTTTTAACCTTTAAAACAGTAAACCAATTTGCCAGTTTACTTGATTATCACTCTGTGATTTTTCTTACATTTTTGATTTACAGCCCCACAATAATAACAGAGGCCACCTAGTTTACTAATTTTTTCCTTAGAATTTGACCTTTAATACAGTAGGAAATCCTTCTGATATGCTGAAGTATACGATGTACTGCTTTGTCCTTTTACTGTGTTCTTGATTTTTTTTGTTCTATTTTCCTTTAAAAAATGCATAGTCATGTCTTCCATTTAACCTATTGCAGCTAGATTTTAGGAAATGCAGTTATCTGTCACTTCTCTTTTCTTTTCTCACTCTGAATCCACTGTGCTTTGGTACTGGTGAGTGACATTAGCAAAACTACCTCTGCTGCTCTGCCTTTGGTGTTGCTTTTTATATAAAAATGGTCACTCTGATACAAATCCAGTCTTTAACAGTAAGTACTAGAATTTGTGTAGTCCACTTTTGATTGCAGTTATAGTAATTAAATATATCCTCCAAATATCTTGGTCAATAATGAGATCTTTTCTGTTAAACTATCTCATTATCTTTTGAAGTTGCTTAGCTATGTTTATGCATTTGCTTGTCCCGCTTAGGATTTGTTAATTGAGTGTTGTTTTTTTGCACTCAAACCTTGCTTGAATTCCAGAGGAAAAAAAAGATTTTGTTTCTACTGGATCTATTACTATTTTAGCTTTGCTATATACATAAAATGTGCATAGACTGTTACATTTTTGCGTGTTGCAGATTTAAAAGGAAACCTGTGTTTAAATTGCATACTATCACATATTTTTAATTGGTCTCCAAGAAAACAATAATATAAATAATATATTCTTCACCATTGGCACTTTTGGATTGTTATATTTTGATATCTGTGTATAAATGTAGATTGCAGTACTGAGTATGGAGCAAGCTGCCATCACAAAAAAAGTAAACTGAAAATGGATGTGCATGTTCTTTATTGTCAATGGATATCTGTGCCCAAATAAGAATTAGAGTGCTAATATAAAAGTACTGCTTTATCCACTACAGAGTTATCCACATAACTTTATACAACACATACGGTGCAGATTAGATCACTTATCTTGGCTACTGAGGTATTATAATTATTATTTATTTTTATTAATATTATTGTTATTATTATTATTATACCTTTTTATAGCACCATTTATTCCATGGCGCTTTACATGTGAAAGGGGCAAATATAGACAAGTACAATAAACATGAGCAAAACAAGGCACACACAAGTACAGAAGAAGAGAGGTATAGGGGTAATGAAGTATCATGTACAGGTAATTAAGACTAAATCACTTATCTTGGTTGCTAAATGTAGGGGTAATGAAGTGTTGCATACAGATAATATAGACTAGATCACTTATCTTGACTGCTGTGGTGTAGTGATGTATCACGTACCGCATTTTGCGGTTTATAAGACGCACCGTATTATAAGACACACCCCAAATTTTGAGGAGAAAAAAAGGAAAAAAAACATTTTTTTTTAATAAAATGGTGGTGCTTCTTATAATCCATGCGTCTTATTGGTTACCAGGGATGGTGTCTGCGGACCTCAGACTGGGAGAAAGGGGTGTTCAGATGTGCAATGCTGTGGGTATTCAGTGGTGCGGGGGCTCCACCGACATTTTGTGAAAGCATGGAGCCCCCGCATTTCCATGGTTTACTATGCAGTGGCCTCCTGGAAAATGGCTGCCATGGGCAGTGTATGCGCAGATAGAGATCTTGGTGCTGAGATCTTGGTGCCGAGATCTCCATCTGAGCATGCACCGCCCCCAGCAGCCATTTTCCCGGAGTCCACTGCAATGTAAACCATGGAAGTGTGGGGGTCCCGGGCTTTCACAAAATTTTGGCAGAGCTCCAGCACCACCGAACACCAGCAGCGTCACACATCCGAACATCCCCTCAACCCAGCCTGTGGCCTGCAGCAATGTTCCACTCTTGATTCCTCCAGCAGCAACCCTGGGACCCTGCTCCACCGCAGCCAGTAAGGTGTATTCGCATTATTAGACACACCCCCATTTCCCCCCACATTTTGGGGAAAAAATGTGTCTTATAATACAAAAAATACAGTATATGTAACATAGACTAGGTCACTTATCTTGGCTGCTGAGGTGTAGGGGTAATAAAGTATCACATACAGCTAATACAGATTAGATCACTTATCTCGGCTGCTGAGTTGTACGAGTAGTGAAGGATCACGTACAGATAATATATGGCTCTCCAAAGGGAGAATATGGTAATAATAATGGTAATAATATAATTCCCCAAAGGGAAGAAGCAAATTGGAAAAGAGAATGTTCCAAAACTGGAAGTTTAAATGCCTGGGCCTCTCTACCTTCTTGTAAAGTGTAGTGGTGACATGGAAATACACACGTATTGTACAAATATCTAGGCAGGACATATCTAATGGAAGCCTGATTGTTTACTAGTCAGAAGGTTTAGAAGGGGAAAATCCCTTCAACCATTACCTACACGGTTGATGCAGTTTTATTTATAATTCTAAAATGAAAGATGTATGAAAGGTGAATTCCAAAATTGTCACTGAAAATGATGTGTACATTTTGTCAATATGCAGCCATACTGATTGCCACCAAATTCATTGATTTTCTTGAAAAATGATTTTACAGCTGTAATTTGTTATTGGTTAAACAAAAAGTGAATGATCTCTGATTTTGGAAAAACTAATTGATTTTGGAAAAACTAATTCAAGATGTAATTGTGAACATGACAGGGGAACTGAGCTGAGAAGTGTCAATCACTGACAGTTAACAGATAGTACTGTGAGTTTAATGTACTTCTTGTTTCCAGAACTTCTGTTATAAGCTAGGTAGTAATTCATGCAACATTGAGGCACTAAGATAATCATGTTCCTGTGAAATTTCCTATGAAATTACGACATATGCCATATTTTCAGAATGTTTTGTGACTTTTTTCTTTTTCCACTCATGACACTTTGCAAAAAGTGGGGGGAGCATAGTTGTTTGATTTCTCCCACCAGGCAGGACCTGTACGGTTTGACGTTTTACTACCTGACTACTTTATTATGCTTTACACTAGGAGCTGACATAGTATTTAACTCAATATTTTTCTATGATAGAAATAGAGATAAGTGTTATTTTTAAAGCTGTGTAAGCTCTTAATAATTTAGGTATATCTTACCTTAGCGAACTTTTTGATCACGCCAGTTTATAAAATTGTCTTAATACATTCCCCATTATACAATATAAGAAGTAATTTTTGAACTATACTACAGCCAGTAGTAGATTAGGGATTGCAGGATTCATTATATTATAGCTTTTGTTTTTCTAGTGTTGCCCCATACTAGTGCTTGTGTAAAAAGTTCAGACAAACACTGTCCAACTGTCATGGCACTGGTTATGTATGATGCTCAGTGCAAATGTAAAGAATTCACAATCTTTGGAGTTTTCATGCTTCAATATGAGACAATATTGAGTTACAGTAGAATTCATGATGGTTAGTAGGTAGAATGATGGGAGTATGACTATAAATTGGCCTAAGTGAATGACCTGAGTCTGTAACCATGCATTTACATAGAGCTTTAGTTTGTCAAATAAAATTTTTAGTCCAGTCTACTTCACAAGTTTTAGATGCATCAAAGTATATATTTAAATGTATAGTTTAAAAATTACAAATTATTTCACTTTTTTTAATTTAGTATTGTTCATGGTGTATTTTAGTTATATGAATATCCACGTATAACAAAATTGCAATATTCCAGTTTTCAAACCGACCACTACTAGAAATGAGTGAATCAATTTAAAGGACATTAAATTTACTTCAAATTTAGCAAAAAAAATTTGATTAGCTCTAGACCAAATGTTTTTTTAGTTTCCTGAACTCTAATCCAGCAAAATGGCAGCTGGATGGCATTTTTGTGGATTACTTTTACAGACGGGAAGGAGGAAACACAGTATATACTAAAATTACATCTCCCCAGCCCCCTCCTGTCTTGCCACATGGTTCCCTCCTGCTCAGGTCACTTTCAGGGGCTCTCAGATGCCTCTAGTGCTGACTGGATAACATATCATTGACTAGTTCTCATGAAGCGATGATGTGCATTGCCTTACAATGTCACATTAACGTTAGGCCTAGTCAGTCACATCAACGTTAGGCCTAGTCAGTCACATTAACGTTAGGCTTAGTCAGTCACATCAACGTTAGGCCTAGTCAGTCACATCAACATTAGGCCTAGTCAGTCACATCAACGTTAGGCCTAGTAAGTCACATCAACGTTAGGCCTAGTCAGGGCCAATGAGCCCTGAATAGTGACTACAGCCAGAGGGAGCTAAGTGGTGGGACACACAAGCTGTGAAGAAAGATATTATATTTATTTAATTTTTTAACTTTACATTTATTATGCTCTGGGATCTCGAGAGACCTCTGAGAATAATAAATGTCTTTAATGGGCATATTTGATTCACTCCAAATAAATTCAATAAGAATTGATTTTCTCTGCCGAACTAAAACAAATCTGGAGGACTTGAATTCTATCAGATTTGCTCATCTCTAACCATCACTGGTAATTCCTGTTATTAGCAGTTTATTTGTCAATTTTGCTATACAAAGTGCAACAGATGGAGGGCATGAATTAATGTCATAAAGCATTTATATCGTACCACAAAGGCCTAGATAAGACAGAATAAGCGAGTTATACATACAGCTAAAACTTTGATTTAGGAAGGGGAACTTAAGAGCTTTTCTTCCATTTTTACTACATTTATAAAGATATTATAGAAGGCACTTCTCATTAAAAGATGCACTAAAAACTATAAACAGTTTAAAGGGAATCTATCTGTAGGATCAACACACCTAAGCCGTATTTATGGGGATGCAGGTCATAGGACGCTGAATAAATGATAAGTATTATTCCAGTGAAATACACATTTTTCTAATATGTAAAAGAGCTGTTCCGTCTATGGGCTGGACACTGATCTGTATGAGAATCTGCCTCCAGAGCTTATTTTGAATGAATGATGGTCCAGTATTGAAATCAGGAGAGCAGACGGTCAGTCATTACATGTCTCACACTGGTAACTCACCCTTTTATTTAAAACAAGCTGGAGGCAGATTATCATGTAGATCTGGGTCCTGCCTATAAGTCTTAACATTTACATATTAAGAAAAAAGTGTATTTCTCTGGAATAATACATTGGATCACAGATATCAAGGAATCATTGCATTAAACCGTATGTGACTTACATACATACATATACAGTGTGGGAAATAACTATTTCATCCCTTGCTAATTTTGTAATTTTGCTCACTGACAAATACATGAACAGTCTATAATTAGGGATGAGCTTTCCGATATTGCAATATCGGAAATCGGCCCGAAATTTGCTATATCGGAATTCCTATTTCCGATTCCGATATTTTTTTCACATCGGAAATCCCATAATCCTTCAGCCTCTGAGCGCTCCTTGGAGCCAATCAGGAGCTGAAGAATTGTTGACTAGATATATACACACAGAATACATATATATATATATATATATATATATATATATACATGTCATTGATATATATATATATATATATATATATATATATATATATATTTATAGTTCATACACTTCTACATAGTAAAATAGCCGCTAATTCAATTGCCGGCTTTTATGAAATTACAGAAGAAATGCTATCCATAGTCAATACTGTAAAATCACACTGACAGCTCACAAAACGCAAGATATATACCACAGAATACACATATATATATACATATATATATACATGTCATTGTGACATATACATATATACAGTATATTTATAGTTCATACACTTCTACATAGTAAAATAGCCACTAATTCAATAGCCGGCTTTTGTGAAACTGCAGAACCCGACATGAAATGACTCATGGTTTAGATACAGTTAACCATGTCATTTCATGTAGTTTGATATATGGTTTTCACTAACAATTACATGTGTGTATGTGTGCAAAATTGCAGACATGTAAGGGTTAATTAAAGGTGTAAATTAGTTGAAAAAAAATGCGTGGGCTCCCGCTGTATTTTCTCAACCAGACAGGTAAAGCAAGCGAGTGGGGCAGATAATAATAGCCTAGGGAGGGTGCATTTATTTTGTGCCCCCCCGGTCTACTAACTCAATCTGTAATGAGATGCGCCCTTTCTGGCACTTATCCCGTCTATTCCCTTGCCCATGTAGTGGTTAGGCTAATGGTGTTAACAATGGGTTAAAGCACCTTGCTATTGGAAGATGCTTTAAGCCCAGGTTAATAATGGAGAAGTTGTCATTAGACAACTGTCGATTATTAATCCTATTGTATTAATGGTTAAAAAAAACACACACATTAATTAACCCCTTAATGTCCACTGACGTGCAGAGTCCGTCATGGCAAACGTGTCAGTTCCGGCACCAGGACGGACTCTGCACGTCAGGCTTGATCTACCACTGCGTGTAAACATGCATGGTAGATCAGTGCCGACAGCTGTCACAGACAGCTGACAGGCACGGCAAGCGGTGCGGGACCTTTGCCGTCGTCCCGCACCTACAGCGCTGTGCTTGGTCAGTCAATCTGACTGACCAAACACAGCAGCGATCGTGCAGGAGAAGCTGAAATTTCAGCTTCTCCAGCGCGATCAGTGCAGAAGCCGGCACTGCAGTGGCCAGGCTTCCTGCACTGACAGCCAGGAGCGGAGCCCCCACTGCCCCTGGCTGTTAACCCCCTGACTGCTGCGATCCGCACGATCGCAGAGCTCAGGGGGAGGCAGAGGGTCGGGAGCTCCCTCTGCCTCAGATCGGCACCCTGCAATGTATTTGCAGGGCCCGGTCTCTACCTTGATGACCCGGGGTTGTCATGACAACCTCCGGGTCATCTAGCTACGGAAAGCTGCTGTGATCATCGTCACAGCAGCTTCCACTATAGTTGCAATGCATTGCAATGCCAGAGCATTGCAATGCATTGTAACTGCAATAAAAAGTAAAAAAAAGTGAAAGTCCCATAAAGGGACAAGTTAAAAAAAAATCATTTTTTAAAAAAAATTGTAAAAAAAATATTAAAAAATAATTTAAAAAAATCCCCTAAAAAATACACATTTTTATGTAATAAAAAAAATAAAAAACAAAAAACATACACATGTTAGGTATCGCCATGTCCGTAAAAATCCCATCTAGAAAAGCGTAACACTAGTTAACCCCTTCAGTGAAAGCCGTAAAAAAAAAACACAAAAAAGTAGTAAATTATACTTTTTCCAAGCGGTATCATTATACCGCTTGGAAAAAGTGCAATAACACGCAATCAAAAAGTCAGATATAAATAATCATGGTACCGCTGAAAACGTCATCTTGTCCCGCAAAAAACAAGCTTCTATACAGCATCATCAGTGAAAAAATAAAAAAGTTATAGCTCGCGGAATAAACTGATGCAAAAATAATTCTTTTTTCTATAAAATTTTTCATTGTGTAAAAAACGCCAAAACATAAAAAAATATATAAATGAGGAATCGCCGTAACCGTAGTGACCCAAAGAATAAAGCTGCTTTATCAATTTTACCACACACGGAACGGAGGAAAAAAAAAAAAAAAAACAATTCCTGAATTGCTGGTTTTTGTTCATTCTGATTCCACAAAAATCGGAATAGGAAACGATCAAAAAACGTTATGTGCCTGAATATGGTACCAATAAAAACGTCAGCTCGTCCCGCAAAAAATAAGCCCACAGATAACTCTGTCGGCCGAAATATGGAAAAATTATAGCTCTCAAAATACGGCGATGCAAAAATTTCTTACAAAAAATTATTCCAAGAAAAAGCACTCTTTAGTGTGTGACAGAAGCTAAACATGAAAAAAGGGTGTAAATCTGGTATCGCTGTAATCGCACCGATCCGAGGAATAAAGTCGCCTAATCACTAATACCGCACGAGGAACGGCGTAAAAAAGAAAACCAATTCTTCACCTTTTGTGGATTTGTTCATTGTGCCTCCCAAAGATCGCAGTAAGGCGATCACAGTGGTTCCCCCCCACATATGGGGTATCAGCGTACTCAGGACAAAATGCACAATAGCTTTTGGGGTCCTATTTCTCCTGTTACCCTTAGAAAAATAAAAATTTGGGGCAAAAAGGTCATTTTTGTGGAAAAAAAATATGATTTTTTTATTTTCACGGCTCTACATTATAAACTTCTGTGAAGCCCTTGGGGGTTCAAAGTGCTGACCACACATCTAGATAAGTTCCTTGGGGGTCTAGTTTGCAAAATGGGGTCATTTGTGGGGGTTTCTACTGTTTAGGCACATCAGGGGCTCTCCAAACGTGACATGACACCCGCAGACCATTCCATCAAAATCTGCATTTGAAAACGGTGCTCCTTCCCTTCCGATCTCTGCCATGCGTCAAAATAGTGGTTCCCCCCCACATATGGGATATCAGCGTACTCAGGACAAATTGCACAATAGCTTTTGGGGTCCTATTTCTCCTGTTACCCTTATAAAAATAAAAATTTGGGGGCAAAAAGATTATTTTTGTGGAAAAAAATATGATATTTTTATTTTCACGGCTCTACGTTATAAACTTCTGTGAAGCACTTGGGGGTTCAAAGTGCTCACCACACATCTAGATAAGTTCCTTGGGGGGTCTAGTTTCCAAAATGGAGTCACTTGTGGGGGGTTTCTACTGTTTAGGCACATCAGGGGCTCTCCAAACGTGACATGACACCCGCAGACCATTCCATCAAAATCTGCATTTGAAAAAGGCGCTCCTTCCCTTTCCAGCTCTGCCATGCGTCAAAATAGTGGTTTACCCCCACATATGGGGTTTCAGCATACTCAGGACAAATTGCACAATAACTTTTGGGGTCCTGTTACCCTTTGGAAAATAACAATTGGGGGTGGAAAGATCATTTTTGTGGAAAAGATATGATTTTTTAATTTTACAGCTCTACGTTATAACCTTCTGTGAAGCCCTTGGGGGTTCAAAGCTCTCACCACACATCTAGATAAGTTCCTTGGGGGGTCTAGTTTCCAAAATGGGGTTACTTGTGGGGGGTATCCACTGTTTAGGCACACAGGGGCTCTCCAAATGCGACATGGCGTCCAATCTCAATTCCAGCCAAAAAAGTCAAATGGCGCTGCTTCCCTTCCGAGCTCTGCCATGCACCCAAATAGTGGTTTACCCTCACATATGGGGTATCAGCGTACTCAGGACTAATTGTACAATAACTTTTGGGGTCCTTTTATCCTTTGGAAAATAAAAATTGGGATGAAAAGATCATTTTTGTGGAAAAAATATGATTTTTTAATTTTACGGCTCTACGTTATAACCTTCTGTGAAGCCCTTGGGGGTTCAAAGCTCTCACTACACATTTAGATAAGTTACTTGGGGGGGTCTAGTTTCCAAAATGGGGTCACTTGTGGGGGGTTTCCACTGTTTAGGCACACAGGGACTCTCCAAATGCGACATGGCGTCCAATCTCAATTCCAGCCAAAAAAGTCAAATGGCGCTGCTTCCCTTCCGAGCTCTGCCATGCACCCAAATAGTGGTTTACCCCCACATATGGGGTATCAGCGTACTCAGGACTAATTGCACAATAACTTTTGGGGTCCTTTTATCCTTTAGAAAATAAAAATTGGGATGAAAAGATCATTTTTGTGGAAAAAACATGATTTTTTAATTTTACGGCTCTACGTTATAACCTTCTGTGAAGCCCTTGGGGGTTAAAAGCTCTCACAACACATTTAGATAAGTTACTTGGGGGTCTAGTTTCCAAAATGGGGTCACTTGTGGGGGGTTTCCACTGTTTAGGCACACAGGGACTCTCCAAATGCGACATGGCGTCCAATCTCAATTCCAGCCAAAAAAGTCAAATGGCGCTGCTTCCCTTCCGAGCTCTGCCATGCGCCCAAATAGTGGTTTACCCCCACACATGGGGTATCGATGTACTTAGGAGAAATTGTACAACAAATATTGTGGTTCATTTTCTACTGATACCCTTGACAAAATTTTAAAAAATTGTGTCGAAAGAAAAATTTTGGGAAAAAAAGTTAAATGATAATTTTTTCCTTCCACATTGCTTCAATTCTTGTGAAGTACCTAAAGGGTTAATAAACTTCTTGAATGTGGCTTTGAACACGTTGTGGGGTGCAGTTTTTAGAATGGTGTCACTTTTGGGTATTTTCTGTCATATTGACCCCTCAAATTCACTTCAAATGTGGGGTGGTCCCTAAAAAAAATGATTTTGTAAATTTTGTTGGAAAAATGAGAAATTGCTGGTCAACTTTTAACACTTATAACTTCCTAACAAAAAAAAATTTTGGTTCCAAAATTGTGCTGATGTAAAGTAGACATGTGGGAAATGTTATTTATTAACTAATTTTTGTGACATATCTCTCTGATTTAATGGCATAAAAATTAAAAGTTTGAAAATTGCAAAATTTTCAAAATTTTTGCCATATTTCCGTTTTTTTCATAAATAAACGCAAGTTATATTGAAGAAATTTTACCACTATCATGAAGTACAATATGTCTTGAGAAAACAATCTCAGAATCGCCAAGATCCGTTGAAGCGTTCCAGAGTTATAACCTCATAAAGAGACAGTGGTCAGAAATGTAAAAAGTGGCCTGGTCTTTAACCTACAAAATGGCTTGGTCGTTAAGGGGTTAAAAATGATTTTAATTAAATAAATACACATAGTTTTTGACCACATTTTATTTTACTGGTACTCCATCCGAATGCCTTGTTCTCCTGTAATAAAATAAAATAATAAAGCAACATTATTCTTAGCTATCCGGTGTTCAGTCAGGTCTCACGATGTAATCCTTCTGAAAGGGTTAATGTTTACTGTATGGACTGCAGCTAATGCTGCCAGCCTCGCAGTAAACCCCCGAATGAATCATCTCTTCTCCCGGCTGACAGGAGAGGAAGTGATTAGTGTGGGAAGCTTAATTGATTGCTTCCCACTTTCACTTCAGGTCAGCCGGGGACACCGCACAGCATCAGTGACGTCAGAGGGAATCCTGGCTGACCTGAAGTGAACTGATTAGCAAAAATAGGGGATCCCCTCGAAAAAAAAAATGGCGTGGGGTCCCCCTATTTTTGTTAACCAGCCAGATGAAGCAGACTACTGAGGCCTGGTATTTAGGGCCGTTAAGGATCCAATATCCATGAACCTTGCAAGCCTGATAATACCAGGCTACAGCAGTCTGCTTATCTTGGTTTTTTAACAAAAATAGGGGATCCCCTTGAAAAAGAAAATGGTGTGGGGTCCCCCCAATTTTTGTAACCAGCCAAGTAAAAAGCAGACTGCTGCAGCCTGGTATTAAAAAACTGTCAAGGACAATGGATTTTGGCCCTCAACAGCCTAAAAATACCAGCCTGCAGCAGCCCCACAATTGGCGCATCCAAAGTTGCGCCAATTGTGGCACTTTACCCGGCTCTTCCCACTGCCCTGTAGTGGTGGCAAGTGGGGTAATAAGGGGTTAATGTCACCTTTGATTGAACGGTGACAATAAGCCCGGTTAATAATGGAGAGGTGTCAATAAGACACCGATCCATTATTAATCATGAAGGCTGAAAATGTTTAAAAAAAATACACAGCCAGAAAAAAGTCTTTTAATGAAATAATACACAACACAGTTTTACATATTTTTTATTGCACTCTCATTCCTGCGATGCCATCGATCTCCTGTAAAAAACAAAAATAACAATCCAACACAAATACTCCCTGTCTGACATAGTCCAAGATAACGAGTGTCCCACGATGAGTCCAGCTTTGCTACACCTGGATGCCAGGCTCAGCCTGACATCCAGACACAGCAGAGTTGCTTACCGGAGGAGATTCCCGGCGGTCACATCGAATGGATGTCTCACGGCCAGCTTCTCGCGATAACTGCACGTGACTGCCGTAGAGGCCTGGGTAATCTCGGCCAGCTGTACTCTCGCAAGAAGCTGGCCGTGAGAAATCCATTTGATGTGACCGCCGGGAATCTATTCAGGTAAGCAGCTCTACTGTGTCTGGATGTCAGGCGGAGCCTGGCATCCAGATGTAGCAGAGCTGGACTCGTCGTGGGACACTCGTTATTTTGGACTACTTCGGACAGGGAGTATTTGTGTTGGTTTGTTATTTTTGTTTTTTTACAGGAGATCGATGGCGTTGCAGGATGAGCGTGCAATAAAAAATATGTAAAACTGTGTTGTGTATTATTTCATTAAAATACTTTATTCTGGCTGTGTATTTTTTTAAACATTTACAAAAGTAAAGTGCCACAATTGGAGAATCTTTGGATGCGCCAATTGTGGGGCTGCTGCAGGCTGGTATTTTTAGGCTGTTGAGGGCAAAAATCCATGGGCCTTGACAGTCTTTTAATACCAGGCTGCAGCAGTCTGCTTTTTACTTGGCTGGTTAACAAAAATAGGGGGACCCCACGCCATTTTCTTTTTCGAGGGGATCCCCTATTTTTGCTAATCAGTTCACTTCAGGTCAGTGGGAAGTGAAAGTGGGAAGCAATCAATTAAGCTTCCCACACTAATCACTTCCTCTCCTGTCAGCCGGGAGAAGAGATGATTCATTCGGGGGTTTACTGTGAGGCTGGCAGCATTAGCTGCGGTCCCTGCAGTAAACAACCCTTTCAGAAGAATTACATCGGGGGACCTGGCTGAACACCGGATAGGTAAGAATAATGTTGCTTCATTATTTTATTTTTATTGAAGGAGAACAAGGGATTCGGATGGAGTACCAGTAAAATAAAATGTGGTCAAAAACTATGTGTATTTATTTCATTAAAATTATTTTTAATTAATGTGTGTGTGTTTTTTTTAACCATTTAATACAATAGGATTAATAATCGATAGTTGTCTAATTGACAACTCTCCATTATTAACCTGGCTTAAAGTCACCTTCCAATAGCAAGGTGGCTTTAACCCATCAGCCACCGCTACAGGGCAATGGGAATAGACGGGATAAGTGCCAGAAAGGGCGCATCTCATTATAGATGTGCCTTTTCTGGGGTGGCTGGGGGCAGATGTTAGTAGTCGGGGGGTCACAAAATAAATGCACCCTCCCTAGGCTATTATTATCTGCCCCCACTCGCTGGCTTTACCTGTCTGGTTGAGAAAATACAGCGGGAGCCCACGCATTTTTTTTCAACGAATTTACACCTTTAATTAACCCCTACATGTCTGAAATTTTGCAAACATACACTCATGTAATTGTTAGTGATAACCATATATCAAACTACATGAAATGACATGGTTAACTGTATGTAAACCATGTGTCATTTCATGTCGGGTCTGTAATTTCACAGAAGTCGGCAATTGAATTAGCAGCTATTACACTATGTAGAAGTGTATGAACTATAAATATATATATGTCACAATGACATGTGTATCTATATATGTATTCTATGTGTATATATGTAGTGTTTTGTGAGCTGTCAGTGTGATTTTACAGTATTGACTATGGATAGCATTTCTTCTGTAATTTCACAAAAGCCGGCAATTGAATTAGCGGCTATTACACTATGTAGAAGTGTATGCAGGGCCGGCGTCAGCACCCGGCACACCCGGGCAAGTGCCGGGGCCCTGAGCAGGCGGGGGGTCCACTCGCCGTCGGGCACCCTGGCGCCCGTTAGCGGAGGAGAGCGGTGTCAGCGCCGCCACTGGGCCCCCCCGCTTGCTCAGGGCCCCGGCAGGAGCTGGCACAATGCTCACCTCTCCCGTGCCTCTGCTGCAGCAGCTCCGGGCTCCAGGGGGCACCGGCGCTTCCTCTCACAGCAGCGCTGCTGAATGACGTCATCATTCAGCGGCCGGCTGTGGCAGAGAGCGCGCGGACGTCGGATAGGTGAGATGTGTGTGTATGTGTCTGTGTGTGTCTGTGTGTATGTAGTGCGGTGCTTTGTGTGTGTATGTGTGTGTGTATATGTATGTATGTATGTGAGAGAGTGCTTGTGTGCTGTGGTGCTGTCTGTGTGTGATGATGGGCAGGCATTGATGATAATGGGCAGGCATTGATGATGATGGGGAGGAGATGATGATGATGGGCTGGCATTGATGATGATGGGGAGGAGATGATGATGATGGGCAGGCATTGATGATAATGGGCAGGCATTGATGATAATGGGCAGGCATTGATGATGGGGTGGAGATGATGATGATGGGCTGGCATTGATGATGATGGGGAGGAGATGATGATGATGGGCAGGCATTGATGATAATGGGCAGGCATTGATGATAATGGGCAGGCATTGATGATGATGGGGAGGAGATGATGATGATGGGCAGGCATTGATGATAATGGGCAGGCATTGATGATAATGGGCAGGCATTGATGATGATGGGGAGGAGATGATGATGATGGGCAGGCATTGATAATGGGCAGGCATTGATGATGATGGGGAAGCGATGATGATGATGAGCAGGCATCGATGATAATGGGGAGGCCATGATGATGATGGGGAGGCCATGATGATGATGGGCAGGCATTGATGATAATGGGGAGGCAATGATGATGATGGGCAGGCATTGATGATGATGGGGAGGCCATGATCATGATGGGGAGGAAATGATGATGATGAGAAGGCAATGATGATGATGGGGAAGCGATGATGATGATGGGCAGGCATTGATGATGATGGGGAGGTAATGATGATGAGGGGGAGGAAATGATTATGAGGGGGAGGCGATGATGGGGAGGCAATCATGATAATGGGAGTCTTTCCATAGCGGCCTTTCCTGAGCCGTAACAGTGCAGAACGCAGTACAGCGCAGAGGAGAGCTCCATATTTTGTATGGAGCATTATATGGGGACCAGTATCCTGTATGGAGCATTATATGGGGACCAGTATCCTGTATGGAGCATTATATTGGGTCCAGTATTCTGTATGGAGCATTATATTGGGTCCATTATTCTGTATGGAGCATTATTTTGGGTCCAGTATTCTGTATGGAGCATTATATGGGAGATGGGGGGTGACATCCTGCATGGGGTATTATATGGGTGATGAGGGGGAGACTATGTGGTGCCCATAATATTGCATGGAGGACTATACTGTCCAGTCTGTACTGTGCGCTGTGAGGATTTGGCGGTTTTTGAGCTATTGTACAATTTACAATAGATATCAGTCATGTAATGGAAGAAGTGAAGTATTTGGCATTGTACTGTACCTATATTTCTCTGCTGTATCTGTGCATCATGAATCGTGGTCTGTGTTAAAGGGGCCCACTGAGGCTCTTTCGCCCGAGGCCCATAAAAACCTGGAGCCGGCCCTGACTGTATGAACTATAAATATATATATATATGTCACAATGACATGTATATACTGTATATATATGTATTCTATGTGTATATATGTAGTGTTTTGTGAGCTGTCAGTGTGATTTTACAGCATTGACTATGGATAGCATTTCTTCTGTAATTTCACAAAAGCCGGCAATTGAATTAGCGACTATTACACTATGTAGAAGTGTATGAACTATAAATATATATATATGTCACAATGACATGTATATATGTATATGTATTCTATGTGTATATGTAGTGTTTTGTGAGCTGTCAGTGTGATTTTACAGTAGCCGAGGATGAATTGCCGACTTTTCAAAGGACACCGGTGCGTATAAATCGGACAGCACTCGCTTGCAATCGTCCGTTTTTGGCTCCAGTGAGTATGAGCCCTTCCTGTGAAAAAATCCAGTGACGATTTAGGTGCACGAACAGTTATCGAGCATAACCTCGAACAGCCGGAATTAATCAAAATTGTTCGGGTTCGTCGAACGGCTCGAACACCGCCCAAAACATCTTGAATTTGAAATTGGCGAACAGTTTGCTTCGAACACCGCTCATCCCTAATTTCAACAACACTCGCTCTAACCCTAACCCTTACCCTACTAACCATAAACCCTAACCCTACCCCAACTAATCCTAACCCAAAGAAAAAAAACACCGCTGTTAAGAAGATGGCGACCAGTTTTCCTGCTACAGTTTACGCTCTGTGCATTTTTCTAGCGATTTTTTTGCTCCTCTGCCTCTGCAAACTCTTTCCCCATTATCCTGAGGTGTTTCTCCTCCATTTTATCCATCATATAGCACTGTAGTGGTCATTTTGTAATTCCGATTTTTTTCTCCCATTGACTTGCATTGATATCGGAAATCGGAAATTCCGATATCCGATAATTTTCCAATATCGGAAATCGGAATTCCGATACGATATTGGGCAATATCGCTCATCCCTATCTATAATTTTAAGGGTTGGTTAATTTTAACATTGAGATATAGAATGTCAAAAATAAAATCCAGAAAATCACATTGTATAAAATATATAAATTTGTTTGCATTTTGCAGTGAGAAATAAGTATTTGATCCTTCTGGCAAACAAGACTTAATACTTGTTGGCAAAACCCTTGTTGGCAAGCACAACAGTCAGAAATTTTTTGGAGTTAATAGAAAAAATTGGAGTCCGGCTCAATAGGACTGGATTTTTCTTTTCTTTTTCTTTTTCATAAGAAAATATAGTGCATACAAAAGAAAATTTTCATGGTCAACATGACCCAGTCGACACATTTTGATTGCACTAAGCAGTTTTACTCATGAGTCATGAGACTGGGTCATGTTGACCATGAAAATTTTCTTTTGTATGCACTATAGTTTCTTTTGAAAAAGAAAAAAAAAAAATTCAGTCCTATTGAGACGGACTCCAATTTTTTCTATTATCCTTGATGGGAGGCCAGGGCGAGGCCAGTGTCTGAGCCCCAGGTGGATGAGCATAGAGCAACTGGGTGAGCTGGAATCAAGTTTTTGTTTTTTGTAGTTGATGATGAGGTTTGCACACATGTTAGGAGGAATTTTGGTCCAATCCTCTTTGCAGATCTTTGGTAAATCATTAAGATTTGAAGGCTGCTGGCAACTCAGAGCTTCAACTCAAACCATAAGTTTTCTATGGGATTAAGGTCTGGAGACTGGCTAGGCCACTCCATGACCTTAATGTGCTTCTTTTTGAGCTAGTCCTTTGTTGCCTTAGCTGTATGTTTTGGGTTATTGTCTTGCTGGATGACCCAAACACGACCCCTTTTTAATGTCCTGGCTGAGGGAAAAAGGTTGTCACTCAGGATTTTACGGTACATGGCTTCATCCATTCTCTCATTGATGCCGTGAATTAGTCCTGTGCCCTTAGCAGAGAAACACCCCCAAAACATAATGTTTCCACCTCCATGCTTGACAGTGGGGATGATGTTCTTTGGGTCATAGCCAGCATTTCTCTTCCTCCAAACATGGCGAGTTAATGCCAAAGACCTCAATTTTTGTCTCATCTGACAACAGCACCTTCTCCCAGTCACTCACAGAATCATCCAGATGTTCATTGGCAAACTTCAGACAGGCCTGCACATGTGTCTTCTTGAGCAGGGGGACCTTGTGGGCACTGCAGGATTTTAAACCTTTACGGCGTAATGTGTTACCAATGATTTTCTTGGTGACAGTGGTCCCAGCTGCCTTGAGATCATTAACAAGTTACCCCCGTGTAGTTTTAGGCTGATCTCTCACCTTCCTCATGATCAAGTATACCCTATAAGGTGAGATTCTGCATGGTGCCCCAGATCGATGTCGATTGACAGTCATTTTCTATTTCTTCCATTTTCATACTATTGCACCAACAGTTGTCTCCTTCTCACCCAGTGTCTTACTTATTGTTTTGTAGCCCATTCCAGCTTTGTGCAGGTCTATGATCTTGTCCCTGACATCCTTAGAAAGCTCTTTGGTCTTGCCCATGTTGTAGAGGTTGGAGTCTGACTGATTAATTGAGTCTGTGGACTGGAGTCTTATAAAGGTGACTATGTAAGACAGCTGTCATTAATGCAGGTAATGAGTTGATAAGGAGCGTCCAACTGGTCTGTAGGAGCCAGAACTCTTAATGGTTGGTAGAGGATCAAATAGTTATTTCTCACTGCAAAATGCAAATAAATTTATATAATTTATGAAATGTCATTTTCTGGATCTTATTTTTGATATTCTATTTCTCAATGTTAAAATTAACCTACCCTTAAAATTATTGACTGTTCATGTCTTTGTCAGTGGGCAAACTTACATAATCAGCAAGGGATTAAATACTTATTTCCCTCACTGTACACAGCTCGGAGGTTTGATCCTACTGACTGATTTCTTTTAAATATATTGCTGAAATCAATGAATGTATATTGCAATGACTGATCTTGGTCAGTTAACAACACTAGGATGTCTGACATGCATACAGATTGTCTGAAAGTAGCAATTTGGCAATTCCATCAATTTAAATGTCTAGCTGACCAATTCAGTCAATAAGAAATATTAGTATACAGCTTCATTATAAGTTCACTGTTTTAACACTTTCAAATTTGCATGTATAAACAGAATTTGTCATCAGCTTTTTGCTACATATTCTAAAAGCAATATAATGTAGGAGTAAAGACTGTGATTACAGTACAATCAGTGTATTATTAGCAGATTATCACTACAGGACGACTATTCTTCTGCATCCTATTCCATCCATGTACCCAACTATGATTATCAACTCTCTCTGACTATGCAATAGAAACCTGTTAATCAGTGGTGGGGTGGGATAATACACAGCTCAACAACTAAGCTTTGCTAGATCTACAGCAGAGAAAACTGTGATTTTATCACGACTTCTACAACCAGGAAATTAAATGATACATTACTGGAATCAGGTTCTCCGTCCCTTTTTCATGCTGCTGTCAGATTATACAGCAAAAACCTGTTGACTGATTCCTTTAACCCCTTAATCCCATCCAACGTACTATTCCGTCCATATGACCTTGGACCTAATTCCCATGGACGGAATAGTACGTCACATGCGATCAGCAGCACTCCCGGGGGGAGCGCAGCTGATCGCAGCCGGGTGTCAGCTGATTATCACAGCTGACACCCGGCACTATGTGCCAGGATTGGTCACAGACCACTCCGGCACATTAATCCCGGGCACACCGCGATCAAACATGATCGCGGTGTACCGGGGGCACAGGGAAGAATCGCGCAGGGAGGGGGCTCCCTGCGTGCTTCCTGAGACCCTCAGAAGAGCGCAATGTGATTGAGCTGTCCTGAGGCCTTCCTCCCTGCAGGACCCCGGATCCAAGATCGCCTGCCGGGTCCTGCAGGGAGGCGGCTTCCTCAGTGCCTGCTGAGAGCAGTCGCTGAGAAAGCCTGCAGCAGTGCCTGTGAGATCGCTGGTCTCATAGAGTGCTGTGCACACTGTCAGACCAGCGATCTGGTATTATACAGTAATGTCCCACCCTGGGACAAAGTAAAAAAGTAAAAAAAAATGAAAATCACATGTGTAAAAAAAAATTCCAATATAATGGAAAAAAAAATAAATTCCCCAATAAATTCATTTATTCATGTAAATTAAAAAAACAAAACAATAAAAGTACACATATTTGGTATCGCTGCGTCCGTAACGACCCACCCTATAGAACTGTCCCAAAAGTTAACCCCTTTAGTGAACCCCTAAAAAAAAAAAAAAATCAATGCTTTGTGATCATACCGCCGAACAAAAAGTGGAATAACACGCGATCAAAATAACGGATATAAATAAACATGGTACCGTTGAAAACGTCACATTGTCCCGCAAAAAACGAACTGCCATGCAGCATCATCAGCGAAAAAACAAAAAAGTTATAGCTCGCAAAATAAAGCGATGCAAAAATAATTATTTTTTATATAAAATTGTTTTTATTGTATAAAAGCGCCAAAACATAAAAAAAGATATAAATGAGGTATCGCCGTAATCGTGCTAACCCAAAGAATAAAACTGCTTTATCAATTTTACCACACGCGGAACGGTATAAACGCCCCCCCCAAAAGAATTTCATGAATTGCTGATTTTTTTTCATTCTAACCTCCCAAAAATTTAAATAAAAAGCGATCAAGAAAGTCACATGCTCAAAAATGTTACCAATTAAAACGTCAACTCGTACCGCAAAAAATAAGACCTCACATGACTCTGTGGGCCAAAATATGCAAAAATTATAGCTCTCAAAATGTTGTGATGCAAAACTATTTTTTGCAATAAAAAGCGTCTTTTAGCGTGACAGCTGCCAATCATAAAAACCCACTATAAATAGTAAATCAAACCCCCCTTTATCACACCCTTAGTTAGGGAAAAATAATAAAATTAAAAATGTATTTATTTCCATTTTCCCATTAGGGTTAGGGTTGCTGCTAAAGTTAGGGTTAGGGTTGGGGTCCCGTTACACATAACGACTCACCAGCGATCCTGACAACGATATGCACTTGTCAGGATCACTGGTGTGTCGCTACATGATCGCTGCTGAGCTGCCAAACAGGCAGCTCAGGCAGCGATCAGGACAGTGAATATGCCGTTAACAAGCAACACACTTCACTTAGTTACTCACAGTGTACCTTAGATACCAGCACGCTTGTGCAGGGAGCTGGCAACCAAGGTACACATCGGGTTTCTAGGCACCGCTCGGTGCTTAGAAACCCGCTGTGTACCTTGGTTACCAGCTCCCCTGCATCAGCGCGCTGGTATCTAAGGTACACATTGGGTTTCCAGGCGCCGCCCGCCCATGGAAACTTGATGTTTACCTTGGTTACCAGCTCCGGCTGGCTGATCGCTGGTCTCCCGCCTGTCACAAGCAGCGATGCGCGCTGGCCAGCGGGAGACCAGCGATCAAAAAATGGTCCAGGACATTCAACGACGATCAGCGACACCCAGCAGGGGGGCTGATCGTCGCTGAGTGTCACACGCTGGCTAGGTCGCTGCTACGTCACAAAATCGGTGATGTTTCAGCGATATCGCTAGCGATCTCGCTTAGTGTAAAGGGGCCTTTAGGGTTGGGATTAGGGTTAGTGGTGTGTTAGGGATAGGTTTTTGGTTAGGGATATGGTTAGGGTTGGGACTAGGGTTAGGGGTGTGTTGGGGTTAGGGTAGGAGTTAGAATTGGGGGTTTCCACTGTTTAGGCACATCAGGGGCTCTCCAAATGTGACATGGCGTCTGATATCAATTCCAGGCAATTCTGCGTTGAAAAAGTCAAACGTTGTTCCTTCACTTCTGAGCTCTGCCATGCGCCCAAACAGTAGTTTACCCCCACATATGGGGTATCAGCGTACTTAGGACAAATTGCACAATAACTCTTGGGGTACAATTTCTTCTGTTACCCTTGGAAAATAAAAAATTGGGGGCGAAAATATCATTTTTGTAAAAAAAAAATGATTTTTTTGGTTTTAAGGCTGTACTTTATAAACTTCTGCGAAGCACTTGGGGCTTCATAGTGCTCACCACACATCTAGATAAGTTCCTTGTGGGATCTATTTTCCAAAATAGGGTCACTTGTGTGGGTTTCCACTGTTTAGGCACATCAGGGGCTCTCCAAATGCGACATGACGCCCGCAGACCATTCCATCAAAGTTTGCAATCCAAAACGTCACTACTTCCCTTCCAAGCCCCGACGTGTGCCCATACAGTAGTTTTCTCCCACATATTGGGTATCAGCGTACTCAGAACAAATTGGACAACAACTTTTGGGGTCCAATTTCTCCTGTTACCCTTGGGAAAATAAAATATTGGGGGCGAAAAAAAAATCATGTTTGTAAAAAAAAAAAAGGATTTTTTATTTTTACGGCTGTACGTTATAAACTTTTGTGAAGCACTTCGGGTTCAAAGTGCTCACCACACATCTAGATAAGTTCCTTGTGGGGTTTATTTTCCAAAATGGTATCACTTGTGGGGGGTTTCCACTGTTTAGGCACATCAGTGGTTCTTCAAATGCGACATGACGCCCGCAGACCATTCCATCAAAGTCTGCAATCCAAAACATCACTACTTCCCTTCCGAGCCCTGACGTGTGCCCAAACAGTAGTTTTCTACCACATATAGGGTATCAGCATACTCAGGACAAATTGGACAAAAACTTTTGGGGTCCAATTTCTCCTGTTACCCTTGGGAAAATAAAAAGTTGGGGACTAAAATATCATGTTTGTGCAAAAAAATATGATTTTTTTATTTTCATGCTCGGGCGTTATAAACTCTAGTGAAACACCTGGGGGTTCAAAGTTCTCACCAACAGCTAGATAAGTTCCTTGTGTGGTCTGGTTTCCAAAATGGTGTCATTAGTGGGGTGTTTCCACTGTTTAGGTACATCTGGGGCACTGCAAACGAAACATGACCCCCTTCAACGTCTGCATTCCAAAACGTTATTTCTTCCTTTCCAAGCCCTGCCGTGTGCCCAAACAATTTCCTCCCCACATATGGGTATCAGCGTACTCAGGACAAATTGGACAACAACTTTTGGGGTCCAATTTCCTTGGGAAAAATCAAAAATTTGGGACTAAAAAATCATTTTTGTGTAAAATTGTTTTTTTTTCACACCCAGGCATTATAAACTTTTGTGAAACACTTGGGGGTTCAAAGTGCTCACAACAGATCTAGATAAGTTCCATAGGGGGTCTAATAGTTTCCAAAATGGTCTCACTTGTGCGGGGTTTCCACTGTTTAGGCGCATCAGGGGCTCTCCAAACGCGACATGGCATCCAATCTCAATTCCAGCCAATTTTGGTTTGAAAAAGTCAAACGGCCCTCCTTACCTTACAAGCTCTGCCGTGTGCCCAAACAGTGGTTTTCCCCCACATATGGGGTATTGGCGTACTGAGGAGAGATTGCACAACAAATTTATCTGTCCATTTTCTCCTTTTACCCTTGTGAAAATAAAAAAATTGTTTGTAAAAGATCATTTTTGTGACTAAAAAGTTTAATGTTCATTTTTTCCTTCCACGTTGCTTCAGCTCCTGTGAAGCACCTGAAGGGTTAATAAACTTCTTGAATGTGGTTTTGAGTACCTTGAGAGGAGCACTTTTTAGAATGGTGTCACTTTTGGGTATTTTCTGCCATATAGACCCCTCAAAGTGACTTCAAATGTGAGGTGGTCCCTAAAAAAAATGGCTTTGTAAATTTTGTTGTAAAAATGAGAAATCGCTGGTCAATTTTTAACCCTTATAATTTCCTAACAAAAAAAAATTTTGGTTCCAAAATTGTGCGGATGTAAAGTAGACATGTGGAAAATGTTATTTATTACCTATTTTGGGTGACATATTTCTCTGTTTTAAGGGAACAAAAATTCAAATTTGAAAATTGCAAAATTTTCAAAATTTTCGCCATATTTACATTTTTTTTAAAAATAAACGCAAGTTGTATCAAATAAATTTTACCAATAACGTGAAGTACAATATATCACGAGAAAACATTCTCAGAATCGCAAAGATCCATTGAAGCGTTCCAGAGTTATAGCCTCATAAAGAGACAGTGGTCAGAATTGTAAAAATTGGCCCGGTCATTAACGTGCAAACCACCCTCGGGGTGAAGGGGTTAAAGGGATTGGGCAGAACAGGGATGCTATTCTAGTCCTCCTTCCCTGGAATCAGTTTAATTTACATCCTTAATGTTATTTTCCTGTCTTATTGTAACTTAATTTGCTTTACACTTGTATTTCGCCTGACATCTTTGGTGGGGGTATAATTGAAGCCATTTTTGACTGCCTGCTCTGCATTCTCTCTGTAACACAGGAAGCATTATTATGCTAACTTTCTGATTAATTTGTTTGGGGAATATTGTGGCTAATTTGTTCGGTCATTGAATAGAATGTTTTTTTTAGGTGCAAACAATTTCAGCTTGCCAAATTACCCTTTAAAATAATTACCAAAAATTAGAAAGTACTTATCCATCTATAAATCAAAATTAAATAGTAGGGCATATTCCGATTTTGTGATCATAGATACAAAAATATAGAGTACAGCTATATTTAATAATCACTTGCACTTGCCACGTTAAAATTCAAATTATTCAGAATTATTCTGACAGTTGGACATTTTAGGGTTTGGGAATAAATTGTTTGCTGATCAAATTTACTTTACATCATAATTGTTATAAAATTTTATCCATGGCCTCCAGATACATTTAGTTTTCTCTTTTTGTGGTTTAAGGAGGAGCTGTAGTTGAACATTAAAAGTGCTTTCGGGCAGATTCCTTCTGAGCTTGATAGCAATGTTTTGAGGTTGGCCAGGATCATTGACACACATGGTTACTTGTTATGTTTCGGTAGCTGAGGAGTGCAGGCAAAAAAGGCAATACACCAGAGCAGTTGGAATCTATGAGATTGCAGTACCCTGACTAACCACAACAACTAGAGGCAGCCGTGGAGCGTTCCTACGTTGGTCCTAGACGCCTCGTCACAGCCTGAGAAACTAACTACACCTAAAGATAGATATAGGAAAGCTATCTGCCCCGAGCAGAACCCCAAAGATAATAGAAAGCCCCCAAACATGTAATGGCAGTTAGACAAGAAGAAATACTGACACAGAAGGAAAATAGTATGAGCAAACGTTGGGGCCCAAACTAACTAAATAGAAAAGGATAGGAAGGGTACTTACTGCAATCCCAGAAAACCCTGAAAAGCACCAACTCTACTAATTTCAAAAACACCTGAGATCACACGACCTCTACCACCTAAATTAGTTCTCTGGTGTAACAAAATCAACACAGCAGCCACTGAAAAAACTGGAAAAAGCAAAAGTACAAACATCAGTGGCTGAACTAAACTGAGAGGGCAAAAGCCCCCAGAGGGGACCCTGAAGGCCCCCACAGAAGTGCAGGACAAAATGCAAAAATCAAGCACAAAAACAAAAAGAAGAAAATGTCTTATCTGTTAGCAGGAGATGCAGACACGACACAGCAGGCTACAAGGGAAACAGGAATCAAAGATAGAGACCAGAACAATTGATCACCGGCAACCCTGATGGGAAGGTGACTCCCTTATATAAGACCAGTCAGTAACACCTGATTCCCAATCCTCACAATCTTCACAATTTTCACTGGACAGACCAGCACCGCTTGTAACCACCAGAGGGAGCCTCTGCTCAGAACTCATCCCAAGCCCACTCACAACAGTACCCCCCCCCTTGAGGAGGGGTCACCGAACCCTCATTTGAGCAACCAGGTCGGTCAGGATGAGTTCTATGGTACGCACGGATGAGTCTCCTAGCATGGATGTCCGAAGCAAACACCCAAGAATTGTCTTCCTGACCATAACCTCTCCACTTAACCAAATACTGGAGTTTCCGTCTAGAAAAACGAGAATCTAATATTTTCTCAACCACATACTCCAGATTGCCCTCAACCAAAACAGGGTCAGGAGGCACAGCAGCAGGAACCACTGGCTCAACAAACCTCTTCAACAAGGACTTGTGGAACACGTTATGGATCTTAAATGTCCCTGGAAGAAGCAAACGAAAAGAAACAGGATTAAGAATCTCCATGATCTTATAAGGTCCAATGAACCTAGGCTTAAATTTAGGAGATGCTACTCTCATAGGAATATTTTTTGAGGACAACCAGACCAAGTCCCCTACTTTAAACCGAGGACCATCAGTCCTATGCCGGTTAACAAACCGCTGGGCCCTCTCCTGAGAGAGGGACAACCTCTCCACTACCTGGTCCCAAATCTGTTGCATACGCTCCACAACAGAGTCAACACCTGGACAGACAGAAGCCTCCATCTGTCCTGAAGAAAATCGAGGGTGAAACCCAGAATTACAGAAAAACGGAGACATCAAAGTGGCAGAGCTAGCCCTATTATTAAGAGCAAACTCAGCCAAAGGCAAAAAAGAGACCCAGTCATCCTGATCAGCAGACACAAAGCATCTTAGATAAGTCTCCAATGTCTGGTTTGTTCTCTCAGTTTGACCATTGGTCTGAGGATGAAATGCCGAGGAGAAAGACAATTGAACACCCAGTTTAGAACAAAAAGTCCTCCAAAATCTGGAAACAAACTGGACTCCTCTGTCAGACACTATGTTCTCAGGAATGCCGTGTAAACGAACCACGTGCTGAAGGAACAACGGCACCAATTCAGAGGAGGAAGGCAACTTAGGTAATGGCACAAGATGTATCATCTTGGAAAACCTATCACAAATCACCCAGATGGCGGTCATTCTCTGAGAAACAGGAAGGTCGGAAATGAAATCCATAGAGATATGGGTCCATGGTCTCTTGGGCACAGGCAATGGCATCAACAAACCACTAGAGCGAGAGCAAGGCTTGGAGCGAGAGCAAGTCCCGCAGGACTGCATAAATTCCCTGACATCACGAGACAAGGTAGGCCACCAAAAGGACCGACTAACCAAGTCTCTGGTACCAAAAATTCCGGGATGCCCAGCCAACGCGGAACAATGAATCTCAGACATCACACTCTTTTTCCACTGGTCTGGGACAAACAATTTTCCAACAGGGCAGCGCTCGGGCCTATCCTCCTGACACCCCTCCAGAGCAAGTCTCAAATTAGGTGAGATGGCGGAAAGAACTACACCCTCTTTCAAAATAACAGAAGGATCAGATAACTCAGGAGAGTCCGCAAGGAAGCTCCTCGAGAGGGCATCCGCCTTAACATTCTTAGTGCCAGGAAGAAAGGAAACCACAAAATTAAAACGTGTGAAAAACAAGGCCCACCTGGCCTGTCTAGGATTGAGTCGCTTGGCAGATTCCAGATAAACCAGATTCTTATGGTCAGTAAGGACCACCACCTGATGTTTGGCTCCCTCCAGCCAATGTCTCCACTCTTCAAAAGCCCACTTCATGGCCAATAACTCCCGATTACCCACGTCATAATTACGTTCAGTAGGAGAAAATTTTCGAGAGAAAAAGGCACAAGGGTTACTTTTAGAGGTCTCTGGATCTTTTTGGGACAAAACGGCACCTGCCCCAATTTCAGAGGCATCAACCTCCACCTGAAATGGCAGAGAAACATCAGGCTGCCGTAGAACAGGAGCAGAAGTGAATCTCTGCTTAAGTTCCTGAAATGCAGAGACTGCCTCAGGAGGCCAATTCACCACATCAGAACCCTTTTTGGTCAAATCAGTTAATGGTTTAACAATAACCGAGAAATTACCAATAAATTTACGATAAAAATTGGCAAAACCCAAAAATCTTTGAAGATCCTTTAATGAAGTAGGTTGGACCCAATCACAGATGGCCTGAACCTTGACCGGGTCCATTTCAATAACAGATGGGGACAAAATGAATCCCAGAAATGAGATCCTCTGTACGCCAAAAAGACGACACTTTGATCCCTTCACATACAGAGCATTCTCTCTCAAAATCTGGAATACAGTTCGAACATGTTTCACATGAGAGTCCCAGTCATTAGAAAAAATCAAGATATCATCCAAATAAACAATCAGAAATTTATCCACAAAATCCCTGAAAATGTCATTCATGAAGGACTGGAAGACAGAAGGAGCATTAGTGAGCCCAAAGGGCATCACAAGGTACTCAAAATGCCCCTCCGGGGTATTGAATGCCGTCTTCCATTCATCCCCGTGCTTAATGCGAATAAGGTTATATGCCCCCCTGAGGTCAAGCTTGGTAAACCAAGTAGCGTTTTTCACCCTGGAAAACAGGTCAGAAATCAAGGGTAACGGGTATTGATATTTCACAGTAATATTGTTCAAAAGACGATAATCAATACACGGCCTTAATGAACCATCCTTTTTGGCCACAAAGAAAAAACCGGCACCTAAGGGTGAAGAGGATGGTCTGATATGACCCTTCTCCAATGACTCCTTTATATAAGACCGCATAGCGTCATGTTCAGGTACAGACAAGTTAAAAAGGCGACCTTTAGGGAATTTACTACCAGGCACAAATTCATTAGCGCAGTCATAGCTCCTATGGGGAGGCAAGGATGCAGATTTACTTTCGCTAAATACATCAGAAAAATCAATCAAAAAGTCAGGAACATCCTGAGCCTGGGGGGAGGCAGAAAAAACAGGAGTGTTGGTATTAACTAGTGTTGAGCGATATTGCTCGATATCTAAAAATATCGTATCGAAATTGTATCGCCGATAGCACTAAATATCGTCGATATCCGATTTCGATACCGGAAGTCCCATGTAAGTCTATGGGAACAAAATATCGCAACAAAAAAAACCCTTTCTTTCGTTGTAAACACAAAATATACACACATAGAATACATATATATATATATATATACATGTCATTGTGACATATATATATATATACATATATTTATAGTTTATACACTTCTACATAGTAAAATCGACTCTAATTCAATTGCCGGGTAAAGATGTGACATACCCCATAGAAGTCGACGGGCTCGGTGCCGAGTACCCCGAAAACCTCTGGCTCTGTGCGACTCAACTTGGGCGTCACGAACAGGATTCTGTAGCTCGCTATAAGCGAGTCCTGTGTGCCTGAATTGCACTGGTTTTGTGCTTGAGAATTGCTAAAATCATCAGAGAATGTATTTGCCATTTTTCCGCCATATCTGCGTCACGACGAGGCACTGGTGAAGAAGAAGGGCGTGCTCTTCGTGGGTGTCACTCAGTGGCGTGAAAACGATGGCCGACCACTGTTAATGGTACTGCAATGTAAGATAGTGCCCCACAGCTCTTCAGTTCCGCCTCCTCATCCTCCTCAGTGTGCGGAAACTAACACGAAGGTCCCGCCTCCCTACAAAAGAGGGGCCCTCTCCAGATGCTAATGACACATGTGACTTGGCAGAGATGGCTAATGGACACGACGAGCAGAAGTGGGAAGGGATGGAGCAGTCAGAGCTCTCCCCCCACGGAAGCGACCCGATCGCCACGGAACCACCGTTGGGCACCCGGCCTGGAAACCCTCCTATGCTGCAAGAAGCGGAGGATACCCTAAGAGGCCTGGCCCGGCACCGGAGGAGGTCGCCAGGATGGAAGCCAGCTGGCATGCCCTAAAAATAAACTTGGAGCGGCGCCAATCCCTCTTACCTGAAGTGTCTGTACCGGAAGGTGAGGCACCCGTTCTAGTAGAGGAGTCCTGGCAATTTGATCCGGTTGATGTTGTCGCAGTGGAGGCACCCGTTCCTGCAAAAACCGCAGCACCGTCAGCAGCACCCCAGATCCCGCTGTCTGCCCCCGTCGCTGAGACAGAAGAAGCGACACCCGTCCTCATGGAGGAGGCCGCGCAGGCACCAGAGCACTACCTGCCTGTACCGGAGCCCCGACTGTCATCTGATTTAGAGTCGTCTGCTTCCTCCGCAGGGGAGCGCCGCCAGGACTGGGGGGCGACAGGAGAGCTGCCGCAAACCGGACACTGTAAGCTGCAGTGGAGTGGTGGAGACATGGAGATGCTGGAGGAGAATTACAACCGGCGTCAGGAGGAAGAGTGGAGACGTTGGGAGCGGGAAGCAGAGCGACAAAGGGAGCAGCGAGAATCCCAAAAACTTCGCCAACGTCAGGTGGAGAAGGACCGGGCAGATAAGGACCGGATGAGAAAGGATAAAGGAACCCTGAGTGAGCTGCGGCGTAAGGGTGCAGTACGGAGCTTTAAATTGAAAGGTGGTTGGGGCTTCATCAAGGAGCCTGGACTTTATTTAGAAGTCTTTGTGACCCGGCGGGACATGGAGGCTCACCTCCCAGAAGGACACCCGGGGAGGGACCTGTTGCCAGGAGACTTGGTGACTTACACCCGACACTGGGTTACAATGGGTGGTACGCCCTAAATGTTACCAGGTGCGACCCCTACTCCCCAGTGTGTCAGGAACTTGTGAGACCCTCGGAGCCTTCAGCCTCCCACATCCAGACCTCTGCAAAAGTGCCCACCCCACGCCGTAAATCTCCCCAGTCTCCCTCAGTGGTCTCCTCAGCAGCCCCAGCTATGGACATGATAAGTATAGCTGGCCCGTACCCGGCGCCTGTTAGGCACCCTGGGGTTCGTTCAGTCCGGGACATAGGGCTCCAGACCCGGAGGGAGATGAAAGAGGTGGCCACACAGACCCAGATAGCGGGTCACGACGTCACTGTACAGGCCACACGACGTCATCAGGTCCTGGTGGTCCTTGGTGCCTCGGATGTTTGGCAATCTCAAGAAGAGTACCAGGTGGTACCTGGAAGAGGCCAGCCAAAGAAGTCTAAATAACCCGGACAGGGTCCCTGTATGTAAATAGTTAAATTGTTTATGTACCCGGACGGGTGAATGTTCCTAAAAAAGTTTTTTAATTTAATAAAAAAAAAAAAACACAGTTTTCATTACTTTTATTACAGTCTCATCCTGCGACGCCATCGATCTCCTGTAAAAAAATGAAAAAAAAAAAAAAAGTATACCACCTGACCGACGCAGTCCATAGTAACGAGTGTCCCACGACGATCCAGCTCTGCTACATCAGAATGACAGGCAGAGCCTGTCATCCCGGCGCAGCACAGCTGATTACCTGCTTCCCCGGCGGTGACGTCATCGGACTGACTGCTTTACGGCTGGGATTACCCTGCAGTCACTGCAGTTATCGCGAAAAACTGCATGTGACCGCCAGGGAGAAGATAATGGCGGCCATCAAGCAGTCCAGGACGTGACCACCGTTGATCTTCTGCCAGGTAAGTGCCGCTGACTCCTGACAGACCCGACCGACGGACACTCACAGTGACAGTGACAAATCCGATTCCGGTATTCGATAAGACGAAAATATCGAAACGAATTATCGAAAGGCCGATAGAGCTAATATCGGCCGATAGCCGATATTTGCATTATCGTATCGCTCAACACTAGTATTAACACATTGGCAGCCCCAACTGGTTACAGACACAGATTTCCAATCCAAAACAGGATTATGAGACTGTAACCAAGGGAAACCCAGTACGATAATATCATGCAGATTATACAGAACCAAAAATTTGCAGCACTCTTGATGATCAGGTTCAACCCTCATTATCACCTGAGTAGAGAACTGAGGTTTATTCTCAGCCAAAGGGGTAGAATGGATCCCCAGTAGGGGAATAGACTTCTGTAGGGGTATCAAGGGAAACCCACAACGTTTAGCAAAATCATAATCCATCAGGTTAATAGCTGCTCCAGAATCAACGAAAGCCTGAGCAGAAAATGAGGACAGAGAGCATATCAGAGTGACAGTTAATAAAAACTTAGTCTGAACACTACCCAAGACAACTGAGCGTGCAAAACGTCTTCCCCGCTTAGGGCAGACTGAAATAGCATGAGAGGCATCACCACAGTAGAAACATAACCCATTGCGCTTTCGAAACTCATGACGCTGTGCCCCAGACACCACTCTATCACACTGCATGGATTCAGAAGCAGGTTCACAAGGCAACACTATTCCACGCATACTTCTCCGCTCACGCAAACGTCTGTCAATTTGAATCGCTAATGACTAGAGTTGAGCGATACTTTCCGATATCCTAAAGTATCGGAATCGGAATGGTATCGCCGATATCACTAAAATATCGGCGATACCCGATACCGATACCGGAAGTCCCATGTAAGTCTATGGGAACAAAATATCGCAACTAAAAAAACCCCATTCTTTCCTTGTAAACACTAAATATACACACATAGAATACATATATATATATATATACATGTCATTGTGACATATATATATACATATATGTATAGTTTATACACTTCTACATAGTAAAATATCCTCTGATTCAATTGCCGGGTAAAGCCGGCTTCAGTGAAAAGACAGAAGCACCCGACATGAAATGACACTTGGTGTACATAGGGTTAACCATGTCTTTTCATGTCGTTTGCTATCTGATATGCACAAACAATTAAATCAGTCTATGTGTGCAAAATTTCACACCTGTAGGGGTTAATTAAAGGTGTAAATTCGTTGTAAAAAAAACGGACTTTTTTGCTACGAATTTACACCTTTAATTAACCCCTACAGGTGTGAAATTTTGCACACATAGACTGATTTAATTGTTTGTGCAAATTAGATAGCAAAGGACATGAAAAGACATGGTTAACCCTATGTACACCAAGTGTCATTTCATGTCGGGTCACCCGACATGAAATGACACTTGGTGTACATAGGGTTAACCATGTCTTTTCATGTCCTTTGCTAATCTAATTTGCACAAACAATTAAATCAGTCTATGTGTGCAAAATTTCACACCTGTAGGGGTTAATAAAAGGTGTAAATTCGTTGTAAAAAAAACGGACTTTTTTGCTATGAATTTACACCTTTAATTAACCCCTACAGGTGTGAAATTTTGCACACATAGACTGATTTAATTGTTTGTGCAAATTAGATAGCAAAGGACATGAAAAGACATGGTTAACCCTATGTACACCAAGTGTCATTTCATGTCGGGTTCTGCATTTTCACAAAAGCCGGCAATTGAATTAGCGGCTATTATACTATGTAGAAGTGTATGAACTACAAATATAAATATATATATATGTGTCACAAATTCAATGACATGTATATATATATATGAGGTGTAAAATTGCTGAAAAAAAATGCGTGGGCTCCCGCCCTATTTTCGCAACCAGACAGACAAAGCCAGTGAGTGGGGGCAGATAATAATAGCCCAGAGAGGGACCATTATTTTTGCCCCCCCGGCTACTAACATCTGCCCCCAGACACCCCAGGAAAGACAAATCTATAATTAGATTCGCCCTTTCTGGCACTTTGCCCGTCTATTCCCATTGCCCTGTAGCGGTGGCGAATGGGTTAATATGGGTTAAAGCCACCTTGCTATTGAAAGGTGACCTTAAGCCAGGTTAATAATTGAGAGCTGTCAATTAGACAACTATCAATTATTAATCCTATTGCATGAAATAAAAATAAAACACACACACTTTAATTAAAAATCATTTTAATGAAATAAAGACACATGTTTTTGACCATATTTTATTTTACTGCAAAAACCATTTCCTGTAATAAAAATAAAATAAAAAAGCAAAATTATTCTTACCTATCCCATGCACAGTCAGGTCCCACGGTGTAATCCTTCAGAAAGGGTTAATGTTTACTGCAGGGACCGCAGCTAATGCTGCAGCCTCACAGTAAACCCCAAATGAATGAGTTCCTCTCCTGCCTGACAGGAGAGTAAAGGCTGGGTGTCACATAACGATACACCAGCGATCTCGACAACGATATGCACTTGTCAGGATCGCTGGTGTATCGCTACATGATCGCTGCTGAGCTGCCAAACAGGCAGCTCAGGCAGCGATCTGGGACAGCGACACTGCGGGTAACATCGCTTAAGGGCCCGTCTCACATAGCGATATCGCTACCGAGATCGCTGCTGAGTCCCAAGTTTTGTGACGCAGCAGCGAGCTCACCAGCGATATCGCTGTGTGTGACATTCAGCGACGATCAGCCCCCCTGCCGGGTATCGCTGATCGTCGCAGAAATGTCAGGACCTTTTTTTGATCGCTGGTTTCCCTCTGACAGGCACGCATCGCTGCGTGTGACAGGCGGGAGACCAGCGATCCGCTGGTAACCAAGGTACACAGCGGGTTTCCAGGCACCGCGCAGCGCTTGGAAACCCGCTGTGTACCTTGGTTACCAGCGGATCGCTGGTCTCCCGCCTGTCACACGCAGCGATGCGTGCCTGTCAGCGGGAAACCAGCGATCAAAAAAAGGTCCTGACATTTCAGCGACGATCAGCGATACCCGGCAGGGGGGCTGATCGTCGCTGAATGTCACACACAGCGATATCGCTGGTGAGCTCGCTGCTGCGTCACAAAACTAGTGACTCAGCAGCGATCTCGGTAGCGATATCGCTATGTGAGACGGGCCCTTAAGTGGAAAGCTTAATTGATTGCTTTCCACTTTCACTTCAGGTCAGCCAGGGACACAATCAGTGACGTCAGAGGGAACTGATTAACAAAAATATGGGTTCCCTTCGAAAAAAAATGGCGTGGGGTCCCCCCTATTTTTGTTAACCAGCCAGATGAAGCAGACCGCTGAGGCCTGGATTTTCAGGCTGTTAAGGAGCCAAGATCCATGGACCTTGCCAGCCTGATAATACTAGGCCACAGCAGTCTGCATATCTTGGCTGATTAACAAAAATAGGGGATCCCCTCGAAAAAAATTGGCGTGGGGTCCCCCCTATTTTTGTTAACCAGCCAGATGAAGCAGACCGCTGAGGCCTGGATTTTCAGGCTGTTAAGGAGCCAAGATCCATGGACCTTGCCAGCCTGATAATACCAGGCCACAGCAGTCTGCATATCTTGGCTGATTAACAAAAATAGGGGATCCCCTCGAAAAAAATTGGCGTGGGGTCCCCCCTATTTTTGTTAACCAGCCAGATGAAGCAGACCGCTGAGGCCTGGATTTTCAGGCTGTTAAGGAGCCAAGATCCATGGACCTTGCCAGCCTGATAATACCAGGCCACAGCAGTCTGCATATCTTGGCTGATTAACAAAAATAGGGGATCCCCTCGAAAAAAATTGGCATGGGGTCCCCCCTATTTTTGTTAACCAGCCAGATGAAGCAGACCGCTGAGGCCTGGTTTTTCAGGCTGGTAAGGATCCAATATCCATGGACCTTGCCAGCCTGATAATACCAGGCCACAGCAGTCTGCTTAGCTTGGCTGGTTAACAAAAATAGGGGATCCCCTCGAAAAAAAAACGGCGTGGGGATCCCCCCTATTTTTGTTAACCAGCCAAGTAAAATGCAGACTGATGCGGCCTGGTATTAAAAGACTGTCAAGGCCCATGGATTTTGGCCCTCAACAGCCTGATAATACCAGGCTACAGCAGCCCCACATTTGGCGCATCAAAAGATGTGCCAATTGTGGCACTTTACCCGGCTCTTCCCACTTGCCCTGTAGCGGTGGCAAGCGGGGTAATAAGGGGTTAATGTCACCGTTGATTGCACGGTGACAATAAGCCCGGTTAATAATGGAGAGGTGTCAATAAGACACCGATCCATTATTAATCCCAAAGTTATTAAATGCATAAAAAAAAGACAAAGCAAGAAAAAAGTATTTTAATGAAATAAAAGAGACAACACAGTTTTCATTAATTTTATTGTACTCTCATTCCTGCGACGCCATCGATCTCCTGTAAAAAAAGAAAAAAAAAGCAAACCAACAGTATACCACCTGTCCGACGCAGTCCATAACGACAGTCCCACGACGATCCAACTCTGCTACATCGCAATGACAGGCAGAGCCTGTCATCGCGACGCAGCACAGCTGATTACCTGCTTCCCCGGCGGTGACGTCATTGGACTGACTGCTTTACGGCCGGGATTACCCAGCAGTCACTGCAGTTATCGCGAGAAACTGCATGTGACCGCCGGGGAAAGAAGATTGCGGCCATCAAGCAGTCCAGGACGTGACCGCCAGAGATCTTCTGCCAGGTAAGTGCCGCTGACTCCTGACAGACCCGACCGACGGACACTGACAGTGACAGTGACATTCCGATTCCGGTATCCGATAAGACGAAAATATCGGAACTCGGAATCGGAATTCCGATACAGCCAATATCGGCCGATACCCGATATTTGCAGTATCGGAATGCTCAACCCTACTAATGACATAGAATCATTGAGACCAGAGGGGACAGGGAATCCCACCATAACATCCTTTACATTATCTGACAGACCCTTCCGAAAAAGGGACGCCAAAGCGTCATCATTCCACTTGGTCAGGACTGCCCACCTACGGAATCTCTGACAGTATAACTCAGCGTCATCAAGCCCCTGATTTAATGCCAACAAGGCTTTTTCAGCTTGATCAGTGACATTAGGCTCATCGTACAATAACCCCAAAGCCTGAAAAAATGCATCAACATCACTCAAAACAGGATCCCCAGGTGTCAGGGAAAAAGCCCAATCCTGAGGATCGCCGCGCAGGAGAGAGATGACAATTTGAACCTGCTGCGCTGCGTTCCCTGAGGACTTAGATTTTAAGGCAAAAAACAATTTACAATTATTTTTGGAATTCTGAAACTTAACTCGATCCCCTAAAAACAAATCTGGCATGGGAATCCTAGGTTCCACAACAGGCAACCTAGCAAGATATGCAGCAATACTTTGAACCTCAGTGGCAAGCTGATCCACACGGCCAGACAACTGTGCAAACTCCATTGAGAGAAAAAATCCTCCCCAGCAGCCAGAGATACAGAGGGAAAAAAAAAAATGCAACAAACAGAAAAATATCTCTGACAACTCTGACAACCGTTTTTTCTTTCACAAATTTTTTCCCTTCTATGAGTACCATACAATTTAAAATTTTGGGCCGGTGATACTGTTATGTTTCGGTAGCTGAGGAGTGCAGGCAAAAAAGGCAATACACCAGAGCAGTTGGAATCTATGAGATTGCAGTACCCTGACTAACCACAACAACTAGAGGCAGCCGTGGAGCGTTCCTACGTTGGTCCTAGACGCCTCGTCACAGCCTGAGAAACTAACTACACCTAAAGATAGATATAGGAAAGCTATCTGCCCCGGAGCAGAACCCCAAAGATAATAGAAAGCCCCCAAACATGTAATGGCGGTTAGACAAGAAGAAATACTGACACAGAAGGAAAATAGTATGAGCAAACGTTTGGGCCCAAACTAACTAAATAGAAAAGGATAGGAAGGGTACTTACTGCAATCCCAGAAAACCCTGAAAAGCACCAACTCTACTAATTTCAAAAACACCTGAGATCACACGACCTCTACCACCTAAATTAGTTCTCTGGTGTAACAAAATCAAAACAGCAGCCACTGAAAAAACTGGAAAAAGCAAAAGTACAAACATCAGTGGCTGAACTAAACTGAGAGGGCAAAAGCCCCCGGAGGGGACCCTGAAGGCCCCCACAGAAGTGCAGGACAAAATGCAAAAATCAAGCACAAAAACAAAAAGAAGAAAATGTCTTATCTGTTAGCAGGAGATGCAGACATGACACAGCAGGCTACAAGGGAAACAGGAATCAAAGATAGAGACCAGAACAATTGATCACCGGCAACCCTGATGGGAAGGTGACTCCCTTATATATGACCAGTCAGTAACACCTGATTCCCAATCCTCACAATCTTCACAATCTTCACTGGACAGACCAGCACCGCTTGTAACCACCAGAGGGAGCCTCTGCTCAGAACTCATCCCAAGCCCACTCACAACAGTTACTTCTTTATCCTGGGCCTTCTATCTTCAGCCCCATTGTACTTTAACCACATTATGACCCTAGATGTATCGATACGTCCAGGTTGGCTGGTACTTTCTGACCTTGGACATATGGATATGTTACAGTTATATGAAAAAGTTTGGGCACCCCTATTAATTTTAAGCTTAGTGTTTGATAAAAATTGGTGTTTTTGCAACAGCTTTTCAGTTTGATATATCTAATAACTATTGGACACAGTAATGTTTCTGCCTTGAAATGAGGTTTGTTGTACTAGCAGAACATGTGCAATCTGCATTCAAACAAAATTTGACAGGTGCATAAGTATGGCCACCCTTATCAATTTCTTGTTTTAAATACTCCTACCTACTTTTTACTGACTTACTAAAGCACTTTTTTTGGTTTTGTAACCTCATTGAGCTTTGAACTTCATAGCCAGGTGTATGCAATCATGAGAAAAGCTACTTAAAGTGGCCACTTGCAAGTTGTTCTCCTGTTTGAATCTCCTCTGAAGAGTGGCATAATGGGCTCCTCAAAACAACTGTCAAACGATCTGAAAGCAAAGATTATTCAACATAGTTGTTCAGGGGAAGGATACAAAAAGCTGTCTCAGAGATTTAATCTGTCAGTTTACACTGTGAGGAACATAGTAAGGAAATGGAAGAACACAGGGACAGTTCTTGTTAAGGCCAGAAGTGGCAGGCCAAGAAAAACATCAGAAAGGCAGAGAAGAAGAATGGTGAGATCAGTCAAGGACAATCCTCAGACCACCTCCAGAGAGCTGCAGCATCAACTTGCTGCAGATGGTGTCACTGTGCATCGGTCAACTATACAACGCACTTTGCACAAGGAGAAGCTGTATGGGAGAGTGATGCGAAAGAAGCCGTTTCTGCAAGCACGCCACAAACAGAGTCGGCTGAGGTATGCAAAAGCACATTTGGAGAAGCCAATTTCTTTTTGGAAGAAGTTCCTGTGGACTGATGAAACCAAGATTGAGTTGTTTGGTCATACAAAAAGGCGTTATGTATGGCATCAAAAAAACACAGCATTCCAAGAAAAACACTTGCTACCCACAGTAAAATTTGGTGGAGATTCCATCATGCTTTGGGGCTGTGTGGCCAATGCCGGTACCGGGAATCTTGTTAAAGTTGAGGGACGCATGGATTCCACTCAGTATCAGCAGATTCTTGACAATAATGTTCAAGAATCAGTGACAAAGTTGAAGTTACGCAGGGGATGAATCTTTCAGCAAGACAATGATCCAAAACACCGCTCCAAATCTACTCAGGCATTCATGCAGAGGAACAATTACAATGTTCTGGAATGGCCATCCCAGTCCCCAGACCTGAATATCATTGAACATCTGTGGGATCATTTGAAGAGGGCTGTCCATGCTCGGCGACCATCAAACTTAACTGAACTGGAATTGTTTTGTAAAGAGGAATGGTCAAAAATACCTTCATCCAGGATCCAGGAACTCATTAAAAGCTACAGGAAGCGACTAGAGGCTGTTATTTTTGCAAAAGGAGGATCTACTAAATATTAATGTCACTTTTCTGGTGAGGTGCCCATACTTATACACCTGTCAAATTTTGTTTGGATGCAGATTGCACATTTTCTGTTAGTACAATAAACCTCATTTCAAGGCCGAAACATTACTTTGTCCAATAGTTATTAGATATATCAAACTGAAATAGCAGTTGCAAAAACACCAATTTTTATCAAACATTAAGCTTAAGATTAATAGGGGTGCCCAAACTTTTTCATATAACTATGTCGATTTTTTGTGCTCAGAGGCTGTACGAGCTTGATTGCAGCCAGGTGTCAGTTGATTCCAACAGATCACACCCAGCAATCAGTGCCAGGATTGGTACCCCATTGCAGAATTTAGCAGGCATGCAACTGGAGAGCGCTCCATTTGCTCTCTGATCAGTGCCCCTTGACGTCATCGCGAAGGTCCGATCATTGCCATGGTGACCCGATGTTGTCATGACGACATTCAGGTCACCAGAGCTAGCAAACTTGCTACACCATGCTTAGAGCATGATGTAGCAAGTTTGTCAGTGCATCACTGACAGTTTATAAAGCATAGCAAAGCTACTTCTTTACTATGCTTTACAAGCTATCAGACTGCAAAAAGTGTAAGGCTGGAGTCACACACACCGTCTAAAAAATCGGACTGTTTTAGTGGGACGATTATCGCACAAAAGTTTCCTCAACATTGATCCGTCTGTCATACGATTATCCGGGGATGATGCGATTTAGTCGCATCTCAGCGTTCGTTACACATCCGATTGACATCCGACTTGAGAGATTTTGTCAGTGGCTAGCAAAACCGACATATAATGGATCCAAATGATTAGTTTTAAAATCACAAAAGAAAGAATAAATATATTCAGATGGAACCCCCATTGGAAGATTCCCTATAATGAGACAGATTGAGACACTGTGGACGACATCTGGCCTGTGAGCTAGCAGTGTCCGTCTTTTTAGTTGTGCATAAAAGCACGGTCCTCCACAGTTTTGTGGATTTCTGACTAAAAGGACATAGCTGAACAGAGGTAGCTCTGCTGCCTCATTATAGTGCAAGGATCCTTCGGGGGTTTTATCTGAATGATGTCACTTGGAGATATAGATGCAAACCCCAAAGTAAGTGCTCAGCATTGACCAAAGGAAAAATGTGATCCTAAACATTATGTAAAATGTTCCCAATAAAAGTTTCAACTCAATCAGCAAAAAAAGCCCCTACTCAGGTATGTCATCTGTCAATGGAAATATACGGGGCTTGTATGTTACTGGCAGCAAAAAGGCTCTGGAAAAGCAAAATGGCTCCTCACGTCACAGAAAAAATTCTGCCAATTCTGGGATCCCAAATCCAAATGCCCCTCCCTTCTGAGCCCCACAGTGTAACTAAACCACATTTAGCATCCACATGTTTGGCATTTCTGTAGCGATAGGTGCCCATTTAATTTATTGATGCATCTCTCCAGAAGCATAAGTTGGGCATAACGTACTGGTTAATACAAAGTGCTGGTCACTGGTGAAGAAGAGAAAACTTATTCAGAAAATGTTTGCCAATCTCAAAGTTGACATGAGCATAGCATATTCAGATTCGTGCTCGGATTCCGAGCATTTTTCCTCAAAGTCAGCAAAATTCGGTGACAGTTGGATAAATGATCACGTTTCCACTAATGCTTTTGTTTGGACTTTGACTAGGATAGTGGTGCTGTTTGATGAGCAAGGGAACGTGTTTTATGAAGGTAGAGGGTGTAGAGAGGTCAGGGCAAGGGCGCAGTGTAATTTTTTAAATTACCGTATATACTCGAATATAAGCCGAGATTTTCAGCCCATTTTTTAGGGCTGAAAGTCCCCCTCTCGGCTTATATTCGAGTCATATACCAGGGGGTCGGCGGGGAGGGGGAGCGCAGCTGTCCTATATTCTCACCCCTCCGCCGGCACAGTCTCTGCAGCCCCCCTACTCTTCTCCCACGGTCCCGGCGCCTGTGTTCAGTGGTCAGCTGGTACCGCTCATTAAAGTCATGAATATGCACATATTCATGACTTTAATGAGCAGTAACACGTGACCGCTGCACACTGGCGCCGGGACCGCGGGAGAAGAGCAGGGCAGAGACGCGCCGGCGGAAGGGTAAGTATAAGCGATATTTACCTGTCCCGTTCCGCTGTGTCCTCGGGTCCTCTTGCTGTGATGTTCAGGCAGAGGGCGCGATGACGTAGTTACTGCACACAGCGCCCTCTGCCTGATCATTGACTGCTGGATGACCCGGAAGACAGCGACGGAACAGGTGACAGGTAAATATCGCAGGCGCGTTATATGGAGGGCAACGACTACAATTCCAAGAAATAATGGAGACAGCGGCAAACAACATGTTAAGGCAAGTACCCAAAACACCGTCCATCTTACCTGACTGCCATCATTTAAATATCCCGCCAATTTAGGGTGACAGATTCCCTTTAAGTAAGAATGACACCACTGGACACTTTAAAAGGAGGCTGGTGCTTGGCATCATTGTTTCTCTTCTGTTAACCATGGTTATCTCTAAAGAAACACGTGCAGTCATCATTGCAATGCACAAAAATGGCCTAACAGGGAAGAGTATCACAGCTAGAAAGATTGCACCTCAGTCAACAATCTATCGCATCATCAAGAACTTCAAGGAGAGAGGTTCCATTGTTGCCAAAAAGTCTCCAGGGCACCCAAGAAAGACCAGCAAGCGCCAGGACCGTGTCTTAAAAGTGTTTCAGCTGCGGGATCGGGCTACCAGCAGTGCAGAGCTTGCTCAGGAATGGCAGCAGGCAGGTGTGAGTGCATCTGCACGCACTGTGAGGCGGAGACTCTTGGAGCAAGGCCTAGTCTCAAGGAGGGCAGCAAAGAAGCCACTTCTCTCCAGAAAAAACATCATGGACAGACTGATATTCTGCAAAAGGTACAGGTAGTGGACTGCTGAGGACTGGGGTAAAGTTATTTTCTCTGATGAATCCCCTTTTCGATTGTTTGGGACATCAGGAAAACGCCTCATTCGGAGAAGAAAAGGTGAGCGCTACCACCAGTCTTGTCTCATGCCAACTGTTAAGCATCCTGAAACCATTCATGTGTGGGATTGCTTCTCAGCCAAGGGAATCGGCTCTCTCACAGTCTTGCCTAAAAACACAGCCATGAATAAAGAATGGTACCAGAATGTCCTCCAAGTGCAACTTCTCCCAACCCTCCAAGAGCAGTTTGGCGATCAACAATGCCTTTACCAGCATGATGGAGTACCTTGGGATAAAGCAAAGGTGATAACTAAATGGCTCAGGGAACAAAACATAGAGATTTTGGATCCATGGCCTGGAAACTCCCCAGATCTTAATCCCATTGAGAATTTGTGGTCAATCATCAAGAGACGGGTGGACAAACAAAAACCTAAAAATTCTGACAAAATGAAAGCATTGATTGTGCAAGAATGGACTGCTATCAGTCAGGATTTGGTCCAGAAGTTGATTGAGAGCATGCCAGGGAGAATTGCAGAGGTCCTGAAGAAGAAGGGTCAACACTGCAAATATTGACTGCATTAACTCATTCTAACTGTCAATATAAGCTTTTGTTACTCATATGTTTGCAATTATATTTCTGTCTGTGATAAAAACATCTGTCAAACACACATAAAAACCAGAGGGCAGCAGATCATGTGAAAATATAATATTTCTGTCATTCTTAAAGCTTTTGGCCATGATTGTACTGATCAAAATAGTTTGGGCTAACACTTGGTTACAGCCAGGAGGCCTCATATGTTAATTAAAATATATAGATCAAAATATTGGGGTGCAGGCACCAGGCCCTATTTCCTAATCAAATTCATTAGGGTTAATATTGGGTTACAGCCAGGAGGTTCAATTTGCTAATTAAAATCATTAGGGCTAATATTGGCGTGCAGGCACCAGGTCCCATTTCCTAATCAAAATTGTTAGGACTAATATTGGGTTGCAGCCAATGGGTCCCATTTGCTAATCAAAATTGTTAATTCTAATATTGGGGTGCAGGCACCAGGCACCATTTTCTAATCAAAATTGTTACGACTAATGTTGGGTTGTAGCCAGGAGGCCCTATATGCTATTCAAAATTGTTAGGGCTAATATTAAGGTACATGCCCCAGGCCCCATTTGCTAATCAAAATCATTAGGACTAATATTGGGATGCAAGCATCGCAAATTAGCTAGATGCTAATAAAAATCTTTAGGACTAATATTGTTGTGTAGGCACCAGGCCCCACTTAATAATCAATATTGTTTGGGCTAATACTATGTTGCAGTCAGGACTCAGGAGGTCACATTTGCTAATCAAAATCGTTTGTGCTAGTATTGGGGTGTATGCAGGAGTCCACATTTCCAAATCAAAATTGGGCTAATATTGTTGTGCAGGCACACTATCTCAGAAGATAAATACTGATTTTTCATTTAGTGACAGGTGATTGACAGGTCTGGGCTTAAGGTTGTGAAACAGCTGCTTAAAACAGGGGAAGGGTACATACAACATGAGTGAAAATACGAGGTCATGGTATGAGGGGTAATAGGCTTGGTGTTTGACGTGTACATGTCACAATCCATTTTTGGATTTGTGGCAACTCTGGTTCCTCTCAGTTAAAACTTTTTTACTTTCAGTCCAGCGGGGGTTAATGTAAGTTTTTCCCCGCTGGCAATCTGGTGTTATTGCATTGCTGCTGGGTCAGCTGATGTGGGTGGTGACCACTCTCACCATCCTTTAAAAGGTCACCAGATGCATCAGCTGACTGTCCGTGATACAGCAATCTACAGTGACCAAGCTGGAGTAATGAGGCCTCTGTGTGCAGTGGTGCTTCTGCTGAGTTTGCTTTTCTGGTGTCTTTATTCTGCTGTGCAGTGCTTTGCAGCAGAGAAAGCTAAGTGTATATTTCCACATCCCTTTCGTGTTTTTCACTGTCCCCTGTGTTGTACTACCTGTAGTAGCTAGGCAAGCGCCCTAAACTGGCCAGTGCACTAGCCAGGACAGTGTCAGCTGGCTGTTGGTTATAGAGCAATCTACAGTGACCAAGCTGGAGTAAGGAACTCTCTGGGTGCAGTATTTCTTCTTCTACTGAGTTTGCTTTTCTGGTGCCTTTATTCTGCTGTGAGTGCAGGGATAGGCTCAGGTTGGAGCTCAGGTGGGGTTCTGGTATGTTGGAAGAACCATTCATTGTACTGAACCGAACCTTAAAAGATTCGCTCATTTCTATTGGTCACTACAATGGCAGATTTCAATTTACACTCTTTCAATTTACATCCACTGCTGCTTCATGTGCTTCATGGAAAACATTGATGGAGTCCAAATCGTCACTACACCTGTAGATAAATTACCAAAGGGGTATAATTTCCAAAATGGGGTCGGTCACTTGAAGGGGGATTCTGCTCTTTTAGCACTTAGGGGCTCTGTGTATGGAGTCTGCAAACTATTCTATGAAAATCTGCACTCCAGGAGGCAAATAGCGCTTACTCTCAAGTATTACTGTGTGGCTAAGCAGTACTGTACAGCCATAAATAGGGTATAAGAGCCTATTGTGCCCTAAATAGTAACATGGAGGACTGTGAAAGACTGAAAACCAATAGGGGAAAAAGATCCTCCAAACGCAAAATAGTGTCTAAAAAGTATTGATTTTTAATTTAACAATTATTTTAAAAAGGACATAATTAAAAAAGGAGATGACAATACATACTAAACAGAAAGAAAAAAATACACTGTGCAGAGGTTATATTAAGAATCACTCCACTTATACAGTAAGGGTTATTTCTACATTCAGCAGAAATTGTGTGTCAAATTTTGGTGCAATTTTTATCCATTTTTTGGGTCGTAAAAATGTAGTTATGTTTTTTCCTTCTTCCTTCACAGCCCAATGAAATTAAATTCTGTAACCCACCTGTGATGTCATTGTGATCACTGCATCCCAAAATTAATTCATTGACATGTGTAGTTTGTAAAATGGTGTCTCTTATTGGGGGTCTACAGTTCTGGTGGTCCCAGAAGAAGAGGAGGAAGCAGAGGAGGATGAGGAAGGGATAACATTGTCTCTAAGTTCAAGACTGTCGTCACACAGGTGGGTGCCAAGGGATGGTGGATTACTGCGATCGAGGGGGGCTGGTGGTAACAGACAAACTGTTATTGAAGATGCAAGATCCAAGGAACAAATAGAGGAGGAAGAGGTGATGTTCATGGTTGGCGGGAGTGGACAGAGGAAACGAGCCTCATTGTTATCCAGCCACCAGCACAGCATGGGCTTGGACCTCATGGTAGAGCCTGACATATCAGTGCCTTCTTGCTGCACTATCTGCAACATGATCCCCATATAGTTATGATTAGGAATAATGCTGACTACTGGGTTGCCACTTTATTAGATCCACGCTATAAAATCAAATTTTGACAGATCATTCCTGCCCTAGACCCACAAATGCTGGAGTATGGAAACATGTTTTTATAAAATCTTAAGAGAGCTTTTCCGCAAGACAGCAGTTAAGCACACAGTTCGCATCGCAGCTGTAAACTTCCTACCTTCGGCCCGTCAATTCATCAAAACATTAGCAGTGGCAGCAGCAGCAGTGGTGGAAGTGGAAGAAGCAATTTCTGTGAGTCCTTTGACACTTTTTTTTAGACCAACTTGTGCACCAGCACAACAGAGTCCAAGTCTTACAAGTGGTGAACGAATGGAGAGGATTGTGCAGGAGTATCTAGAACTAAATATCAATACCATCAGGGAGGGTTTGGACCCTTTCACATTTTGGTCTTCCAAAATTGATGAGTGGCCTGAGCTCTCCTCACACGCCATGAAGGTTTTATCATGCCCGACAGCCAGCGTTCTTTCAGAACGTGTCTTCAGCCCTGCTGGAGGTGTCCTGATGGATAAGCGCATCCAGCTGTCCCCTCAAAGTGTAGACTGCCTAACTTTCATTAACATGAACAAATCATGGATCTCCAAGGACTTTTGCACCACAATCGCAGACTGTACAGACTAGGTGATATAGCATTTTTTAGTGTTATGCATTAATGTCACGTAAATGCACTCTGTGATATCTTTAGTGTGGCTTCTGTGCCTGCTGTGGCTGCTGCTGATGTCAACACAAAGTTTTGGAAACGTGAACAGTCATGGTCGGTCTCCATCTGCTGGGTTAGCTGTAGTGGAAGACGTGTTGGTCCCAATTATACTATTTCTATTATGGTGACAATTATTCCATTTTGGTGGTCTCAGGCCCTCATTTTTGAACATGTGAACACTCCTGGTTGGGTGTCCATCTGCTGGATTGGGTGTAGTGAAAAGACCTGTCGATCTCTATTATACTATTTCTACGATGGTGAAATTGATTCCACTTCTGTGGTGTAAGGCCCTCATTTTTTTAAATGTGAATGCTCCTTGTAGTGTGTCCATCTGCTGGATTGGGTGTAGTAGAAGAACTGTAGGTCCTTATTATACTATTTCAACTGTGGTGAAATGGATGCCACTTCTTTGGCGTCTGCCACTAATTTTTGGAAATGTGAACACTCCTGGTTGGGTGTTCACCTGCTGTATTGGGTGTAGTGGAAGAACTGTCAGTTCCTATTATACTATTTTTACTGTGGTGAAACTGATGCCACTTTTGTGGTGTCTACCAATAATTTTTGGAAATGTGAACACTCCTGGTTGGGTCTCCTTCATGCGTGTTGCCTGTAGCAGTAGGCCACCAACACCATCAGGCTTTACTTCCTTGGACTCAACTACCCGTGTTGCTATCCTTAAAATTTTCTGACAATGGTAGTCTACAAAACTGATATTTGTTCCACCTGAGTGTTGCTCAGCATAAAAACAGGTAGAGGTGTTGCATGTGGTATCAGAGCTCCCAGCAAAGGGGACCTACACCGATCCCTAATCCACCTCGTCACACTGTGACGTTCAATTGAAAGCTGTAAATGTCATCTTTCATCTGTTTAGAAGTTTTTCTATGCTCTTTTGTTCCATTCGTATTATACGTCTCTTTGATTTGTCATAAATTTTCCTCCTGAGGACACATCCAGGGAGGTTGGCTATAGTCCCATGGAGCTTAAGTTTCTGAATAATATGTGCATCTCTAGCCACAGGAACATGAAGCTGCTTGGAGATGGTCTTAACTTTTACCTTTAACATGTTTGTCTATAATTTTCTTTTCTTTTCATAATGTCCTGAGACAACTCTTTCCTTCGCTTCCTCTGGTCCATGTTGAGTGTGATACACACCATGTCACCAAACAGCACAGTGAGTATCTGTAGCCCTCTATACAGGCCCACTCACTGATTCCAAGATTGTAGACACCTGTGATGCTAATTAGTGGACACACCTTGATTTAACATGTCCCTTTTGTCACATTATTTTCAGGGGTACCATCATTTCTGTCCAGGCCTATTTTAATTTTATGAGTTTTATTTTTAAAAACATTCTGTGGAAGCATGGTTGAAAATCAATGTCTGACTTTCATTTGTTCATTTTCATAGATTTTTTAGTTATTATTACTTTTGCCAGATTCAAGTTATTTCTGTGACCCTTGTGGGTTTTTCTGTCATTAAACGAGGTGTATCATCAATTTTGACCACGTGTGTATGTACTATTTTTTTAATGATTTGGCCATATGTCAGCTGTATTGTTTCCTCTGGTGTAATTTACAAATGATGCAATTTTTTGTTTTTTGACCGTTTGGTTTAATAGGTCAGCAGAACTATGATAATAAAATACAGTACATAATATAAACAGACAACTTACTGAAAGTTCAGAATGTCTTCTTTCATTGTTTAAACATTTAAAATATAAAGAATTGAAACTGAAACTGTATTTTTTATTATGACATTAAGAGTACAGATTGCAACAATAGCTATAGTCCTGTTGAAGTGAAACTATTTCATAATCTCTCTTACTCATAGAGAAACAGATGAGAAAGGGTTTTTTGCAATCTTTATGATATGTGAATATTTTAGTCTAGTAAAACATGTATCTTGCACTTTTGAAACGGAACTTAAGGTACTGCCACACTACACAATCCCGCTAGCGATCTCGTTAGCGTCGCATACTAATGAGATCGCTAGCGGGATTGTTTCTATATCGCTAGTAGCTACCTAACTTAGCGATGTCGTTAAGGACGCTATCGCGGTTAGCGATCTCCTTAACTACTTTAGCGGTACAAAAGTACCGCTAAATCGCTAAGAAAAGGTGCTACACTTAGCGATTATACTTACCCAGCGGGAGCGCCGGCGATAAAATAGGGTCCGGAACGATTCCAGCGACGAGCGAGATCACAGCAGGTAGCTCGTCGCTGGCAGCTGCCGCACACAACAACATCGCTAACGGGATCGCTAAATAGTGACGTTTTTTAGCGATCCCATTAGCGATGTTGTTTAGTGTGGCATACCTTAAGGCCAGGTTTCCAAGGCGTTTGTGGTGGCTTTAAAAAAAAATGGATTGCTTTGTTCTACTTTACTTTTTCTTTCTCCTTCTTTCTTTTTTTTCCCTTACATGACCCAATTTGGTACTATGTACTATCACAACATCGGAATTCAATCAATCTTTGTACTGGAATAAAGAATTAGCAGGCATCAAGTCTTACCCTACTTTTACTAATTCAGTTTGCATGTGTTAAGGAATGTTAAAGATTTATGCCTCAAAAAACAAGTTATCTTCTGTCCATAGGATAGTGGATAACATGCTGATCTCCAGTGTCTCCAACAGCTTGGCCAGCAGCAATCACAACAGTGGGGCTGTGGAACCACATCTTGAATGTAGAGGAGGTGCACATGCTAGACCCATTCTATCTATGACTGCCAGGAACAGCGCTCTACTCGGAAGTCCCATAAACAATACAATACTAATTGTTCCATAGTCAGGATTTTGGGATTACTGAGGGACCCAGCGATTAGATCCTCAGTAGAGTTGAGCATTCCGATACCGCAAGTATTGGGTATCGTCCGATATTCGCTGTATCGGAATTCCGATACTTAGTTCCGATATTTTCCATATATCGTATACCGGAATCGGAAGTTCCCATAATTCTTTGAGAGGCAATGTGATTTTAGTCAGCCAATGAGGAATCCTAAGAAGTGTGGGCACATCCTGTAATGCTGCGGTCATGTTAACTAATGGCATGGCTGTGATTGGATGCTGAAATGATGTCAGAATGCACTATAAAAGGCGCCGCCGCCATTTTAGCATCACTGTGCTGTGAATTCAGTTAGGGACAGAACGCTGCTCTG
>JARQOD010000004.1:243561495-243720928 GCA_033576555.1 Oophaga sylvatica | reverse complement strand
TGAAAATGAACAAGGCATGGATCTCGCCAGAATTTGCCTGTCCGTTTTCAGATTAAATAACTGGTTGGCAACGTTATCAATTTCTCCTGTTATGTTCATCTATCTACCACCTGAACTCTACTCCCTGGGCTACAACACTGCCAGTCTGAGGGGAATGATCAGTTAACAACCAAAATGTTCTCCCAACAGATAGTAGTGCAACGACTCCAGTGCCCACTTGATAGCCAGGCACTCTCTCTCTCTACAATGCTGTATCTGGTTTCAGCTGGAGTTAGCTTTCGACTCTGGAAAGTAATGTGATGCTCCTCCCCGTTAACCTCCTGAGACAAAAAGGCACCCACACCTACCTCTGACGCATCAGTCTGGACAATGAATTCTCTTTTGAAGTCGGGTGTGATCAAAAATGGTGACACACACACAGTGCCCCTTTTAGTTTTACAAACGCTTCTTCAAGCTGATCATTCCATCGCACCATTACTAACTTCCTGCCTTTTAGGCAGTCATTTAACGGCGCCGACAGTGTTGCAAAATTGTGAATAAACCACCGGTAGTATCCCACTAACCCCAAAAACCCTTTCACTTGTTTTGTGGTGAGGGGACGGGGCCAGTTTTGGATTGCCTACACTTTGTTTATTTGGGCTTTGATAACTCCTCTCACAATCACATACCCCAGGTAGCGAGCTTCCTCCAACCCTATGGAACACTTCTTTGGGTTGGCAGTTAGCTCTGCTTGTCTCAGCGAATCTATCACCGCCTGTACCTTGGATAAGTGACTTTCCCAGTCTGTACTGTACACCACAATATCGTCCAGATTGGCCGTGGCATATCGGCGATGAGGACGAAGAACAACGTCCATTAACCTCTGGAATGTCGCTGGAGCGCCATGCAACCCGAAGGGTAGGACTATATACTGGAACAGTCCCTCGGGTGTTACAAAAGCCATTTTCTCTCTCGTTGCTTTTGTTAGTGGCACCTGCCAATACCCTTTTGTGAGGTCAATGAGTGAAAAATAACGTGCTTGCCCAAACCGCTCTATTAACTCATCGACCCGGGCATGGGGTAGGCGTCAAAGTTAGAAATTTCATTCATTTTTCTGAAGCCATTACAGAACCTTAGTGTCCCATCTGGCTTTGGTATTAGGACTATTGGGCTGGCCCACTCACTCTGGGACTCTTCAATGACCCCTAACTGCAGCATCTTCTTGACCTCTTCCTTGATGGCTTGTCGCCGGGCCTCAGGCACCCGATATGGCTTTAATCGTACTTTGCCCTGCGGCTCAGTGACAATGTCATGTTGTATTAGGGAGGTACGAGCAGGAAGTTCCGAAAAAACATCTGTATTTCGGCTAACAAACTCTCGGACTTCCTGAACTTGTCTGTGCGACAAAGTGTCTGATATTTTGATGGCGGAGAGGACTTCTCTTGCCTTCTCCTGAGGCAAGGAAGCCATCTGTACTGGAAATGCAGGCCGTGGACAATCCTCATCAAGCGGGTCTCTGTCTTTCCATGGTTTGAGCAGATTCACATGGTATACGTGTTCTGGCTTTCTCCGCCCTGGTTGGTGTACTTTATAGTTTACTGGTCCCACCTTCTCTATAATGTCGTAGGGTCCCTGCCACCTTGCAAGGAACTTACTATCCACTGTAGGCACAAGTACCAACACCCGATCCCCAAGGTTAAAGGACCTTACCCGTGCCTCCCGGTTATAGACCTGCCTCTGTGACCTTTGTGCTGATTCCATATGTTCTCGGACTAATGGTAGGACTGTCTCCATTCTCTCTTGCATTTTGGCCACATGTTCTATCACACTTTTGTGGGGAGTTGTATGGTTTTCCCAGGCCTCTTTAGCTATATCAAGTAAGCCACGGGGATGTCTGCCATATAATAGTTCAAAGGGCGAGAACCCCGTAGATGCCTGGGGAACCTCCCGCACTGCAAACATCAGGTATGGCAACAAGAGATCCCAGTCCTTAGCATCTTTAGAGACTTTTTTTTTCAACATATTCTTCAGGGTTTTATTGAACCTTTCTACTAAACCGTCTGTTTGGGGATGAAAGATCGATGTGCGCAACTGTTTAACACGTGGCAGAGTTCCTTCATAATTTTTGACATAAAGGGGGTCACCTGATCTGTTTAGATTTCTTGAGGGATTCCCACCCGAGAGAACATACCCATGAGTTCTTTTGCGATCAGTTTTGCCGAGGTGTGTCGCAGGGGAATAGCCTCAGGATACCTGGTAGCGTAATCTAGAACTACGAGGATGTGTTGATGACCCCTTGCTGATTTATTAACCGTCCACACCAGATCCATAGGCTATTCTCTCAAACGGTACCTCTATAATTAGTAATGGCACCAAGGGACTCTGAAAATGAGGCTGCGGACTGGTTACCTAGCTCATGGGACAAGAGTAACAATACCGTTTAACTTCTTCATAGACCCATAGCCAGTAAAACCGTTGTAGAATTCTGTCTAGGGTTTTCTTTGGTCCCAAATGTCTACCTAGTACATGCGCATGCGCTAAGTCCATTACCAACCTCCGATATGACTGCGGTACCAGCAATTGCTCGACAATTTCCCCATGTATTTTTTCAACCCCATACAGCAAATCTTGGTTCAGCTCAAATCGGGGAAATACTTTAGCTGCCCTGGGGTTTTGGGGTTCCCCATTGACAACCAGTACATTTTCCCGGGCTCGAGTCAACGTAGGGTCCCGTAGTTGCACCGTACCAAAATTGTCACCTGCCACATTTAAGTATGACAATTCTGGTCCCGGTGTCAAATCTTCCATCTCCCCACCTAACACTTCTATAGGAGAGGGGTTTTCCTCCTCCACCGAAGGCAAAGGTACTCCTACCGCCAGTACATCTTCCTCTGGGCCACCATGTTCATGCACGATTTCTGGAGAATGCAACCTGTTTGCCACTGGTGCCGACGACTGTTCTGTGGGAGGGGTAATTACAGGCCAAAACACAGAAAATAACGGAAAATCTCTCCCCATTAATAATGCTAATTAACCACCACCCCCACCTCGTGTCACCTGGCGTGTTTATCATCACCAGGGTGGTAGGATAATGTTTTAAGTCACCATGTATACACAACACACCCATTTTCACAGCAGTATACTCGCTGATTTGGACGTGGCTGGCTCGTATTAGGGTCACTCACGAGACTCCCTGAGTCCACTAGAGCCACAGCAGGGTTACCCTCCACCTGCACTTTACACAAATGGTTCATATTGGGTCCCTCTGGTTTGACCACTGCACACATGTGTTCTGCATAGTGAGACTGATAGTAGCCAAAGTTGTTGTCCATGGGCTCTGTCAGGTGGGGGCAAACAGCTCTCACATGTCCTGGTTGTTGGCACCGCCAACAGATTATGGGGCCCCTTTCGTTCCCCGACCCGTCCTGGGCGGCCCTCCGAGTCTCTGCTCGACGAGCTGTGGGTGAAGGTTTGTGGAATTTATTTGTTACCTTCCGGGTAGTCTCTCCCTGTATCTCCTTGGTAGCCCCATATCTTTCAATGAGGTCTACCATTTGGAGACCATCAGTAGGGGCTGCCTGTCCAAGCCATGTTTGAAGGGTGTGTGGCAAATTTCTCAAGAATTTATCAGTCACTATACGATCCAGCATAGCGCGGGTGACAACACCTCCGGCTGCAACCACTTTTCTATCAGGTGTATCAAGTCATAATACTGTGACCGAGCTGGCTCGGAAGGGGAAAAGTTCCACTGGTGTACCCGCTGTGCCCGGACAAAAACATTTACCCCAAGACGTGCAAGTATCTCACCCTTGACGCTCTCATAGTCCTCCTGTTGCTCGGGGGTAGGTCCCTAGAGGCTTTTGCGGGTCCTGAATTAAAAAAACGGAGCCACGATCTCGGCCCACTGGTACCGGGGCAGTCTCTCCCTTTAGCCACGCCTTCAAACATCTCCAGGTACACCTCGACGTCATCTGATTGCTCCATCTTTCGGATCGCTGTACGCACCACTTTCCGGACATCCTGCCATCCCCGGGCAGCTCCTGCTGTCTGCGGCGCTGTGATGTGCTGCATCACTAGACTATTGGTTTCCTGTTGCTGTCGATTAAATATCTGCTGCTGCTCCATAGCCTGCTGCTGTATAGCCTGCTGCTGCTCCATAGCCTGCTGCTGTATAGCCTGCTGCTGCTCCATAGCCTGCTGCTGTATAGCCTGCTGCTGCTCCATAGCCTGCTGCTGTATAGCCTGCTGCTGCTCTATAGCCTGCTGCTGTATAGCCTGCTGCTGCTGCTGCATAGCCCGCTGTTGCTGCCGCATGGCCTCCTCCAGCATTTTTACTGTGTTCTCCATCTTGGGACAGTTATCCACCGGGTTTTGCGTCACTTTATTTACCTAGGACATTTACTGTCATGCAGGAAAAAACAGCCTGACCTCACTGCGTTGCCCGCATTGAAGCCACCAATTGTAGGGATCCGCTCTGGTAGGCAGGGCTGGGCAGCAGTATTGAGGCAAACACACCGCCTTTTACTTCAAATTTCAGTGGTTTTAATCATGAGTTCAACAAAAAGTCCAGATAACAAAATAAAAACAGAACATAAATCACCCCAGTTTGGAGAACCACTGGTGCCAGACTCACCTTTGCTTGGGACGGGCTTAACTAAGCGGCTGCAGGTCAGCAGAGAACGCCAGGTCCCATTCCGGGTGGTCTGGTACTCGCTTCCTGGTGTACACTGGCACACAGTAACAAAACAATCTTCCAGGCTGACTCCAGCCAAACTCCTTCCTTCCACACACCAACTACAATAGCTCCTTGTTTTATAGGCCTACTCCACACCCTCAGGTGAGGTACACATCAGATGACCAGATCACGTGACTATGACCTTATCACAGGTCCTTGTGATCATGGAAAATCCTGAGCAAACTTCAGTCTGCTAGAAGAAATATATCTCACATCCAGCAAGATCCCCTTTGGTGTACCACAGCGGCAAGAAGTCTCCTGTTCCCTACACATGCACAGAAAAACCCATGTCGAACATGCTCCAAATAGGGAAGAGCCGTCACCCTGATTGTTATGCTTAAAACAGGAAAGATTGAAGTTTTCAAGGGCTAAAATGAAAAATTTTAATAAGAAATATGGACAAATATTAATTTGTCATCACAGCGCATATCTGCACATGGCTAGTAGAAATGGTAACAAAAAATAAAACATAGTGTTTACTTTTTTAAATTAATGCATAAAAATACATTTCATAATTATCAATTAATGCTTCTTAAGGAACGTTATCTGTACCTGTAAGATAATGCAGTCAATGGATGTACGAATCATAAACATCATCATCATCATCATCCTCACGAGTTTTATTAATGACAGACATAATAAAATACACAGACTGAGGACAACTGTAACTTCACACACCATATATGAAATGGCCATCATGTAAACCTGGTAATAATGCGCAATAATAAATAATTACACCAAGAAAGTGCATCATGCATACAAACAATAGGTAGTTAGACCTGCAAGTGCTGTTGAAACAACCACAACAGATTTAAATTAATAATGCTATATAGCTATCACAGTGCATAGTTACTCATGGACAATGTCGATCTAATACTGTACCTCAATAAAGGCAGCGTCACCCATGATGCTTGTTTGTCTTGTAGATTGTTGAAGAGGGAATTTTTTTTTTTTTTTTTAAAGTTCCTTTTTATTTGGATTTTCAAAAACAAAAAGGCCACATAAGGCAGTACACATCTCGGTCGCAGCCGATATGGTCATAAAATAAACATTCTAAAAGTCAAAGTAACAAGAGAACAAAAAAACGAAACTCGTTAATAATTGTAAGGAAACCCCTAACTTGTAGGATTCCTCCCGTCATCTTCCTTCCTTCAAATTCTCGCCACCTTTACATTCATTTCTCCGATCATGTTAAAATATAAGGCTTTCCTCAATATCACCATGATCGTTCATCATGATCCCATGTTTACTCATTAACGCTGTAATATGTTGAGGAATGTGATTTGCATTCGCTAGTCGTGCTAATAGTATACCTGATTTGCTACCATAACGATATAGATCGGCTCTATAATTCAAATTACTGGTTCTCTCGCGTCGATCTACCCATAGGTCAAAGTCAGCCTTAGCCTGCTTCCATCTATTTTTATCCTGTGTCCATGAAGTTGTCATACTAGTCCTCTGCCTACACCCTCCTTGACCCTGTGCTCCAACACCGCCAGTTGTTGCTCGGAAGTGCTCTTAGCACAGTCAACACTTGCTCCTGTGTTACTGGGGTTCAGTAATGTCAGCTGTTCCCCTGCTGTGTGTACGGCAAAAAGTCCTGCTGCCTCCACCCTGTTCTCTTCTCATCCCTGGGCTCCAACACCGACAGTTGTTGCTCGGAAGTAATTGGCAGGGGTACTGACTCCTGCCTAGCCTGGTTACAGCACGACAGCTGTTTCCTGGCAGTGTCAACGTCAATTAGCCTACAATAAGTTGTCCTGTCGTGTTGCTTTCGGGTTAGCCGACTGTATGGTGCCTGCAGTTTAGGTGATTCCTATGTGTGCTGTGTGATAAGTAAATAAAGGCTGTTTCCGTTGTGACAATAGGACAAGCACCGACTGTAGGACTGTGTGATTCGGTAACTGCGGACGGCTTGCGGCCTGTCAAATTACATTTTCATGGGTGCCTTCTGCTACCCGTCCGGGTTCCAGTACCGTCAACTGGTTCTCCGCAGTGCCTTTGGCCTAGGTGCCTCCATCTCGGTATCCGAGTTCCAGCAACGTCTGCTGGTCCTTGGTAGTGCTTTGGAGCACAGGTACCTCCTGCTTAGTAACCGTGTCCCAGTAACGTCAGCTGGTCCTCGGTTGTGCCATTGGCTCTTTTCCTTCTGCTGCCCCTCCGGGTTCCAGCACAGTCAGCTGGTCCTCGTTACTTCCATTGTCTCTTGTACCATCTGATACCCGTCCGGGTTCCAGTAACGTCAGCTGGTTCTCGGAAGTTAGTCAGCCTTCTTGTACCTTCAGCTACATTTACAAATTGAAGATTTTTTAAATGTTTTTTTGGGTAATCACTCTGGATCTCCAACAATGAAGACGACGACCCTGATGACCACCCCGAAGAAGATGACGACCACAAGGACGACCACAAGGACGACGAGCATGAAGCCAACCAGCCTGAACACCATCACAAAGAAGAAATAAAAGATTACCCAGAAGAAGATCACCAACAGGACAAAGAAGGTTAAGACAAACTACAAGATACAGAACAAGAGACAGAAGAACAATAAGCAGAAGATGAAAAAGCATAACAACATGAAGTATAAGACCAAAATGAAGAGCAAAATATATGCTCTAAATTATAAGCAGAACAACACTAAGCAGTGTATGGGGGTGAGTCCGTTCCTCCTCGTGGTGCCCCTGGAAAATGCCTGCTGCTGCAGGCTAAACTCAACACGGACAAATACTGTTGTAATTTAAAACTTTTGTGACAGCAAGAACGCAAGGATGAAAAATTCATACTTTTACAGATTACAAGTACAGGAATCTCTGTCAAAAATAAGAATATGATGAAGAATAAGAAGATGAAGTAAAATATGAAGAAGAATAATAGTTGAATAAGAACAATATGAGTAATGTTAACAAAAAGATGAATAGCAAGACGTTTAAGAAGAAGATAAAGAAGGTGAAGATGAAGAATAATTTGATGAAAAAGATGATGCTGCTGAAGATTATGAAGGAGAAAGTGTGTCAAAAGTTAAAAAGGTGAAGAGCATGGAGGTTGTGAAACATACATATTTGCCAAAATAGAAAAAAGGTTAACAACATTGTCAATTTGTTCGTCAATCCGAACATCTTTACAAAAAAAATATTAATGCTATTCCATTTGATTGGGTTAAATATCTATGCCTTTAATGTCTCCTCAACCTCCCCCAATACATTCTACATTACTCTTTGTTGTTTTCCTTCATGTACAATTAACCAACAAGGCAAGAATGGGCTTTTTTTAATTCCGATATTTTTTTCCCATAGACTTACATTGGATTTCCGGTATCGGTATCGGGTATCGCCGATATTTCTTGTGTATCGGCGATACCATTCCGATCCGATACTTTTGGATATCGGAAAGTATCGCTCAACTCTACTCACCACAGATCTAGATAATTTCCTTAGGTGGTCTAGTTTCTGAAATGGGGTCACTTGTGGGGGATTTCCACTGTTTAGGCACATCAGGGGAAATCCAAATGCGACATGGCGTCCAATCTCGATTCCAGACAATTTTGCTTTAAAAAAGTCAAATGGCGCTCCTTCCCATCCGAGCTCTACCGTGCGCCCAAACAGTGGTTCTTCCCCACACATGGGGTATCATCGTACTCATGAGAAATTGCACAACTTTTTCTGTCCACTTTCTCCTTTTACCCTTGTTAAAATAGAAAAATTGTTTGTAAAAGATCATTTTTGTGACTAAAAAGTTAAATGTTCATTTTTTCCTTCCAAGCTCCTTCAGCTCCTCTGAAGCACCTGAAGGGTAAATAAACTTCTTGAATGTGGTTTTGAGTACCTTGAGGGGTGCAGTTTTTAGAAAGGTGTCAATTTTGGGTATTTTCTGCCATATAGACCCCTCAAAATGACTTCATATGTGAGGTGGTCAATAAAAAAAATGGTTTTGTACAATTTGTAAAAATGAGAAATTGCTGGTCAACTTTTAACCCTTATAACTTCGTAACAAAAAAAATTTGGTTCCAAAATTGTGCTGATGTAAAGTAGACATGTGGGAAATGTTATTTAGTAACTATTTTGTGTGACATATTTCTCTATTTTAAGGGAATAAAAATTCAAAGTTTGAAAATGCATAATTTTCCAAATTTTCGCCATATTTCCATCTTTTTCATAAATAACCGCAAGTTATATTGAAGAAATTTTACCACTATAATGAAGTACAATATGTCACGAGAAAATAATCTCAGAATCGCTAAGATCCGTTGAAGCGTTCCAGAGTTATAAGCACATAAAGTGACAGTGGTCAGAATTGTAAAAATTGGCCCGGTCATTAATGTGCAAACCACCCTTGGGGCTTAATGTACACTCTGCACCCCATCTTCACTGAAAAAAAAACAGAAATTTAGAAAATTTTTTGCAAATTTCTTTAAAAAGAAAAACTGAAATATCGCATGGTGATAAGTATTTAGACTCTTTGTTCAGTATTGAGTAGAAGCACCCTTTTGAGCTAGCACAGCCATGAGTCTTCTTGGGAATGATGCAACAAGTTTTTTACACCTGGATTTGGGGATCATCTGCCATTCTTCCTAGCAGATCCTCTCAGTTCTGTCAGGTTGATGGTGAATGTTGGTAGACTGCCATTTTCAGGTCTCTTCAGAGATGTTCAATTGGGTTTAGATCAGGGTTCTGGCTGGGCCAGTCAAGAATGGTCACAGAGTTGTTCTGAAGCCACAACTTTGTTATTGTAGCTGTGTGCTTAGGGTCATTGTCTTGTTGGAAAGTGAACCTTCAGCCAAGTCTGAGGTCCAGAGCACTCAAGAAGAGTTATTCATCCAGGATATCTCTGTACTTGGCAGCATTCATGTTTCCTTCAATTGTAACCAGTCGTCCTGTTCCTGCAACTGAAAAACCCCCATAGCATGATGATGCACCACCATGTTTCACTGTTGTGATTGTATTGGGCAGGTGATGACCAGTGCCTGGTTTTCTCCACACATACTGCTTAGAATTATCACCAAAAACTGCTATCTTCATCTCATCAGACCAGAGAATCTTATTTCTCATAGTCTGGGAGTCCTTCATGTGTTTTTTAGCAAACTCTATGCGCGCTTTCATATGTCTAGCACTGAGGAGAGGCAACAGTGATCTTGGGGTTTTTCTTTACCTCTCTCACCAAGGCTCTTCTCCCACGATTGCTCGGTTCGGCTGGACAGCCAGGTCTAGGAAGACTTCTGGTGGTCCCAAACTTCTTCCATTTAAGGACTATGGAGGCCACTGAGCTCTTAGGAACCTTGAGTACTTCAGAAATTCGTTTGTAACCATGGCCAAATCTGTGCCTTGCCACAATTGTGTCTCTGAGCTCCTTGGCCAGTTCCTTTGACCTCATGATTCTCATTTGGTCTGACATGCACTGTGAGCTGTGAAGTCTTATATAGACAGGTGTGTGCCTTTACAAATCAAGTCCTATCAGTTTAATTAAACACAGCTGAACTCCAATGAAGGAGCAGAATCATATCAAGGAGGATCACAAGGAAATGGACGGCATTTGACTTAAATATGAGTGTCTGCTTACAGGGTCTGAATACTTATGACCATGTGATGTTTCAGTTTTTATTTTTTAATATATTTGCAAAAATGTCTACATTTCTGTTTTTTCAATCAAGATGGGTGCAGAGTGTACATTAATGAGAAAAAATGAACTTTTTTGAATTGAAACTAAAAAAGCAAACGTGAAAAATCAGCAGGGCTGAAGGGGTTAAATGATTTTTTAGAGACTAAACTTTTTAGACACAAAGTGATCTCTGCTATAAGGTTGAAGGAGGGAGAGGTTCATTGCAGGATGGCGGATGTTATAAACGTTTTCTCCACAAGTATTACAGTGTTAGCAATTAAGGAAGTAAAAAATGTTTCTACAATTGGATTGTTTTTTATTTGCTGTTCTCCCTTAAAAAAACCTCAGTGGAAAATACTTAAAAAGAAAACCTTTTCATACTGTAACAGTGAATGAAAATGGTACTGTAGTACTATACAACTCGACTCTAATACAGACCTCACATTACTACATTGAATAATAAAAAATATGGCTTTCAGATGGTTTGGATGAATTAAAAACCTAAACAATCTTGCATCCTCCTGGCCAATATAGCCATTTGTAATGAATTAATAATGAGTTAAAATTGTTGCCTTCCACAAAGTGTCTTCTGTCTTGTAGCATATTTAGCTGGAAAAATATTTTTCTGATTCCGGTTCAACTGCATGCCTATTACATTTACATTTGTTTCTTCTAGATTTTTAGTGTTAAAATGTTTATGATATATTTTATGTGACATAGAACAATGAGGAATATTGTTCTGATTAGACAGCAAGGGATGTTATGTTATGGTAATGCTATTTAGTACATTTTGTGTGAAATGATCCATTATCTGTTCATTTACTACATTCCAATGTAATAAACGTGCAGTTAAACGCACATGCATACTTGAATCGTGTCTTTTGTAGCTCGACAAACAATATCCAAATGAAGGATTCTTTACTATTTCTATGCAGGCCCCATATTTCACACATTTCTATTTACATTGGAATTCACTTGAACAATCAAGGACAAGTGTACATTATCATAGTTTTCAACTGCTGTAGACACTGTTGTCAGTAAATATTTAAGTGGGTTATTATACTTCCTCAACTATGCAAAGTACTAAAAGAGAAGCATATCACTTATACAACATTATTATTTCATTTTGGTAATACCACATTTTTTTGACTATTAGGTGTATTCATATTGTGTCTTTTTTTCTGCCATTTTTTGTGAGGAAAATGCAATAAAAAAAAAATCTGAAATACAATCAAATAAATGAACATATTAATTTTTATGTAAAAATGACTTTCTGTTCATATGTTCAGGTTATTGAGCTGTCTTCTAATGCTTAAGGTCATTTGCACACGTTGAGTATTTGGTGAGTTTTTTACCTCAGTATTTGTAAGACAAAACAAGGAGTGGGTGATAAATGCTGAAGGGGTGACGTGTTTCTAGTAGTGTTGAGCGATACGATAATGCAAATATCGGCTATTGGCCGGTATTAGCTCTATCGGCCTTTCGATAATTCGTTTCGATATTTTCGTCATATCGAATACCGGAATCGGATTTGTCACTGTCACTGTCTGTGTCCGTCGGTCGGGTCTGTCACTGTCAGTGTCCGTCGGTCGGGTCTGTCAGGAGTCAGCGGCACTTACCTGGCAGAAGATCTCCGGCGGTCACGGCCTGGACTGCTTCATGGCCGCCATCCTCTTCTCCCCGGCGGTCACATGCAGTTTCTCGCGATAACTGCAGTGACTGCTGGGTAATCCCGGCCGTAAAGCAGTCAGTCCGATGACGTCACCGCCGGAGAAGCAGGTAATCAGCTGTGCTGCGCCGGGATGACAGGCTCTGCCTGTCATTGCGATGTAGCAGAGCTGGATCGTCGTGGGACAATCGTTACTACGGACTGCGTCGGACAGGTGGTATACTGTTGGTTGTTTTTTTTTCTTTTTTTACAGGAGATCGATGGCGTCGCAGGAATGAGAGTACAAAAAAGAAATGAAAACTGTGTTGTCTCTTTTATTTCATTAAAATACTTTTTTCTTGCTTTGTCTTTTTTTTTATGCATTTAATAACTTTGGGATTAATAATGGATCGGTGTCTTATTGACGCCTCTCCATTATTAACCGGGTTATTGTCACCGTGCAATCAACGGTGACATTAACCCCTGTGAGGAAAATGCAATAAAAAAAAAATCTGAAATACAATCAAATAAATGAACATATTAATTTTTATGTAAAAATGACTTTCTGTTCATATGTTCAGGTTATTGAGCTGTCTTCTAATGCTTAAGGTCATTTGCACACGTTGAGTATTTGGTGAGTTTTTTACCTCAGTATTTGTAAGACAAAACAAGGAGTGGGTGATAAATGCTGAAGGGGTGACGTGTTTCTAGTAGTGTTGAGCGATACGATAATGCAAATATCGGCTATTGGCCGGTATTAGCTCTATCGGCCTTTCGATAATTCGTTTCGATATTTTCGTCATATCGAATACCGGAATCGGATTTGTCACTGTCACTGTCTGTGTCCGTCGGTCGGGTCTGTCACTGTCAGTGTCCGTCGGTCGGGTCTGTCAGGAGTCAGCGGCACTTACCTGGCAGAAGATCTCCGGCGGTCACGGCCTGGACTGCTTCATGGCCGCCATCCTCTTCTCCCCGGCGGTCACATGCAGTTTCTCGCGATAACTGCAGTGACTGCTGGGTAATCCCGGCCGTAAAGCAGTCAGTCCGATGACGTCACCGCCGGGGAAGCAGGTAATCAGCTGTGCTGCGCCGGGATGACAGGCTCTGCCTGTCATTGCGATGTAGCAGAGCTGGATCGTCGTGGGACTATCGTTACTATGGACTGCGTCGGACAGGTGGTATACTGTTGGTTTGTTTTTTTTTCTTTTTTACAGGAGATCGATGGCGTCGCAGGAATGAGAGTACAATAAAAGAAATGAAAACTGTGTTTCGTCTGACAGTGGTATACTGTTGTTTTTTTTTTTTTTTTTACAGAATCGATGGCGTCGCAGGATGAGAGTACAATTAAGAATGAACTGTGTTCTCTTTTATTCATTAAAATACTTTTCTGCTTTGTCTTTTATGCTTAACTTTGGTTAATATGGTCGGTTCTATGACGCCTTTCCATTTACCGGCTATGTCACGTCAATCAACGGTGACATTAACCCCTTATTACCCCGCTTGCCACCGCTACAGGGCAAGTGGGAAGAGCCGGGTAAAGTGCCACAATTGGCACATCTTTTGATGCGCCAAATGTGGGGCTGCTGTAGCCTGGTATTATCAGGCTGTTGAGGGCCAAAATCCATGGGCCTTGACAGTCTTTTAATACCAGGCCGCAGCAGTCTGCATTTTACTTGGCTGGTTAACAAAAATAGGGGGACCCCTACGCCGTTTTTTTTTCGAGGGGATCCCCTATTTTTGTTAACCAGCCAAGCTAAGCAGACTGCTGTGGCCTGGTATTATCAGGCTTGCAAGGTCCATGGATCTTGGCTCCTTAACAGCCTGAAAATCCAGGCCTCAGCGGTCTGCTTCATCTGGCTGGTTAACAAAAATAGGGGGACCCCACGCCAATTTTTTTCGAGGGGATCCCCTATTTTTGTTAACCAGTTCCCTCTGACGTCACTGATTGTGTCCCTGGCTGACCTGAAGTGAAAGTGGAAAGCAATCAATTAAGCTTTCCACTTCCTCTCCTGTCAGCCAGGAGAGGAACTCATTCATTTGGGGGTTTACTGTGAGGCTGCAGCATTAGCTGCAGTCCCTGCAGTAAACATTAACCCTTTCTGAAGGATTACACCGTGGGACCTGACTGTACATCGGATTGGTAAGAATAATTTTGCTTTATTATTTTATTTTTATTACAGGAAATGGTTTTAGCAGGAAAATAAAATATGGTCAAAAACTGTGTGATTATTTCATTAAACTTCTTTTTTATTAAAGTGTGAGTGTTTGATTTTTCTTTCATACAATAGGATTAATAATTGATAGTTGTCTAATTGACAGCTCTCAATTATTAACCTGGCTTAAAGTGACCTTTCAATTGCAAGGTCATTTTAACCCCTTATTAACCCATTCGCCACCGCTACAGGGCAATGGGAATAGACGGGCAAAGTGCCAGAAAGGGCAAATCTAATTAGAGATTTGCCCTTTCTGGGGTGTCTGGGGGCAGATGTTAGTAGCCGGGAGGGCCAAAAATAATGGTCCGTCTCTGGGCTATTATTATCTGCCCCCACTCACTGGCTTTGTCTGTCTGGTTGCGAAAATAGGGCGGGAGCCCACGCATTTTTTTTCAGCAATTTTACACCTCATATATATATATACACTAGCTGAAGAGCCCGGCGCTGCCCGGGCATAGTACCTAACTACGGTTAGTTATAACAAATTGTAATGATTATATCTATATACAAGTATTCAGCTTTCTCCCCATTATGTAGATAGGGCCAAAATAGTTTGGCGATTTGGAACGTGCGGGGGTTAAAATTACCATTCAACACATAGCCTATGATGCTCCTGGGGTTGAGATGTGCGGGCATGCAAAATTTCATGCCCGTAAGTACAACGGTGCAGATTCCTATCCCGGGCCAAAATTATTTGCCGATTTGGAATGCGCGGGGTTAAAATTTCGACTCAAAACCTAGCCTATGACGCTCCCGGGGTCGAGACGTGCGGGTGTGCAAAATTTCATGCCCGTAAATGCAGATTCCTATGCCGGACATACACACAAGCATTCAGCTTTCTCCCCATTATGTAGATAGGGCCAAAATTGTTTGGCGATTTGGAACGCGCGGGGTTAAAATTTCCATTCAACACATAGCCTATGATGCTCCTGGGGTTGAGATGTGCGGGCATGCAAAATTTCATGCCCGTAAGTACAACGGTGCAGATTCCTATCCCGGGCCAAAATTATTTGCCGATTTGGAATGCGCGGGGTTAAAATTTCTACTCAAAACCTAGCCTATGACGCTCCCGGGGTCGAGACGTGCGGTTGTGCAAAATTTCATGCCCGTAAATGCAGATTCCTATGCCGGACATACACACAAGCATTCAGCTTTCTCCCCATTATGTAGATAGGGCCAAAATTGTTTGGCGATTTGGAACGCGCGGGGTTAAAATTTCCATTCAAAACATAGCCTAGGACTCTTTCGGGGTCGAGACGTGCGGGCGTGCAAAATTTCATGCCCGTAAGTGCGACGGTGCGGATTCCAATCCCGGACAAACATACCCACATACATACACACATACATACATTCAGCTTTATATATTAGATGTCATTAAATTTGTGACACATATACATATATATTTAATTTATAGTTCATACACTTCTACATAGTATAATAGCCGCTAATTCAATTGCCGGCTTTTGTGAAAATGCAGAACCCGACATGAAATGACACTTGGTTTACATAGGGTTAACCATGTCTTTTCATGTAGTTTGATATCTGATTTGCACAAACAATTACATGAGTGTAAGTGTGCAAAATTTCACACCTGTAGGGGTTAATTAAAGGTGTAAATTCGTAGCAAAAAAGTCCGGTTTTTTTACAACGAATTTACACCTTTAATTAACCCCTACAGGTGTGAAATTTTGCACACATAGACTGATGTAATTGTTTGTGCAAATCAGATTGCAAACGACATGAAAAGACATGGTTAACCCTATGTACACCAAGTGTCATTTCATGTCGGGTGCTTCTGTCTTTTCTCAGAAGCCGGCTTTACCCGGCAATTGAATCAGAGGATATTTACTATGTAGAAGTGTATAAACTATACATATATATATATATATATATATGTCACAATGACATGTGTGTATATATATATATATGTATTCTATGTGTGTATATTTAGTGTTTACAAGGAAATAAAGGTTTTTTTTAGTTGCGATATTTTGTTCCCATAGACTTACATTGGACTTCCGCAATCGGAATCGGATATCGACGATATTTAGTGCTATCGGCGATACAATTTCGATACGATATTTTTAGATATCGAGCAATATCGCTCAACACTAGTTTCTAGTATACTTTTCCTCTGATTGTTCCACTCCTGATTTTTGTTCACAAATACTGCTGTAAAACACTGACCAAATACTGCCGTGTGCACGTGGCAAGGGAAGGCTACTCTATTACTCTAAGCGCAGGATGAGAACATATAAGACTTATTTATTAGTAAGTGCCACAATGTCATGTCTGAAACACATACAGTTGAAACCAGAAGTTTACACACACTTTATAAAAAGACACATATGCATGTTTTTCTCAACAAAATACTCAAGACTCCTCACTTATAATAAGGAGCAACTGAAGAGATCCATAAAACAATAATTTTTATTTAAATTACAAGGTAAAAACTACACAATGTAAATAACAACACAGAATGCCTCAAAGAAGGACGGGCCAGCTACCACTAAACATGGACCAAAAATAATTTTGTAAAGATGTGGATATATACTGGATTAGAAAACACCAAATAAAATCTAAATCATATATTAAGCCTCTGTAGCCATATTAAGCGATACAATATAAAGTGCATAGTGCAATATAAATCACATAGGCTATAATATAGGCAAATCAACTGAATCAATACATAGGTGAAGAAAACCCATAATACAAAAGGTAAATAATATACGCTATATCTTGCTTCCACAAACAATCCAAAGCTATGATAAGCTTAACGCCCCCAGGAAGAAGCCTTGTGGTGAAACGCGGGTCGGGGTGACAGGACGAGGTTTCCAGCTCCACTATCAGGTGAACCAATTTCCCACTATTATGGTCTGGCGATTTGTTATTTTGGTGGCACTTGCATCTATAATTCAGCATACATATAGGAGGTTCACCTGTTAAGCCTTAAAAGTTTATCAGCAATTTCTCATTTTTCCATAAAATTTCCAAAACTATTTTTTTAGGGACCACATCACATTTGAAGTGACTTTGAGGGGCCCATATGACAGAAAATATCCAAATGTGACATCATTCTAAAAACTGCACCCATCGAGGTGCTCAAAACCACATTCAAGAAGTTTATTAACCATTCAGGTGCTTCACAAGAATTCATAGAATGTGGAAGGAAAAAATGAACATTTAACTTTTTCCCACAAAAATGCAACTTTAGCACCCTATTTCCCATTTTCACAAGGGTAACAGAAGAAAATGCACCATAAAATTTATTGTGCGATTTCTCTTGAGTACGCCGATACCACATATGTGGAAGAAAACTATTTTTTGGGTGGAAGGAGAGCCATTTGACTTTTAGAATATAAAATTGGCTTGAATCAATAACCAACGCCATGTCGTGTTTGGAGAGCCCCTGAGGTGCTTAAACAGTAGAAACTCCACAAATAACTCCATTTTGGAAACTAATCCCCTCAAGGACTTTATCTAGATGTGTGGTAAGCAACCTGAAACCTCAGGGGTTCACAGAGTTTTATAATGTCGAGCCGTGAAAAATAAAAACTAATCTTTTCCACAAAAATGTTATTTTAGCCTCAATTTTTTTATTTTCACAAGGGAAGCAAGAAAAAATTGTCCCCTAAATTTGTTGTGCAATTTCTCTTGAGTATGCCGATACCACATATGTGGAGGAAAACTGTTGTTTGGGTGTATGGCAGGGTTTGGAAGGGAAGGAGCGCCATTTGACTTTTGGAATACAAAATTGGCTTGAATCAATAGTCGATGCCATGTCGCATTTGGAGAGCTCCTGAGGTGCCGACACAGTAAAAACCCCATAAATGACAACATTTTGTAAACTAGGACTTTGTCTAGATGACAAGATAATGCCCGGCAAAAAAATATGCACCATTATATATTCCAATAATATTAATATATGCAACAAAAAGACCATTTTTAGTGCATTAATATAAAGACAGTAATAAGGACCAGTCGCAATAATAACATTAAGAAACAAAAAAAGAAAAAAAGCGACCAAAAAGATCCCACAATTCATCAAAAATATATTTTATTGTAAATCTTTTTATAAAAGGGTAACAAGTAAATAGGGGAGAACAAAATGCATACGTGCTATACATTAAACATCCATAGGGTGCAAGATAGATGTGGTAAATAAATGAATATGGAATAGTACAAATTAAAAAATAAATACCTACATAAATAAGTATTAGCACAAGGGTAAGGAAAGATTATAAGTTGATCATATGATAGATTCCTAGACCGAGAACAGTCCATAGAGTCTGTAGAAGGTCCAAAGCCAGTTGACACAACGTCACAGCTCCCAGGCATGTAAGCTATTTTTAGATTTACCCGTGCGTCAGTTCATCCTCACAGCCTTTCCCTATCTACCTTCAAAGTCAACAAACTGGTTATAGAATAGAATACACAATTGGCATATCAGCTCACAATAAACACAGATAAACACACACTATGTACAAGTCACTATTACAGACTTAAGGGTATGCCACACTAAGCGATCGCACCAGCAATCACAACAATGACACAAGCTGGCGAGATCGTTGGTGTGATCGCTATAAGGTCACTAGTAGCTTCCAAACAGGAAGATATCATTAATGACAAATCAGTGATCAGCGATCTGTATAACGACTTCGGCGGTCGTTAGGACGTGTCACACAGCATGTATTGTTAAAGATCACGACCTCGATAGGCGTGATTGAGCGCAACCTTTTCCATGCCCCTCAGCACAGATTGGTGGTCACTATATGTCATGACTGTTTATGTCACAAAGTGACCGGTCCCAGCCAGGCGCCCCAACAACGCACAGACATGAGACGCCATTGCGATCGCAAAGTTACAGGTCCCAGCTAGGCGCCCCAGCCACACAGACATGACACGCCATTGCGATCGCAAAGTGACAGTCTGTGCCGCTATTGCGTTTGCCCCGATTCAGTTTTTTACGTGTACATTTATTGCTGAGGTGTTGTGGACAGCAATCGGAGCTGAGGGGCGTTACTAAAGAAAACCTAGTCCCGCCTGCACCGCTGACATATGAGTCGCCAACGAGGTCGCACATCGTTCATAAAAGGTGTCAAACACAGCAATTCAGGCTCACCAGCGGGACGCCAACGATCAAAACACGGCCCAAACCGTTTGTGCACGATCAGCGACATCGCAGTGGGGGCCACATCGCTGCTACATGTCACACACAGCGACGTCGCTAACGATGTTGCTGCTGTGTCATAAAATCGCTGTCGCTTGCGCGATCTCGCTAGCGATCTCGCTTAGTGTGGCATACCCTTTACATAGTATTTTAAATGGTATGCAAGTCTGTCTTCTTGACACACCAGACATAAACACTTAAATCCACAAGCCAATATACAGATAAAGCCAATTCTTGTGGGTTTACAAAAACATGGTTGTCTGGGAAATTAAGATACTATCTGGTTTCTTCACAAGGGTAATAGAAGAAAATGAACAGTACAATTTGTTATGCAATTTCTCCTGAGTCCATCAATACCCCTTAAGTGGTCGAAAACTACTTTTGAGGCACAGTGCAAAACTCAAAAGGGAAGGCGCGCCATATTACAGAGCAGATTTTGCTGGTGATCACGGCATCTAGAAGATAGCAAAGGGTTAACATCATTGGAACTGATCTAATCAGGTCTCAATGATGTCACCTGTCAGAGCTACCGCTCTGCACAGGAATCGCTGCACTTGCAGTACCCTGGGGGTCCTGAGCACTGCGAGACGACAGACCGCTTATAAACGTTGGCACTGCACAGAGCCCAGCATTCACCGACGTTTATGCACCGTGGGAGGTCGGGAAGCAGTTAATAACCCCTTTGATTTGCATAGAAAAATACTAACATATAAGGTTTTATAGTCACAGAATCTGTCCTTGGTGCATATAGTCCATATGCTTTTATTGTAAATATATATTTTAGTCATTGTATAAAAAGAGGAGACATTTAAATTGTAAACTTACTGTAGAAATATTGAAGAAAGTAACTTTCCAATGGCTTATACTAGCCCTATGAATGAATACATAGACAAAGCTGCAGCCATCATTCTGCTATAATCGTACATTGTCATTTGTGACTTTTCAGTTCTGCTCCCTGTTAATTCTGAATTAGTACTGTCAAACTCTGAACCAAATATAGTTTTCTTTTTTTCCGTTTTCATCCATGAAAAATTGAGTGTCATTATAGTATAAATCTATCCCAACATGAATCTAAAATAGCAAAGCTAATATACAGTATAAATATCGAATCCAAAAATAGGGACAAAAGCCTATAAATATATTTATACTTTATGTTTAATAATCCCCAACAGGCATGACTGCTGCTGTAAGATTTTATGTCATACTTCATCATTTATAGCTGACTGAGTTATTTTAGGTCATTCATTTACCAAAATAGAGGAGGCAGTGGTAAATATGGGAGATATTTAAAGCTTGACCTTTGTTAAGACAGACCCAGCGCAGCTGCTGCTTCAGACAGTCAATTCCTGGAAGAAAATGCACTTCTTTAAAGGGTTTTCTGCCCAAAGGATAAATCAATAGGGTACATTTGCACAAACACATGGACGCAGCTCAAAGGAAATGTATAATCAATGTGCATGTAATGGAAATTATACTACACAGAGATATCACTCTCAGTCTCGCAATGTGTGGCCACCACTGTACTTAGCGCTCCAAGATGTGGACACCACTGAGATACTGTGGATGATGCCACTATATAGCAATTGTCCTTGTTGGCACGCACATTAATATTGTTATGTTATATTGCCATGAGCACTGAATAGATTGGCACTGGACTATGGCTGGGACTATTCAGGAGCTTCTTTATGGCGCTATATGGGGGAAGCTGGGATTGAAAATGTTTGGGGGCACTGCTTCATAGGATTGTGGGAATTTTTGTCTGGCACTGGTATGGATGCATAGTCCTATGGTATGAACTGCATAGGAGGATTGTAGCTAAAGCTGTTTGTTATGGTACTATGGCTATGGTTAGATATTAATTAAAGAGTTAGCATCATTTTAATTTTTATTTCATAAATCAATAATACATTTGAAAATAAACTTTGTAATATATCTTGTTTGTTTTTTTTTAAAAAGCATTGCAAGATCAGCATATCCTACAAAAGACTAATAGCCATATGGAAGATCTGCACAACAGCTTACTTTTATTGGACTTTGCAGTAAATAAAAGTCAGATGCAAAAGTCTATCTGAGATTAAATTAAGTCGATGAAGCTATGAAAACCTCATGATGCAAACAAATAAAAAAAGACAAATTATTTCCCACTCTCGCTCTAAGGCAGTGATAAAATTGACAGCTCTGACACTTTTTAAATGCTCAGTTTTGAGCTTGTCATTTGTCACAATTTATGCTGATATAGTGTACTATCTGTGGATGCAAATAGTACATCAGGTAAATAACTGAGTTTATATAATTCATTATTATAATATACACATAAGGGCTCATGTAAATCAGTCCAGTCACAAACCACTAATGCACGGACTGGCTGCAGCTCTCCCGACCTGAACTTTACAGCTTCATATATTTCTATGCTGTCACGCTCCGGTCCGGAGAGCTGCAGCCAGTCTGTGTGTTGCGAACCGATTTGCACAGATGCTTGCATGCGCTCAAACTCAGACCCAAACCACGCAAACAAGGTCCTCACTGGAGCAAGGTAATATTAGATTTAGGAGTTGTATCATACTTTTGATTATGTGATGATATATACAAAGAGCAAGGAAGCAAATGTGTAAAACATGCATCAGAGTGCGGGTATTTGTTTACTGATTTGGGTAACTTTAATTGTTCTAAGAAAAAATCTGTATATTTGTGTACTTGCACCTTTATTTATATGAATCTATGAACTTTTATTGATACATATTTTCTAATCTGTTCAAAATTATTTTACTATCATTTATACGATTCATCATTTATTTAGATCTATTTTCTTAACTCATTAATTTTTTTACATAGTGTCCATTAACGCCTCTGGTAGATCTATTATTATTGTGTACCCACCCCCCTCCAACCCACTTATTTGTGCTCAATGCTTCCCTGGAATTTTTTTCATACATCTGAATAACATGTATTTTTTAAACTTTTCAAAATAAGTTATTTTAATTATTTTCTCGTGGGTTTAGTTTGCTTTGTGCACGTAGAATATTTTAGTGCTATTTTTTTCTGCAAAGCCATGACTTATTTATAATTGAGATATAACTAGAGTTGCTAACAATTTAGTGCACAACATTAAAGAATCGTGTTTTATTTTCTTTTAAATTCTCCCTATAAATATTCCTTATCATAGAGTCAACGGACTGAGTTATTTTAAAACTTGCACCTAGAAGCATTTTCTGAAAACTATTTAAAGAGAAGAATGAAAATCAGCTTAAAATAATTTTCTAGTTAGGACACTGTGTCAACAATTGATCTACCTGGTAGATAAAAGACATTCTTTTAGATGTGAAATGCCAGTGACACGGATTTAAATGCTACGGCTTGACCGAACAGCCTAAGAGAATTAATTTGTTGCCTAACCTAAAACAAAAGAATGGCAAAAATGTAAATTCTGACATATTTTCACAAGCCCTGCTTCTCCTTTTCCAAGTTTATCGTACAGGTTAGAGTCTCGGCTAGCTTTAAGTCTGGTGGCTTTTTAAATAAAACTGAATAGACGGGTATGAGAGCTGGCGATGGTTTTCAACCAATATTGACGCCATTATTTCAATAATGACCCTGAGGATCTTTACTTTTATACTCTAATACTGGAATGGGTTTATTAGGTAGTTCTTTCATTTATAATTTAAGAAAAAGCTTAATATTTCGATTTTCTCAAACTAACGCAACCTATTAAAATAAAGTTTATAAATGTTCTGTTTTACATTGAATTTACTGTCAGTAGCAGAACAGATGTCTAGAAATTCACACACTGACAACCGAGTAAGATTATGTGGACCTAATCTGAGCTGTCAGCAGTCCGTACTGCAGAGTCCTGAGAACCTGACTAAGCAAGACAGGTCTCATTATATTTATCACACCATTGTCTTGCAGAGTCAGCTTTCTCTGTACCTCTATGGATAAAACTAGCTGTCCTAAGTCTGTACAAGTCTGTACTACACTTTCAGTAGACATGACAGTCAAAATATTCATATAAACTAATGGATTTAATGGAATATTATACACTGTAGCAATATTATCAGAATCTTTTTTCAAGTATAATAGAATAGTACTTACGGGCTTTCGATATAAATTGCTGAAATAATGGAATAGACTTTGACAATGTTTTGCAATGTTACTCTAGTTCATATATCTTTGAACTTTGGTTATGAAGTTATTATGTTAGAGTGTTAACGTAGTTAACATTAGTGCTAGCCGTGCGAAGTAGAGATGAGTGAATTGAATTGCGGAAGATTGAGTCGATTCTCTTGAAATTCAAGGTTTCTCGCGAACTCGAACATTTTGAGTTTCGATTCGCTCTTCGCATAAAAAAAATCCTTGCTAGGCACCATTTCCCACACTGGTGAAGCATCAGAGATCAGGCAAACATTTTTTTGTGCTGCCACTATGCCCTGCAGCTATGACATCTTAACGATTACATTGGTATACAGTAATTTTGGTGCCAAAGTTGTCTAAACAATTTTATATTCAGTTATGGTGCTGATTAAGAATATGACTTCAGTTTTACCAGCTTGGTTCTAGTTTCTGAGATATTTAATAACTAATTACAGTAGAATTCTTGCTTCAAAAAGTCACTTTTATAGCAATGTAAGCCTACAAATTGAAATACAACATAAATATAGGGAATATTTCATTACCTAAGACACTATTAAAGAGTCAAAAGACAGACCAAAGGAAGAAAAGCTATTGCATATTTGTTATCACACACGTCACATTGGCGAAGTCCATTATTTTTATGGATGAATTATCTTAAGAGTATAAGCTTTTATGGTCAGTGAAGTCCCCTATGAAAATCTAAGATTGTTGTTTGTAATAATCACCTAGGCAGGTTAATGTTGTAACTATTTTTTATTCCTTACGGTCATGGTCTTACAGCAACTCCGGGTAGACGGTCAAAATACATTGCCCTCAGTCCACAAGATCCCAACCCAGGGCAGGTAGTTCCACTGTCCCCATACCAGGTGGTACCCACTGTCTCCCAATTTTTCAATGGCCCACAGCTTTTATATCTTCTGTCAGTATAATCTGTAGTTAAGGTCCACACTCCTCCAAATGACAGATACCACTACCATAGCAAATGTATCTAGCTAAAGTGAGCAGCAACAGTCCTTAGGATAGTTCCTAAAATCCAGTCAACAGATAACATGCCCATAGTACGTGCATCCAACTCGAGATCTCCAATCTCCATAGGCCATCCATACATGGGCAGCCGAACCTCAGCAACAGATCCTCATCCCTCTACATTACCCCACCAACTTACTCACTGAACTTGTGACTTGTTGTTCTCCCTCTTCTGAGATCAGCCCCTTGCATAGTTAGAAGTGTTCACATCCTTCCCCTTAAAAATTTGCTGACGAATGTTCCAAAAGCCAAGTATCTAGCCTGTCTGCAGGGTTGTTCATTAGGGATGTCCCCTGGAGAGTGGAACAAAGACACACATGCCCCCACCAGATGCACAACAGAAATGCTAATATAGGCCTTAGGGCCCCGTCTCACATAGTGGTGTGTCGCTACATGATCGCTGCTGAGCTGCCAATCAGGCAGCTCAGGCAGCGATCTGGACAGCGACACTGCGGGTAACGTCACTTAGTAACCCGCAGTGCACGTTGGATACCAGCCCGCTGATGCAGGGAGCTGGTAACCAAGGTACACATCGGGTTTCCAGGCGCTGCGCGGTGCCTGGAAACCCGATGTGTACCTTGGTTACCAGCTCCCCTGCAGCAGCGCGCTGGTATCCAACGTACACATCGGGTTTCCAGGCACAGCCCCGCGCCTGTACAACCGATGTGTACCTTGGTTACCAGCTGATCGCTGGTCTCCTGGCTGCCACACGCAGCGATGCGTGCTGGCCAGCGGAAGACCAGCGATCAAAAAAAAGTCCAGGCATTTCTGACACGACCAGAGATTCACAGCAGGGGCATGATCGCTGGTACGTGTCAGACATAGCGAGATCGCTGCTGAGATCGCTGTTGCGTCACAAAACTTGTGACTCAGCAGCGATCTTGCTAGCGATCTCTCTATGTGAGACGGGGCCCTTATGCATATATAAGATCCAGCATGCACATCTTCCTCCACATACTATTACTGAATGTGAACATTGATTTGTGAGGCTGAACAATTTCCAGGAGAAATCTGTGCATCTTAAACTGACGTGCAAGCAAATCTCTAAGAGATAATGATGAGCGAACCTTTTAAAGTTCAGTTTGTCTGGGATCGGCAAACTTCCAGTTGTTTGCCGAACACTTCACTGAACTAATCTTAATGTCATTGAATTCAATGGGAGGCAAAACCAAATGCATAGACAACACCTTCAGGGGGGCCAAAACACTGCCAAAACAGCTCCAATTAGGGGCAGAAACCAGGTAAAGTTGCATAAATTGTCCCAGAGTACAAACAGTATAATTGGGCAACATGGATGCTTGGGACAGGGACATGGCTTGGACCAGCATTTCCAGCTTAAACATTGATCAATAACAGGTGGATGAGTTACAGCTGAAGGTCTGGTCCTCTGAGAGCCTTGTCAAATTCAGGCAACACATATGAAGGAGTCCCAACTTGGAGTCCAAACAATGCCAAAGATTAGGGGCAGACACCAGGAAAAGTGTCATCAATTGACCCACAGTAGAAATTTTAAAATGGCACAGCAGTCAGGCATGTGCCATGTATGAGACAGGGTCTGGGCTAGCATTTACAGCTTTGAAATTAATTTGAAATTAAGAGGTGGGCAAGGGAGCGGTGAAGGCCTGCAGTGCTGGGAGAACTGCCAAATTCAGACAACGCACATGAAGGAGACCCAACTTGGAGTCAAAACATTTCTAAAAATTAGGGGCAGACACCAGGAAGAGTGGCATCAATTAACTGACAGTAGAAATGTTACAATGGTGGAGCATGGACAGATTGGACAGGGTCTGGCCCAGCATTTCTAGCTTACAAATTGATCAGTAAGAGGTGGATGAGTGACAGGTGTAGGTCTGGTGCTCTGAGACCCTTCCACTACAGGCAACCCACCTGATGGAGTCCAACTTGGAGTCTCCACATTTCAAGAAAATATTGGCACACACCACTAAAGTGGCATCAATTTACCCAGAGTAGAAATAGTATAACGAGGCTTTGACACCTTTTCCACTACAGGCAACCCACCAGAACAAGACACAACTTGGAGTTTCCACATTTCAAAAAAATATTGGCACACATCACTAAAGTGGCATCAATTTCCCCAGAGTAGAAAAAATATAATGTTGCTCTGAGAACCCTTCCACTACAGGCAACTCACCATATGGACACCCAACTTGGAGTCTCCACATTTCAAAAACTTATGTACAAGGTGTACAGCTGTGTGGCTGCCAAAGAAAGGAAGTCGAGTAGCCCATCCAGTAACAAAAGTTGTCAGTTGTCTTTAGATGGTACGAGCCAGTGTTTGTTCAGTAGAGCTTTCAGTAACATTGTAGAGCTTTCAGTAACATTACCACCTATCCTACGTACACCTCGAATGCCACTCCTATTCCCCCTTCCACCATGACCTCGCTTTTTCACACTCATGTTGGATCTACCCTTCCCATCTTTCAACCAGCTGCTTCAAAACCCTAGACCCAGACCTGTCAGTCAACTGTCAGTCACCTTTCAGTAAATTAACAATCAATATTTATTTGCTAAGATAGTGTGGCTGGACCACAGAAATAGCACAAATGATTTAGATGCTGAAATGTGGACTGGTGGCTGGACCACACAATTAGCACAAATGATTTAGATGCTGAAATGTGGACTGGTGGCTGGACCACACAATTAGCACAAATGATTTAGATGCTGAAATGTAGACTGGTAGATGGACCACACAATCAGCATAAGAATTTACAGTATATCCTGAAAATATGGACTGGTGGCTGTACCACACAATTAGCAGAATAGATTTATATGCTGAAATGGTGACTGGTCACTGTACCAGAGAATCAGCAGCACTATGGATTTATATGCTGAAATGGTGAAATATATTCTGAAGTGGCGACTGGTTGCTGTAGCACAGAATCAGCAGCACTATGGATTTATATTCTGAAGTGGCGACTGGTCGCTGGAGCACAGAATCAGCAGCACTATGGATTTATATTCTGAAGTGGCGACTGGTCGCTGGAGCACAGAATCAGCAGCACTATGGATTTAGATGCTGAAGTGGCGACTGGTTGCTGTAGCACAGAATAAGCAGCACTATGGATTTAGATGCTGAAGTGGTGACTTGTGGCTTCACCACAGATTTAGAACTGCAGACTTATATGCTGGAACGTCGATTTGACAAAGGATCCTATCTATCGTTGCTCGCGTTTTCCCGAGCACGCTCGGGTGGTCTCCGAGTATTTGAAAGTGCTCGGAGATTTAGTTTCTGTTGCCGCAGCTGCATGATTTGCGGCTATTTGACAGCCTGAATACATGTGGGGATTGCCTGTTTGTTAGGGAATTCCCACATGAGCATACTCGTTCATCACTATTCACTACAAATCATATTTTTTAAAGAAAATTCAGTGATGTCTGCAAATGAAAATTTCAAAAGATCCAATTATCTCTAATGCCAAGTTATCTATGTTTAAGAAATGCTTTCCTAAAGCTTGGAAATAGTAATTTATTTTAAAAAACATAACTGCATATTCCAATTTGACAAAAAATAAAGTTTAGACAGATTTTTCTAATAAGTGATAGCACAGCAGTGATGACATACAACCAACCAGACACTTCCCTTCCAGCAATTGCTGTTCATGGATGGTCATCCAACTAATACAAGGACAGATTGAATCCACCAAAAAGGACGTTTCTCTCATAATGAGCTCCTCTGTTCAGAAGTATTCAGTGTCCAGAATGTAGATGTCTGTATGTCGTAAAAGGACAAATGGTCAAGGGTTGTCTTCACAAGACATCTCATTCAAAGTAATATAGGTGGAATAATGAGTTATCCGGATAACGTAACTCATTATTGAAAAATAACCCCTTCCTCATTGTGTAACTTAATAGCAGAATGTAGCTAAGTAGGTAAAAGAATATTAATCCATATGAACTTATAGTGAATTATCACCTTCTGTGCCCAAAAAGCACATGTTATTGACCAATATTCATTGTAATAATCTAATAGGTGTCTGAAAGGTTTTTTGAGGTTTACTGACATTTTTGCTTGGAGGAAATGAAAAACCAGGAACATTGAAAAAACTGATGAATAATCATTTTGTAAAAGCACTAACTCAATCTTTCTATTTCAGCAGTATTCAAAAATTGATGTTCTTTTGAGCCTCAGTCTGTTGGTAATATATCAATAAAAGGTAAAGAGTATTGACTGCATTTTGTAATGTTTCTGTAAAAATAAAAAAATGCATTTCAAAATGCTGACACCAGAGCATGAAGGAATCTCTACTAAAGACAGTAATGAGGTTATTTATTATTTAAAGTATTCATAGCCCTCAAACTTTTCCACATTTTTTCACGTTACACCCACACACTTAAATGTATTTTATTTGGATTTTATGTGATATACCAAAACAAAGCAGCAAGTATTAGTAAAGTGTAATGGAAATGATATATGGTTTTCTAAATATTTTAAAAATATAAATCTGAAAATTATAACGTGCATTTGTGTTCAGCCCCTCTGAGTCAATACTTTGTAAGACCAACTTTCTCTGCAATCACTGCAAGTCTTTTGAGTTATGTCTCTACCAGATTTGCACAGCTAGAAGCTGAAATTGTTGCCCCTAGCTCAGTGAGATTAGATGGAGAGGGTCTCTGTACAGCCACTTTCAAGTCTTGTCACAGATTCTCAATGGGATTAAGTTCTGGACATTGTGTTGGTAAATCACACAAAATCCCAATAAAATACATTTACATTTGTGGGTGTAATGTGAAAAAATGTATCAAAGTTCACAGTGCAGGCATACTTTTCAAGGCACTTGCACATAGAGTATATGAGTATACACAGGGCCGTATTTGCCACTAGGCACTGGAAGGCACGTGCCTAGGGTGCTGGGCTGCAGGGGGAGGCACCAAGACAGGGAAGAAAATGTTTTTATTTTATTTTTTTTAACTTCCCCTCCGTTAGACAATCCAGGAAATCTGTTGTTTTTTCGGAAGGAGGGTCAGGTGGGGGCGCACCTTCATATTCACCTCGATGCAGTTGCTGACTGACCCAGGAAGTAGTGGCGCCACAACTTCCGGGGTCAGAGAGGTAACTGCATCCGAGGTGCTGAAGCATCTGTGCATATGAGGAGGATGAGATCATCTCTCACTGCAGATATCACAGCAGAGGAGGAGGTGGAAGGCAACATGGGAGGAGGACACAGGAGCAGGTGAGCGCTCATAGAGCTGAAGATGGGGGAGAGGCTGGTAACAGGGGAGGCTGCTGCTGTATACTGGTAAGAGGAGGCTGGTGACAGGGGAGGCTGTTCTGTATACTGGTGAGAGGATACTGATGACAGATGAGGCTGCTGATATATACTGATGAGAGGAGGCTGATGACAGGGTGTGCTACTGCTGTATAATGGTGAGAGAAGGCTGGTGACAGGGGAGGCTGCTGCTGTATACTGGTGAGAGAAGGCTGGTGACAGGGAAGACTGCTGCTGTATACTGGTGATAGGAGGTTGGTGACAGAGGAGGCTGCTACTATATACTGTGAGAGCAGGCTGGTGACAGGGGAGACGGCTGCTGTATACTGGTGAGAGGAGGCTGGTGACAGGGGAGGCTGCTGCTGTATACTGGTGACAGGAGGCTGGTGACAGTGGAGGCTGCTGCTGTATATTGGTGAACAGGGGAGGCTGGTGACAGGGGAGGCAGCTGCTGTATGGTGGTGAGAGGAAGCTGGTGAAAGGGAAGGCTGCTGCTGTATACTAGTGAGAGGAAGCTGGTGACAGGGAGGCTGCTGCTGTATACTAGTGAGAGGAGGCTGGTGACAGGAGAGGCTGCTGCTGTATACTGGTGATAGGAGGTTGGTGACAGAGGAGGCTGCTACTATATACTGTGAGAGCAGGCTGGTGACAGGGGAGACGGCTGCTGTATACTGGTGAGAGGAGGCTGGTGACAGGGGAGGCTGCTGTTGTATACTGGTGAGAGGAGGCTGGTGACAGTGGAGGCTGCTGCTGTATATTGGTGAACAGGGGAGGCTGGTGACAGGGGAGGCAGCTGCTGTATGGTGGTGAGAGGAAGCTGGTGACAGGGGAGGCTGCTGCTGTATACTAGTGAGAGGAATCTGGTGACAGGGGAAGCTGCTGCTGTATACAAGTGAGAGGAAGCTGGTGACAGGGGAGGCTGCTGCTATATACTGGTGAGAAGAGGCTGGTGACAGGGGAGGCTGCTGTATACTCGTGAGAGGAGGCTGGTGACAGGGGAGGCTGCTGCTGTATACTGGTGAGAGGAGGCTGGTGACAGGAGAGGCTGCTGCTGTATACTGGTGAGAGGAGGCTACTGACAGGGGAGGCTGATGCTGTATACTCGTGAGAGGAGGCTGGTGACAGGGGGAGGCTGCTGCTGTATACTGGTGAGAGGAAGCTGGTGAAAGGGAAGGATGCTGCTGTATACTAGTGAGAGGAAGCTGGTGACAGGGGAGGCTGCTGCTGTATACTAGTGAGAGGAGGCTGGTGACAGGAGAGGCTGCTGCTGTATACTGGTGATAGGAGGTTGGTGACAGAGGAGGCTGCTACTATATACTGTGAGAGCAGGCTGGTGACAGGGGAGACGGCTGCTGTATACTGGTGAGAGGAGGCTGGTGACAGGGGAGGCTGCTGCTGTATACTGGTGAGAGGAGGCTGGTGACAGTGGAGGCTGCTGCTGTATATTGATGAACAGGGGAGGCTGGTGACAGGGGAGGCAGCTGCTGTATGGTGGTGAGAGGAAGCTGGTGACAGGGGAGGCTGCTGCTGTATTCTAGTGAGAGGAATCTGGTGACAGGGGAAGCTGCTGCTGTATACTAGTGAGAGGAAGCTGGTGACAGGGGAGGCTGCTGCTATATACTGGTGAGAAGAGGCTGGTGACAGGGGAGGCTGCTGTATACTCGTGAGAGGAGGCTGGTGACAGGGGAGGCTGCTGCTGTATACTGGTGAGAGGAGGCTGGTGACAGGAGAGGCTGCTGCTGTATACTGGTGAGAGGAGGCTACTGACAGGGGAGGCTGATGCTGTATACTCGTGAGAGGAGGCTGGTGACAGGGGGAGGCTGCTGCTGTATACTGGTGAGAGGAGGCTGGTAACAGGGGAGGCTGCTGCTGTATACTGGTAAGAGGTGGCTGGTGACAGGGGAGGCTGATGCTGTACACTGGTGAGAGGAGGCTGGTGACTGGGGAGGCTTCTGCTGTATGGTGGTGAGAGGAATCTGGTGACAGGGGAGGCAGCTGCTGTATACTGGTGAACAGGGGAGACTGGTGAGAGGGGAGGCTTCTGCTGTATGGTGGTGAGAGGAATCTGGTGACAGGGGAGGCTGCTGCTGTATACTAGTGAGAGGAAGCTGGTGACAGGGGAGGCTACTGGTATATACTGGTGATAAGAGGCTGGTGACAGGGGAGGCTGCTGATGTATACTCGTGAGAGGAGGCTGGTGACAGGGGAGGCTGATGCTGTATACTGGTGAGAGGAGGCTGGTGACAGGGGAGGCTGATGCTGTACACTGGTGAGAGGAAGCTGGTGACAGGGGAGGCTTCTGCTGTATGGTGGTGAGAGTAATCTGGTGACAGGGGAGGCTGCTGCTGTATATTGGTGAACAGGGGAGGCTGGTGACAGGGGAGGCAGCTGCTGTATGGTGGTGAGAGGAAGCTGGTGACAGGGGAGGCTGCTGCTGTATACTAGTGAGAGGAATCTGGTGACAGGGGAAGCTGCTGCTGTATACAAGTGAGAGGAAGCTGGTGACAGGGGAGGCTGCTGCTATATACTGGTGAGAAGAGGCTGGTGACAGGGGAGGCTGCTGTATACTCGTGAGAGGAGGCTGGTGACAGGGGAGGCTGCTGCTGTATACTGGTGAGAGGAGGCTGGTGACAGGAGAGGCTGCTGCTGTATACTGGTGAGAGGAGGCTACTGACAGGGGAGGCTGATGCTGTATACTCGTGAGAGGAGGCTGGTGACAGGGGGAGGCTGCTGCTGTATACTGGTGAGAGGAAGCTGGTGAAAGGGAAGGCTGCTGCTGTATACTAGTGAGAGGAAGCTGGTGACAGGGGAGGCTGCTGCTGTATACTAGTGAGAGGAGGCTGGTGACAGGAGAGGCTGCTGCTGTATACTGGTGATAGGAGGTTGGTGACAGAGGAGGCTGCTACTATATACTGTGAGAGCAGGCTGGTGACAGGGGAGACGGCTGCTGTATACTGGTGAGAGGAGGCTGGTGACAGGGGAGGCTGCTGCTGTATACTGGTGAGAGGAGGCTGGTGACAGTGGAGGCTGCTGCTGTATATTGGTGAACAGGGGAGGCTGGTGACAGGGGAGGCAGCTGCTGTATGGTGGTGAGAGGAAGCTGGTGACAGGGGAGGCTGCTGCTGTATACTAGTGAGAGGAATCTGGTGACAGGGGAAGCTGCTGCTGTATACTAGTGAGAGGAAGCTGGTGACAGGGGAGGCTGCTGCTATATACTGGTGAGAAGAGGCTGGTGACAGGGGAGGCTGCTGTATACTCGTGAGAGGAGGCTGGTGACAGGGGAGGCTGCTGCTGTATACTGGAGAGAGGAGGCTGGTGACAGGAGAGGCTGCTGCTGTATACTGGTGAGAGGAGGCTACTGACAGGGGAGGCTGATGCTGTATACTCGTGAGAGGAGGCTGGTGACAGGGGGAGGCTGCTGCTGTATACTGGTGAGAGGAGGCTGGTAACAGGGGAGGCTGCTGCTGTATACTGGTAAGAGGTGGCTGGTGACAGGGGAGGCTGATGCTGTACACTGGTGAGAGGAGGCTGGTGACTGGGGAGGCTTCTGCTGTATGGTGGTGAGAGGAATCTGGTGACAGGGGAGGCAGCTGCTGTATACTGGTGAACAGGGAGACTGGTGAGAGGGGAGGCTTCTGCTGTATGGTGGTGAGAGGAATCTGGTGACAGGGAGGCTGCTGCTGTATACTAGTGAGAGGAAGCTGGTGACAGGGGAGGCTACTGGTATATACTGGTGATAAGAGGCTGGTGACAGGGGAGGCTGCTGATGTATACTCGTGAGAGGAGGCTGGTGACAGGGGAGGCTGATGCTGTATACTGGTGAGAGGAGGCTGGTGACAGGGGAGGCTGATGCTGTACACTGGTGAGAGGAAGCTGGTGACAGGGGAGGCTTCTGCTGTATGGTGGTGAGAGTAATCTGGTGACAGGAGGAGCTGCTGCTGTATATTGGTGAACAGGGGAGGCTGGTGACAGGGGAGGCAGCTGCTGTATGGTGGTGAGAGGAAGCTGGTGACAGGGGAGGCTGCTGCTGTATACTAGTGAGAGGAATCTGGTGACAGGGGAGAGCTGCTGTTATACAAGTGAGAGGAAGCTGGTGACAGGGGAGGCTGCTGCTATATACTGGTGAGAAGAGGCTGGTGACAGGGAGGCTGCTGTATACTCGTGAGAGGAGGCTGGTGACAGGGGAGGCTGCTGCTGTATACTGGTGAGAGGAGGCTGGTGACAGGAGAGGCTGCTGCTGTATACTGGTGAGAGGAGGCTACTGACAGGGGAGGCTGATGCTGTATACTCGTGAGAGGAGGCTGGTGACAGGGGGAGGCTGCTGCTGTATACTGGTGAGAGGAAGCTGGTGAAAGGGAAGGCTGCTGCTGTATACTAGTGAGAGGAAGCTGGTGACAGGGGAGGCTGCTGCTGTATACTAGTGAGAGGAGGCTGGTGACAGGAGAGGCTGCTGCTGTATACTGGTGATAGGAGGTTGGTGACAGAGGAGGCTGCTACTATATACTGTGAGAGCAGGCTGGTGACAGGGGAGACGGCTGCTGTATACTGGTGAGAGGAGGCTGGTGACAGGGGAGGCTGCTGCTGTATACTGGTGAGAGGAGGCTGGTGACAGTGGAGGCTGCTGCTGTATATTGGTGAACAGGGGAGGCTGGTGACAGGGGAGGCAGCTGCTGTATGGTGGTGAGAGGAAGCTGGTGACAGGGGAGGCTGCTGCTGTATACTAGTGAGAGGAATCTGGTGACAGGGAAGCTGCTGCTGTATACTAGTGAGAGGAAGCTGGTGACAGGGGAGGCTGCTGCTATATACTGGTGAGAAGAGGCTGGTGACAGGGGAGGCTGCTGTATACTCGTGAGAGGAGGCTGGTGACAGGGGAGACTGCTGCTGTATACTGGTGAGAGGAGACTGGTGACAGGAGAGGCTGCTGCTGTATACTGGTGAGAGGAGGCTACTGACAGGGGAGGCTGATGCTGTATACTCGTGAGAGGAGGCTGGTGACAGGGGGAGGCTGCTGCTGTATACTGGTGAGAGGAGGCTGGTAACAGGGGAGGCTGCTGCTGTATACTGGTAAGAGGTGGCTGGTGACAGGGGAGGCTGATGCTGTACACTGGTGAGAGGAGGCTGGTGACTGGGGAGGCTTCTGCTGTATGGTGGTGAGAGGAATCTGGTGACAGGGGAGGCAGCTGCTGTATACTGGTGAACAGGGAGACTGGTGAGAGGGGAGGCTTCTGCTGTATGGTGGTGAGAGGAATCTGGTGACAGGGGAGGCTGCTGCTGTATACTAGTGAGAGGAAGCTGGTGACAGGGAGGCTACTGGTATATACTGGTGATAAGAGGCTGGTGACAGGGGAGGCTGCTGATGTATACTCGTGAGAGGAGGCTGGTGACAGGGGAGGCTGATGCTGTATACTGGTGAGAGGAGGCTGGTGACAGGGGAGGCTGATGCTGTACACTGGTGAGAGGAAGCTGGTGACAGGGGAGGCTTCTGCTGTATGGTGGTGAGAGTAATCTGGTGACAGGGGAGGCTGCTGCTGTATACTAGTGAGAGGAAGCTGGTGACAGGGGAGGCTGCTGCTGTATACTGGTGAGAGGAGGCTGGTGACAGGGAGGCTGATGCTATATACTGGTAGAAGAGGCTGGTGACAGGGGAGGCTGCTGCTGTATACTGGTGAGAGGAGGCTGGTGACAGTGGAGGCTGCTGCTGTATATTGGTGAACAGGGAGGCTGGTGACAGGGGAGGCAGCTGCTGTATGGTGGTGAGAGGAAGCTGGTGACAGGGGAGGCTGCTGCTGTATACTAGTGAGAGGAAGCTGGTGACAGGGGAGGCTGCTGCTGTATACTAGTGAGAGGAAGCTGGTGACAGGGGAGGCTGCTGCTATATACTGGTGAGAAGAGGCTGGTGACAGGGGTGGCTGCTGCTGTATACTGGTGAGAGGAGGCTGGTGACAGGAGAGGCTGCTGCTGTATACTGGTGAGAGGAGGCTAGTGACAGGGGAGGCTGATGCTGTATACTCGTGAGAGGAGGCTGATGACAGAGGGAGGCTGCTGCTGTATACTGGTGAGAGGAGGCTGGTAACAGGGGAGGCTGCTGCTGTATACTGGTAAGAGGAGGCTGGTGACAGGGGAGGCTGATGCTGTACACTGGTGAGAGGAGGCTGGTGACTGGGAGGCTTCTGCTGTATGGTGGTGAGAGGAATCTGGTGACAGGGGAGGCAGCTGCTGTATACTGGTGAACAGGGGAGACTGGTGACAGGGGAGGCTTCTGCTGTATGGTGGTGAGAGGAATCTGGTGACAGGGGAGGCTGCTGCTGTATACTAGTGAGAGGAAGCTGGTGACAGGGGAGGCTACTGATATATACTGGTGAGAAGAGGCTGGTGAAAGGGGAGGCTGCTGATATATACTAGTGAGAGGAGGCTGGTGACAGGGGAAGCTGATGCTGTATACTCGTGAGAGGAGGCAGGTGACAGGGGAGGCTGATGCTGTATACTCGTGAGAGGAGGCTGGTGACAGGGGAGGCTGCTGCTGTATACTGGTGAGAGGAGGCTGGTGACAAGGGAGGCTGATGCTGTACACTGGTGAGAGGAGGCTGGTGACAGGGGAGGCTTCTGCTGTATGGTGGTGAGAGTAATCTGGTGACAGGGGAGGCTGCTGCTGTATACTAGTGAGAGGAAGCTGGTGACAGGGGAGGCTGATGCTATATACTGGTGAGAAGAGGCTGGTGACAGGGGAGGCTGCTGCTGTATACTGATGAGAGGAGGCTGTTGAAAGTTGAGGCTACTGCTGTATACTGGTGAGAGGAGGCTGTTGACAGGGGAGGCAGCTGCTGTATACTGGTGAACAGGGGAGACTGGTGACAGGGGAGGCTTCTGCTGTATGGTGGTGAGAGGAATCTGGTGACAGTGGAGGCTGCTGCTGTATACTAGTGAGAGGAAGCTGGTGATAGGGGAGGCTGCTGATATATACTGGTGAGAAGAGGCTGGTGACAGGTAAGGCTGATGCTGTATACTCGTGAGAGGAGGCTGGTGATAGGGGAGGCTACTGCTGTATATTGGTGAGAGGAGGCTGTTGACAGGGGAGGCTGATGCTGTACACTGGTGAGAGGAGGCTGGTGACAGGGGAGGCTTCTGCTGTATGGTGGTGAGAGGGATCTGGTGACAGGGGAGGCTGCTGCTGTATACTAGTGAGAGGAAGCTGGTGACAGGGGGGGCTGCTGCTGTATACTGGTGAGAGGAGGCTGGTGACAGGGGATACTGATGATATATACTGGTGAGAAGAGGCTGGTGACAGGGGAGGCTGCTGCTGTATACTGGTGAGAGGAGGCTGGTGACAGGAGAGGCTGCTGCTGCTGTATACTGATAAGAGGAGGCTGTTGATAGGTGAGGCTACTGCTGTATACTGGTGAGAGGAGGCTGGTGACAGGGGAGGCTGCTGCTGTATACTGGTGAACAGGGGAGGCTGGTGACAGGGAAGGCTACTGCTATATACTGGTGACAGGAGAGGTTGGAGCTGCTGTATTTTGGGGAACAGGGGATGCTGGTGCTGCTATATACTGGTGACCCGGGAGGCTGGAGCTGCTTTATACTGGGGAATAGGGGATGCTGGTCCTGCTATATACTGATGATATGGGAGGTTTGAGTTGCTGTATACTGTGGAACAGGGGAAACTGGTGCTGCTATATACTGATGGACAGCAGAGGCTGGTGCTGCTATATACTGGTGAACAGGGGAGTCTGGTGTTATGCAGGCAGGGGATTTGGAGGAGACTGACGCTTTAATGGGGATTTGGGGCATATTCCTATAGAACAGTTTTTATTGGCGCTACAAAGTAAAATCTACTTTATTTAATATGCAAATGAGGGTGTTTTGCAGCACTCTCGTATTTGTATACTAAAGCTTGTCTTTATTGTCAGTGCTTTGTTAGTAAAAGTGAGTGCTGTCTAAAATCAGCTTGTAAGTCTGCGCTTACTCACTGAGGCTGGTTTCACACTTGTGTTTTTTCAAGTCAGGCAAAATCAGTTTTTTCAGCCAAATTCTGATCCTTTCAGGATCCAGTTTTTTGTCCATTCATTTTAATGGTGTCAGGAAGCAACCTGAAGTACCTGGATTTTGCCTGATTTGAAAAAAAACGCAAGTGTGAAACCAGCGACACTGGATGAGTGCAGCAACCCGCTACCAGTGTCAGTGTGAATGCACACATTGTGGCTGCAGGCTCGCTCTGACACCTGCTACCTGTCTGCTCTTGGCTTCCCTTTGAACACCTTCAGTAAAGAGGAGGGGTGAATGAGCAGACGGCATGTCTCTATATCACTAGGCCTCTCCTCACTGAAGCAATGGATAGGTCACCTATTTTAATCTCTTAATGACTTTGAAAAGCTGAAGGTGTTAAAAAAACGCTCAAAAGACTGAACCTGTGCACAGCAAGTGCAGATGGTCATTCTTTTAGTGTTTAATTAGCGCTTTTTAAAGTGTTTTACAAAGTAGATCTGCCTTAAATAGATGTCATGTGCACAGACTCAGTGTGTGATGTCAGTAAGGGGCGCGACCATGAAAAGTGCCTGGGGCAGCATGAAGGCCAAATACGGCCCTATGTATATATAACATATAATATACTTTATCATTAAAATCAAATGTATACATTAAGGGGGTTGTCCATCCCATAAAGTGATAGCATTGGTATAGTTGATTTTTACACTTGAGAAAGAAGACAGTCCGGAGTGGAAATGCGTTGTGGAATAATGCATTTATAAATTGGATTAAGTATCATTATTTTGCTTAGCGCAGCCCAAAACTGTGACTTGTCTTATCCTTCACTCATCCTTGTGCTTTTCATCTAGTAGCGACGAGGCAGCAGCAACCATTCTTAAGCTTTCACAGGAGTTTTGCCTACACAACTCGCTCAGGTGAGCACATTGCCTGGTTTTAATATATGTTTTTATAAAGGTATCACCCTATGGTCTGGTATGCTCTCTTTACCTACAGTGTTTATCTATAAGGGCCCCGTCTCACATAGCGTCACACCAGCGATCCCGACAACAATCAGGATCGCTGGTGTATCGCTACATGATTGCTGCTAAGCTGCCAAACAGGCAGCTCAGGCAGCGATCAGGACAGCGGCACTGCAGGTAACGTCGCTTAGCTACCCGCAGTGTATGTTGGATACCAGCCTGCTGATGCAGGGAGCTGGTAACCAAGGTACACTTCGGGTTTCCAGGCACAGCCCAGCGCCTGGAAACCCGAAGTGTACCTTGGTTACCAGCTGATCGATGGTCTCCTGCCTGCCACACGTGCAGGCCAGCGGGACACCAGCGATCAAAAAAAAGTCCAGGCATTTCTGACACAACCAGCGATTCACAGCAGGGGCCTGATCGCTGGTACGTGTCAGACATAGCGAGATCGCTGCTGAGACGGGGCCTTATGTGTCTCATAGCTTTGGGAGACCCTACTGGGATCTGCATCTATCTGGAAAATGAGGCCAAGTCACTCAGTCATCACACTTATGTCTGCTATTTTTGGAACTCCAATACCATTAAAAGGAGCGACCCACCCATACACAGCCACCTTTCTAGTTACAGAAGTACGCAATGAGGCCCCCAAATTGATAAAAAATAAACATATTTATTATCCCCATTTTCCTAATGATCTAAACTATAAAATGATCCCTCATGGTTAGCAAGATTTAAAAATCAGGACAGATTCACCCTGCCACAAAAAAAAGTATAAAAGATGATCCCAAAGCTATAACTAAACAACAAAATGTTTACTTTGTTTTATTTTAGAAAAGTAAAACATAAAAGAACTATGTAAAATGTGATATCACCATAAATTGCAATAAATATATATATATATTGTAACTAGAGTTGAGCGATACTTTCCGATATCCTAAAGTATCGGAATCGTAATGGTATCGCCGATATCACTAAAATATCGGCGATACCCGATACCGATACCGGAAGTCCCATGTAAGTCTATGGGAACAAAATATCGAAATTAAAAAAAACCCATTCTTGCCTTGTTGGTTAATTGTACATGAAGGAAAACAAGAAAGAGTAATGTAGAATGTATTGGGGGAGGTTGAGGAGACATTAAAGGCATAGATGTTTGACCCAATCCAATGGAATAGCATTATTTATTTTTTTTTAGGAAATACGTTCGGATTGACGAACAAATTGACAATGTTGTTAACCTTTTTTCTATTTTGTCAAATATGTCTGTTTCACAACTTCCATGGTCTTCACCTTTTTAACTTTTCACACACTTTCTCCTTCATAATTTTCAGCAGCATCATCTTTCTCATCAAATTATTCTTCATCTTCACCTTATTAATCTTCTAAAACTTCTTGCTATTCATCTTTTTGTTAACATTACTTATATTGTTCTTATTAAACAGTTATTATTCTTCATATTCTACTTCTTCATCTTCTTCCTATTCATCCTTTTCATCATATTCTTATTTGTGACAGACATTCCTGTACTTGTAATCTGTAAAACTCTGAATTTTCATCCTTCCGTTCTTGCTGTCACGAAAGATTTTAATTACAACAGTATTTGTCCGCGTTCAGTTTAGCCTGCAGCAGCATCAGGCATTTTCCAGGGGCACCACGAGGAGGAACGGACTCACCCCCATACACTGCTTAGTCTTCTTCTGCTTAGAATTTAGAGCATATATTTTGCTCTTCATTTTGGTCTTATACTTAATGTTCTTCTGCTTTTTGATCTTCTGCTTATTGTTCTTCTGTCTCTTGTTCTGTATCTTGTAGTTTGTCTTAACCTTCTTTGTCCTGTTGGTGATGGTACAAAAGCCAATGGAAGTAACGAGGACCAGCTGACTGTGCTGGAACCCGGAGGGTCAGCAGAAGGAAAAGAGCCAATGGCACAACCGAGGACCAGCTGACGTTACTGGGACACGGTTACTAAGCAGGAGGTACCTGTGCTCCAAAGCACTACCAAGGACCAGCAGACGTTGCTGGAACTCGGATACCGACATGGAGGCACCTAGGCCAAAGGCACTGCGGAGAACCAGCTGACGGTACTGGAACCCGGATGAGTAGCAGAAGGTACAAGAGCCAATGAAAGTAACGAGGACCAGCTGACTGTGCTGGAACCCGGAGGGTCAGCAGAAGGAAAAGAGCCAATGGCACAACCGAGGACCAGCTGACGTTACTGGGACACGGTTACTAAGCAGGAGGTACCTGTGCTCCAAAGCACTACCAAGGACCAGCAGACGTTGCTGGAACTCGGATACCGACATGGAGGCACCTAGGCCAAAGGCACTGCGGAGAACCAGCTGACGGTACTGGAACCCGGATGAGTAGCAGAAGGTACAAGAGCCAATGAAAGTAACGAGGACCAGCTGACTGTGCTGGAACCCGGAGGGTCAGCAGAAGGAAAAGAGCCAATGGCACAACCGAGGACCAGCTGACGTTACTGGGACACGGTTACTAAGCAGGAGGTACCTGTGCTCCAAAGCACTACCAAGGACCAGCAGACGTTGCTGGAACTCGGATACCGACATGGAGGCACCTAGGCCAAAGGCACTGCGGAGAACCAGCTGACGGTACTGGAACCCGGATGAGTAGCAGAAGGTACAAGAGCCAATGAAAGTAACGAGGACCAGCTGACTGTGCTGGAACCCGGAGGGTCAGCAGAAGGAAAGAGCCAATGGCACAACCGAGGACCAGCTGACGTTACTGGGACACGGTTACTAAGCAGGAGGTACCTGTGCTCCAAAGCACTACCAAGGACCAGCAGACGTTGCTGGAACTCGGATACCGACATGGAGGCACCTAGGCCAAAGGCACTGCGGAGAACCAGCTGACGGTACTGGAACCCGGATGGGTAGCAGAAGGTACCCATGGAAATTAAAGTTGAGGCAGCAGGACTGTTTGCTGTTCACACAGCAGGGGAACAGCTGACATTACTGAACCCCAGTAACACAGGAGCAAGTGTTGACTGTGCTAACAGCACTTCCGAGCAACAACTGGCGGTGTTGGAGCTCAGGGATGAGAAGAGAACAGGGTGGAGGCAGCAGGACTGTTTGCTGTTCACACAGCAGGGGAACAGCTGACATTACTGAACCCCAGTAACACAGGAGCAAGTGTAGACTGTGCTAACAGCACTTCCGAGAAACAACTGGTGGTGTTGTAACCCAGGGATGAGAAGAGAACATGGTGGAGGCAGCAGGACTTTTTGCCGTTCACACAGCAGGGGAACAGCTGACATTACTGAACCCCAGTAACACGGAGCAAGTGTTAACTGTGCTAACAGCACTTCCGAGAAACAACTGGCGGTGTTGTAACCCAGGGATGAGAAAGAACATGGTGGAGGCAGCAGGACTTTTTGCCGTTCACACAGCAGGGGAACAGCTGACATTACTGAACCCCAGTAACACAGGAGCAAGTGTAGACTGTGCTAACAGCACTTCCGAGAAACAACTGGCGGTGTTGTAACCCAGGGATGAGAACAGAACATGGTGGAGGCAGCAGGACTTTTTGCCGTTCACACAGCAGGGGAACAGCTGACATTACTGAACCCCAGTAACACAGGAGCAAGTGTAGACTGTGCTAACAGCACTTCCGAGAAACAACTGGCGGTGTTGTAACCCAGGGATGAGAACAGAACATGGTGGAGGCAGCAGGACTTTTTGCCGTTCACACAGCAGGGGAACAGCTGACATTACTGAACCCCAGTAACACGGGAGCAAGTGTTAACTGTGCTAACAGCACTTCCGAGAAACAACTGGCGGTGTTGTAACCCAGGGATGAGAAGAGAACAGGTGGAGGCAGCAGGACTATTTGCCGTTCACACAGCAGGGGAACAGCTGACATTACTGAACCCCAGTAACACAGGAGCAAGTGTAGACTGTGCTAACAGCACTTCCGAGAAACAACTGGCGGTGTTGTAACCCAGGGATGAGAAGAGAACAGGGTGGAGGCAGCAGGACTATTTGCCGTTCACACAGCAGGGGAACAGCTGACATTACTGAACCCCAGTAACACAGGAGCAAGTGTTAACTGTGCTAACAGCACTTCCAAGCAACAACTGGCGGTGTTGGAGCCCAGGGTCAAGGAGGGTGTAGGCATAAAATATTGAGTTATTGCCTTGTTACGTGGCCATTGCAAATGTATGTACTTGAAACAAGAATAAATGAAGTTTTACTACAACAATAAAATGATAAATTTCAATTACAAGAATAGAAAAATATTTATACTTGACAGTCCTCTGTGGTTGATAACGTTTAATGGCTAACTGAAAATATGGTAACAAATTCAAAGCTTTCGAGACTACTCAGGTGTCTTCATCAGGCTAAGAGTAAAGCCAAAAATGAAGAATCACATATTTCTACACACAACAGGACACAGGAATAGCTAAGACAAGTGAGGGAGGGACAAGTGAGGGGAGACCGGCAACAAAAAGGAGAACAAGGATGAATTATCAGCGCCACACAATCACAGATAAATTAATGAATTTAGCTGTGGCAAAAGACTTTTGTATGCCCGCCCGGTCATAGCATCATGGATATGGAATTACTGTTATTAAAATATAACTTCAAATATGAGAAACGTACAAAGGTTTCAGAATATAAGCTCATCATGACCTTTGACACTGTTAGTGATGGAATGAATAGATCACATGGATTTATGTCATTCTATATCAATTAAGGAATCTGCGTCTATGCCCTTCCAGGGTCATGAAAACCCCAAAAAATACGCCAATGAGAGGGCAATCAAACTTTCTATCCTTATCTAGGAACTGTTTGAATATTTATGTTCATCCCTGTGAGATAATGACAGTTCTGATACACGTCACTTACTTGTCTTACCTATTGCAATATTCCTGTGTCCTGTTGTGTATAGAAATATGTGATGCTTAATTTTTTTAGTTAGTCTTTCCCTGATGAAGAGACGTGAGTAGCCTTGAAAGCTTGCAATTTGTTTCCATCTTTTCAGTTATCCATAAAAAGGTATGAACCACTGCTGACTCTGAAGTCTAAATATTTTTCTATCTACTGGCTAACACGGTACAAAGATACACATGTTTTCTAATTTCAAGAAGGAAAAATAAAGAAAATACAAATCTAAACGCATATATGCACATGCCAAAAATAAATGGAACAACACAACACCCAAAAAATTGGTAACAAAATATAGTGTTGTAAATTTAAGAATAAAAGTAATTTTTTTTTTTATGAATAATGCTTAAGGAACGCAATGTTAAACTATAACATAGTGAAGACAATGGATTTTGTAATAGTCACTCATCATCATCATCGCAAATTTTATGTGACAGTCACAGACAATTTAATTATTTAAGTTCATAAAATCGTAACTTTCTATAGCATGTATGACATGTCCAGCATGGACTCATCAATGTGATTGATGACACAATAATGTACAATAAAAAATAACCATTTAAAAAAACATTAGGCATTGTTTGTCACAATTTAAGTGTGTGCCTGCAAGTGTAGGTGAAACAAAGGCTACGGATAGCAAAGGTATATTCTATGTCTGTATCACACAGTGGACAGCCTCTGATGGGTAATGCCGATGTTATACTGTACGTCAATAAAGTCTGCGGCTGAAATCATGCATTTTTTGCTTGTAGAGTGTTGAAGAGGGTAAAAGAATGTCTGTTTGCGCAAAGCTTTATCCGTCAACACTACCTTCCTACTGTCACGCGTAGGGTAGGGTAGCGTGTGGCAATTAGCTGACTATCAAATGTGAGGTTAGGCTGCGTTATTGCGCACTAGGGACGCCAAAAAAAATACAGCAGTAATAATTTAATGTGTAATACTACACCTATGACAAACCAAAAAATTACGTTCCCTCTTTAACAATGTACAAGACTAACAAGCCTAATGGTTGACGCTGACTTAATTGAGATACAGTATTACATCAACATTGTCCATGAGTAACTATGCACTGTGATACCTATATACCAGTATTAATTTATATCTCTTGTGGTTGTTTCAACAGCACTTGCAGGTATAAGTACCTATTGTCAGTATGCATGATGCACTTTCTAGATGTAATAATTTATTATTGGACATTATTACCATGTTTACATGCTGGCCATTTCATATATGGTGTTTGAAGTTACAGTTGGCATCAGTATGTGTATTTTATAATGTCTGTCATAAATAAAACTCGTCATGATGATGATGAGGATGTAATGATTCGTACATCCATTGAGTGCATTATCTTACAGGTACAGATAAAGTTCCTTTAAAAGCATTAATTCATAAGTCTGAAATGTACTTTTATGCATTAATTTAAAAATGTGAAGAGTAGACTATGTTTTATTTTTTGTTACCATTTCTAATAGACATGTGCAGATATGCGCTGTGATGACAAATTATTATTTGTCCATATTTTTCTTAAAAATTTATCATTCTAGGCCTGCAAAACTTCACAATTTCATGTTTTCAGCATAACAAGCAGGGTGACGGCTCTTCCCTATTTGGAGCATGTTGGTCATGTGTTTTTCTGTCCATGTGTCGGGAACAGGACACTTCTTGCCGTTGACACAGCAGGGGAACAGCTGGCGTTACTGAACCCCACTAACAGTAGAGCTTGTGTTTTGTTCTGTGGACACGACACTTCTGAGCAGCAACTGGCAGTGTTGGAGCCCAGGGAGTAGAGTTCAGGTGGTAGAAAGATGAACATAACAGGAGACATGGATAACGTTGCGAACCAGTTATTTAATCTGAAAACGGACAGACAAATTCTGGCGAGATCCATGCCTTGTTCATTTTCAGAAAAGTAAGCCGGTCTACATTATCGGAGGATAGTCGCATGCGACGGTCTGTTAGTACACCACCTGCAGCACTAAAGACGCGCTCCGATAATACACTGGCAGCAGGGCAAGCCAGCACCTCCAATGCATACTGGCTAAGCTCTGGCCATGTATCCAGCTTAGAGACCCAAAACTTGAATGGGGAAGAGCCATCTGGGAGTACACTGAGAGGCAAAGCCAAGTAGTCTGTCACCATCTGACGGATACGTTGCCTCCCGCTGACTGGAGCCCTCTCGGATGGTGTAGACATTTGTGGCGCTGCCACAAAACTTTGCCACATTTTGAACATACTGGTCTTTCCCTGTGCAGAGGCACTGCGTGTGCTCCCTCTTGTTGCAGAGCTCTCTACACTGCCTCGACGCACAGAGCTGCTTTGTAAAGCAGTAGCAGCAGCAGTGCTCTCGGCAGTAAGGTAGAACATTAGGGATTGCACCAGTGTGTCTTGGTACTCCCGCATTTTACGCTCCCGGTTCAACGGTGTGATGAGGCTTTTGACGTTGTCCCGGTAGCGAGGGTCTAGGAGGGTGTACACCCAATAATCAGACGTCGTGAGAATGTGGGCGATGCGGCGGTCGTTTCTTAGGCACTGCAGCATGAAATCAACCATGTGCTGCAGACTCCCAACTGGCAAAGAAACGCTGTCCTCTGCAAGAGGCGTTATCTCTGCCTGCTCTGCATCACCCCACCCTCGCTCTACATACTGACTAGAGCGTTGTGTACCTCCCTCTGGAGCGATGTCTTCCTCCTCCATTGACTCCTCCTCCTCATCCTCCTCACAAAGTGAGCCCTGCCCAGCCCTTTGTGAGGAACCACGTTGCGCTGACTTTCCAGAAGGTGATGGAATTTGTGACTCCTCATCCTCCACCTCTTCCAAAACCTCATCCCTTATTGCTTGCAGTGTTTTTTGAAGCAGGCAGATAAGGGGGACAGTCAGGCTGACTAGTGCATCATCTGCACTCGCCATCCGCGTTGACTCATCAAACGCACGCAAAACGTGGCACATGTCCTTCATAGTGGCCCACTCATTAATGGTGAAGTGTGGACGGCGCAAATTGCGTGTTGATTGCGCCTGATGCAGCTGATACTCCATAACTGCTGGCTGCTGCTCACACAACCGCTCCAACATATGTAACGTTGAATTCCACCTGGTGGATACGTCACATATGATGCGATGTTCAGGAAGGCGCAATCTGCGTTGCAGAGCTGCAATGCGCGATCTGGCCATGCTGGAACGTCGCAAGTGAGCGCACTCTAGGCGGACCTTGTGCAGCAGTGCATCAAGATCCGGATAGTCCCTCAAAAAACTCTGCACGACCAAGTTGAGCACATGTGCCAGACATGGTATGTGAGTGAGGTTGCCAAGGCCCAGAGCTGCCACCAGATTTCGGCCATTGTCACACACTACCAAACCTGGCTGGAGATTCGCTGGCAAAAACCACACGTCGCTCTCCTGCTTGATGGCATTCCAGACCTCCTGCGCTGTGTGGCTTCGATTCCCCATGGGAATTAATTTCAGAACGGCCTGTTGCCGTTTGGCCACGGCTGTGCTCATATCGGTCGCATCAGGTAAGCGTCCACGGGTCCATGTGGAGGTAGACCGTGACGGCTCCTGCAGCGATGATTCTGAGGAACTGGAGTAGGAGGAGGAGTCAATGTGGACAGACTTGATTCCGGCAATCCTTGGAGTTGGCAGAACACGTACAGCGCCACTCGCAAGATCTGTACCCGGCTCCACAACATTCACCCAATGGGCAGTGAGTGAAAGGTATCGTCCCTGGCCATGGGTACTGGTCCACGCATCGGTGGTCAGGTGGACCTTGCTACTGACGGCGTTTAGTAGCGCATGTTTAATTTTTGCCTCAACATGCTTTTGCAGACCAGGGACGGCTTGCCTGCTGAAATAAAATCGGCTGGGCACATTGTATTGTGGGACTGCCAATGCCATTAATTCACGGAAACTGTCAGTCTCCACCAGCCTGAATGACAGCATTTCAAGGGACAGGAGTTTTGCAATGACAGCATTCAGAGCCTGTGCTCGTGGATGGTTTGCCGAGTATGGCCGTCTTTTATCCCATGCCTGTGCTACCGATGGCTGTTTTGTGGCCTGGGTGTGTGAGGATGACAGGGAACTTGCACCTGTGGGTGGAATAACACTGTGTCTCTGGACAACAGTGACAGAGGTTCTTCCATGGCGATCCTTTGAGGAAGCCTTACCAGCTGTGTGTGAACTGGAGGAAGAGGCTCCAACAGGAGCTGAAGATGTAGGTGCTGCTGTAGGTTGGCCTACATCTCCAGTGTGTCTTTGTAACTCAACAAAGTGCTTTGACCGCACATGTTTCCACATATTTGTTGTATTAAGGTTACTGACACTTTTACCTCTTTTAATTTTTTGATTACACAGCTTGCATTTGACATAGCAAATATCATCTGCAACTGTATCAAAAAAGGACCACGCAGAGCAAGTCCTGGGAGCGCCCGGTTTGGCTGTTGTAAGAGAACTGCTCCGAACGGGTGCCAAACTGGAGGCTACAGGCAAGCGAGTCTGCAGCCTACCTCTCCCTACTGTTTGGACCGTTGGTGCAATCTCTTCCTCAGAGCTGCTCCCACCACCTTCCTGTTCCTCACGCCATGTTGGGTCTTGGACCTCATCATCTCCACCACTACCCTCTTCCAACACCTGCTGTTGTTGGGTGGTCTGGCCAGCACCATGCTCAACAGAAACTGGCAACTGAGTCTCATCATCATCAGATGCGTTCTGCGGTGTGCTGACCATCGGCACTGGCTCACCCGCCTCTTCAGATTCAGAGAGACACAGCTGTTGCGCATCACTGCATACTGCCTCTTCTTCACATTCCAGAATGCTGCTTGGCTGGGCCCCTGTTTCCAAGCCAACAGATTCTGAGAACAGAAGCAGAGACTCAGCTGGCTCCTGTACAGAGCTCTCTGACTGCCTGGGCAATTTGGCAGGCGGTGAAGAGACTGATGGTTGTTCAACAGTGCTGTGGTCCTGAGAGGAGGTGGAAGGTATTGAAGTCGATGCATTGGCTGCCATCCAACCAACAACGGCTTCAATTTGTTCTTCACGCAGCAGGGGGGTACGCTGAGCTCCTACAAAAGTGCGCATAAAGGAACGCTCACGGGGAAAACTGGTGGATGCTGTGTCACTGGGTGCGGCAGCAGCCACAGAATCCCCACGTCCTCTCCCTGCTGCAAATCCACGGCCTCGACCACGACCACGTGCCTTACTCACTGACTTCTTCATCTTGGTAGATTGATAAAGAAAGTCAGAAAAGTTAAGGCCTAAGTGTGGTTATTCCTCACAGACTACAGTGAACCCTGCAGACAACTGTTCAGTATCTGTGAAAGGCCCCTTTGTGTAGTTCTATAGTGTTTGCAACCAATGTATTGTATACGGATGGAAGCGCGTCACACTAATAGATTAGATTTTTTTCCACTAAAATGGAGCAGCACCAATTAGAGAAAAATGTGAAGGATGAGGCAGTGACACACGCTCAGCAGACTACAACCGGCAGTGGTTGAAGTACAAACTGGAGCGTAATCTGCACTCACAAAATGAAAAGCTCACAGACTACAGTGAACACTGAAACACAACTATTCACTATCTGTGAAAAGCTCCTTTGTGTAGTTCTATAGTGTTTGCAACCAATGTATTGTATACGGATGGAAGCGCGTCACACTAATAGATTAGTTTTTTTTCCACTAAAATGGAGCAGCACCAATTAGAGAAAAATGTGAAGGATGAGGCAGTGACACACGCTCAGCAGACTACAACCGGCAGTGGTTGAAGTACAAACTGGAGCGTAATCTGCACTCACAAAATGAAAAGCTCACAGACTACAGTGAACACTGAAACACAACTATTCACTATCTGTGAAAAGCTCCTTTGTGTAGTTCTATAGTGTTTGCAACCAATGTATTGTATACGGATGGAAGCGCGTCACACTAATAGATTAGTTTTTTTTCCACTAAAATGGAGCAGCACCAATTAGAGAAAAATGTGAAGGATGAGGCAGTGACACACGCTCAGCAGACTACAACCGGCAGTGGTTGAAGTACAAACTGGAGCGTAATCTGCACTCACAAAATGAAAAGCTCACAGACTACAGTGAACACTGAAACACAACTATTCACTATCTGTGAAAAGCTCCTTTGTGTAGTTCTATAGTGTTTGCAACCAATGTATTGTATACGGATGGAAGCGCGTCACACTAATAGATTAGATTTTTTTCCACTAAAATGGAGCAGCACCAATTAGAGAAAAATGTGAAGGATGAGGCAGTGACACACGCTCAGCAGACTACAACCGGCAGTGGTTGAAGTACAAACTGGAGCGTAATCTGCACTCACAAAATGAAAAGCTCACAGACTACAGTGAACACTGAAACACAACTATTCACTATCTGTGAAAAGCTCCTTTGTGTAGTTCTATAGTGTTTGCAACCAATGTATTGTATACGGATGGAAGCGCGTCACACTAATAGATTAGATTTTTTTCCACTAAAATGGAGCAGCACCAATTAGAGAAAAATGTGAAGGATGAGGCAGTGACACACGCTCAGCAGACTACAACCGGCAGTGGTTGAAGTACAAACTGGAGCGTAATCTGCACTCACAAAATGAAAAGCTCACAGACTACAGTGAACACTGAAACACAACTATTCACTATCTGTGAAAAGCTCCTTTGTGTAGTTCTATAGTGTTTGCAACCAATGTATTGTATACGGATGGAAGCGCGTCACACTAATAGATTAGTTTTTTTTCCACTAAAATGGAGCAGCACCAATTAGAGAAAAATGTGAAGGATGAGGCAGTGACACACGCTCAGCAGACTACAACCGGCAGTGGTTGAAGTACAAACTGGAGCGTAATCTGCACTCACAAAATGAAAAGCTCACAGACTACAGTGAACACTGAAACACAACTATTCACTATCTGTGAAAAGCTCCTTTGTGTAGTTCTATAGTGTTTGCAACCAATGTATTGTATACGGATGGAAGCGCGTCACACTAATAGATTAGATTTTTTTCCACTAAAATGGAGCAGCACCAATTAGAGAAAAATGTGAAGGATGAGGCAGTGACACACGCTCAGCAGACTACAACCGGCAGTGGTTGAAGAACTAACTGGAGCGTGATCTGCACTCAAAAAATCAAAACCTCACAGACTGCAGTGAACACTGAAACACAACTATTCACTATCTGTGAAAAGCTCCTTTGTGTAGTTCTATAGTGTTTGCAACCAATGTATTGTATACGGATGGAAGCACGTCACACTAATAGATTTGATTTTTTTCTAATATAATGGAGCTGCACCAATTCCACTAAATAAAATAAAAAAAAAAAAAGTGACACGTGCAGATGCCTACAAACAGCGGTGGATGCAGAGCAAACTGCAGCGTCACCTGCACTGTCACACACACACCTTGCACAGAGCTGTTAAAACAACACTGGCAAAATGAAGCTTTACACAGCGGTTGGTAAACTAGCCTGCCTCAAGCACAGTAGTACACAAATCGCAATATCTAACTGTCCCTCAGAGTTAGCAGAGTAGCGTTCTGTCCCTTACTGAGTTCACAGCACAGTGACGCTAAAATGGCGGCGGCGCCTTTTATAGTGCATTCTGACATCATTTCAGCAGCCAATCACAGCCATGCCATTAGTTAAGATGACCGCAGCATTACAGGATGTGCCCACACTTCGTAGGATTCCTCATTGGCTGACTAAAATCACATTGCCTCTCAAAGAATTATGGGAACTTCCGATTCCGGTATACGATATGGAAAAAGTATCGGAATTAAGTATCGGAATTCCGATAACGCGAATATCGGCCGATACCCGATACTTGCGGTATCGGAATGCTCAACACTAATTGTAACCAATTCAGGGGGTTTAGCTCCGGGATCGCCGTCTCGGGTAGACGGAGTGGCATAGAAAAGTTCAAGCACAGACAGCAGTACTGGTATAAACTGGCCGCAACCAGTTTTATTGAAAGTCCACAGCAATAAACATAAATCAAACCATAAAACAAAATCCTAAGCCTGGCGGGCTGCTAGATAGACACAGTTAGTTCCCTCACTACCGTGGTCTAGGCTCTAGCAGCCTGGCCAAAACAACACATATTATGTAGTTACCAGCGCTTGGCTTCCAGGAGACTTCCAACAGCGTCTGAAGCCAGATTCAGACTGAGAGCTCTGTCTGTCTAGCTCAACCACCTACTTCTGACTGCTTGATTAGACAGCTGAGTGCACTCAGGGTTGGGCTGCAGGCCTGTACTGGATGGTGAGTGGAGTGAATGTCGCACTGACAACCTACCTTCACTCCTACATTCCTCATACCACCCAGCTAAGAAACCTGGGCGAGATGTACACCCCGTCCAGTACGCACCCCTTCACTGTCTCACAATATATATATATATATATATATATATATATTTATACTGTGTATATATATATATATATACTGTGTAAAAAAAAGAGATGGCAAAGTTTACTTTATTATATTGAGATTTGTCATCTCGAATACAGTCTATACAGAGTGCTGCAACCAATTACAAACTCATCTTGACTGCTGCTGCTCGCTGGCAAGTGTTAATTATTTGGCAGTAGAGGCGGTGTGGGTGAGGGGGTATAATTTTGGTGCTTGCAACTTGGACAACTTGGGAAACTGCCCATGTGCTACCTTACATACTATGTCACTGTATGCATGTGAGAGAGATGAAGACCCAGCAGTTTGTGGATCTGCAATTAGTCTAATGTGGAGTTTGAAGCATGCACTTGTAGTCAGTCATAAATCTTGTTGTTACATTGCGTCCTTGTGTGAGTAATTGGAATGGTCTTATAAGATTTTTCTGCACCTGCCAAAATTACATTTTGGATTTCCCACATATCCTTCCAGCTTTATTTTTTTTCATGTTTTTGTAGTTTCTGATTAGTTTGCCCATTATAGATTACTTCATAGCACCTTGTGTAGTATCATGTAAACCACATTGAAGGGCATACATGAGAAAGTGTAAGTGATTTTAAAGTCCTTTTGTGTGTTCGATATATGGTAAGATGCAGATACCGACCTGCTATTCTCATGAGGAGATGAATATGTCATCTGATGGATTGTTTAAATCAGGCTTATATGTTAAATATATTTTTCTTATATCTTGATTTTTTTTTTTCAATTTTACATACTGCTATTAGTGATGAGCGAGTATGCTCGTTGTTCGGGTTTTCCCGAGCACGCTCGGGTGGTCTCCGAGTATTTGGAAGTGCTCGGAGATTTAGTTTCTGTCCCTGCAGCTGCTGATTTGCGGCTACTTGACAGCCTGAATACATGTGGGGGTTTCCTGTTTGTTAGGGAATTCCCACATATATTCAGGCTGTCAAATAGCCACAAATCATGCAGTTGCTGCAACAGAAACTGAATCTACGAGCACTTCCAAATACTCATAAACCACCCGAGCAACAAGCATACTCGCTCATCACTAACTGCTATCTATCTGAAAATAAGTTCAGAAATCTTTATATTTTCACAGAAGACATTGGGCCTAATACTAGACTCAAACTTCCTGTTATTTGCTGAATACTTTTCAAAAGTTTCATTATCATTACAGACAGGATTACCCTCCATCCTTTCACAATGACTTGTGCCCAAATCAGTCTCTGCCTAGAGAATCTTCTATTCAACTCAGTTGATCATTATTATTATTATTCAATTTTATAGCGCCATTTATTCCATGGCGCTTTACATGTGAGAGGGGGCGAGTAAAGACAAGTACAATAAATATGAGCAATACAGGACACACATAAGAACAGGAGAGAGGACCCTGCCCTCAAAGGCTCACAATCTATAGGGGATGGGTGAGGATACACTAGGAGAGGGTAGAACTGGTTGTGTGGCGGTTCAGTAGACTGAGAATCACTGCTGGTTGTAGGCTTGTCGGAAGAGGTAGGTCTTCAGGTTCTTTTTGAAGGTTTCCATGGTAGGCGCGAGTCCGATGTGTTGGGGTAGAGAGTTCCAGAGAATGGGGAGGCACGGGAGAAGTCTTGTATGCGGTTGTGGGAAGAAGAGATAAGGGGAGAGTAGAGAAGGAGATCTTGAGAGGATTGAAGGTTGCACAAGGGTAAGTAACGGGAGACCTTGTCACAGATGTATGGAGGAGACAGGTTGTGGATGGCTTTGTATGTCATAGTTAGGGTTTTGAACTGGTGCCTCTGGACGATAGGAAGCCAATGAAGGGCTTGGCATAGGGGAGAGGCTGGGGAATAACGGTGAGACAGAAATTGAACCACAAACGTTGTTGTTCAATTTGTCCTGAGTATGCTGATACCCTATGTGTAAGATGACGTTTTCAGCGGTACCATGATTATTTATATCCGTCTTTTTCATCACGTGTTATTCCACTGTTTGTTCGGCGGTATGATGATTAAGCATTGTTTTTTTGCCTTTTTTTTAAGGGGTTCACTAAAGGGGTTTACTAGTGGGAAAGATTTATAGGGCGGGTCATTACGGACGCGGCGATACTAAATATGTGTACTTTTATTGCTTTTTTTATTATTTACATAAAGAAATAAATTTATTGGGGAATATTTTTTTTTCTTTATTGAGGATTTTTTTTACATGTTATTTTTATTTTTTTACTTTTTCTCCTTTTTCCCAGGGTGGGACATCACTGTATAGTGTCAGATCGTCAATCTGACACTGTGCACAGCACTGTGTCAGATCAGAGATCTGACAGGCAGTGCAGGAGGCTTTCTCAGTGCCTGCTCTCAGAAGGTACTGAAAAGCCACCTCCCTGCAGGACCTGGAAGGACCCCGCGGCCATCTTGGATCCGGGGTCCTGCAGGGAGGAGGCCCTCGGAGCAGCGAGATCACATTGCACTGCTCTGAGGGTCTCAGTGAAGCATGCAGGGAGCCCCCTCCCTGCATGATGCTTCCCTATACCGCCGGAACATTGCGATCATATTTGATCGCAGTGTGCCGGGGGTTAATGTTCCGGATGCGGTCCATGAACGCTCCTGGCACATAGTGCCGGGTGTCAGCTGTGATAATCAGCTGACACCCGGCCATGATCAGCTGTGCTCCCCGAGGGAGCGCAGCTGATCGCATATGACATACTATCCCGTCCTTGGGAATTAAGTCCCAAGGCACATGGACGGGATAGTACGTTAGATGGCAGAAAGGGGTTAACAAAAGTTTTAAATATTAAAAAAAATAAAAAACCACAAAGCTATTCTCTTTTTTTCCATTAATTATAAAACAATTTTTTTTAAAAATACACGTTTGGTATCGCTGCATTCAGAAATGTTCGATCTATCAAAAAATAAAGTAAATTAATCAGATTGATAAACGGCATAATGCGAGATAAAGTAAAAACCCAGAATTAAGTTTTTTTGGTCCTCACAACATTGCAATAACATGCAATAACAGGCAATTAAAACATTGCATCTATCCTAAAAGGATATCAATGAAAACTTCTGCTTACAGCACAAAAAATAAGCCATCACATAGCCCAAGATCACGAAAAATTAGAACGTTAAGGGTCTCGGAAAAACTTTTTTTCATGCAGATTACGTAATTTTGTTTCACCATCTAAATAAATAATAAACTATACATGCTTGGTTTCTGTGTACTAGTTCTGACCTTGGGAATCATATTACCAGGTCAGTTTTACTGTATAGTGAACATGGTAAATAAAAAAAACAAAAAACAAGAGTGGAATTGCACTTTTTTTGCTACTTCACCGCATTTGGAAATTTTTTTCCATTTCAAGTATACTATATGATATGTTAAAGTCAATGGGGTCATTCAAAAGCAGAACCCGTCCCACAAAAAACAAGCCCTTGTATGGCCATATTGACGAAAAAATAAAAAATTTATGCTCTTGAAAAAAAAGGGGAGGAAAAAACAAAAACGGAAAATCGCCCAATCGTTTTTGTGTTTTTGTTTTTTGCTTCCCTTCTTCACAGAGCCATAACTTTTTTATTTTTATGCCAATATGGCCATGTGAGGCATGTTTTATGCGTGAAGAGTTGTATTTTTGAACAACACCATTGGTTTTAACATATGTACTGGAAAACGGAAAAAAAAATTCCAAGTGCGGTGAAGTTGCAAAAAAAAGTGCAATTCCACAGTTTTTCTGCTTTTTTTTTACCATGTTCACTAAATGCTAAACTGACCTGCCATTATGATTCTCCAGTTCATTACAAGTTCATAGACACCAAACATGTCTAGGTTCTTTTTTATCTAAGTTGTGAAAAAAAATTCCAAAGCTTGTTAAAAAAAAAATTTGTGCCATTTTCCGATACCCACAGCGTCTCCATTTTTTGTGATCTCAGGTTGGGTGAGGCCTTACTTTTTTAGTGCCGAGCTGTCGTTTTTAATGAAAGCATTTTGGTGCACATACAATCTTTTCATCGCCTGTTATTGCATTTTAATGCAATGTTGTGGTGACCAAAAAAACGTAATTCTGCTGTTTTGACTTTTTTCTCGTTACATAGTTTAGTGATCGGGTTAATTCTGTTTTTATATTGATAGATCTGGCGATTCTGAACGCGGCGGTACCAAATATGTGTATGTTTGATTTTTTTATTGTTTTATTTTAAATGGGACAAATGGGAAGTGATTTGAACTTTTATATATTTTTTATTTTTTTATATTTTTAAAAGCTTTCTGTAGTTTTGGCATGCTTCAATAGTCTACTATTAGCTGCCATAATCTGATCGGCTCTGCTACATACAGGCGATGATCAGATCACCTGTATGCAGCAGAATTGCTCACTTGCTATGAGCGCTAACCACCGAGTGGCACTCATAGCAATCCGGCAGTGACAACCATAGAGGTCTGCTGGAGACCTCTGGTTCTCATTCCAACTCATCGGTGACCCAAGATCACATGATGGAGTCACCGATAGGCGGGATTTCCAGCGCACTTGCCGAAATTGCAAGTTAAATGCCGGTGTCAGAGATTAACAACAGCATTTAACGGGTTAACAGCCACGAGTGGATCGCAATTCCACTCGCGGCTGTTAGAGGCACATGTCAGCTGTTTAAAACAGCTGACGTGCCAGAAAAGATGTGGGCTCAGCACCGGAGCCCACATCAAAGGGAAGGAGTCCGACATCACCGTACTATTATGCCTGATGTTGGAAAGGGGTTAAATAAATAGGCCAACCTTTTACTAAACTTGCAACAATAAAATAGGAGAGGAAGATTCTAAGTTTGCTAATTATGGCATCACTTGGCAGGAAAGTTTTATATCTTTTATAGATCTTTACTTTTTAGCAGATTATGCCAATATTGTCAGGGTGCACCTACTAGAATCTAATTTTATTCTGCAACTTTAGCCCGGGCTAACATGCCCATATTGTCAGTTCAAGTGCTTTCTTTGTGCAGAATGGACATCACAATGACCCAATATTTAACTGTATGCCAGGGCCCACCAGAGATTTTCCATAAAGACTGATGGTCTGTGTAAAAACTAAAAATAACAGCATACACTAATGTGTCCAGTCTACAGTCATGGCCAAAAGTTTTGAGAATGACACAAATATTATATTTTCACATGATCTGCTGCCCTCTGGTTTTTATGTGTGTTTGACAGATGTTTTTATCACAGACAGAAATATAATAATTGCAAACATATGAGTAACAAAAGCTTATATTGACAGTTAGAATGAGTTAATGCAGCAATTCAATATTTACAGTGTTGACCCTTCTTCTTCAGGACCTCTGCAATTCTCCCTGGCATGCTCTCAATCAACTTCTGGACCAAATCCTGACTGATAGCAGTCCATTCTTGCACAATCAATGCTTTCATTTTGTCAGAATTTTTAGGTTTTTGTTTGTCCACCCGTCTCTTGATGATTGACCACAAGTTCTCAATGGGATTAATATCTGGGGAGTTTCCAGGCCATGGACCCAAAATCTCTATGTTTTGTTCCCTGAGCCATTTAGTTATCACCTTTGCTTTATGGCAAGGTGCTCCATCATGCTGGGAAAGGCATTGTTGATCGCCAAACTGCTCATGGAGGGTTGGAAGAAGTTGCTCTTGGAGGACATTATGGTACTATTCTTTATTCATGGCTGTGTTTTTAGGCAAGACTGTGAGAGAGCCGATTCCCTTGGCTGAGAAGCAACCCCACACATGAATGGTTTCAGGATGCTTAACAGTTGGCATGAGACAAGACTGGTGGTAGCGCTCACCTTGTCTAATCCGAATGAGGCGTTTTCCTGATGTCCCAAACAATCGAAAAGGGGATTCATCAGAGAAAATAACTTTAACCCCAGTCCTCAGCAGTCCACTGCCTGTACCTTTTGCAGAATATCAGTCTGTCCATGATGTTTTTTCTGGAGAGAAGTGGCTTCTTTGTTGTCCTCCTTGAGACCAGGCCTTGCTCCAAGAGTCTCCGCCTCACAGTGCGTGCAGATGCACTCACACCTGCCTGCTGCCATTCCTGAGCAAGCTCTGCACTGCTGGTAGCCCGATCCCGCAGCTGAAACACTTTTAAGAGACGGTCCTGGCGTTTGCTGGTCTTTCTTGGGCACCCTGAAGCCTTTTTGGCAACAATGGAACCTCTCTCCTTGAAGTTCTTGATGATGCGATAGATTGTTGACTGAGGTGCAATCTTTCTAGCTGTGATACTCTTCCCTGTTAGGTCATTTTTGTGCATTGCAATGATGACTGCACGTGTTTCTTTAGAGATAACCATGGTTAACAGAAGAGAAACAATGATGCCAAGCACCAGCCTCCTTTTAAAGTGTCCAGTGGTGTCATTCTTACTTAATCATGACAGATTGATCTCCAGCCATGTCCTCATCAACACCCACACCTGTGTTAATGGAGCAATCACTGAAAGAGGTTAGCTGGTCCTTTTAAGGCAGGGCTGCAATGATGTTGAAATGTGTTTTGGGGGATAAAGTTCATTTTCTAGCCAAATATTGACTTTGCAAGTAATTGCTGTTAAGCTGATCACTCTTTATAACATTCTGGAGTATATGCAAATTGCCATTAGAAAAAGTGAAGCAGTAGACTTTGTAAAAATTAATATTTGTGTCATTCTCAAAACTTTTGGCCATGACTGTACAGATTAGACTTATGCATGTAATTATAAGGCAGCTCCTGCATCCTTCCACTAGGTGAATAGCTCCTGCATCCTTCCACTAGGTGAATAGCTCCTGCATCCTTCCACTAGGTGAATAGCTCCTACATCCTTCCACTAGGTGAATGGCTCCTGCATCCTTCCACTAGGTGAATGGCTCCTGCATCCTTCCACTAGGTGAATGGATCCTGCATCCTTCCACTAGGTGACTGGCTCCTGCATCCTTCCACTATGTGACTGGCTCCTGCATCCTTCCACTAGGTGAATGGCCCCTACATCCTTCCACTAGGTGACTGGCTCCTGCATCCTTCCACTAGGTGAATGGATCCTGCATCCTTCCACTAGGTGAATGGATCCTACACCTTTCCACTAGGTGAATGGCTCCTGCATCTTTCCACTAGGTGACTGGCTCCTGCATCCTTCCACTAGGTGAATGGCTCCTGCATCCTTCCACTAGGTGACTGGTTCCTGCATCCTTCCACTAGGTGAATAGCTCCTGCATCCTTCCACTAGGTGACTGGCTCCTGCATCCTTCCACTAGGTGACTGGCTCCTGCATCCTTCCACTAAGCAAATGGCTCATGCATCCTTCCACTAGGTGATGGCTCCTGAATCCTTCCACTTGGTGAATGGCTCCTGCATCCTTCCACTAGGTGACTGGCTCCTGCATCCTTCCACTAGGTGACTGGCTCCTGCATCCTTCCACTAGGTGACTGGCTCCTGCATCCTTCCACTAGGTGAATGGATCCTGCATCCTTCCACTAGGTGACTGGCTCCTGCATCCTTCCACTATGTGACTGGCTCCTGCATCCTTCCACTAGGTGAATGGCTCCTACATCCTTCCACTAGGTGACTGGCTCCTGCATCCTTCCACTAGGTGAATGGATCCTGCATCCTTCCACTAGGTGAATGGATCCTACACCTTTCCACTAGGTGAATGGCTCCTGCATCTTTCCATTAGGTGACTGGCTCCTGCATCCTTCCACTAGGTGAATGGCTCCTGCATCCTTCCACTAGGTGACTGGCTCCTGCATCCTTCCACTAGGTGACTGGCTCCTGCATCCTTCCACTAGGTGACTGGCTCCTGCATCCTTCCACTAGGTGAATGGATCCTGCATCCTTCCACTAGGTGACTGGCTCCTGCATCCTTCCACTATGTGACTGGCTCCTGCATCCTTCCACTAGGTGAATGGCTCCTACATCCTTCCACTAGGTGACTGGCTCCTGCATCCTTCCACTAGGTGAATGGATCCTGCATCCTTCCACTAGGTGAATGGATCCTACACCTTTCCACTAGGTGAATGGCTCCTGCATCTTTCCATTAGGTGACTGGCTCCTGCATCCTTCCACTAGGTGAATGGCTCCTGCATCCTTCCACTAGGTGACTGGTTCCTGCATCCTTCCACTAGGTGAATGGCTCCTGCATCCTTCCACTAGGTGACTGGCTCCTGCATCCTTCCACTAGGTGACTGGCTCCTGCATCCTTCCACTAAGCAAATGGCTCCTGCATCCTTCCACTAGGTGACTGGCTCCTGAATCCTTCCACTTGGTGAATGGCTCCTGCATCCTTCCACTAGGTGAATGGCTCCTACATCCTTGCACTAGGTGACTGGCTCCTGCATCCTTCCACTAGGTGAATGGCTCCTGCATCCTTCCACTAGATGAATGGATCCTACATCCTTCCACCAGGTGAATGGCTCCTGCATCCTTTCACTAGGTGAATGGCTCCTGCATCCTTCCACTAGGTGAATGACTCCTGCATCCTTCTACTAGATGAATGGATCCTGCATCCTTCCACTAGGTGAATGGCTCCAGCATCTGTCTACTAGCACGCAAAACTACACATGTAGTCCGTCAGAGCCTCAATCTCCGGAAGTGCTTGCTTTCTGATATGGCCATGATAACCTGACCTTATAGAATATCTTCCTTTAGAAATATTATTTCTATGTGGCCATCTACACTATCATCTAATTAGTCATAATTTGTTAGCTCTTTTGTTTTCTATAAAAAAAAAATAAAAACTACAATAAGATTGGAATTTTTGCATAAAAAAACTATTATATAACATGTCATCAATAGATATATTGTATAAAAAGGCAAACAAAAAACACAAAATATTTAATATATTAGATTTTTACATTCTACTGTGTTTTAATTAACTTGTTTTATTACAAAAAGTTATCCTTAAATTAGAAAACATTTTTACTGCCATTCATATTAAAATAGTAAGTAAAAAGTACATGTTTGAATGTTAAATAATTATACCATTACACATGCATTGCATTTCTATTAGGAGAGAGCAGCCTTCATATATTTGTTCATATTTTTTCTTCATTTTTATAGGGATAATTAAGTAATAGTAAAAATGTCAGCTAACTAAGATGTAAAAGGCCAAATAACTAGCACAAAGTGATGACAAAATATGCTTAATTTATATGCAAATACTTCATGTGGATTACTGCTGCATGTTAATGTATGTTAGGGGAATTCTAAATGGATTGTATAATTAGAGCACAGCAGAGAGATAAATATGTGTTGTAAATCAAGCATTACTACTGATGATAATTAAGAGCATATTAAAAATACTCACACATGGGGCACTTGAGAGGAATTTATTACTACAAGTTTGTAATTAACCACTGAGAAAGCCCCACTGGACTAAAGATGCAAGACTCAATTGACAATACAGTTTATGCTTTATCTGGTATTCCTGTCGTGGTTAAATTAAAGGAATGTGACATCTACAAGAAGCAGAGCTATTTGAAGTAACTGTCAATCTGTGCAATCAAAGGATGGCTTCCTCGTAGCCAATTAGATCCTTTATCATGCTCAGTAAGATTATAAAGTCCTACTGAGTTCAAACATTGTCCCTATTGATCTGCAACCTCCAGAGGACTGTGTGGTTGGTACCTCTGTCGCTAACACTGAACTGTGATATTTGCTGAAAATGCCTCATTTAGCTGACTGTTCATACTATGAGGTAAGGAGCAGAGATGAGAGATGTTACACTTTCTAACACATTTTAACTTGGAGTTTAGTTTTTAAAATTTGGATTAAGAAATACATGAGAAAATGTAACTAATATTATTCATGAGATTTTGCTGGAAATGTGTTCACAATACTTCAGCTATGGTATTTTATTTATCAGTCCAAATGCTTTCTATTGTAATTGATATTGTTGAAATAAAATAATAACAATATTATTATTATTATTATTATTATTATTATTATTATTAATAATAATAATTTGGGATCTCATGCACCTTTATTGCTTGATGTACATTACTATACATAACACAATATTTGTATATGGTATGGTATTGAAAAAATGATTGATATTTTAAGCTTTAATGATGCTTTACTATATATATATATATATATAACAATTATTCTGAAAATCTTATCAAATGAGTTTAAATGAGATATATCAATAGTCCCCTAGGATGCAGCAAAAGTGGCTCAAAATGCAGCAAACTTATCAGAGGAACATATAACTCATAACATATGATGATTGTAGATTGTAAGCTCTTACGAGCAGGGTCGTCGTTATTTTGCTTTAATTATTGTATTATTTTTAACGTTGCTATCTATGACTGTTGTGTATGGACTGTTGATTTGTAAGGTGTTTTGGAATATGTTGGCACTATATAAAGATTATTATTATTATATGTTTGTTATTTAGAAAGTTATACACCTACCTGGCATTCATGGTCATCAAAACAGTGGAACAAAAAATAGTGTCCCGTATCTCTTTATTAAATTTGATGCCTTTTACAATGCGTTTGCATTATCCCTCTTTCTTCAGATTTTTTTTTTTACTATTTAGGTGGATGTAAAGTATGTTAACCAAAACATAGAATAACTTCACAGCAAGCCATATGTGCTGATCTTTAAGACTTTCTATATGAGGGTTCCATTGCTTTCAGCATCACAAACTCCCCTAGCGAACATTTTTTGTCAATAAAGTCTACATGCAGCTTCTCTCATCTAAATATTTAACATGTGCACACGTCAGAGCTGTTATTATATCGCATAACTTTTATATAATTTTATCCCAGCTGCTATTAAAGATACATTATTATTTTGTATTTTAGGTTCAAACACACCTGGACAACTCAACAAAGTATCACCTGCAACAATCTCAAAGACAGCAAGTAAAGCAATATTTAACCATTGGAACTAAATTTTCATCACAGGCTCTTTCCTATTCACATGCCCAACCTGCAGGAATAACTCCACCACTACGGAATGGACACATGTCTCCTGTGGCAGAAAGCTGTACCCCAAATGGCACTGTGTCTAAAATACTAACTTTGGGGAACAGCCATGAAAATGAGGTAACACGGATAAATTCTCAATAGCCTGATTAGTACATTTCGACCATTGGGTTTACAATACTTAAGATAATTTTTATACTCAGTATAATTATTATTTTTTTTAATTTAGAAAAAAGTAAAATGGATTTACATCTTCATTGAGTCAAAATATATAGAAAGTCTATTATTTAATGCTTAAATGCTGTATCGCAGTTCACACATTGCTTTTTTATACTTACTTGGCAGAACTATGGTTTTAATAAGGTTCATCTGTGCATGTCATTGGTTTTTTATGTCGATTGGAACCCTCTTAGAGCACTATGTTGATATTTGTAAATAATTTGCCTAGTCCTTATCAGATTAATAGACAGAAAATGTTTGGCCCGTCACCAACCAAAACATTTACATTGTTCCTTTCATTAAGTGGTTCCCCAGTAACTGCTGAGCAATAGCTGGAAAGTTCTTCCATTTGCATATTTAGTTTGTACTACTTTAGTTATTAATGATGGTAGATATGATTCGTAATCAGTATTTTGAAGATCCCCTCTTTTCCTATTGTGAATTAAATCATATTAATTATTAATATAACACTTCCACTGATTTTCCACTGGAAGGGAAACTTGCTTAAAAATAACTTTTAGTGGATAAAGATTTAGAAGCAAATAAAAGGGTTTCTGCTCATCATTTGGCTTTTAGTTTAAACCAGTGAATTTTTGTACCTCATTATATATTGAGTGAGTCATCTGACATTTGTAATGGTATTAACTAAAAATCATTCTTAAATAAGTGTAAGATATTTGAATATTATTTAAACTGAGACATTGAAACAAATTATGCTTAGTTTGCAAGCAATTTCAATAGCTTAGCTAATTTACCAAATCTGAGGTAGCACAGGATATCAAAGAAGCTTCATAACCTAAGTTTTATGTTGTGGTCATTTTTTCATCTTAAATTATTTTTGACAGAATATGTGGAATAGGCTTGATTAGTGATTAAGTAAGGCTAGTTTCACACCAGCGTCTGACCAACCTTCGTCGGTCAGCGCACGGCCGCCACTAAGCTCTGCCCCCGGCCGCGCCTCCTCCCCATCGCTCCGCCTAGGGGCGCATGATGCCGCATGCGACCTGCGCACCCTATCTTTAGCATTGGGTTTGCAGGCTGTACACAGGTCTTGCGCAGGTATGTGTTTGCCGTCGCATGCATTCTTTTGACAGTGCGCCGAGCGCACCAAAATGCAACATGGTGCGTTGGGTGCAGGTTGGCGCACCGTCAAAAGGACACATGCGCACGACCTGTGTACAGCCTGCAAACCCAATGCTAAAGATAGGGTGCGCAGGTCGCATGCAGCATCATGCGCCCATAGGCAGAGCAATCGGGAGGAGGCATGGCCAGGGGTGGAGCTTAGCAGCGGCCGTGCGATGACCAACGCAGGTCATTCAGACACTTGTGTGAAACTAGCCTAAGTCAGTTTGTTTTTCTCTACATGTTCAATACTAAAAATAAGGAGTCTAATATTGCTAAGCATGATATGACAGTTCTTCCTTAAAGAGGTTGTCCGGGCTTTCTGTATAATTTGTGTGTGTCCCTAGGATGCAGAATACTGACAGTTTGTAATATACTCCCTGTCAGCATTCTGCATGGTGTCCTAGATATCACACACAGTCACTCATGTGAGCAGTTCTCTCCTGATTCTGGAGGAGCTGCTCACTCACCGACTTCTAGTCTCTGCCAGACAGTCCTCCTGTCTGGCAGAGACTAGTCGGTGTTGTCACAACAGACACTGCCCCCAGTCTCTGCCAGATCCTCCCCATCCTGCTCCAGCCTCCCATGCAGCACACAGGGGAATCACTCAGTTGATTGGTGGAACCTGGAAGGAAAAGGCTCCTACAAAGGTGAGTATAATCTGCTGTGTGCATTCATCCATCCCTCCATCCACACACCCGTCCATCCATCCACACACGCATCCATCCATCCACGCACACATCCATTCATCCATACACACATCCATCCATCCATCCACACACACATCCATCCATCCACACACGCATCCATCCATCCACGCACACATCCATTCATCCATACACACATCACTGTAGACTAAGATTCTACAGCAGCTGAGGTGTATTTTGTGGTATATATGTAGATATACACACACTTACTTACACTCTTGCAAGCACACATCACAATAGACTTTACATCTCCCCTGACATATGAGTATTGTGAAGTGGGGACATGTGAGACCATCACCACTGTGGATGTGCTGTGGAGTGGATGATTGTGCTGCTTTCCACAGATGAGAATACTGCCATGCTATTTCCAAAACTGGAGTGATGACAGAGGTCAGCACATTTGCAGATTACTGTCAGCCAATGAGTGTGCAGAGGGTGGTGCTGTACACTGAGACTGGGCAGGCCTAACTCTGACTGTGAGGTTAGATAATAAAGCACAGGAAGCTGTCAAGTTTGGTAAAGCTGCAGGAAAGCAAAGTGGGTGCAGGGAATGAAATGAAATTCAGGAGGAACGAAAGGCAGAATGAAACAAAAAACTAAATTTATAGGGGTGTTGTGTTTCTGTTATGCAGCACTAAGGATCGGCCATCAATAAAAAAAATTGTTGTCAACCCTTTATGTAAATAAGCTAGTAGCATTGCCTATTTGCATTCTATGCATTGTCATCAAGAAATGGAGATATAAGACCATCATGTTGGGTATTACGGTGCAGTCCTTAAGGCTCTAGAGTACAGATCCATATGCACTCTTATGTGACAAAGTGAAATGCCCCATACATAATTAATTTATGTTTATAGGGTAGACTACCTCTCAAATAAACAACTAAAAAAGTCACATTTTAGTGAGTAGATTCATAAACAACTTGGGGGCTGTGAGCTTGTATACATGAGGTCTAAGATGGCAACATAGTATCTGCTGTAATGGATATGGACTTGTATTATTCTATTTGACTTTTACTGGAGCAGTCAAAACTATGACAAAAAAACCTTTATTCTCAAAGAGCATCTGTAAACAGTTGAAAAAATATGCCAGTAAAGATGACTTTAATCAAAGTCTAGCATCCTTGCTATTTATTATAGTCTATGACTACTTCTAGAAAATGTCTAAATTGATTCTTTCTAGGATTGGTGTCCTCTGAGGCCTATAGTATTCTTTAAAATCCTTTTCGTTTAGTCATGACTGACTGATTATGAAGGAGGTGTATTGATCATGTCAGATATGTGAAGAAATACATATCCTTTAAGTCACACAATATATTTATTTTTTAACAGATGGATGACGTTATTGATGACATAATAAGTCTGGAATCAAGTTTCAATGATGATGGCTTGAACTGCACAGAACCTACATTGCTAATGTCAAATAATGTAAGAGTTATACTCATTACCAAGATATGTGGTGAAATATAAAGTCTTGTCTTATTGTGCTATAATAACTAGAGATGAGCAAATATATTTGTGTAGAAATGCAGAATTTTCCTAATTTTCTTTTGTAATTTTTTTTAATTTGCTTTCCCATGTGGATTTAGTGAAATGTCAGCCACTAGATGCCATTTTTTTGTACTGTAAAGGCTTTTAAAGCAACCCTCAGCTTCTCCTTACCAATCACCTCTCTGGCCTGTTTGATCCTCGTCACATCTACAGATCACAAGTGCAGAAATCTGTGTAGGTGCACTCAAAGTCATGGTGTGTAAGATCATAGCACTCTTTGTGAAATCATGAACTTGTGAGAGGCCTGGGGATTTCAGCACTTGCAACCATGAAAAGAAGATGCGGCGAGGACCGGACATGTGTTGGTGAGGAGCAGAGGGGCCAAATAAGGGAGCCTTAAGGTGAGTATGAGGATATTTTTTCTTTTTTACATCTTGTGTTTATTCTGCTCTTGGATCTATGAAAACCTTATAGGACAGTCAATTCATGGAGAAGAATTCTCTACAAAAGGAATTTCCTGGAAAAATCCATGTGAACAGGTTAATTTAAATTTTGACTGATTAGCTCATCTCTAATAATAACTCACCCATTTAAATAATAACTCATTTTTTAGAGCAAAAATGTCAACGGTTTCTATCTAAAAAAAAAAGTAAAAAAGAACAAATTCTTGAAGGACAATATTGTCTTCTTATTCTGTTCTTCTTGTTCTAGTTACAAAGCCTGTAAACTATTTAAAGCCTTTAAAGGGATCGTCCAAATTCTAAAAAAATATTATGGCAGTAATGGTAGTACATGTTAAAACAGAATAAAATGTTGTATATTCACCTTCTCTAATTGTGGATCCATTGCTGGTAACTCTTGTGGTCTGCACTGGGGCAGTAAGAGATGACATAACATGTTTTCTTACAGACAAAAGAGAGCCCCTATACAAGAATAATTTAGTATATGGGCCTTTTGCAGTCCAATAGTTCATCATAAAGACCCCCTTTATGTGTCAGTAACAGAAGCTGCTTTGGAGATGAAAGTTGGCCTCCTTACTTCTTGGGCCTCTGTGCAGCTGCGCATGTTGCGCTAATGGTATTTCCGCCTCTGCTTTTCTCATTTGACCAGTAATTTACTATAGTGTTTAAAAAGCTGAAAAGGGATGTCATTGAAGGAATATGTGGTTGCATCACGTTGTAGTCACCTGACCACTGCAGCCAATCATAAGTCTTTGGATTCAGAATTAAGGCTCCTCAGATCAAGCCCTTATTAACCCCTTCCCGACCAATGACGCCGATGTCGGCGTCATGAAAACCAGTGTCATCCCGACCCATGACGCCGGCGTCGACGTCATGCTATAAATCATGATCCTGGGGGTCGGGTGACCGGGGTCACTGAAAGGTCACCCGACCCCCAGGCACAGGACCCTTAGTGCATCACCACAGGGGGCTGGCTTAATATTACAATCCAGCCATGGCCGATGCTGCAATAGCATCTGCCATGGCTGGAGACCGCGATCAGACCCCCCCACATCGAGTCACGGCGGTGATCGGCCGCCGCCACCGAAAGATGACAGCGATCGGTCACCACCGTCACTGTCTGCTCCCCTGCTCCTGCGAGCCACTGCCCCCACCTACCGATCTCCCCCTCACCTTCCGACCCCCCCTACTCACCTCTCCCTGTCCACCGATGTCCCTGGATCCGTCCTGGCAGCTGCCCGGGATTCTTCATGGGCGCCGCCATCTTGGAATATGGCGGGCGCATGCGCAGTGCGCCCGCCGGCCGGCGCATGCGCAGTGCGCCCACCATTGTACAAAAAATTATTTTGATCACTGTGATAAACTGTCACAGTGATCAAAATAAAAAAAAAGTAAATGAACCCCCCCTGTCATAGGTAGGGACAAATAATAAATTAAAGAATTTTTTTTTTCTTTCCTAGCGGATTTTGCTGCTGATCCGCGGCGGATTTTGCTGCTGATCCGCGGCGGATGTTGCTGCTGACCTGCGGCGGATTTTGCTGCTGATCCGCGACGGATTTTGCTGCTGATCCACGGCGGATTTTGCTGCAGATCCGCGGCGGATTTTGCTGGGGATCCTCGGCGGATTTTGCTGGGGATCCTCGGCGGATTTTGCTGGGGATCCTCGGTGGATTTTGCTGGGGATCCTCGGCGGATTTTGCTAGTGATCCGCGGCGGATTTTGCTGGGGATCGGCGGCGGATTTTGCTGGGGATCCGCGGCGGATTTTGCTGCTGATCCGCCGGAGATTTTGCTGCGGATCCGCAGCGGATTTGGCGCTGCGGATCCGCAGCGGATTTGGCGCTGCGGATCCACAGCAGATCCAGAAACCATGTACAGTACAATGCAAATAAATGGTTAAAAAAACGCTGTGCACATGCGGATTTGCTGTGGTTTTAAATCCGCAGCATGTCAACTCTTTGTGCGGATTCCGCAGAGGTTTTACTCCTATTCCATTACAGGTGTAAAACCGCAGGGAAAAACAGCAACAAATCCGCGCTAAATTCGCAGGTAAAACGCAGGTCATTTTACCTGCGGATTTAAGAAAAATCCGCAAGTTAATCCGCAACGTGTGCACGGGGCCTCAGGGTTAGGGTTAGGCTGGGTTCATATTGCATTATGGCAGTCCGTTAGATGGACTGCGTTTCACCGCGGTATAACTCGGTGTAACGCAGTCCGTTAACGCTGCCATTCACCCCATTTGTGTGCGCATCGCAACGCATGCCGTAATGCGACATGCGTTCGCGACGTGCCGTCATTCAGTGACGGAGCCTCGGACACGGGCTGCAGTGTCTGGGCTCCGTCACCGCTAGCACAGATGAATCATCTGCTGATTCATCTGCACTAGCGGGTATAGCATAACGCGATCGCGTTATGCTATACCGTTACCAGCCGGTCAACGCTACGTGTTGAACGGGCTGGTAAAACGCAATATGAACCCAGCCTTAGGGTTAGAACTAGGGTTAGGGTTAGCATTAGGGTTAAGGTTAGAATTAGGGTTAGGGTTGGAATTTGGGTTAGGGTTGGAATTAGGGTTAGGCTTGTGGTTAGGTTTATGGTTAGAGTTGGGATTAGGGTTAGGGGTGTGTTGGGGTTAGGGTTATGGTTAGGGTTTGTATTAGGGTTAGGGTTGAGGTTAGGGGTGTGTTGGGGTTAGGGTTAAAGTTAGAATTGAGGGGTTTCCACTATTTAGGCACATAAGGGGGTCTCCATACGCGACATGGCGCCACCATTGATTCCTGCAAATTTTGCGTTCAAAAAGTCAAACAGTGCTCCCTTTATTCCAAGCCCCGACGTATGCCCAAACAGTGGTTTATCCCCACATATGGGGTATCAGCGTACTCTGGAAAAATTGCACAACAACTTTGGGGGTTCTAATTTCTCCTGTTAACATTGGAAAAAAAAATTGGGGACTAAAAAATTATTTTTGTGGAAAAAAAATGATTTTATATTTTCACGGCTCTGCATTATAAACTTCTGTGAAGGACTTGGAGATTCAAAGTGCTTACCACACATCTATAGGAGTTCCTTGGGGGATCTAGTTTCCAAAATGGGGTCACTTGTGGGGAGTTTCTACTGTTTAGGCACATCAGGGACTCTGCAAACGTAACATGATGCCCGAAGACCATTCCATCAAGTGGGTATTTCAAAACGTCACTACTTCCCATCCGAGCCCCGACGTGTGCCCATACAGTAGTTTTCTCCCACATATGGGATATCAGCATACTCAGGACAAATTGGACAACAACTATTGGGGTCTAATTTCTCATGTTGCCCTTGGGAAAATAAAAAAATTGGGGACTAAAAGATCCTGATTGTGGAAAAAATATGATTTTTTTCATTTTCATGCCCGGGCGTTATAAACTTCTGTGTACCCCTTGGGGGTTCAAAGTGCTCACCACACATGTAGATAAGTTCTTTGCGGGGTCTAGTTTCCAAAATGGTGTCACTTGTGGGGAGTTTCTACTGTTTAGGCACATCAGGGGCTCTGCAAACGTAACAAGATGCCCGCAGACCATTCCGTCAAGTCGGCAATTCAAAGCGTCACTACATCCCTTCCGAGCCCTGACGTGTGCCCAAATAGTGGTTCCCCCCCACATATGGGGTACTAGCGTACTCAGGACTAACTGGACAACAACCTTTGGGGTTCAATTTCTCCTGTAACCATTGTGAAAATAAAAAATAGTGGGCAAAAAAATAATTTTTTGAGAAAAAAAATGATTTTTTATTTTCACGGCTCTGCGTTATAAACTTCTGTGAAGCACCTGGGGATTCAAAGTGCTCACTATGCATCTAGATAAGTTCCTTAGGGCGTCTAGTTTCCAAAATGGGGTCACTTGTGGGGGAGCTCCAAGTTTAGGCACACAGGAACTCTCCAAATGTGACATGGCAACCGCTAAATATTCCAGCATATTTTCAATTCAAAAAGTCAAATGGCGCTCCTTCCCTTCTGAGCCCTGCCGTGCGCCCAAATAGTGGTTTATGACCACATATGAGGTATCTGTGTACTCAGGAGAAATTGCCCAACAAATTTTAGGATCCAATTTATACTGTTGCCCATGTGAAAATGAAAAAAAACTGAGGCTAAAAGAAAATTTTTGTGAAAAAAAAGTACTTTCTTTTTTTTTACGGATCAATTTGTGAAGCACCTTGGGGTTCAAAGTGCTCACTATGCATCTAGATAAGTTCCTTAGGGGGTCTAGTTTCCAAAATGGGGTCACTTGTGTGGGAGCTCCAATGTTTAGGCACACAGGAACTCTCCAAATGCGACATGGCAACCGCTAAATATTCCAGCATATTTTCTATTCAAAAAGTCAAATGGCGCTCCTTCCCTTCTGAGCCCTGCCGTGCGCCCAAACAGTGGTTTATGACCACATATGAGGTATCTGTGTACTCAGGAGAAATTGCCCAACAAATTTTAGGATCCAATTTATACTGTTGCTCATGTGAAAATGAAAAAAACTGAGGCTAAAAGAAAATTTTTGTGAAAAAAAGTACTTTCTTTTTTTTACGGATCAATTTGTGAAGCACCTTGGGGTTCAAAGTGCTCACTATGCATCTAGATAAGTTCCTTAGGGGGTCTAGTTTCCAAAATGGGGTCACTTGTGGGGGAGCTCCAATGTTTAGGCACACAGGGACTATCCAAATGCGACATGGCAACCGCTAAATATTCCAGCATTTTTTCCATTCAAAAAGTCAAATGGCGCTCCTTCCCTTCTGAGCCCTGCCGTGCGCCCATACAGTGGTTTATGACCACATATGAGGTATCTGTGTACTCAGGAGAAATTGCCCAACAAATTTTAGGATCCATTTTATCCTGTTGCCCATGTAAAAATAAAAAAATTGATGCTAAAAGAAAATTTTTGTTGGAAAAATTAAAATGTCCATTTTTTCCTTCCATGTTGCTTTAGTTCCTGTGAAGCACCTGAAGGGTTAATAATCTTCTTGAATGTAGTTTTGAGTAGCTTGAGGGGTGCAGTTTTTATAAAGGTGTCACTTTTGGGTATTTTCTGCCATATAGACCCCTCAAAGTGACTTCAAATGTGAGGTGGTCTCTAAAAAAAATGGTTTTGTAAATTTTGCTGTAAAAATGAGAAATCGCTGGTCAACTTTTAACCCTTATAACTTCCTAACAAAAAAAAATGTTGTTCCCAAAATTGTGCTGATGTAACGTAGACATGTGGGAAATGTTATTTATTAACTATTTTGTGCCACATAACTCTCTGGTTTAACAGAATAAAAATTAAAAATTTGAAAATTACAAAATTTTCAAAATTTTCGCCAAATTTCCATTTTTTTCACAAATAAACGCAAAAATTATCGACCTAAATTTACCACTAACATGAAGCCCAATATGTCACGAAAAAACATTCTCAGAATCGCTAGGATCCGTTGAAGCGTTCCTGAGTTATTACCTCATAAAGGGACACTGGTCAGAATTGCAAAAAATGGCAAGGTCTTTAAGGTCAAAATAGGCTGGGTCATGAAGGGGTTAACAGAGTTGCTTGTAGTAATGATACTCCCTTGGTTTTCTCATTCTACTCTTAAATACTACATTTTAAAATATATTTCAATTAGTGCAAGGACTAAATTAACAGGTCATCAAAGATAGAGTTGCCTTTAACTATGCTGAGAAGTTGTATTAGGCTGGAATCACACACAACTACAAAAAAACGGACCGTTTTAGTCGGTCGATTGTGGGATCAAAATGCAAACATCACACATCCTTCTGGCATCCGATTTTCCTTCAAAAATGCGATTTAGTCGCATGTGTGTGTACCTTGTAACATGCGATTTTCTTCCGATTTGCGAGATTTTCTCGCAGGCTTGCAAAACTGACATATAATGGATCCAAAAGAATAGTATTTAAATCACAAAATAAAGAATAGATATATACACATAGAACACATATATATATATATATATACATGTAATTGTGACATGTATATATATATATATATATATATATATATATTTATAGTTCCTAGACTTCTACATACTGTACTAGCTGCTAATTCAATTGCCGGCTTTTGTGAAATCACAGAAGCCGACATGAAATGATACATTGTTTAGACACAGTTAACCATGTAATTTCATGTATTTTGATATATGTTTTGAACTTACAATTAAATAAGTATATGTGTGCAAAATTTCACACCTGTAGGGGTTAATTAAAGGTGTAAATTCGTTGTAAAAAAAAAGGAATTTTATGCTACGAATTTACACCTTTAATTAACCCCTACAGGTGTGAAATTTTGCACACATATACTTATGTAATTGTAAGTTCAAAACATATATCAAAATACATGAAATTACATGGTTAACTGTGTCTAAACAATGTATCATTTCATGTCGGCTTCTGTGATTTCACAAAAGCCGGCAATTGAATTAGCAGCTAGTACAGTATGTAGAAGTCTAGGAAATATAAATATATATATATATGTCACAATGACATATATATATATATATATATATATATATATATATATATATATGTATTCTATGTGTGTATATGTATTGATTCTATTCTTTATTAAAGCTGTCAGTGTGCTTTTACAGTATAGGCAGGGATGAATTGCCGGCTTTTCTAAAGGACACCGATGCGATTTAATCGCAAGTCACACGTGCGTTCCTTTTGTAATCCGATTTTTCATCGCTCCCATAGACTTGCATTGGCGATAGTCGACCCACAATCGGTGACAATCGCAGCATGCTGCGATTGCACTCGGACGTTTAAAACGGACCACAAAAAATCTGATACTGGGAGCTGCTCCATAGATTAACATAGGTCCGACTGCAATGCGATATTTCATCGTATTGCAGTCGTCCGATTTTGTCGCCAGTGTGACTCCAGCCTTAGTCATCATGAAAATATGGTATATACCAGCGTATAATATGCCAATCCTTATATGTTACTTTTACTTTTTCAAAGTAAATTCTGCTACAAAAAAAAGGTAAAGCCAAATACCAGTGCACTCAAGTGTACAGAGACATTTTCACACTGGGAAAAAAGATATTATATACTTTTTGTCTACAGTGGCATTTCATTTTAATATAAATTGTCAAATCTAATCATATAAATTTGGAAAAGTCTTTAGATCTTAATGCCACTAGAAAATTTCAAACTTAATACAATTTCTACATGAATAATCTAAACTTTAGAGAACAAATGACTTTACAGATGTAAAACTAGAGTTCATTGTATACCTGGCTTTGTTGCATAGAGTCTGTCCTAGTCATTGATAAAGGGTTAAAAAGAGAGGATCCTCCACATAACACTTTATATCAAGAAAACTAACATAGTCCTCTACATACACTGTTTTTGTAATAGTTTAATTTTCTGGACACTTGCAAGTTTCATCTATTGAAATACGCATTGTAAATGCCAATACTTCTATTTGTAAGGCTTTGTGCATGTTGTGTTTTTGTCGCTATTTTTTTGCCCAGTTTTGTCACAAAAACTGAATTGTTTCCAAATGCCAGCCAAAGTAAATGAGAATCATGGTGTCTTGCACATGTTGCTTATTTTTTACTTGCAGATTTGGAGCAGATTTAATTCTGCAGCATGTCAATTCTTTCAGGGTTTTTGCTGCAGATTTCGCTCATACTAATGAGTGAGCAAAAATCTGCAGCAAAAACGCAAGTAAAAAATGTGTCAAAAATACAATAAAAATGTAGTAAAAGTGCTTATGTTAGGTTGCATTTTTCCTGCCAAGAAATGCAGAAATGGTGCAGGAATTTCTGCACCAATTTCTTAAAGTATGCGCATACCCTAATATACGTAAAGCAGTTATTTGTATTAGCCTATTCTCCAACACTTCCAGGGGTCTCAAAATCGGAAGGATGAATGGGCCGAACATAGAAAAAAAATTTAAGTTTACAGGCCACACTCCTTGTGGGATGAGATGATACCATTTTTTTCCAAATGACGTTTTCATCACTTTTTTTTTCCATTTTTTTGACAGTATAATGAAAAATCTACATTTTTTACGTACTTCTTTTTAAGCTCTTCATCGTATAGGTAATATTTCATAGCAACGGTTGTTCCAGATGGCGCGATACCTAACGTATACTTCTTTTTTTGCTTTTCTGTTACATGAAAAAATTTAAGTGTCAAAATATTTTTTCTGTTATTTTTTCATACTTTATTTTGAAAATAATAAAAATTTTTGCAATTTTTTTTCCTTAGTCCCTTTATGGGACTTTTATTTGCTTGCTTGCTGATCTAATATCCCGCAATACTTCTGCACTGCAAGTATTAGATCTGTCAGTTTTAAACTGACACTTTGCCTGTTGGACCCTGCTTATTGCAGGGTCTTACAGGCTATCATGCAAGCCGTTAATTGGCCTCAGGTTGCCATGGCAACTACTGGGGGTGACAATAGGCTTAATGAGGGAGCCTCTCCTACAAATCACCATCTAACTACTACTGGCACTATTGACAGCAGTAGCTAAGGGGCTAAATGGCCATGATCAGTGCTAATATCGATCATGGCTGTTGCAGCAGGATGTGAGCCATGATATAAAGCAGACACATGCTGATAATGGTGCTGGCTCTGCTTGTGTGCAATGTTTACCTGTACGTCGGTTTGCGGGATGTTACCTCGGACTGCACCTTACATACATGTTGGGAAGAGGTTAAAAAAATCCTTTCCATATTCACCTACCAATAGCAATCCACCATAAACCGCACTCTGGCACCCTGCTCCAGTGTGATGTAATTATGGGACACTGGCGTGCACCACCTTGTACCTGGTCTGTGCTGTCATGAGCATGCCCCATAGGCAGTCGCCAACAGCCTCAGAGGCTGCATGCGACCCTCCAGCCATGTATTTAAGACTCCTGACTTATGAGAATTCCAAACAAGGAAGAGGCAAGTCTTTTGTTCAGGCTGTCGATCACTGACTATTCCTCCCAAACCACGGCTTTGGTATATTTGACTAGATGAATATTGAAAAAGGAGTGGAAGTCAGGAATGGAAGACACTCTGATGACACTAGATTGGTGCATTGTTAATGGGAATCACTTTACTTACTTTAATAGGTAGGCACTCTAATGACTTATGCAAGTTTGAACAGTATTTGAGGATAAGATTTATAAAAACAAAATGAGTTTTTTCACTTTTTGAATAATATTTTAAAAGTTAGCAGACATGCCCTAATACAGTTCCTGAAGGCATAAATCAGATCTTGGTAAATTTATTTACTTTACTAAACAACAAACTTTACAAACATACATTTCTCCATTAATTCCAAAACACTTTATTGGCACTGTTCCCATTGGGGCTCGCGATCTAGATTCCCTATTAGTATGGTTTTGGAGTGTGGGAGGAAACCGGAGAACATACAAACTCCTTACTGCTGGTGACCTTGGTGATATTTGAACCCAGGACCCCAGAGCTGCAAAGCAACAGTGCTAACCACTGAGCCACCATGCTGCCCACTGTGAATTTTGGTAGATGAACCATATTGTTTGCCTACATTCTACTTGTGCATGAATGGGAAATACATGCCTAGATTTCGAGGCATACATAGCTGTTCTATTAAACGGAACCTGTCACCAGGTCAAAAGTGACCAGATTTTGCTCTTATTATTTTCCTGCTGCTCCCCTGCCAATTCTGTTTTTTTTTTCTTTAAGTGCACCACAGTTATGGACCTTTTTATTAAGTGCTAAATTTTATGGTCTTTGCCAAAAGGGGCATTCTTCATAGATTAGTTATCAAGAGCTGCACTCACAGAGAATCCTATCAGCCATGACCCTTTGGTACCAGATTCTGCTGCTAAAAATTAGCACAATGTAAAAAGACCTATATCTGTAAAACTGTATGGCATATTTAAATAAAAACAGGGAAGCAGAGAGAATGAAATAAGAACAAAATAACAGGTCATTTGGATCTTATGACAAGTCATCTTTAATATACTTGATTAACAGCTATTAATTCTTATGTTGATTAATAGGCATCTGAAAGTGGATCTTAATAGTTTTTAATGTTAGTACATTGCCATGAAACATATTTGTCTTGGTGTCCCATAGTATGAGTTCCTCGACATTGTAACGTCAATCCCATCCTGAAATGATATCTGTAAATTATTACCGTAAGTCTGTGTGCTAGGGGATGAGACACTGCAGTCGGAGGTTTTGTATGTTACGTAGGAAGTTGTACATTAACCATTGTAGTAACTGAGATTACTTTTACCTGTAAACATTACATTCAACAATGGACACATATCAGATTTCTACTTTACAGCTCTGCCAAATACAACATGTTTGACCTCTTTAATTTAGTGTGCATTTAGCACTTAGATGCCAGTGAGTTGTTGCAGGTCATTGGAAAACTTTGAAAGTTAAAGAATATTATGCTCTTACTTTCTGCTGCCCCCTACTGGTTCTAATACAGTCCAGGCTATCTTCTTTTTACTATCTAGAACACAAATATAACCTATATGTGACAACAATATTAAAAACCTGATAAAATCTATAATGTTATTTTAAGTGTGCTAAGCAAATAAATAGGATCAGCATTACAGAATGCACACAGTTCCTACAAGGACAACTGCACACTCAACTGGACAAACATTAACATCACAATTTGCCTAGCAAAGTGAAAAAAGAAGAGAAGATAGGAAAGCAGAGGTATAAAAGAAAGCAAAGGTCACTTTGCTGCACAGCTCAGATTCACTCTAGCATCATTTCTCAGCTGTAAGATTCAAGATACAACATAGGGCAGCCCAGAAGGAGAAGGTAAGAACAGATTTTCACAATATCACGGCAAGCTTCATATTATAAGCAATTTATACACCGAAAATATCAGCACTTACTATAGATGTAGCTACTGATAATTAACATGGAAAGTCAAGAAAAGTATGTCTGATATATAAAAAGAGGTTCACTATAAACATGCGGAGCAATGGCAGTTATGTATCCAAAAGAACTATCAAACCAATACATATGATACATAACTAATCAGAATGCCAAAAAATTACTTTTATGAATTTAGTCGAACAAACAATGATAAAAAGTTTCAAAAAGTTTAAGGGAAAAGGAAAATAGTTTCACAAGAAAAAAGAAACGTCGTGGGGGTATTTAAGGTAGTATACAAACTAAATAAGACACGTAAATTTATCACTAAGATATGACTGTATAGGAATAACAAGTACTCTGTGCTGTAATACATTAATGAATAAAAGATAGAAATGTTTAGATATAAATATACCGTATATACTCATGTATAAGCCGACCCGTGTATAAGCCGACCCCCCTAATTTTGCCACAAAAAACTGGGAAAACTTATTGACTCGCGTATAAGCCTAGGGTGAAAAATGATTATGCCCCCATATGATGCTCCACAGATTATGCCCCCATATGCTGCACAGATTATGCCCCTATATGCTCCAGATTATGCCCCCATATGCTCCAGATTATGCCCAATATGCTTCAGAGATTATGCCCCCATATGCTCCAGATTATGCCCCCATATATTCCACAGATTATGCCTCTGTATGATCCACAGATTATGCCCCCATATGCTCCACAGATTATGCCCCCATATGCTCCACATTATGCCCCCATATGCTCCATATTATGCCCCCATATGCTCCAGATTATGCCCCCATATATTCCACAGATTATGCCACCGTCTGATCCACAGATTATGCCCCCATATGCTCCATATTATGCCCCCATATGCTCCAGATTATGCCCCCATATGTTCCACAGCTTATGCCTCCATATGTTCCACAGCTTATGCCCCCATATGCTCCATATTATGCCCCATATGCTCCATATTTTGCCCCCATATGCTCCAGATTATGCCCCCATATGTTCCACAGCTTATGCCCCCATATTATGCCCCCATATGCTCCATATTTTGCCCCCATATGCTCCATATTATGCCCCCATATGTTCCACAGCTTATGCCCCATATGCTCCATATTATGCCCCCATATGCTCCATATTATGCCCCCATATGTTCCAGATTATGCCCCCATATGCTCCATATTATGCCCCCATATGCTCCATATTATGCCCCCATATGTTCCAGATTATGCCCCATATGCTGCAAAAAAAATAAAAAAAATGACATACTCACCTCTCGTCGCTGGGGGCCAGGTGCCGGGGTCCTGAGCAGGCGGGGACACCGGCGCGCTATGGGGGACAGGTGCCGGCGTCACCGCTCACTCAGAACCCCGGCACCTGTGATATTTACCTTTCCTCTCTGCACCGCAGCGCTGCGTCCTCTTCCTGGTCCTCGGCAGTGAATGATCTGGCAAGGGGCGCGGCGCTCACTAATGACATCATCGTGCCCTCTGCTGATCATTCACCGCCAGAGGAGTCAGACGAGGACGCAACACAGCGGTGGAGAGAAGACAGGTAAATATCGCTGTACTCACCTCTCCGCCGCGCGTCCCTGCAGCCTCTCCTCTTCTCCCGGCGCTCTCAGCAGCGCTTCCTTCCTACAGCGGTCACATGGTACCGCTCATTAAAGTCATGAATATGTGCATATTCATGACTTTAATGAGCGGTGCCATGTGACCGCTGCAGGAAGGAGCCGGAGATCGTGGGAGAAGCAGGGGGGCTGCAGAGACCGCGGCGGCGGAGAGGTGAGTATAATGCGACACCCCCGCTCCCTCTCCCCCGCCGACCCCCGTATATGACCCACGTATAAGCCGAGAGGGGGACTTTCAGCCCTAAAAAATGGGCTGAAAATCTCGGCTTATACATGGGTATATACGGTAATCATATAGCCGCACTCACATATATATATAGTAATTATAAAAATTTCATCAACAATAGTAATGAATATATATATATATATATATATATATGTATATATATATATACATATATATATATATATATATATATACAGCTCTGGCAAAAATTAAGAGACCATTTTCAAATTTTCAGTTTGTCTGATTTTTCTCTTTATAGGTATATTTTTAAGTAAGATGTAAATTGCTCTTTTATTCTATAAACTACTGACAACATGTCTCCGAATTTTTAAGCAATGCATTTTGTATTTATTTTCAGAAAATGAGAAATAGCCAAAATAACAAAAAAATGCAGTGCACAATCATTTAGAGACAACAATAGTAATGTTTATAACTCAGGAAGAGTTCAGAAATCAATATTTTGTGGAATAACCATGATTTTTAGTCACAGCTTTCATGCGTCTTGGCATGCTTTCCACCAGTCTTTCACACTGCTTTTGGGTGACCTTATGCCACTCCTGGTAAAAAATTTAAGTAGCTCTTTGTTTCATGGCTTGTGACTATCCATCTTCCTCTTGACTACATTCCAGAGGTTTTCAATGGGGTTCAGGTCTGGAGATTGGGTTGGCCATGACAGGGATTTGATGTGGTGGCCCTTCATCCACACATTGATTGACCTAGCTGTGTGGCATGGCGTATTGTCCTGCTGGAAAAACCTGTCCTCAGAGTTGGGGAACATTGCCTGAGCAGAAGGAATCAACTGTTTTTCCAGGACAACCTTCTCTGCGGCTTGATTTATATGTCCTTTGCAAAGATTAACCTGCCCAATTCAAGCCTTGCTGAAGCATCCCAAGATCATCACTGATCAGCCACCAAATTTCACAGTGGGTGCAAGACACCGTGGCTTGTACGCCTCTCTAGGTCTCCGTCTAACCATTAGATGACCAGGTGTTGGGCAAAGCTGAAAATTAGACTCATCAGAGAAGATTACCTTACTCCAGTCATCTATGGTCCAATCCTTATTGTCTTTGGCAAACTTCAGCCTGGTTCTCCTTTGCTTCTCATTGATGAAGGCTTTTTTGTATCTTAACATGACTTGAGGCCTGCCTCTAGGAGCCTGTTACGAACTGTTCTTGACATGCACTTCACCCCAGCTGACATTTGCCATTCCTTTTGTAGGTCACTTGATGTCATCCTGCAGTTGCTGAGTGACATTCGAATAAGATGACGGTCATCCCGGTCAGTGGAGAGTCGTTTTTGCCCTCTGGCAGTCTGTAGCTTTGTTGTCCCCAATGTCTGTTGCTTGACCTTGTTGTAATGGACTGCCAACTTAGAAATTTTAAGAATGGAGGCAACATGACACTCTCTGTATCTGTCTGCTAGTAAAGCCAGAATTGAGCCCTTCTTTTGCTCACGCAAGACTTTTCTTTTCAACTCCTTTGGCATGGTTAAAAGTTATTTTTTCATTCCTATTACTTTTGGGATATTACAAGCACTTGTTTTGCAATCCAGCTTGTCCTATTGCAAAAAGAGGATTGTGAACACCACAGCAGTGTTTTTTATACTTTCCTTTGTTAAATAGGATTTGGTTCAGGTGATCACCTAGTCAGAAGCACATTAAGTAGAATGAGGTGTACTCTGGTTGGAATTTAACTGACACTGGAATGGAATGGCTGTCAGATATGTAAAGAAGCTGATTTTTAAAAAACTGTGCAGTGCTCTCTTAATTTTTGCCAGAGCTGTATGTATAAACTTCCTTCTCACCCCCACTGGAGGTGGTCTTTGTTGTCATTTCTCATTCTCGGGTCCTCTACCAGAGGCCTGGGAGTTTGAGGGTTCTGCACAGGGTCTTAGTTTTTCCCAGCATTGTGCTTTTCTGCTCAGCGAGCTCAGATGTTGCTCCTGGGATCTGTTGTAGCCATTCTTCCAACTTATTGGTTACTGCTCCTAGTGCTCTAATCACCACTGGAATCACTGTCGCCTTCACCTTCCACATCTTATCCAGTTCTCCTTTGAGGCCCTGGTATTTATCCAGCTACTCATATTCCTTCTTTCTGATGTTGCTGTCACTTGGCATTGCCACATCTATTATCATTGCAGTCTTCTGATCCTTGTCTAATATCACAATGTCTGGTTGGTTAGCCAATACCTGCTTATCCATCTGGATCTTGAAGTCCCACAGGATTTTAGCCCTTTCATTCTCCACCACTTTTTCTGGGGTCTCCCTCCTGGACTTAGGGGGACTTAGTTCATATGCTGTGCAGAAGTTTCTGTATACAATTCCTGCTACTTGGTTGTGGCGTTCGGTATACACTGTTCCTGCTTGCATTTTGCAACCTGCCATTATGTGTTGGATGGTTTCTGAGGTTTATTTGCAAAGTCTGCACCTTGCGTCTTGTCTTGGTTTTGTAGATCACTGCTTCTTTGGATCTGTTACTTAGTGCTTGCTCTTGTGCCGCTATGATTAGTGCCTCTGTGCTGTCTCGGAGTCCAGTTTTCTCCAGCCATTAGTAGGATGTCTCCATGTCAGCCACTTCCATTATCTGCCAATGGTACATCCCATGCAGCGGCCTGTCTTGCCATGGTGCTTCATGTTCCTGTTCTTCCTTCCAGATCTGTTGCTATTGCTGCCTTAGTCTTTATCTCAGCATCTCATCTTTTGGGCCATTTTACTGATGTATTCCTGGATACTCCTTGTTTCATCCATGATGGTGGCTTGGATGCTTATCAAGCCTTGATCACCCTCCTTTCTGTTGGCATACAATCTTTGGGTGCTAGACTTAGGGCGGAGACTTGCATGCATTGTGAGGATCTTTCGTGTCTTGACATCTGCAGCTTGCATCTCTTCTTTTGGCCAGCACACTATGCCCGCAGGGTGTCTGATAACTGGCAGGGCATATGCATTGATGGCACAGATTTTATTCTTCCCATTGAGCTGGCTCTTCAGGACCTGTCTTACCCTTTGATGGTATTTGGATGTTGCTGCTTTCCTTGCCTCCTCATCATGGTTACCATATCTCTGTGGGATGCCGAGGTACTTGTAGCATGTCTATACATCTGCTATGTGCCCTGCTGTTAATTCCACTCCATCAGTCTTGACCACCTTGCCTTTCTTTATTACCAATCAGCCACACTTTTCCTGTCCGAAGGACATCCCGATGTCTTCACTGTAGATCCTTGTCAGGTGGATCAGTGAATTGATGTCTCATTCGTTTTTTGCATATACAGTTAGGTCCATAAATATTTGGACAGAGACAACATTTATCTAATTTTGGTTCTAGACATTACCACAATGAATTTGAAACAAAACAAATCAGATGCAGTTGAAGTTCAGACTTTCAGCTTTCATTTGAGGGTATCCACATTAAAATTGGATGAAGGGTTTAGGAGTTTCAGCTCCTTAACATGTGCCACCCTGTTTTTAAAGGGACCAAAAGTAATTGGACAATTGACTCCAAGGCTATTTCATGGACAGGTGTGGGCAATCCCTTCATTATATCATTCTCAATTAAGCAGATAAAAGGGCTGGTGTTGATTTGAGGTGTGGTGTTTGCATTTGGAAGGTTTAGCTGTGAAGGAAACATGCGGTCAAAGGAGCTCTCCATGCAGGTGAAACAAGCTATCCTTAAGCTGCAAAAAACAGAAAAAACCCATCCGAGAAATTGCTACAACTTTAGGAGTGGCAAAATCTACAGTTTGGTACATTCTGAGAAAGAAAGAAAGCACTGGTGAACTCATCAATGCAAAAAGACCTGGGCGCCCACGGAAGACAACAGTGGTGGATGATCGCAGAATACTCTCCATGGTGAAGAGAAACCCCTTCACAACAGCCAACCAAGTGAACAACACTCTCCAGGAGGTAGGCGTATCAATATCCAAATCTACCATAAAGAGAAGACTGCATGAAATTAAATACAGAGGGTTCACTGCACGGTGCAAGCCACTCATAAGCATCAAGAATAAAAAGGCTAGGCTGGACTTTGCTAAAAAGCATCTAAAAAAGCCAGCACAGTTCTGGAAGAACATTCTTTGGACAGATGAAACCAAGATCAACCTCTACTAGAATGATGGAAAGAGAAAAGTATGGCGAAGGCGTGGTACAGCTCATGATCCAAAGCATACCACATCATCTGTAAAACATGGCGGAAGCAGTGTGATGGCTTGGGCATGCATGGCTGCCAGTGGCACTGGGTCACTAGTGTTTATTGATGATGTGACACAGGACAGAAACAGCCGAATTAATTCTGAGGTATTCAGAGCCATACTGTGTGCTCAGATCCAGCCAAATGCAGCCAAACTGATTGGTCGTCGTTTCATACTACAGATGGACAATGACCCAAAACATAAAGCCAAAGCAACCCAGGAGTTTATTAAAGCAAAGAAGTGGAATATTCTTGAATGGCCAAGTCAGTCACCTGATCTCAACCCAATTGAACATGCATTTCACTTGTTAAAGACTAAACTTCAGACAGAAAGGCCCACAAACAAACAACAACTGAAAACCACCGCGGTGAAGGCCTGGCAGAGCATCAAAAAGAAGGAAACACAGTGTCTGGTGATGTCCATGAGTTCAAGACTTCAGGCAGTCATTGCTAACAAAGGGTTTTCAACCAAGTACTAGAAATGAACATTTTATTTACAATTATTTAATCTGTCCAATTACTTTTGGTCCCTTTAAAAACAGGGTGGCACATGTTAAGGAGCTGAAACTCCTAAACCCTTCATCCAATTTTAATGTGGATACCCTCAAATGAAAGCTGAAAGTCTGAACTTCAACTGCATCTGATTTGTTTTGTTTCAAATTCATTGTGGTAATGTCTAGAACCAAAATTAGATAAATGTTGTCTCTGTCCAAATATTTATGGACCTAACTGTAGTTTGATGTCTTCCATGTAGAGGAGGTGGCTGATGGTGCTTCCACTATTGAACTTAAACCCCCTCAGTAAGAAAATTACAGTCTGGCTATGGTTACAAGTCTATGCAGAACAACAATGGGGACAGTGCATCACCTTGGTATATGCCACATCTGATGGTCACTTGTGCTAGTTGTCTTGAATTGACTTTCAATGCTATTCTCCATAGCCCCATTGAGTTTCTGAGGAAGGTTCTTAATTTCCTGTTGACATTGTAGAGAGCCAAGCATTCACAGATCCATGTGTGTGGCATTGAGTCATGGGCTTTCCTGTAGTCAATCCAGGCTGTGCTGAGATTGGTCTGTCTTGATCTTGAGTCATGAGTGACTGTTCTTTTTATTAGAAGCTGGTGCTTAGAGCCCCTGGTGTTGGTCCCAATGCCTTTCTTTGCTGAATTCATGTACTGGTTCATATGGTTCTGCAGCTTGGTGCCTATGATGACTGACAGGAGTTTCCATGTTGTTGTAAGGCAGGTTATTGGGCAGTAGTTGGATGGAACTGTTCCTTTGTGAGGATCCTACATGATCAGCACTGTTCTTCCTTGTGTTAGCCAAGCTAGGTGGTGGCCTGCTTCTAGCAGTTGGTTCATCTGCTTTGCCATGCGTTCATAGTAGGTGTGAATCATGTCTGGGCCAGGTGCTGTCCAGCTCTTCATGTTCTTGACCCGCTGCTGGATGTCTGTTTCTGTAATGGTGACTGGTCCTTGCTCTAAGTGGTTGCTGTATTTCTTTCCCCGATCTTTGCACTGTGTGTTTTTTCATTCTCCCATAAACTCCTCCAGTATTGTTCAATCTCTGCTATTGGTGGAGTTACTGCCTTTGTTCTGTTACTCTGTAGTTATTATTATTATTATTTATTTCTGTAGCACCATTGATTCCATGGTGCTGTACGTGACAAGTGGTTACATGCAAATTACAGGTATCACTTACAGTAAACAAACTAACAATGACAGACTGATACAGAGGGGAGAGGACCCTGCCCTTTCGGGCTTACATTCTACAGGATGGTGGGGAAGGAGACAGCAGGTTGGTGGGTCGCAGCAGTTCCGGTGTTGGTTGAGACGATATCTCCGGTAGTGGTGAGGAGGTAGCAGGGTCATTGCAGGCTGTAAGCTTTCCTGAAGAGGTGGGTTTTCAGGTTCCGTCTGAAGGATCCGAATGTGGTTGATAGTCGGACGTGTTGGGGCAAAGAATTCCAGAGGATGGGGGATATTCGGGAGAAGTCTTGGAGGCGGTTGGGTGAGGAGCGAATAAGCGTGGAGGAGAGAAGGAGGTCTTGGGAGGATTGGAGATTATGTGAGGGAAGATATCGGGAGATTAGTTCAGAGATATATGGAGGAGACAGGTTATAGATGGCCTTGTAGGTCAGTATTAGTAATTTGAACTGGATACGCTGAGGGAATGGGAGCCAGTGAAAGATTTGCAGAGGGGAGAAGCGAAGGAGTAGCGAGGAGAGAGATGAATTAGTCGGGCAGCAGAGTTAAGGATGGCCTGGAGAGGTGCGAGGGTGTTATCAGGGAGGCCAGAGAAAAGGGTGTTGCAGTAGTCGAGACGGGAGATGATGAGGGTGTGCACAATCATTTTAGTAGATTGAGGGTTGAGGAAAGGACGGATTCTTGAAATATTTTTGAACTGAAGGCGACAGGAAGTAGAAAGAGCTTGGATATGCGGTTTGAAGGACAGGGCAGAGTCAAGGGTTACTCCGAGGCAGCGGACTTCTGGTATGGGGGAAAGCGTGATGTCGTTAATTGTTATAGATAGGTCAGGTAAGGAAGATCTGTGGGATAGGGGAAAGATGATGAGTTCAGATTTGTCCACATTGAGTTTGAGGAAGCGGGAGGAGAAGGAGGATATGGCTGATAGGCACTCAGTGATTCTGGACAGCAGAGAGTTGATGTCTGGGCCAGAGAGGTAGATCTGAGTTTCATCAGCATAAAGGTGGTAATGGAATCCGTGGGACTTTATGAGTTGCCCCAGGCCAAGTGTATAGATTGAGAAGAGTAGGGGTCCTAGAACAGAGCCTTGGGGGACTCCAACAGAGAGAGGGTGGGACGAGGAGGTAGTGTGGGAGTGGGAGACGCTGAATGTGCGGTTGGAAAGGTATGATGAGATCCAGGATAGGGCAAGGTCCTTGACGCCAAAGGAGGAGAGAATCTGTAGTAGAAGGCAGTGGTCAACTGTGTCAAAAGCAGAGGACAGGTCAAGAAGCAGGTGTATAGAGTATTGTCCGTTCGCTTTGGCTGTAAGTAGGTCATTAGTAATTTTGGTCAGGGCTGTCTCAGTGGAGTGATGGGGGCGGAAACCAGATTGTAGAGTGTCAAAGAGCAAGATAGAAGAGAGGTGGTAGGAAAGCTCAGCGTGGACGTGCAGCTCCAGGAGTTTGGAAGAGAATGGGAGCAGCGATATTGGGTGATAGCTGGACATAGCCGTTGGGTCGAGGGTTGGCTTTTTAAGGATAAGCGTGATTGTGGCATGCTTGAAAGCAGAAGGGAAGGTACCGGAAGTTAGTGATAGGTTGAAGAGGTGGGTTAGGGATGGGATAAAAGTGGTGGTGAGGTTGGGGAGAAGGTGGGTTGGGATCGGGTCAAGTGCACAGGTTGTGAGGTGCGATTTGGAGAGGAGACAATTAAGCTCCCCTTCGGTTATGTTGGAGAGGGAGGTTATGGGGTTAGGGCATTGGTCTGGTATACAAAGGGATTGTGGTGGTTGAACAACGAAGACTTGCCTTGTTTGGTTGATCTTATTTTTGAAGTGTGTGGCAAAGTCCTCAGCAGAGATGAGGGAGGTAGGAGGGGGCAGTGGTGGGCGGAGCAGGGAGTTAAAAGTTTGGAATAACTGTTTGGGGTTGTAGGATAGGGAAGATACGAGGGTTGTGAAGTAGGCCTGTTTAGCAGAGGGCAGATTTGAAAGAGAGTGTTGCTTGTTTGAGTGCAGTGAAGTCGTTTTGCGAATTTGTTTTTTTCCAACGCCGCTCTGTAATCCTGGACACTTGCTGGAGCTTTTTAGTGGTGTTATTGTGCCAGGGTTGTCTGTTGGAATGTCGCACTCTGCCATGAATGAGAGGGGAGACCGTGTCAATAGCCGATGCGAGAGTGGCATTGTAGAAAGCAGTGGCACTGTCTGTGTTGTGAAGTGAGGATATGGATGCCAGTGGTAGAATAGTCAGAGAGAGTGTGGATATCTAGGTATGCAAGGTTTCTGCGGGGGTTCACGTGTTGCTGGACATGGGTGACAGGAGAGGAGGACAGGGATGAGAAAGTAAGTAAATGGTGGTCAGATAGAGGGAGAGGGGAGGTGGTGAAGTTAGATAGAGAGCAGAGGCGGGTGAAGACCAGTTGGGAGTGCACCTTGGATGGTTCTCTGGAGAACAGGGTATTTATCTTCTTGGCCTCAGCTTCTCTAATGTATCTCTCTAGTCTTGCAGTGAGTGCTGTGAGCCTTTGTTTAGCAGTCTCTAGGACTTCAGTTGGGGTCAGGCCGTTGTACTTGTCCAGCTTGGCCCTATTCTTGATATTTACACCCTTCTGTATTTCTGTTAGTCGGCTGACTTCCCTTCGTGTCACCTTGATCTTTGTCTCTAGTCCTCTTTTTCAAGTTGCGCAAGTTCTTCTGTTGTTCTTGCTGGTTGTACAGCCAAGCATTTCCATGACTGATGAGGCAGTAGCATAGATCAGTTTATTAGTTTGAGTTATGGTAGTGGTAGGTATTGATTCAAGTGCTCTATTGGCATCTTCTAGCATAGTGTCTGATGGTGTTTCTTTGCTGAGCCTCTCAGAAGTTTATCTAAGATCTTCTGTTTCAAATCAGCTGCAGTGCTCTCTAGTTGCAGGATTGGGTCAGGATTTTCAGGGGATTGCACATGTTGTTCTTCCAGGTCTTCATGTGGGGTGGATCTGCAGTGCAGTTGATCCATCTTCAGTTGTGATAGTAGCTTTCTCTTTTTGACATTGAAATGTTGGGTGACTAGTTGTTTTTCAGTCAGTGGACATGCAGGTCGTGTGTCCATCCAGAGTTTCCTCATATGTTTCATATAGCCTCCTGTTATACAATGATTTAATCTGATCCAGGTTCTTTTGCCTTGCCCATGTAAGGCTTGTTCCATTCCTTAACCATTACACTATACCAACCTAGTATATATTTTTGTGCTACAGAGAAAACATCCTAATTTACTGAGATAATGTCTTTTGGGTTTTCATTGGCTGTAAGCCATAATCATCAACAATTACAGAAATAAACACTTGAAATAGATCACTCTGTTTGTAATGACTCTATGTAATATATGAATTTCACTTTTTGTATTGAAGAACTGAAATAAATTAACTTTTTGATGATATTCTAATTTTGTGAGATGCACCTGTAGCATGTGTTTACATGCATGGAAAGGGGGAGACCAAATCTGATCCTCCCTGAGGAGCGCAACTCGTTTTAGTAAGGAGTTCAATGTGCATGTGGCTCCATGCTTGACCACACTGAGGTGACAGTGTGATGCCGGGCAGAAAGTGACAACTCTGTGGGTCACAGTGGAATGCATCTCGCTTATATTACGAACTAAAAAAAATGGCCAGAACAGAAGGGGTGGGGAGAAAAGAGGGGGGAGGGAATAAAAATGAAAGTGTGAAATTCATAATACAAAAGTGTAAAGTTGCGAATGTGTATAGCGAAAATGAAAAAAAAAAAAATATATATATATGTCAATGTAAATAAATATAAAATGTGTATTGGTTAAATAAGGGTGAAGAGAAAGTGCATGTGAAAATAATAAGTGTGGGTGCAAGTGATAAAAGCTCCAAACAAATTAATAATAAACGTGTGAATCAAAATATTATTATGTATCATAATCACAAAAGCTACGGAAAGTACAAAGGACAAGAACCAAAATGTAGTCAGCAAGGAAAATAAAGAAAAACAGGAACAAATAGTAATAAAAATAGGATAAAAAAAAATATTAAAAAGTATAATAAATAATATAAGAAATAAATGGCAGTCATATCTGCCCGGATAGGTGATCAATATCCAGTTGTGTCAGAATCTGTTGTCTCTGTAGTAAACATTGATTCTATCTTGATTGGTTAGAATTACATACGGGTTCTGATATATGGTAAAATAACTAAAAAAAGGGAAAAATAAAATAAAATGAAAAGCACATAATAAAAAGCATGGTTAATATAGATCAGAAGACTTAAAGAAATGGTGAGAAACTGATTCATATAGGACATTTGGGGATAATACATTGAAAATCATGATCCAACTAACTCCCTTTTGGGCCAGTTGTTTCTTCGAATTGCCACTTCTTTTGCTAATCCATATCTTATTTAAGCCACTCCCCTTCAGCAATGAGGCATCACTATTGTAGAAGGCTCTAAAATGTTGAGGTAGAGTCTTTGAGTGGTATTGTTAGCATCTTTTGTCTATCAGATGTCCAGTACTCCTCGTATTTCCTCCCTCTACTAACCTTCCTAAACCCAATATTGCTATTTTCGTGTGTGGTTCTACCATTGCTTCCCTGCAGCATGCCTGCTATCTTGGCGTTATATTTGACTCAGATCTTTCCTTCACTCCTCACATCCAATCACTCACTCGCTTATAATACTTACACCTCAAATACATCTCTAGAATTCGACTTTTCCTTATATTTAACTTTGCAAAAACTCTTACTGTTGCTCTTATTCATTTTCATCTGGATTACTGCAACTCTCTACTAATCGGTCCCTCCTCTTACTAAACTCGCTCCTCCCCAGTCATTCCTGAAAACAGCAGCCAGAATCATTTTCCTCTAACACTGCTACACTGATGCTTCTACACTGTGCCAACCATTGCACTGGCTGCTCATCCACTACAAAGTCCAATATAAATTTATCACCCTCACCCACAAAGCACTCCACAGTTCCGCACCATCCTACATCTCCTCCCTCATCTCTGTCTATCACCCTACCCATGCCCTCCATTCCACTAACAACCTGAGATTAAAATCCTCAATAATCTGTAACCTCATACTCCTGTCTCCAGGACTTCTCATGAGCTGCACCACTTCTCTGGAATGCAATACCCAGGACAATTTGATTAATTCCCAATAGCCACAGTTTTAAGCGTGTCCCATAAATGCACTTCCTTAGACAGGCCTATTATCTCACATATAAACTATTCCTGTTATGCCCTTCCAAAATTTTCTTCCAAATCAGATCCCTCATAGCATCTGCTTACACACCTTCCAGGCACTTAATAGCAGTTTATATCTGTACATATTCACATACTGGCTAGTGACCAGTTCATGCAGCATTTTGTGAATACCTTATTTATTATATTGATGGCTAGACCATACAATTAGAGTTGAGCGATACTTTCCGGTATCCAAAAGTATCGGAATCGGAATGGTATCGCCGATACCATTAAAATATCGGCAATACCCGATACCGATACCGGAAGTCCCATGTAAGTCTATGGGAACAAAATATCGGAATTAAAAAAACCCCATTCTTGCCTTGTTGGTTAATTGTACATGAAGGAAAACAACAAAGAGTAATGTACAATGTATTGTGGAAGGTTGAGGAGACATTAAAGGCATAGATGTTTAACCCAATCAAATGGAATAGCATAAATATTTTTTTTTTTAAAGATGTTCGGATTGACGAAGAAATTGACAATGTTGTTAACATTTTTTCTATTTTGGCAAATATGTATATTTCACAACTTCCATGCTCTTCACCTTTTTAACTTTTCACACACTTTCTCCTTCATAATCTTCAGCAGCATCATCTTTTTCATCAAATTATTCTTCATCTTCACCTTCTTTATCTTCTTCTTAAACTTCTTGCTATTCATCTTTTTGTTAACATTACTCAGATTCTTCTTATTAAACTATTATTCTTATTCATATTGTACTTCATCTTCTTCATCATATTCTTATTTGTGACAGAGAATCCTGTACTTGTAATCTGTCAAAGTATGAATTTTTCATCCTTCCGTTCTTGCTGTCACAAAAGATTTAAATTACAACAGTATTTGTCCATGTTCAGTTTAGCCTGCAGCAGCAGGCATTTTCCAGGGGCACCACGAGGAGGAACGGACTCACCCCCATACACTGCTTAGTCTTCTTCTGCTTAGAATTTAGAGCATATATTTTGCTCTTCATTTTGGTCTTATACTTCATGTTCTTCTGCTTTTTGATCTTCTGCTTATTGTTCTTAAGTCTCTTGTTCTGTATCTTGTAGTTTGTCTTAACCTTCTTAGTCCTGTTTGGTAATCTTTTATTTCTTCTTTGTGATGGTGTTTAGGCTGGTTGGCTTGATGCTCGTCATCCTTGTGGTCGTCATCTTCTTCGGGGTGGTCATCAGGGTCGTCGTCTTCATTGTTGGAGATCCAGAGTGATTACCCAAAAAAGCATTGAAAAAATCTTCAATTTGTAAATGTAGCAGAAGGTACAAGAGTCAATGCAAGTAACGAGGACCAGCTGACTGTGCAGGAACCCGGAGGGGCAGCAGAAGGAAAAGAGCCAATGGCACAACCGAGGACCAGCTGACGTTACTGGGACACGGTTACTAAGCAGGAGGTACCTGTGCTCCAAATCACTACCAAGGACCAGCAGACATTGCTGGAACTCGGATACCGAGATTGAGGCACCTAGGCCAAAGGCACTGCGGAGAACCAGCTGACGGTACTGGAACCCGGACGGGTAGCAGAAGGTACAAGAGCCAATGCAAGTAACGAGGACCAGCTGACTGTGCTGGAACCCGGAGGGGCAGCAGAAGGAAAAGAGCCAATGGCACAACCGAAGACCAGCTGACGTTACTGGGACACGGTTACTAAGCAGGAGGTACCTGTGCTCCAAAGCACTACCAAGGACCAGCAGACATTGCTGGAACTCGGATACCGAGATGGAGGCACCTAGGCCAAAGGCACTGCGGAGAACCAGCTGACGGTACTGGAACCCGGACGGGTAGCAGAAGGTACAAGAGCCAATGCAAGTAACGAGGACCAGCTGACTGTGCTGGAACCGGAGGGGCAGCAGAAGGAAAAGAGCCAATGGCACAACCGAGGACCAGCTGACGTTACTGGGACACGGTTACTAAGCAGGAGGTACCTGTGCTCCAAAGCACTACCAAGGACCAGCAGACATTGCTGGAACTCGGATACCGAGATGGAGGCACCTAGGCCAAAGGCACTGCGGAGAACCAGCTGACGGTACTGGAACCCGGACGGGTAGCAGAAGGTACAAGAGCCAATGCAAGTAACGAGGACCAGCTGACTGTGCTGGAACCCGGAGGGGCAGCAGAAGGAAAAGAGCCAATGGCACAACCGAGGACCAGCTGACGTTACTGGGACACGGTTACTAAGCAGGAGGTACCTGTGCTCCAAAGCACTACCAAGGACCAGCAGACATTGCTGGAACTCGGATACCGAGATGGAGGCACCTAGGCCAAAGGCACTGCGGAGAACCAGCTGACGGTACTGGAACCCGGACGGGTAGCAGAAGGTACCCATGGAAATTTAAGATGACAGGCCGCGAGCCGGCCGCAGTTACCGAATCCCACAGTACTACAGTGGGTGATTGTCCTATTGTCACAACGGAAACAGCCTTTATTTGCATATCCCGCAGCACACATAGGAAGCACCTAAACTCCAAGCACCATAGAGTCGGCTAACCCGACCGCAACACGACAGGACAACTTATTGGAGGCTAAGTGACGTTTACACTGACAGGAAACAGATGGCGTGCTGTAACCAGTCTGGGCAGGAGTGAGTACCCGTGCCAAAGACACTTCCGAGCAACAACTGGCGGTGTTGTAGCCCAGGGATGAGAAGAGAACAGGGTGGAGGCAGCAGGACTTTTTGCCGTTCACACAGCAGGGGAACAGCTGACATTACGGAACCCCAGTAACACAGGAGCAAGTGTTGACTGTGCTAACAGCACTTCCGAGCAACAACTGGCGGTGTTGTAGCCCAGGGATGAGAAGAGAACAGGGTGGAGGCAGCAGGACTTTTTGCCGTTCACACAGCAGGGGAACAGCTGACATTACTGAACCCCAGTAACACAGGAGCAAGTGTTGACTGTGCTAACAGCACTTCCGAGCAACAACTGGCGGTGTTGTAGCCCAGGGATGAGAAGAGAACATGGTGGAGGCAGCAGGACTTTTTGCCGTTATCACAGCAGGGGAACAGCTGACATTACTGAACCCCAGTAACACAGGAGCAAGTGTAGACTGTGCTAACAGCACTTCCGAGCAACAACTGGCGGTGTTGTAGCCCAGGGATGAGAAGAGAACATGGTGGAGGCAGCAGGACTTTTTGCCGTTATCACAGCAGGGGAACAGCTGACATTACTGAACCCCAGTAACACAGGAGCAAGTGTTGACTGTGCTAACAGCACTTCCGAGCAACAACTGGCGGTGTTGTAGCCCAGGGATGAGAAAAGAACATGGTGGAGGCAGCAGGACTTTTTGCCGTTCACGCAGCAGGGGAACAGCTGACATTACTGAACCCCAGTAACACAGGAGCAAGTGTAGACTGTGCTAACAGCACTTCTGAGCAACAACTGGCGGTGTTGTAGCCCAGGGATGAGAAGAGAACAGAGTGGAGGCAGCAGGACTTTTTGCCGTTCACACAGCAGGGGAACAGCTGACATTACTGAACCCCAGTAACACAGGAGCAAGTGTACAGTAGACTGTGCTAACAGCACTTCCGAGCAACAACTGGCGGTGTTGTAGCCCAGGGATGAGAAGAGAACAGGGTGGAGGCAGCAGGACTTTTTGCCGTTCACACAGCAGGGGAACAGCTGACATTACTGAACCCCAGTAACACAGGAGCAAGTGTTGACTGTGCTAACAGCACTTCCGAGCAACAACTGGCGGTGTTGTAGCCCAGGGATGAGAAGAGAACATGGTGGAGGCAGCAGGACTTTTTGCCGTTATCACAGCAGGGGAACAGCTGACATTACTGAACCCCAGTAACACAGGAGCAAGTGTTGACTGTGCTAACAGCACTTCCGAGCAACAACTGGCGGTGTTGTAGCCCAGGGATGAGAAGAGAACAGGGTGGAGGCAGCAGGACTTTTTGCCGTTCACACAGCAGGGGAACAGCTGACATTACTGAACCCCAGTAACACAGGAGCAAGTGTTGACTGTGCTAACAGCACTTCCGAGCAACAACTGGCGGTGTTGTAGCCCAGGGATGAGAAGAGAACAGGGTGGAGGCAGCAGGACTTTTTGCCGTTCACACAGCAGGGGAACAGCTGACATTACTGAACCCCAGTAACACAGGAGCAAGTGTAGACTGTGCTAACAGCACTTCCGAGCAACAACTGGCGGTGTTGTAGCCCAGGGATAAGAAGAGAACAGGGTGGAGGCAGCAGGACTTTTTGCCGTTCACACAGCAGGGGAACAGCTGACATTACTGAACCCCAGTAACACAGGAGCAAGTGTAGACTGTGCTAACAGCACTTCCGAGCAACAACTGGCGGTGTTGTAGCCCAGGGATGAGAAGAGAACATGGTGGAGGCAGCAGGACTCTTTGCCGTTATCACAGCAGGGGAACAGCTGACATTACTGAACCCCAGTAACACAGGAGCAAGTGTAGACTGTGCTAACAGCACTTCCGAGCAACAACTGGCGGTGTTGTAGCCCAGGGATGAGAAGAGAACATGGTGGAGGCAGCAGGACTTTTTGCCGTTATCACAGCAGGGGAACAGCTGACATTACTGAACCCCAGTAACACAGGAGCAAGTGTTGACTGTGCTAACAGCACTTCCGAGCAACAACTGGCGGTGTTGTAGCCCAGGGATGAGAAGAGAACATGGTGGAGGCAGCAGGACTTTTTGCCGTTATCACAGCAGGGGAACAGCTGACATTACTGAACCCCAGTAACACAGGAGCAAGTGTTGACTGTGCTAACAGCACTTCCGAGCAACAACTGGCGGTGTTGTAGCCCAGGGATGAGAAGAGAACATGGTGGAGGCAGCAGGACTTTTTGCCGTTATCACAGCAGGGGAACAGCTGACATTACTGAACCCCAGTAACACAGGAGCAAGTGTAGACTGTGCTAACAGCACTTCCGAGCAACAACTGCCGGTGTTGTAGCCCAGGGATGAGAAGAGAACAGGGTGGAGGCAGCAGGACTTTTTGCCGTTCACACAGCAGGGGAACAGCTGACATTACTGAACCCCAGTAACACAGGAGCAAGTGTAGACTGTGCTAACAGCACTTCCGAGCAACAACTGGCGGTGTTGTAGCCCAGGGTCAAGGAGGATGTTTAAATACTATATCAAGTATTTTCCTTGTTACGTATCAATTAAAAATGTCTATACTCCAAACAAGAGAAATATAAACTTTAGTACCATAAGATGATGATTTAACTTAAAAAAATATATGTAAATTAATAATTTACAAACATAAACGCATACATTAACATGTTGAAAAGCAATGCAAACCACAATTAAAATAGGTTAAATAATCTGCTATACGGTTTAAAATAAAAGCATACAAGTACACATCAGAATCCATTAATGATGGGTAAGTAACAGTATGTACACCATTTTTATTGTGTAGACAATGAATGGCTGACTTAAAAACATAATCAGCATTACAAGTTTTCTTTGACATTCATAAAACTTTACATTTGGTGAATAATATCAGTAAAATTTTTAAAAAAATATCTAAAATTTCCATCATGTAATACTGATAATATGTGCCAATCATTTATATTAACAAAACAAAAATTTAAAAAGTGCATAGTGCAGAGTGAAAACAGATATTTATGCCTGACTGTGGACTTGCAAGCATGACAACGGAGAGATAAGGTATATATAGATGAGACTGCATAGCCACAGATGGTGAATGGCGATGTAATACTGTACCTCAATAAAGTGTGCGTTACTACTACATCATTTTTTTTATCTAGCTTTATAAAAGGTTACGTGCATGTATGGTTGCGCCTTTGTTTGGACGCACAGACTGGCTTCCTGCTGTGACGCGTTGGGTATTGGAGCGTCTGTACGTCTTATGACGCAGACTAACATTCACGGTGCGCATCGTTCATCATCGCAAGCGTACCGACAACACAAAGGCGTTGTCATGACTGCTTTACTCAGTAAACATGCACCTATGATGAAACATACACGCATGTGCCCTATTACATAACAAGCTACAAGAAAAACGAGTGTGAGGTGTGACACAGCTGTTTTGTTAAGGTACAGTATTATATCGACATTGTACAGATGTCGCTTTTCAGTCTGATAAATATATATCATTCACGTATTCTATCAGTTGTCGTTCTTTCAGCACCACTTACAGGTATATATTTTGCTATTGTGACTATGCACTATTGACTTTACCAAGGTAATGCATGATTTTTGTTATAGGAAAGATGTGTATCTTCGTACCGTGTTAGCCAGTAGATAGAAAAGTTAGCCATTAAAAGGTATCAACCACTGAGGACTCTCAAGTCTAAATATTGATTTTTGTTAGCGATTATCATGTTTACATGAAGGACCTTTATGATATGGGCTGTTAACTTTCTAATCAAATATGTATTTTTTAAAATGACACAAATATAAGTAATGTTGAAGAGGACTATTCCTACATGCATTGTTTGCACAATATTACAGGTGTACATCACGTCCCTTAATCAACATTGGATTATTATATTTACTTGCATGCTTTTATTTCAAAGGCAAGAACACTGAAGTATAACCTTAGCACTGCAGCAGTTGTCAAAGTTCAACCCACATTATGCACTTCCAACATTGCAGTATTTGAGTCATCATGATGTGAGTTGGATTTGTCTAAGTTATGGAGTGACAAGGTTGACCATCAGTATCCTATAGCATAAGTAGGCTTTTGTGTTTGCATTTGTTTTCGACATGTGCATATCTGTAATAATATGTCACAATTATTTTGTTACAGATTTGTGACAAAGACAAATCATTTTATGATTTGAAAGTTGACGTTTCAAATGTTTACAGCTTAGAAATCAGGGTGTAGCCTCATATCTATGTGTAGCACTAGACACTTTGAGATGTCATGTTTTTTTCACCATGATTAGGTAGCTAGCAGTAATTTTTGCCGGACACACAGCAGGGGAACAGCAGGCGTTACTGAACCCCACAAACACATCAGCGATTGTTTTCATCTGTGCATCTAACACTTCTGAGCAGCAACTGGCGCTGTTGAAGCCCAGGGTCAAGGAGGGTGTAGGCAGAGGCCTAGTATGAGACGTTTGAAGTTGAAGTTGAAGTTAGCAGCAGTAATTTTTGCCAGACACACAGCAGGGGAACAGCAGGCGTTACTGAACCCCACAAACACATCAGCGATTGTTTTCATCTGTGCATCTAACACTTCTGAGCAGCAACTGGCGCTGTTGAAGCCCAGGGTCAAGGAGGGTGTAGGCAGAAAATATTGAGTTCTTGCCTTGTTACGTGGCCATTGCAAATGTATGTACTTCAAACAAGAATAAATGAAGTTTTACTAGGACAATAAAATGATGAATTTCAATTCCAAGAATAGAAAAATATTTATACTTGAGAGTCCTCTGTGGTTGATACCGTTTAATGGCTAACTGAAAATATGGTAACAAATTCAAAGCTTTCGAGACTACTCAGGTCTCTTCATCAGGCTAAGACTAAAAAAAAAAAGGAAGAATCACATATTTCTACACACAACAGGACACAGGAATAGGTAAGACAAGTGAGGGAGGGACAAGTGAGGGGAGACCGGCCAAAAAATGAGAACAAGGATGAATTATCAGCGCCACACGATAAGACAAAAAATAATGGATTTACCTGTGGCAAAACACTTTTGTATGCCCAGTCATAGCATGATGGATATGGAATTACTGGTATTAAAATATAACTTCAAATATGACAAAGATACAAAGGTTTCAGAATATAAGCTCATCATGACCTTTGACACTGTTAGTGATGGAATGAATAGATCACACGGATTTATGTCATTCTATATCAATTAAGGAATCTGCGTCTCTGCCCTTCCAGGGGCATGCAAACACAAAACCAGACCCCAATCAGAGGGCAATAAAACTTTCTATCGTTATCTAGGAACTGTTCCAATATTTATGTTCATCCCTCTGTGATAATGACAGTTCTGCTACACGTCACTTACTTGTCTTACCTATTGCACTATTCCTGTGTCCTGTTGTGTATAGAAATATGTGATGCTTCATTTTTTGGTTTAGTCTTTGCCTGATGAAGAGACGTGAGTAGCCTCGAAAGCTTGCAATTTGTTACCATCTTTTCAGTTATCCATTCAAAGGTATCAACCACTGCGGACTCTCAAGTCTAAATATTTATCTATCTACTGGCTAACACGGTACAAAGATACACATGTTTCCTAACTTCAAGAATAAAAATAAAGACACTGCAAATATAAACGCATATATGCACATGCCAACAAGAAATGGAACAACACACCACCCAAAAAATTGGTTACAAAATATAGTGTTGTAAATTTAACAATAAAAGTCCATTTTTGTATTTATGAATAATGCTTAAGGAATGCTATGTTAAACCATAACATAGTGAAGACAATGGATTTTGTAATAGTCACTTATCATCATCATCATTGCAATTTAGATGTGACAGTCACAGACATTTCAATTATTTAAGTTAATAAAATAGTTACTTTGTACACCATGTATGACATGTCCAGCATGGACTCATCAATGTGATGACACAATAATGTACGATAAAAAATAACCATTTAAAAAAACATAATGCATTGTCACAATTTAAGTGTGTGCCTGCAAGTGTAGGTGAAACAAAGGCTACGGATAGCAAAGGTATATTCAATGTCTGTATCAGACAGTGGACAGCCTCTGATGGGTAATGGCGATGTTATACTGTACGTCAATAAAGTCTGCGGCTGCAATCAAGCATTTTTTGCTTGTACAGTGTTGAAGAGGGTAAAAGCATGTCTGGTTGCGCAAGGCTTTATCCGTCAACACTACCTTCCTACTGTCACGCGTAGGGTAGGGTAGCGTGTGTCAATTAGATGACTCTATAAAATGTGACGTTACGCAGCGTTATTGCGCCCTAGGGACGCCAAAAATACGTCAGCAGTAATCATTTACTGTCTAATACTCCACCTATGACCAACCAAAAAAGAACGTTCCCTCTTTAACAATCTACAAGACTAACAAGCATAATGGTTGACGCTGACTTTATTGAGGTACAGTATTACATCGACATTGTCCATGAGTAACTATGCACTGTGATACCTATATACCATTATTAATTTATATCTGTTGTGGTTGTTTCAACAGCACTTGCAGGTATAACTACCTATTGTCAGTATGCATGATGCACTTTCTAGATGTAATAATTTATTATTGAACATTATTACCAGGTTTAGATGCTGGCCATTTCATATACGGTGTGTGAAGTTACAGTTGGCATCAGTATGTGTATTTTATAATGTCTGTCATAAATAAAACTCGTGATGATGATGATGAGGATTTTATGATTCGTACATCCATTGACTGCATTATCTTACAGGTACAGATAAAGTTCCTTAAAAAGCATTAATTGATAAGTATGAAATGTACTTTTATGCATTAATTTCAAAAAGTGAAGACTATGTTTTAGTTTTTGTTACCATTTATAATAGACATGTGCAGATATGCGCTGTGATGACAAATTATTATTTGTCCATATTTGTCATAAAAATTTATCATTCTAGGCCTGGAAAACTTCACAATTTCCTGTTTTAAGCATACCAATCAGGGTGACGGCTCTTCCCTATTTGGAGCATGTTCGACATGGATTTTTCTGTGCATGTGTAGGGAACAGGAGACTTGTTGCCGGACACACAGCAGGGGAACAGCTGGCGTTACTGAACCCCACTAACACTATAGCTTGTGTATTGGTCTGTGGACACGACACTTCTGAGCAGCAACTGGCAGTGTTGTAGCACAGGGAGTAGAGTTCAGGTGGTAGAAAGATGAACATAACAGGAGACATGGATAACGTTGCGAACCAGTTATTTAATCTGAAAACGGACAGACAAATTCTGGCGAGATCCATGCCTTGTTCATTTTCAGAAAAGTAAGCCGGTCTACATTATCGGAGGATAGTCGCATGCGACGGTCTGTTAGTACACCACCTGCGGCACTAAAGACGCGCTCCGATAATACACTGGCAGCAGGGCAAGCCAGCACCTCCAATGCATACTGGCTAAGCTCTGGCCATGTATCCAGCTTAGAGACCCAAAACTTGAATGGGGAAGAGCCATCTGGGAGTACACTGAGGGAAAGACATGTAGTCTGTCACCATCTTACGGAAACGTTGCCTCCTGCTGACTGGAGCCGTCTCGGATGGTGTAGACATTGGTGGCGCTGCCACAAAACTTCGCCACATTTGGAACATACTGGTCTTGCCCTGTGCAGAGGCGCTGCTTGTGCTCCCTCTTGTTGCAGAGCTGTCTCCACTGCCTCGACGCACAGAGCTGCTTTGTAAAGCAGTAGCAGCAGCAGTGCTCTCGGCTGGAATGGAGAACATTATGGATTGCACCAGTGTGTCTTGGTACTCCCGCATTTTACGCTCCCGGTTCAACGGTGTGATGAGGCTTTGTAAGTTGTCCCGGTAGCGAGGGTCTAGGATGGTGTACACCCAATAATCAGACGTGGTGAGAATGTGGGCGATGCGGCGGTCGTTTCTCAGGCACTACAGCATGAAATCAACCATGTGCTGCAGACTCCCAACTGGCCAAGAAACGCTGTCCCCTGCAAGAGGCGTCATCTCTGCCTGCTCTGCATCACCCCACCCTCGCTCTACATACTGACTAGAGCGTTGTGTAACTCCCTCTGGAGCAATCTCTTCCTCCTCCATTGACTCCTCCTCATCCTCCTCACAAAGTGAACACTGCCCAGCCCTTTGTGAGGAACCACGTTGCGCTGACTGTCCAGAAGGTGATGGAATTTGTGACTCCTCATCCTCCACCTCTTCCAAAACCTCATCCCTTATTGCTTGCAGTGTTTTTTGAAGCAGGCAGATAAGGGGGACAGTCAGGCTGACTAGTGCACCATCTGCACTCGCCATCCGCGTTGACTCATCAAACGCACGCAAAACGTGGCAGATGTCCTTCATAGAGGCCCACTCAGTAGTGGTGAAGTGTGAACGACGCAAATTGCGAGTTGATTGCGCCTGATGCAGCTGATACTCCATTACTGCTGGCTGCTGCTCACGCAACCGCTCCAACATATGTAACGTGGAATTCCACCTGGTGGGTACGTCACATATGATGCGATGTTCAGGAAGGCGAAATCTGCGTTGCAGAGCTGCAATGCGCGATCTGGCCATGCTGGAACGTCGCAAGTGAGCGCACTCTAGGCGGACCTTGTGCAGCAGTGCATCAAGATCCGGATAGTCCCTCAAAAAACTCTGCACGACCAAGTTGAGCACATGTGCCAGACATGGTATGTGAGTGAGGTTGCCAAGGCCCAGAGCTGCCACCAGATTTCGGCCATTGTCACACACTACCAAGCCTGGCTGGAGATTCGCTGGCAAAAACCACACGTCGCTCTCCTGCTTGATGGCATTCCAGAGCTCCTGCGCTGTGTGGCTTCGATTCCCCATGTAAATTAATTTCAGGACGGCCTGTTGACGTTTGGCCACGGCTGTGCTCATATCGGTCGCATCACGTAAGCGTTCACGGGTCCATGTGGAGGTAGACCGTGACGGCTCCTGCAGCGATGATTCTGAGGAACTGGAGTAGGAGGAGGAGTCAATGTGGACAGACTTGATTCCTGCAATCCTTGGAGTTGGCAGAACACGTACAGCGCCACTCTCAAGATCTGTACCCGGCTCCACAACATTGACCCAATGGGCAGTGAGGGAAAGGTATCATCCCTGGCCATGGGTACTGGTCTAATATAACCAAACGAATTTGCGGGCACTACAAAAATATATAAACAGGGATCTGTGACCACACACTAAAATACTGATGTGAAACAGGAAGAAAAGCATATACTGGAAAACAAGAAACCAGTAAAAACATTAATTTTTAATGTTTTTACTGGTTTCTTGTTTTCCTGTATATGTTTTTTGTACCAATAAAATTTAAATATACTTTTATACATATATATTTCTTCATTCATTTATTTAGGTTGATCGTGACATTCCATACACACTGCTTTTCTTCCTGTTTCACATGGGTACTGGTCCACGCATCGGTGGTCAGGTGGACCTTGCTACTGACGGCGTTTAGTAGCGCATGTTTAATTTTTCCCTCGACATGCTTTTGCAGACCAGGGACGGCTTGCCTGCTGAAATAAAATCGGCTGGGCACATTGTATTGTGGGACTGCCAATGCCATAAAGTTACGGAAAGTGTCAGTCTCCACCAGCCTGAATGACAGCATTTCAAGGGACAGGAGTTTTGCAATGCCAGCATTCAGAGCCTGTGCTCGTGGATGGTTTGCCGAGTATGGCCGTCTTTTATCCCATGCCTGTGCTACCGATGGCTGTTTTGTGGCCTGGGAGTGTGAGGATGACAGGGAACTTGCAGCTGTGGGTGGAATAACACTGGGTCTCTGGACAACAGTTACAGAGGTTCTTCCATGGCGATCCTGTGAGGAAGCCGAACCAGCTGTGTGTGAGCTGGAGGAAGAGGCTCCAACACGAGCTGAAGATGTAGGTGCTGCTGTAGGTTGGCCTACATCTCCAGTGTGTCTTTGTAACTCAGCTACGTGCTTTGTCCGTACATGTTTCCACATATTTGTGGTATTGAGGTTACTGGTATTTTTACCTCTTTTAACTTTTTGATTACACAGCTTGCATTTGACATAGCAAATATCATCTGCAAGTGTGTCAAAAAAGGACCACGCAGTGCAAGTCCTGGGAGCGCCCGTTTTGGCTGTTGGAAGAGAACTGCTACGAACGGGTGCCAAACTGGAGGGTACAGGCAACCGAGTCTGCAGCCTACCTCTCCCTACTGTTTGGACCGTTGGGGCAATCTCTTCCTCAGAGCTGCTACCACCACCTTCCTGTTCCTCACGCCATGTTGGGTCTTGGACCTCATCATCTCCACTACCCTCTTCCAACACCTGCTGCTGTTGGGTGGTCTGGCCAACACCTTGCTCAACAGAAAATGGCACCTGAGTCTCATCATCATCAGATGCGTTCTGCGGTGTGCTGACCATCGGCACTGGCTCACCCGCCTCTTCAGATTCAGAGAGACACAGCTGTTGCGCATCACTGCACACTGCCTCTCCTTCACATTCCAGAATGCTGCTTGGCTGGGCCCCTGTTTCCAAGCCAACAGATTCTGAGAACAGAAGCAGAGACTCAGCTGGCTCCAGTTCAGAACTCTCTGACTGCCTGGGCAATTTGGCAGGCGGTGAAGAGACAGATGGTTGTTCAACAGTGCTGTGGTCCTGAGAGGAGGTGGAAGCAATTGAAGTCGATGCATTGGCTGCCATCCAACCAACAACGGCTTCAATTTGTTCTTCCCGCAGCAGGGGGGTACGCTGAGCTCCTACAAAAGTGCGCATAAAGGAACGCTCACGGGGAAAACTGGTGGATGCTGTGTCACTGGGTGCAGCAGCAGCAGGCACAGAATCCCCACGTCCTCTCCCTGCTGAAACTCCATGGCCACGACCACGTGCCTTACTCCCTGCCTTCTTCATCTTGGTAGATTGATAAAGAAAGTCAGAAAAGTTATAAGGCCTAAGTGTGGTTATTCCTCAGAGACTGCAGTGAACACTGCAGACAACTGTTCAGTAGCTGTGAAAGGCCCCTTTGTCTACTTCTATAGTGTTTGCAACCAATGTATTGTATACGGATGGAAGCGCGTCACACTAATAGATTAGATTTTTTTCAAATATAATGGAGCAGCACCAATTAGTGAAGGATGAGGCAGTGACACACGCTCAGCAGACTACAACCAGCAGTAGTTGAAGAACTAACTGGAGCGTGATCTGCACTCAAAAAATGAAAAGCTCACAGACTACAGTGAACACTGAAACACAACTGTTCAGTAGCTGTGAAAGGCCCCTTTGTCTACTTCTATAGTGTTTGCAACCAATGTATTGTATACGGATGGAAGCGCGTCACACTAATAGATTAGATTTTTTTCAAATATAATGGAGCAGCACCAATTAGAGAAAAATGTGAAGGATGAGGCAGTGACACACGCTCAGCAGACTACAACCAGCAGTAGTTGAAGAACTAACTGGAGCGTGATCTGCACTCAAAAAATGAAAAGCTCACAGACTACAGTGAACACTGAAACACAACTGTTCAGTAGCTGTGAAAGGCCCCTTTGTCTACTTCTATAGTGTTTGCAACCAATGTATTGTATACGGATGGAAGCGCGTCACACTAATAGATTAGATTTTTTTCAAATATAATGGAGCAGCACCAATTAGTGAAGGATGAGGCAGTGACACACGCTCAGCAGACTACAACCAGCAGTGGTTGAAGAACTAACTGGAGCGTAATCTGCACTCAAAAAATGAAAAGCTCACAGACTACAGTGAACACTGAAACACAACTGTTCAGTAGCTGTGAAAGGCCCCTTGGTCTACTTCTATAGTGTTTGCAACCAATGTATTGTATACGGATGGAAGCGCGTCACACTAATAGATTAGATTTTTTGCAAATATAATGGAGCTGCACCAATTCCACAAAATCAAATAAAAAAAAGAGTCAGTGAGTGACACGTGCAGATGCCTACAAACAGCGGTGGATGCAGAGCAAACTGCAGCGTCACCTGCACTCTCACACACACCTTGCACAGAGCTGTTAAAACAACACTGGCAAAAGGAAGCTTTACACAGCGGTTGGTAAACTAGCCTGCCTAAAGCACAGTAGAGTACACAAAATCGCAATGTCTAACTGTCCCTCAGAGTCAGCACAGCAGCGTTCTGTCCCTAACTGAGTTCACAGCACAGTGATGCTAAAATGGAGGCGGCGCCTTTTATAGTGCATTCTGACATCATTTCAGCAGCCAATCACAGCCATGCCATTAGTTAAGATGACCGCAGCATTACACTTCATAAGATTCCTCATTGGCTGACTAAAATCACATTGCCTCTCAAAGAATTATGGGAACTTCCGATTCCGGTATACGATATATGAAAAATATCGGAACTAAGTATCGGAATTCCGATACAGCGAATATCGGCCGATACCCGATACTTGCGGTATCGGAATGCTCAACACTACATACAATACAAGGTCTTTTTAATATTCACTTTTCGTGTCAAATTGTAGGCTTGTAAGCAGGGCCCTCACTCCTTTTTGGTGTACAAATACCATCTATAATGTAAAGTCCTGCTGCATATATTGGTACTATAAACATAAAAAATATTATTATTACATGTTCTCACATTCTTCTGCACAGTTCCCATGTGGTGAGACCCCCATACATTAAATCTTATTACATGGACATCTAGCACTGTAAATTACTCCTACAATGTTGCAGGAGATGGGAAGTGTAAAATAACCCCCTACATACAGTATGAGCCCCTGCAGAGCCCACTTATATACAGTATAAGTTCCAACATAGCCCCTATATACAGTCTGAGGCCCTATATACAGTCTGAGACCCTATCCCTCAAATAGTCCCCTATATACAATATCAGCCCCCACAGCCTTCCTATCTACAGTGTGAGCACCCCACATAGCCTCTTACATACAGTGTAAGCTCCCACATAGCCTCTGTTTATACAGCCCCCTATAATATACAGGCACACATCCTATAGACATATGGAAAAAAAAACAACACATACTCACCTCGTTCATGTTCTCCCGGCACTTTCCTCCTTTCTCCAGTGCGCTGACTCTCCTCACAGCAGACACAATGTAGTGACGTCATTGCATATGCTGTCTCAGTCATACACACAGATTGGTGGAAGGAGCTGTCGGCATGTTGCTATTTGCCCAGGTCTGATACATTTAATGAGTACTTGTTGGATGGAATGGAAAAAACAATACTACAAAATTTGGAATGTTTTGTGGGGTTTTGTTTTCCTGTTAGCATTATTAGCTACTGTCTAACTCTGGGAGAGGAGGATTAATATCATACTAAACTTACAAAATTTTTGCCATGTTTTACTATTTTCACAAAATGAAATACTTTTTTTTTGCCAAAAATAATGTTTTGTGTCTCAATATTCTCAGACCCATAACTTTTGTGAAGGTTTTTTATTTTTAATTCTTTCGCAAGATGAGATGTAGCTTTTATTAGTACAATTTTGGAATACATACAATTTTTTTTTTCATTATGTTTTATTAATTCTTTCTTTGATGGGCTGCAATAATAATACTTGGTATAATGGTAGATCTGGGGTTCCTTATTAGACACCTGGATGCCATGATAAATCTTTGCCACTCTCCAATTGCATTAAAGAGTGGGGCAATGGTATAGTGAAAGATCTATAAACCATGGCTGTGCTAGAAGAGCTAGGCTGTTTTTTACAGCAGCCACATGAATACACCATGAATGAATACACCATGAATGACATCAAGGAGTTAGGGTTAAATAACATATAATTTATAGTAAATGCCTAAAATTTATTGGCCATGGCACAGCTCCTGGTTAGGTAAAATTCTAGCAATTATGAGGGTATGTGCACACGTTCAGTATATTTGCAGCAGATTTTTTAATACCATTTTTTGGCAGCAAAATGCTTAGTAAAATATAGTGTTTTTGACACTTTTTTAATTGTTTTTTGATATTTCTTTCCCATGCATCAGAATGGGTGAAAAGTACTGCAAAAATGTTGAAAGAATTGATATGTGGCAGAAGTGAAACAGCTTCAAATCTGCAAGAAAATATGAGGAACGTGTGGCTGAGATTTCAGGAATCTCATTCTCTTGGCTGGTACTAGGAATTGTTTCAGTGTTTGTGACAAATCTATGAGGAAAAAACATGACAAAAACACTGCAAATATTAAACGTGTGCACATACCCTGACTTTGTTTCAGTGCTGAACTGATGTCAGTTATGTTGGTGTGTAGGAGCAAAGTCTGTAGGTTTTGTGCTTTAACTAGGTCTGTGGCTTCTTTGTTTTGGATCTGCCCACATATAAAAAAATAGAATGTGAAAAAGCAATAAAAATAAGTAAATGCCTGCTTATTAAGTGATATAAAGATTCAACCTTTAAAATATTAAAATAGTTTTCAAACATAGTGGAAAGAAAAAAATTAGTAAAATGCATATACTTCAAATATTTTTTCCAGTTGAATTTGCTTGAAAATTTTACTTTCTGCATGAAGTTTGTTTGTTCTCCCCATGTTTACGTCAGTACGTCCGGGTTCTCAGGTTTCTTCCCACACTCCATAGATATAGGGGTAGAGAATTTAGAGTTTGAGCCCAATGGGGACAATAATTACATAGTCTGAAAAGCACTGCAGAATATATTGGTGCTATGTAAGCAAGGATAGAACTAGTAAATGGGTTAGCATTAATGTAAGATCTTTCTTCAGCCAAAAATGTACATTTTATGTTACAATATTATAAAAAATTGTTTTTATCACAGTATTTAAAAATTATAATCTTTCTCTTTTTCAGCTTCCACTATCCAGTGGTAATTTTGATGTTTATAACACTGACCAAAGCATTTGCACTTCTACAATGGGACTGTCCAACACATCTTGTACAGCGGGTAACGGTGTAAAGAGTGAAGTTACAGGTAAATAAGTGAGTTTATAAAAATATTGCCTTGTTCACAATATACATACTTTCATACATGGTCATAAAGACAAAATAAATATCCTTGCAATTTCATTTTATAATTGTTATATTACAGTATTGATTATTATTATTATATTATTTTCAGAATAATTAATCAAAATATTATAAAGCAAATATATTTATATATGGCAATTCACTTATGTTTGCTTTCTGTTGTGAAACAATTGTAAGAAATATGTATAGTATATAATAATCTTTAATTAAAACTCATGTAACAAGTCTGTAGGGCATTACATGGAGATCCTAGGGCCTTGATTACAGATCTGCTTGGTGATCTTTGTGCTGCTACATGGTGCCTCCAGAAGGCGCTATATTTTACTACTGAATAAATGCTTCTAGGGTAGATCAGTTTTATAAATTAATATGCCACGATACATGTCACAATTTTATTTTTATTATAGTTCCATAATATAGTCATGTGACTCAAGTATTTTATACATAGAAAAGCATATGCTAATTGAAAAATAGCTTTTTATGGGGCTTATTGTACAGTAATAAAATGACCAAAAATGGAATTTATCACTACTAAATGATGTCAAGTGATCCCAATCAAATGGGGGTGGTTTGATATGGTTATTGGCATCAGTTTTAAAGTATCTGTATCAGTGTGGGCATTTAGACCTTGATTCCTCAAAATCAGCAATTTTCACTGTCATGAAGAAGTCAGATGCTCCATATTCATTAAGAGGTGTCCTCACCAGTGACTGGAGCACAATTTCTGGGATAAAGAATGCCACAGCTTGCAATGCCCTGTCCTGCTAAAACTCTGACCACTTTGGTGGAGCTGGGAGAAACTGGTGTGAAAAATCTAAGTTGCGTAAAAAATGTCAAAGCATTTCAAGACAGAAATTGTGCAAAATTGCTTTGATGAACCAGGGCCATAATTTGCTTAACACTAGTGATGAGAGAATTTGTTCGTAAAACTATCTCCAAACATAAATTTGGCACAAATATGGCACATTCGGACTCGTGATCGGAAACACAAGCAAAATTTTATAAAATCGGTAACATCCGGTAAAAGTGCTGGAATATATTTGCGCTGCCACAAAAGCATTTTCAGCACTTTAGCAATGATAAAGGTGGTGTATCATGAGTGTTTTGCACATGTTTGATGAGGTAAGGGGTTTGCAGAGCGTTCTTGTAAACAGTCTTTTTTTTCCCTAACTTTAAGTGAGCACATTGCAGCTAGCCGATCAGGGCGCAGGAAACACCCACAATGTCCTGACACAGCGGTTTGTTTCATTGGCTGCTGAAACCACCTGTCCCTCACCATATAAATAGCGGATATCTTGTTTTAGTGCCATTTTGACACTGTAACAGCGCAGAGAGGCTGCTCCTGATGCTGGCACTGTTAACAGCAAGATTTTAGCTAGTCAGTTAGGCAGTTGTATATCAGTCAGATAGTCTAGCTAGCTGTCCAGTGTGGCAGTTAAATTTACCTTCCAGCACTTTTTTTTCTTTTTTCGACATTACTGAGGTCCACAAAAAAAGTCAGCAGGCCACGTGTTATGCACTGCTTCTATTGTGCTCCATGCATGAGTATAGCATTCTAATTAATATTTTTTCACTAGCTAAATATGAAAAAGCCTGCTGTATTCCACATTTTAGCTAGTTAGATAGGTGGTTGTATATCAGTCAGATAGTGTAGCTAGCTAGAGTCCATTGTGGCTGTAAAATTTACCTTCCAGCATTTTTTTTTGTCAATACAGAGGTCCACAGACAAAGCCAGCAGGGCACATGTCTTACAAGTGCACTGCTTCTATTGTGCTCCATGCATGAGTATAGCATTCTAATTCACATTTAGTCATTGCAAAATATTAAACAGCCTGCTGTATCCCACCTTGTCATTTAGTGCTATGGCGATATGAAACTGTCTGCAGACCTAAGGCACATTAAAAAAGTTATAATTTTGTCTGTTGCTAAATGTGAAACAGCCTGCTGTATCCCACGTTGCCATTTTGTGGCAGTGATATGAACCTGTCTGCAGACATAAGGCACATAAAAAAAATATATAATTTTTCAGTTGCAAAACGTTAGACAACCTGTATCACACTTTGTCGTTTGGTTGGGTTCAAATTAAGCTATAGAGACCTGATCCATAGTCCACAAAAAATTCAATTCTTCTGTTCCTAGTGTCATACAATAGGGGACCTGACTTTAAAATAATTTGTAGCATCTAGTGTGTTATCGAGGCCTGATTTGTAGGCCACAAAAATTCTTCTGTTATTATTGTCATACATTAAGTGACCTGACTTTAAAATAGTTTGTAGCATCTAGTGTGTTATAGAGGCCTGATCCATAGGCCACAAAAAATTATTCTGTTCTTAATGTCATACATTAAGTGACCTGACTTTAAAATAGTTTGTAGCATCTAGTGTGTTATAGAGGCCTGATCCAGATGCCACAAAAATTCTTTTGTTCTTAGTGTCATACAGTAGGAGACCTGACTTTCAAATAGTTTGTAGCATGACTTTTTTTTGTCATACGGCCTCATCCACACTCAAACAATTCTTTTTTTCTGTGACTAACACGATACAGCACGCCATATTTCAGCTTGGAATTTACTGTAGCTGAAATTCAGATGTTTGCAGAGGTGGTGCAGAATTTAAAATCTAATTTTTTGCTGCTAATACTGTGCTCCTACCAGACTATTTGGGCAACATGACTGGGAAAAAGCAAGGCCTTGGTGGAAAGGAAGTTATGGTTGATGCTCAAGGTGTATGTGGGTTAGGTGCTAATGTTTGTGAAAGCACTAGTGAAGCAACGTCATGTCCTATGCAAAGACAGCTGACAACTTATGTTACTGGACAGGCTACACCACTACCTTTCTTTGGCAGATGCACAGCGGTACGCCTTGTCAATGATGCCCAGAAAGAGCATGTACTTGAGTGGATGGCAAGCGCAGCTTCAAGTGGCCTCTCTTCCTCTTCCTCCACCTCAACATCACGCCCAGTACAGTCCACAGTGATGGCATCCAAATTCCCTTTGCTTCCACCCGTGTCACAGCTATCCAACTGTTCAACTGACTGTATGGAACCACAGATGGGTGAGTCTGAAGAGCTGTTCACACATTCTATGCCATGTTCATCAGAAGTGTGCTCAAAAGCTTTGCAGAGTCAAGAAGAGGAAATCTGCAGCGATGCCCAATTTTTTTTTTGCTTGGATCCAGGGCAGGACAAAGTAGGGTCCAAACAGCATCTGACCCTCATCTTCAAATGTTAACCCGAGGGGAGGTGATCCTGATGAGACTCAGACATCTGAGGCTCACGTGGACTGTACTGTGTTGTCAGGGCAAGAAGAGAAGGAAGGTGACTCCAAGGGCGAGAAATGTGATAACACAGAGGATGATGATGATAAGGTGTTAGATCCCAGTTGGTGTGAACATAGAGGCACACAGCTGAGTATTTCATCTGAGGATGAAGACGAGGAGGTTACGTTGGGTCATATGTCGCAGACACGTAGTGATGCAACCATGACGAGCAATGCATCCTCAGCCACAACTGTGCCTGTGACCAGCAGCATCCACGGGTCTGAAGCTCGCAGGGGTGGAAAGGGTTGCCTAGCCTGGGCCTTATTTGACACTGCAAAGGATGAGCCAACTCACGTAATCTGCCAACTTTGCAAAAAAACTGAGTCAAGGTAAAAAGTGCAATAATTTGACTACTACATATATGAATCTTCACATGCGCAATCAACATGCTTTACTGTGGGAATTCCACTGCTCAAAAATGCGGACCTCAACAACCATCAGCTGCCACATCAATTGCATCTGCTGCTTGTTCCTCCTCCTCTGTTACCATGCCAGCTATTGAGATTCAGGTCTTCGACCGCAAAATTTTGGATTCTTTACCAGCTCCAGTCATGCTGACTGAGAGCCCACTTTTAGCTGTAACGTACATGCCTTCTGTTTTTGATCGATCTCAAGAACGAGCACACCACAAGTTTCTCGATCCACCGTAACATCTCCGCCTGCACCTCTCTCATGGTCCATCAGTTTGTCCGGTCCACCCCTCTCATCACTGCAGCCAGCCCACGGTTCAACAGTTGTGCTCACATAAAAGATAGTTTCCTCCTATGCATGACAAACCTAAGAGTTTGAACTCTACTATCTCCAATCTTTTGGCCACAGAAATGCTGCCTTTTCACCTGGTAGATAGAGACGGTTTCTGAAAGCTGATGGCTGTCGCAGTCCCTCAGTACCAATTACCCAGTCGCCATTACTTTTCTAAGAAAGCTGTGCCTGTGCTACACCTGCATGTCGCAGACAACATCACCCATTCCTTGACAAAATCTCTGTCTGCTAGGGTGCATTTAACCACAGATACTTGAACGAGTAAGCATGCCCAAGAGCATTACAGGCACTGCTCCACAAGTCTTATAATTCCCAAGGCTTGCAGGACAAACCTCTACATTTAACACTTCCTCCACTGTTTCTGCCTCCTCTATCTCCTCTAGGGCCTCCACCTTCATCTTCATCCTTTGCCTTAATGAGACATGCATTCCAACAGTGCAGAGCGAATCCCCACCACATCTGTACTGCGCAGCCTGGGCTCACCGCAATCAGTCAGTATTAAAATTGATATGCTTTGGAGATCGCAGTCATAGTGTTGTGAACACTTTTGATCTGGCTTCTGAGTTTGAGCTCCCTCTGGTAGTTGCTTCTGGTAATAGAGCTGGTCTGGTTGACAGAAGTCAATCACCTGTAGAGGATGATTGGAGATCAGGTGTTACAGACTGTAGAGATTTAAGTGAGCAGCCTTCGCTTAGTTGTTGCCGGTGATTTCGGGTTTCTTCCTGAGCCTTCTGGAAGTCTGCTTGCTCCCTGCTTTGTCCTGCATTATTCAGATAAGTTATTTGTCTGTTTTACTCATTTTGCTTTTCTCTGTTCTCTGCTTTGCTGGTGTGAGTTCAGCCGGGTTCCCTGCAGGGACCTGTGCTGGATTCGGTTTTCCTTGGCCACAGCTTATGTCAGTCTTTTCTTTATTTCTAGTCCCCAGTTATTTCAGTATCTGTTGTTTTGCGTCCAGTTCACACCAGAGTTCTGATTTAGTGGGGGAGAGGTCGTGAGGCCTCAGTATTTTTGCATATCAGACGTGTTGGAATTTTTCTTAGGGTTTTTGCAGTATTGCAGACAGTATCGTTTCCTGTCCTGTTCTATCCAGTTTGGGCCCCAGCATTTGCTCACTCTATTTTCTGCCTGTGTTTTGTACTTCATCTGTCTCACTGGCAATATATGTTTGGGGGCTATCTATTCCTTTGGAGCTCTACTCCGGGGCAGTTTAGCTTTCCCCTTTCTCTCTTTAGGCTTAGTTAACTCTTTGGCTGTGTCGAGGCGTCTAGGGCATCGTAGGTACGTCCCATGGCTAATTCTAGCTGTGTTGTCAGTTTAGGGGTCTGCAATCCGCTAAGTTACCTACCTCTTTGGGTGTCTGGTTGCCTAGCCTATTTCTCTGTTATCCTCCTTGGTTACACATACAGCTGAAGAGTTGTAGACAGCTCGCCAGACTGAGTTTGATTAATGACTGTCTCCGATGAACCTTCATCCAGGGAAGGCCATGTCCGATAACGGTGCGAACCTGGTGCCAGCCCTACGGCAAGGCAAGCTCACACACGTGCCTTGCATGGCTCATGTCCTCAAGCTGGTGGTACAGCGTTTTCTCCGCCACTATCCTGGCCTGGTTGAGCTGCTCCAGAAAGCACGTAAGTTGTGTGCTCATTTGTCACAATTTCCACTCTGTTTCTGTCTTTTTGTTACTTTGTGTCGTGGCTTTCAGTCTGAACTGGGTCTGTGCTGCAATCACCTGTGTTCTTTTTCCTTAATCAGGATTCTACTTAAGCATGCTAGTTCCTCCCCCCAGTGTCAATCGTAAACTTGCTGTTGCCTGAACATTGATCCCTCTGAGCTCTGTGCCTCACCCTGCTTAACTTGATTCTCTTCCCGTACTCTGACCCTTTGCTTGTGACCTGACTTTGCTTGTGCCTGCTCCCTGTAACTGTTTTGTCTCTCTGGCTTTCCTGACCTCGGCTTGTGTATGCTTAATTTCTGACTTCCCTCTGTCATACTGTGCCATTTCCTGGACTTGACCTCGGATTGTTTGACCTCTCTTTTGCTTACAGTAAGTAGAATACATATTTACTGCTGTGACCAGCGTCACACATTTCTGCTGTTCGCACCCCTCTGCTCATCGACTTGCATCAATACAGAGGTCTTTGTTTATGCCAGTTAACAGGTTGATATGCGATGTGCCGAATTGGTGGAATTCCACTCTGGACATGTAGCAGCGACTGTGGCAGCAGCAACAAGCCCTGACGCAGTATGTCATGTTTCATAGACTGGGCCAACGCAGTATGGAAGTAGCGCATATCACATTTACAGAGTGGGCACAGATTAAGGACCTCTGCACCCTTCTGCACAGTTTCAAAAGGGCTACTAAGATGGCAAGCACTGATGACTCCGTCATCAGCATCACTATTCCAGACACCAATATACTGGAGCAGATTTTGAATAGCCCGTGGGAGTTGATGGTGGTCCCAGAAGAAGAGGAAGAAGCAGAGGAGGATGCTGATAAGATAACTGTCTCTAAGCTCAACACTGTCGTCACACAGTCAGGTTTCAAGGGAGGGTGGATTACTGCGATCAAGGGGGCCTGGTGATAACAGAGAAACTGTTATCGAAGGTGCAAGATCCGAGGAACAAATGGAGGAGGAAGAGGTGATGGGCGAGCAACTGTCAGATGAAAAGAATAATTCTCCCCTCCCTGTTGTTCAAGGTTAGCGAGAGGAGATGTAGGAAACGAGCCTCATTTTTACCCAGCCACCTACACAGCATGGGCTTGGACCTTATGGTAGAGCCTGACATATGAGTGCCTTCTTGCTGCACTATCTGCAACATGATCCTCGTATAGTTATGAGTAGAAAAAATGCAGACTAATGGGCTGCCACTCTGTTAGATCCACGTTATTAAACCAAATTTTGTCAGATGATTCCCGTCCTAAAAAGGGTCCCACAAATGCTGGAGTATTGAACCATGCTTTTATACAACCTTAGGAGAGTTTTTCGCCAAGACAGCAGTGAAGCACACAGTTTGCATAACAGCTCTACACTTCCAACCTTCGGCACGTCAATTTGTCAACACCCAAACATTAGCAGCAGCAGCGGTGGAAGTGGAAGAAGCAATTTCTGTTAGTCCTTTGACACTTTTATTAGACCAATTTGTGCACCAGCACAACAGAGTCCAAGTCTTACACATTGTGAATGAATGGAGATTGATGGTGCAGGAGTATCTAGAACTTAATATAAATACCATCAAGAAGGGCTTGGACCCTTTCACATTTTGGTCTTCTAATAATTTTTGGAAATGTGAAAACTCCTAGTTGGGTGTCCATCTGTTGGATTGGGTGTAGTGGAAGACCTGTTGGTCCCTATTATACTATTTCTACGCTCATGAATTTGATGCCACTTCTGTGGTTTAAGGCCCTCATTTGTTTAAATGTGAACACTCTGGGTTTGGTGTCCATCTGCTGGACTGGGTGTAGTGGAAGACCTATCAGTCCTTATTATACTATTTCTACTGTGGTGAAATTGATGCCACTTTGGTTGTGTCTGCTAATAATTTTTGGAAATGTGAACACTCCTGGTTAAGTGTTCATTTGATGGATTGAGTGTAGTGGAAGACCTATCAGTTCCTATTATACTATTTCTACTGTGGTGAAAGTGATGCCACTTTGGTGGTGTCTGCCAATAATTTTTGGAAATGTGAACACTCCTGGTTGGGTGTCCATTTCCTGGATTGGGTGTAATGGAAAACCTATCGGTCCCTATTATACTATTTCTACTGTGGTGAAATAGATGCCACTTTGGTGGTTTCTGGTGGTGTGAACACTCCTGGTTGGGTCTCCTTCATGCATGGTGCCTGTAGCAGTAGGCCTCTGACACCGTGAGGCCTACACTTCCTTGGACTCAACTACCCATGTTAGTATCCTTAAATTTTTCTGACAAGCAGGTAGAGGTGTTGCATGTGGTATCAGGGCTCTCTCAAAAGGGGGCCTACACTGATACCTCACCCACCTCGTCTTACTGTGATGTTCAATTGAAAGCTATAAATGCTGTCCCAGACCCCAATATCTGATGCCTGGCTGATTGCTGCATTTCCATGCTGAAATTTGAACTGTGGGTGAATTGAGGCCACTTTCCTTGTGTCTGTCCCTCATTTGATTTGTTTTGGCAGCATTGGGGGCCTTTATAGCTTATAAGGTATTGTGCATGCATTTGTTTTTGCCTCCTATTGACTTGAATGGCGTTTGGTAATGTTTGGTGAACATTCGACTAATTAATCGGTGAATATTGCAAATTCGATGATCGTAATCCAAACCGAGCATTGAAATATTCGCTCATCCCTAGTCAACACTTCTCAATAATTTCCCTAATTTATTGATGGCTGTACCGATGAATGGGATACATTATATATATTTCTATATATATAAAATTGAATGTGTGTATATGTGTGTGTATCACCAACTAATCACGGAGTATTTTACATTTAACCAGAGCTGTTTAAAAGAAGCTGAGCTGTGATTGGTTGCTATGAGCAACAGTTTTCCTTGCAACCAATCCCTAAGCATATTTCATTTCCCAGAGCTGTTTAATAGAAGCTGAGCTGAGATTGGTTGCTATGAGCAACAGTTTTCTCACTCCACCACAACACCTCAGCTGACACTGACCAGGTGGGAGAAATCTTGCATCCCTGGGAACATAAGCTCCCAGCCATTGTCTGCCCCCCCAGACAGAAGCAGAGAGCACATGACAGAAATGAATCACCCGCTCCCGTGCCCATATCCCCATCACACATCATCCATCCTATAGGCACATCTTCCCTCTTAAAGGGATCTCCGATATGGAAGTCAGTGCAAATCCATCCTGCGCTTTGGTATTGAACCCAGGCCTCTCTTAAAGGGATCTCTGGTATGGAAGTTATGGTAAATCCCTCAGCGCTCTGATTCTCACTCCACGACAACACCTCAGTAGACAGTGACTGGGTGGTTCTGACCCAGGGTCTCTTAAAGGGATCATTAATATGGAAGTTAGGGAAATTCCACTAAGCTCTCTGGTTCTGACCCCAGGCCCCTCTTAAAGGGATACCCGGTACGGAAGTGAGGGCAAATCCACTCGGCGCTTTGGTACTGACCCCAGGCCTCTCTTAAAGGGATCCTCGGTATGGAAGTTAGGGCAATTCCACTAAGCGCTCTGGTTCTGACTCCAGGCCTCTCTTAAAGGGCTCTCCGGTATGGAAGTTGGGGCCATTCCACTCAGCGCTCTGATTCTGACCCCAGGCCTCTCTTAAAGGGATCCCCAGTATGGAAGTCAGGGCAATTCCACTAAGCGCTCTGGTTCTGACCCTAGGCATCTCTTAAAGGGATCATTGGGAAGGAAGTCAGGGCAAAACCATCAAGCGCTTTGTTTTTTGACCCCAGGCCTCTCTTAAAGGGATCCCCACTATGGAAGTTAGGACCGTTCCACTCAGCGCTGTGGTTCTGACCCCAGGGCCTCTTAAAGGGATCATTGGTATGGAAGTTAGGGCAATTCCACTAAGTGCTCTGGTTCTGACCCCAGGGCTCTCTTAGAGGGATCTCAGGTACGGAAGTTAGAGTAAATCCCTCAGCGTTCTGATTCTCATCCCAGACTTCTATTAAAGGGATCATTGTTATGGAAATCAGGGCAAATCCACTCAATGCTTTGATTCTGATGCCAGGCCTCTCTTAAAGGGATCCTCGGTATGGAAGTTAGGGCAATTCCACTAAGCGCTCTGGTTCTGACTCCAGGCCTCTCTTAAAGGGCTCTCCAGTATGGAAGTTGTGGCCATTCCACTCAGCGCTCTGATTCTGACCCCAGGCCTCTCTCAAAGTATGGAAGTCAGGGCAATTCCACTAAGCGCTCTGGTTCTGACCCCAGGCCTCTCTTAAAGGGATCATTGGTAAGGAAGTCAGGGCAAATCCATCCAGCGCTTTGGTTTTGACCCCAGGCCTCTCTTAAAGGGATCCCCAGTATGGAAGTTAGGACCGTTCCACTCAGAGCTGTGGTTCTGACTCCAGGGCCTCTTAAAGGGATCATTGGTATGGAAGTTAGGGCAATTCCACTAAGCGCTCTGGTTCTGACCCCAGGGCTCTCTTAGAGGGATCTCCGGTATGGAAGTTAGGGTAAATCCCTCAGCGCTCTGATTCTCATCCCAGACTTCTATTAAAGGGATCATTGGTATGGAAGTCAGGGCAAATCCACTCAGCGCTCTGATTCTGATGCGAGGCCTCTCTTAAAGGGATCCCCGGTAAGAAAGTTAGGGCCATTCCACTCAGCGCTCTGGTTCTGACCCCAGGCTGACGGGATGATGTGGGATTTTAGGGGTAGTAGTCCGGTGGCTCTGGCTTATGGGATGATGTGGGATTTTAGGGGGAGTAGTTTGGTGGCTCTGGCTGACGGGATGATGTGGGATATTATACGATACGATACGATACGATACACTTTATTGATCACGGGGGGAAATTACAGTATTACAGCAGCAATACAAACAGCAGTACATAAAATATTAGGACACAAATCTTGCACAGGTGTACCAACATTACATAATAAATAAAAGTGTGTAGTTCAGGTATATATAAGATAATGATAATTGACATTAGTACACCAGCCATCAGTCATTATTTTCTACCACCCTTAGGAAATTATTATACATCCCCATAGCAGTAGGTACAAACGATTTCCCGAATTTCTCCTTCTTGCACCTTAGTAGGATTAGACGGCTGCTGAATGTGCTCTTCTGATTCAAGAACAGCTCGTATAGTGGGTGTGTATTATTGTTCATTATAGCCCTGCACTTCTTCTGAATTCTATCCTCCAATACCTCCTCAAAAGAGTCAAGATGGAGGCCAACAGCTGCGCTTACCTTCTTGATAAGTTTGTTGAGTTTATTAGCGTCAGCTACTCGCACACTACTGCCCCAGCAAATGATAGCAAAAAAGATGGCGCTTGCTACAACGGACTGGTAGAACATCTCCAGCATTTTACTGCACACATTGAACGACCTGAGCTTCCGCAGAAAGTACAGTCTGCTCATTCCCTTCTTGTAAACCTTTTCTGTATGACACCTCCAATCGAGTTTACTGTCAAGATGAACCCCCAAATATTTGTAGCTCTCAACAATCTCAACCTCCTGGCCAGCAATGGTGATTGGTATGTAATCTTCCTTTTTCCTTCTATAACTCACCACCATCTCCTTGGTTTTCTTTACATTTAGTTCTAGACAGTTAGTCTGACACCAATCCACAAAGTCAGAAACCACCCTTCTATATTCCTCCTCCCCCCGGCCCCCCACAATGCCCCCTACAATCACGGAGTCATCTGAGAATTTTTGGAGGTGACAAAATGGGTCGAATAAACTCTTTTTTTCACTTTTGCAACTTGGAGTGCTGCCTTCCTTATTTGTTTTGGTATATATATATATATATTATATATATATATATATAGTGTTATTATTAGAGATTAGGAAATTAGGCAAGATTCCAATTTGCCTTTTTTCGGTGATTTTCCTAGAAAATTTGAGTTGCAGAAAAGTTATTCTATACAATATATATCCCTTGTTATGGTCTGGCATATCTCCTGACTCAGATCATAATAAATGTAAGAGGTAAAAGATAAAAAAAAATCCTTATACTGCTCACCTTTCTGGCCCCACCGCTCTTTACCGTCATCACATGATCATCGTCACTAGAGCTTCAATCCCCATTCCTTTGATGCAAAGTGAGGACTTCTGGCTCCAAAGATGTCTGTCAGGGTGAGCAGAGGTGCAGTAGAAGTAAGCAATAAGAGGAGTATAAGTATTTTATTTTCTTTTTAACCTGTTTATGGTTCTTTATGGTTCAGAAAAATGGTGGCCACTAGTCACCATTTTGCTGAATCCGACTGATAAAAAAACCTGCATTTTGGCAAATGCAAATTTTTGTCAAATTCAAGTAGAATTCAATTTGATTAGTATATATCAATCCATTTCTAGTTATTATGTATATTTTGTTAAATTGTCCTATTTGGGTTTTAAAAATTATTTTTATAATCACTGAATGTTTGTCTAAAAATGAGGATGTTTGTGTAGCTAATAATGAATCCACAAAAATGATCTTTATTGGCCAAAATATTGATTTTTACACAGCAAAAAAAAGCTAATAGTTGTACAATCACAACGGCACAAGTCTTTTACAAAGCTTACTGCTTTGGTAAAGACAGGGCAAAGATCAACAAGCATGTTTATTCTGTCCTCTTAGTTTAGAAGCTCAAAAACAATGATGACCTTGTGATCAACATGAACATCACGCATTTCCATAATCAAATTATTTGGGGAAACACAAGATCCTTTCAAACATTGGCCACTGATCAACTGCATAAATTAATTATCTCCTATTAAATGTGTTTCATGATAGAACAATTGGCTTCTAAGAGCTTACAGAAAATCCATTCAATAAGTATCTATATTAACGGATTAACAGCTTGAAAAGTTACATTCAATTAGTACTCAACATTATAAACCTTTTACTGTTTATTAATGTCGTAAAAAAGGAAACTCAGGATTCTTTCAGTGAAAATATTCAAGAAATCTGATTAGAACTGAACTAGGGAATGCAGAAAACCCTTGCTACTGGATGATGGTTAAATAGACTTTTTGTACGGGAAAGAACTATAAATCTTGACATGCTGATTAGCTCCCAGGAAAAATAAAAGTTTTTTTTTCATGTATAATTATTTTCACAGTTGGCAGGGAAATGTTTTCCTTTGAAGCAGGGTGTACTTAAATTTGGTGTGTACAAGGAATAAAGCTAAATGCTATTGTTTTACTGTGTAGTGTTTTGGTCTTATCTGTAACTATAGACATTGTTTTAATCTTTTGCATTGACCTGTCAGTATATCATTTTCAATAGTAATGGCATAATGACATTCCACAACTTTTGGAAAAAAATATTCATTTTATATAGTAAGGTTATATAAAATAAATAAAGCTAGCTGCCATATAAAGGGAATATGTCAGTGGGTTTTTGCTATGTAATCTGAGGACAGCATAAGGTAGGGATTAAAACACAGAGCTTAACCCCTCTCTGCCATCCAACGTACTATTCCGTCCATGTGACCCTGGACCTCATTCCCATGGACGGAATAGTACGTCATATGCGATCAGCTGCGCTCCCGGGGGGAGCGCAGCTGATCGCGGCCGGGTATTAGCTGTTTATCACAGCTGACACCCAGCACTATGTGTCAGGAGCGGTCACGGACCGCTCCTGGCACATTAACCCCTGGCACACCACGATCAAACATGATCGCGGTGTACCGGGGGCACAGGGGAGGATCGCGCAGAGAGGGGGCTCCATGCGCGCTCCCCTGAGACCCTCAGAACAGCGCAATGTGTCGCGCTGTTCCGAGGGTCCGTCCTCCCTCCAGGGGTCCTGAGAGCAGGCGCTGAGGAAGCCTGCAGCGATGCCAGAGCGATCGCTGGTGTGACAGAGTGCTGTGCACACTGTCACACCAGCGATCTGCTAAAATACTGTGATGTCCCACCCTGGGACAAAGTAAAAAAGTAAAAAAAATAAAAATAAAAAGTGGTAAAAAAAATCATAAAAAAAAAAAATATTCCCCAATAAATTCATTTCTTCTTGTAAATAAAAAAAACAAAACAATAAAAGTACACATATTTGGTATCGCCGCGTCCGTAACGACCCCCCCTATAAAACTGTCCCACTACTTAACCCCTTTAGTGAACCCCTTAAAAAAAAACGAAGCAAAAAATCAATGCTTTATCATCATACCGCCGAACAAAAAGTGGAATAACACGCGATCAAAAAGACCTATATAAATAAACATGGCACTGCTGAAAACGTCATTTTGTCCCGCAAAAAATGAGCTGTCATACAGCATCATCAGCGAAAAAATAAAAAAGTTAAAGCTCGCAGAATAAAGCGATGCAACAATAACAATTTTTTATATAAAATTTTTTTATTCTATAAAAGCGCCAAAACATAAAAAAATGATATAAATGAGGTATCGCCGTAATCGTACTAAACCGAAGAATAAAACCGCTTTATCGATTGTACCACACGCAGAACGGTATAAACGCCTCCCCCAAAAGAAATTCATGAATTGCTGATTTTTGTTCATTCTAACCTCCCAAAAATCGAAATAAAAAGCGATCAAAAAACGTCACGTGGTCATAAATGGTACCAATAAAAACGTCACCTCGTCCCGCAAAAAATAAGACCTCACATGACTCTGTGGGCCAAAATATGCAAAAATTATAGCTCTCAAAATGTGGTGATGCAAAAAACTATTTTTTGCAATAAAAAGCGTCTTTTAGCGTGACAGCTGCCAATCATAAAAACCAACTATAAATAGTAAATCAAACCCCCCTTTATCACCCCCTTAGTTAGGGAAAAATAATTAAATTAAAAAATGTATTTATTTCCATTTTTCCATTAGAGTTAGGGTTAGGGTTGGCGCTAACGTTAGGATTAGGATTAGGGTTAGGGGTGTGTTAGGGTTAGGTTTGTGGTTAGGGTTGGGACTAGGGTTAGGGGTGTGTTGGGGTTAGGGTTGGAGTTAGAATTGGGTTTTTTTTGCTGTTTAGGCACATCAGGGCTCTCCAAATGTGACATGGCGTCTGATCTCAATTCCAGCCAATTCTGCGTTGAAAAAGTCAAACGGTGCTACTTCACTTCTGAGCTCTGCCATGCGCCCAAACAGTAGTTTACCCCCACATATTGGGTATCAGCATACTCTGGACCCCAAGAGTTATTGTGCAATTTGTCCTATTTCTTCTGTTACCCTTGGGAAAATAAAAAACTGGGGGCGACAAAATCATTTTTGTAAAAAAAAATGATTTTTTTGTTTTTACGGCTGTATGTTATAAAACTTCTGTGAAGCACTTGGGGCTTCATAGCGCTCACCACACATCTAGATAAGTTCTTTGTGGGTCTATCTTCCAAAATGGGGTCACTTGTGGGGGTTTCCACTGTTTAGGCGCATCAGGGCTCTCCAAATGCGACATGACACCCCCAGACCATTCCATCAAAGTCTGCAATCCAAAACGTCACTACTTCCTTTCCGAGCCCAGATGTGCACCCATACAGTAGTTTTCTCCCACATATTGGGTATCAGCGTACTCAGGACAAATTGGACAACAACTTTTGGGGTCCAATTTCTCCTGTTACCCTTGTGAAAATAAAATATTGCGGGCGAAAAAATCATTTTTGTAAAAAAAAAAAAGATTTTTATTTTTACGGCTGTCTGTTATAAACTTCTGTGAAGCACTTCGGGGTTCAAAGTGCTCACCACACATCTAGATAAGTTCCTTGTGGGGTCTATTTTCCAAAATGGGGTCACTTGTGGGGGTTTTCCACTGTTTAGGCGCATCAGGGGCTCTCCAAATGCGACATGACACCCCCAGACCATTCCATCAAAGTCTGCAATCCAAAACGTCACTACTTCCTTTCCGAGCCCAGATGTGCACCCATACAGTAGTTTTCTCCCACATATTGGGTATCAGCGTACTCAGGACAAATTGGACAACAAACTTTGGGGTCCAATTACTCCTGTTACCCTTGTGAAAATAAAATATTGGGGGCAAAAAAATAATTTTTGTAGAAAAAAAAAGGATTTTTTATTTTTACGACTGTACGTTATAAACTTCTGTGAAGCACTTCGGGGTTCAAAGTGCTCACCACACATCTAGATAAGTTCCTTGAGGGGTCTAGTTTCCAAAATGGTGTCATTTGTGGGGGATTTCCACTGTTTAGGCAGATCAGGAGCTCTCCAAACATGACATGGCATCCAGCCAATTCTGCGTTGAAAAAGTCAAACGGCGCTCCTTCCCTTCCAAACTCTGCCATGCACCCAAACAGTGGTTTACCCCCACATATGGGGTATCAGTGTACTCAGGACAAATTGCACAATAACTTTTGGAGTCTTGTTACCCTTGGGAAAATAAAACTTGGGGTGAAAACATCAATTTTGTGGAAAATATATGATTTTTTAATTTTACGGCTCTACGTTATAAACTTGTGTGAAGCACTTGGGGGTTCAAATTGCTCACCAAAGATCTAGATAAGTTCCTTAGGGGGTCTAGTTTCCAAAATGGGGTCACTTGTGGGGGTTTCCACTGTTTAGGCACATCAGGGGCTCTCCAAATGCAACATGGCGTCCAATCTCAATTCCAGCCAATTTTGGTTGGAAAAAGTCAAATGGTGCTCCTTCCATACCGAGCCCTGCCGTGCGCCCAAACAGTAGTTCCCCCCCACATATGGGGTATCAGCGTACTCAGGACAAATTGGACAACAACTTTTGTGGTCCAATTTCTCCTGTTACCCTTGGAAAAATAAAAAATTAGTGACTAAAAGATAATTTGTGGGAAAAAAATAGGATTTTTTATTTTCATGCCCGGGCATTATAAACTTGTGTGAAGCACTTGGGGGTTCAAAGTGCTCACCAATGATCTAGATAAGTTCCTTAGGGGTCAAGCTTTCAAAATGGGGTCACTTGTGGGGGTTTCCACTGTTTAGGCTCATCTGGGGTACTTCAAACAGAACATGACCCCATCAATGTTTGCATTTGAAAACATTACTGCTTCCTTTCCAAGCCCTGCCGTGCACCCAAACAGTTTCCCCCCCACATATGGGGTATCAGGGTACTCAGGACAAATTGGACAACAACTTTTGGGGTCAAATTTCCTTGGGAAAAATCAAAAATTTGGGACTAAAAAAATCATTTTTGTGGAAAATAGTTTTTTTTTTTTCACACCCAGGCATTATAAACTTTTGTGAAACACTTTGGGGATCAAAGTGCTCACAACAGATCTAGATAAGTTCCTTAGGGGGTCTAGTTTCCAAAATGGTGTCACTTGTGGGGGGTTTCCACTGTTTAGGCGCATCAGGGGCTCTCCAAACGCGACATGGCGTCCAATCTCAACTCCAGCCAATTTTAGTTTGAAAAAGTCAAACGGCGCTCCTTCCCTTACGAGCTCTGCCGTGTGCCGAAACAGTGGTTTTCCCCCACATATGGGGTATTGGCGTACTCAGGAGAAATTGCACAACAACTTTATCTGCCCATTTTCTCCTTTTACCCTTGTGAAAATAAAAAAAAGTTTGTAAAAGATCATTTTTGTGGCTAAAAAGTTAAATATTAATTTTTTCCTTCCACGTTGCTTCAGCTCCTGTGAAGCACCTGAAGGGTTAATAAACTTCTTGAATGTGGTTTTGAGTACCTTGAGGGGTGCAGTTTTTAGAATGGTGTGACATTTGGGTATTTTCTGCTATATAGACCCCTCAAAGTGACTTCAAATATGAGGTGGTCCCTAAAAAAAATGGCTTTGTAAATTTTGTTGTAAAAATGAGAAATCGCTGATCAACTTTTAACCCTTATAATTTCCTAACAAAAAAAAATTTGGGTTCCAAAATTGTGCTGATGTAAAGTAGACATGTGGGAAATGTTATTTCTTAACTATTTTGTGTGACATACAGTACAGACCAAAAGTTTGGACACACCTTCTCATTCAAAGATTTTTCTGCATTTTCATGACTATAAAAATTGTAGAATCACACTGAAGGCATCAAAACTATGAATTAACACATGTGGAATTATACATTACACTTTACAAAAAAGTGTGAAACAACTGAAAATATGTCTTATATTCTAGGTTCTTCAAAGTAGCCACCTTTTGCTTTGATTACTGCTTTGCACGCAGAAAAGGTGAACGGATGGACTCTACACGCCTGGTTCCCACCATGAAGCATGGAGGAGGTGGTGTGATGGTGTGGGGGTGCTTTGCTGGTGATACTGTTGGGGATTTATTCAAAAATTAAGCGGTGAGCGGTCCAGCTCAACCCAAACCATCTCGATTAGGTTCAGGTCTGGTGACTGTGGAGGCCAGGTCATCTGGTGTAGCACCCCATCACTCTCCTTCTTAGTCAAATAGCCCTTACACAGCCTGGAGGTGTGTTTGGGGTCATTGTCCTGTTGAAAAATAAAAGAAGGTCCAACTAAACGCAAACCGGATGGAATAGCATGCTGCTGCAAGATGCTGTTGTAGCCATGCTGGTTCAGTATGCCTTCAATTTTGAATAAATCCCCAACAGTGTCACCAGTAAAGCACCCCCACATCATCACACCACCTCCTCCATGCTTCACGGTGGGAACCAGACATGTAGAGTCCATCTGTTCACCTTTTCTGCGTGCAAAGCAGTAATCAAAGCAAAAGGTGGCTACTTTGAAGAACCTAGAATATAAGGCATATTTTCATACGTTTTTGTAAAGTGTAATGTATAATTCCACATGTGTTAATTCATAGTTTTGATGCCTTCAGTGTGATTCTACAATTTTCATAGTCGTGAAAGTACAGAAAAATCGCTGAATGAGAAGATGTGTCCAAACTTTTGGTCTGTACTGTATTTCTCTGTTTTAAGGGAAAAAAAATTCAAAGTTTGAAAATTGCAAAATTTTCAAAATTTTCGCCATATTTGCGTTTTTTTTTCAAAAATAAACGCAAGGTATATCGTAATTTTTTTACCACTAACGTAAAAGTACAATTTGTCAAGAGAAAACAGTCTCAGAATCGCGAAGATCCGTTGAAGCGTTCCAGAGTTATAACCTCATAAAGAGACAGTGGTCAGAATTGGAAAAATTGTCCGGTCATTAACGTGCAAACCACCCTTGGGGGTGAAGGGGTTAATAATGTGTCACTTATCAATCTGTGTGCTGTTTTTACTTACAATGAAGGTTTTATTACCATGACATTATCATTGCTGTGACTAGCTGGTTCCATGCCTCCTGTTCTGACTCCGCCCCCTCCCATGATAAGCAGCTCAGTCTCTATAGACTATATACATACAAAGCCTGGTGTGGGCGGGTCAGTTTTATGAGCTCTGCTTCATGATACATCTAAGAATCCTGATTGTGTCATAACTACTGCACCCAGAAAACTAAGTGATACATAACTGAAATCAGAGTCTCTTTGCCTACATCATGCTGCTGTGAGATGAGATAGCAAAAATCTGCTGACAGATTCCCTTTAAATAGAATGTATTACTTTTTTATATGTTTTTGTAGCTTACTGTCCTAATTCACTATATTAGTACCATCCGCAGATTAAATGTTTGAGATAGATCATATTTCATAATATATAAAGTAGATATACAGTATATTTGTTGTATAAACATGTTGCATTTGTTTGCAATTTTAAGTATGCAAAATATTTTATATTCCAAAAGGGGTATATGACATCATAGGAGGTATCTTCAGTTAGCAACTTCCTATTTTCTAATGTGGAAAACAAATGCAAAAAGCGATTTCTGCTTTAAAGGGCTCATTGTCACCATGTTTTACTATACAACCTGAGTAGTATAGGAGTTCCACCTTTCGTCAAACTCAATCTGACAGGTCGTCACTCCCCCTATCATTTAATCCGTCTCCCTGTGATTTGAACTGTCTGGGAAATCAGGACTGCTGAATCTGGGAAGTTCTATCAAAGTGATTCATGAATTTATTCGTCTCTATTTATATTTTATCCATCTCCTTGTGGATTTGATCAGTCTGTGGTGTGGTGGAAAGGTGTATCAAGGCGAATCTTGATTTTATAAGGCTCTTTTTGTGGGGAATCTTTTAAGTCCACCAGTAAATGTATGTAAAGGGATTTTATCTGAGTGTCTGCTTCACTCGCTGTAAAGTTATACCTTAGCAGTCTATGTACAGGCTAAAAGGAGTTTATTGTACGGTATTATCCAGTATATAATGTTTTTCCCCATAGAGAATTAAAGATAGGATACGTATTAGCAGGACTGCACCAGTGATGTGTTGTGACATGTCCAGTAAAGTACAATTGAGAGAAGCTCGCATCTTAACATGCTATTTAGATATGGTAATTCACTTGATAGAAATTACGCATAGTAATTAGCCTTGTATTGTGTACAGCCAGGCATAGTCCGGGCATGCCCGGACAAGTCCTTTGATCAGTCTGTGGTGTGGTGGAAAGGTGTATCAAGGCGAATCTTGATTTTATAAGGCTCTTTTGTGGGGGCTCTTTTAAGTCCACCAGTAAATGTATGTAAAGGGATTTTATCTGAGTGTCTGCTTCACTTGCTGTAATGTTATATCTTAGCAGTCTATGTACAGACTAAAAGGAGTTTATTGTATGGTATTATCCAGTATATAAGAAGTTTTTCCACATGGTGAATTAAAGAAAAGATAGGATCCGTATCTTTTTAGCAGGAGTGCACCAGTGATATGTTGTGACATTACACATAGTAATATGCCCGGACAAGTCCTTTAAATGGTCACGGGCATATTATGTATATGGCCGTGTTACAATATTACACACGCGAATGTTTTATTCGTATTTTTAAAAAAGCAATGACGCGGTATTGTAAAACAAGGTTACAAGATTTTATTGCATTAAATAAATACATCTCAAAGACATTTCAAGCACTGAACTAATTGTGACACCAAAATGGCGATACAAATGGCGATACAGCCCGGTTATGGGGTTCTCTCTAGACAGGCGCAAGTTTGGTGAATATTCCAACAGATATAGTGCGGTGTTTTTAAATTTGATTTTCTCTCAGCAATAAAATTTCTCACAATTGTATCATTACGCGGTTTATCAGCAGAAAACTTCGCAAATATCTTACTGAACGGCATGTTCCGAGCTAAAAAATGTAAAAAGTACACGCAGTAGTGACCGCAGACAGTGCTATACGTGTCTTGGATTTGGCTGCCTTTGATAATAATAAGTCTCACAATTCTTGTTCAGGGAAGTCACAAAAACGATTTTGAACAGAATTCAACAAAAATCGGGTACAAACTTTATAGCACAGCTGTGTTTTTGACTCTCAGCTGATATTTTAAACAGTTACCATACCGATATTGTAGCGAATCAGGCTGTATTAAATTGATTACTAACACGATTCCAGCAACTTGATGACAAATTCAGCGCAAATTCGTTATTTCGGGATGGGTCCCGGCCTATTTTGGCACATGCTCCACTTTACTCTGATTCAACGCGATATATTCAACGCGATATTTGTAAAGCTAGGTTATTTTAAAGATACCAGCAACTTGATGGCAAATTCAGAGCAAATTCGTTATTTCGGGATGCGTGTATTGGCCTATTTTGGTACATGCCCACTCCTACGCAGCGATTTTGACCACCATGCAACAAAAATCGGGTACAAACTTTTTAGCATAGCTGTGTTTCTGACTCTCAGCTGCTATTTTAATAGTTACCATACGAATATTGTAGCGAATCAAGATGTATTAAATTGATTACTAACACGATTCCGGCAACTTGATGACAAATTCACAACAAATTCGTTATTTTTGGAGAGGCCTAGGCCTATTTTTTAACGATGCTAACCCCCTCAGATATGAAAGACAGGCAGCGCTTTTTCAAGAAAACTGTCACTGTGGTGCTTTTCTCTAGCCTTCATCAGTGTAGCCGTTAGGATACACGGACCCCTACAGCTCATCCCTATAGTGTAGTTTAATGTAGGGGACAAACAGATCATCGTTGGTGTTTGGAAAATACCATATTTCATAGATGGTGGTGATCCGCTGAATCATTTTTAAACATTTCACGCCACTCATGCACCCACAGCATACTTCCGGTTGCCGCTCTGACGGACAATGCCCTGCTGGAATTTTTCATATCGGGTAGCGGGGATTATTATTACGACCTGAATAACACCCTGCTGTACATAAATTGTCGGATTGTCAAGCAGGATAATTCGAATATCGCCGATGACGCACGTGTAGCGCTCATAAACTATCCTCTAGCTACTCTTTTTAATCAGGTCGATATTACTCTGGGGTACCGAGTTATCTCACAATCGGACAATCTCTACAGCTATAGAGCGTACATAGAGACTCTTTTAAATTACAGTTCACAGACACTGTCCTCGCAATTTACTGCCGGATTGTTCTATAAAGACACAGCTGGTCACCATAATGATCGAAGCTTGGATGGCCCAAATGCTGGATTTATTAAAAGAGCCGCTGCAACCCACCGCTCCAAACCACTGGATCTCATTGGGCCAATTTTTGATGATATATTTAATCAACCAAAGCTAATATTGAACGGACTCGATCTTAAGGTTAAGCTAACGAGAAATAAGGACGCTTTCTGCCTCATGTCGGCTGAGGCCGATCCGCTGAAAGTGCAAATCATGCAAGCCGCTCTCTTTGTAAAGAGAGTACAAGTGTCCCCGGCGGTCCGAATAGGCCACAGTCAGGCCCTCTTGGCAGCGACAGCCAAGTACGCTATTGACCGAACATGCATGAAAGTGTAAAGTATAGCCGCTGGAACACGGATCACGAACCACGAGAATCTCTTCCTAGGCCAGATACCGAAAACTGTTATATTGGGTTTTGTAGATAATGAAGCATTTAGCGGGTCTTATGCCAGAAATCCACTGTTCTTCCATCACTACAATGTCAACCACGCAGCCCTCTACCTGGACGGGCAACAGATCCCTGCGAGGCCTTATAACCCTAACTTTAATGACTACTTAGCCGTCAGAGAGTATATGGCTCTCGCCCATATATCCGGCAAACAGAAAGCTGATTGTGCCATGGCCGTGGATCGTGAAGAGTTTATGTCTGGATTCACTCTGTTTGCGTTTGATTTATCAGCTGATCAGGAACCCGGCGGTCATTTCTCCCTCATTAAAACAGGTAACCTGCGTGCTGAAGTCCGGTTTGCTCTACCGACACCGCATACGATAAACATGCTTGTTTTTGCAATCAACCCGGCCATTCTGGAAATTAATAATAGAAGAGAGATCTTGTACGATTTTAATTAATGATGGATAGTCTACAACTCACGACCATACTGAAGGGGGACAGCTATACAGAGCGAGTGTTTGGCGTGTGTTTCCGTGTGATTTGCTTCCACCACAACGGGTAAATCAAAGGCCTGTCGGATTCATCGTAAATACAGACCCCGCACTCCAACCAGGCCGCCATTGGATATTAATCGTCCTCTGTGACGATAAGAACGCCATATTTTTTGATAGCTACGGATTATGTGCTGACAACACTATCTTTCCGAGCGGGTTTGTGACTTTCCTGAACAAGAATTGTGAGACTTATTATTATCAAGGCAGCCAAATCCAAGACACGTATAGTACTGTCTGCGGTCACTACTGCGTGTACTTTTTACATTTTTTAGCTCGGAACATGCCGTTCAGTAAGATATTGGACAACTTTTCTGCTGATAAACCGCGTAATGATACAATTGTGAGAAATTTTATTGCTGAGAGAAAATCTAATTTAAAAACTCCACACTACTTCTGTTGGAATATTCACCAAACTTGCGCCTGTCTAGAGAGAACACCATAACCTGACTGTATCGCCATTTGTATCGCCGTTTTGGTGTCACAATTAGTTCAATGCTTGAAATGTCTTTGAGATGTATTTATTTATTACAATAAAATCTTGTAACCTTGTTTTACAATACCGCGTCATTGCTTTTTTAAAAATACGAATAAAACATTCGCGTGTGTAATATTGTAACACGGCCATATACATAATATGACCATTTCATAATGTGACCATTTCATAATATGAGCATTTAAAGGACTTGTCCGGGCATGCCCGGACACGTGCGGGCTATACACAATACAGTGCTAATTACTATGCGTAATTTCTATCAAGTGAATTACCATATCTAAATAGCATGTTAAGATGCGAGCTTCTGTCAATTGTACTTTACTGGACATGTCTGGACATATCACTGATGCAGTCCTGCTAAAAAGATACGGATCCTATCTTTTCTTTAATTCACTATGGGGAAAAACTTCTTATATACTGGATAATACCGTACAATAAACTCCTTTTAGTCTGTACATAGACAACTAAGATGTAACTTACAGCAAGTGAAGCAGACACTCAGATAAAATCCCTTTACATACATTTACTGGTGGACTTAAAAGAGCCCCACAAAAAAAGCCTTATAAAATCAAGATTCGCCTTGATACACCTTTCCACCACACCACAGACTGATCAAATCCACAAGGAGATGGATAAAATATAAATAGAGACAAATAAAATCATGAAGCACTTTGATAGAAATTCCCATAGAAAATCCTTTACACACATTTACTGCACGACTTAAAAGATCCCCCACAAAAAGAGTCTTATAAAATTAAAATTCGCCTTGATACACCTTTCCCCCACACCACAGACTGATCAAATCCACAAGGAGATGGATAAAATATAAATAGAGCCGAATAAATTCATGAATCACTTTGATAGAACTTCCCAGATTCAACACTCCTGATTTCCCAGACAGATCAAATCACAAGGAGACGGATTAAATGATAGGGGGCGTGATGACCTGTCAGATTGAGTTTGACGAAAGGTGGAACTCCTACACTACTAACCTGTTTTCGGATTCCTAAAACTGTATGTCTACCTATTTCAAATTTCCTAATGTTCACTTTTAGCTTACCATGATGTTCCATTTGGAACCTGAGCATGCATAGAGGAGTATCATGTAAAATGTTGTCAATGGTATCCACTCTAAGGGCGGGTCTCGATTTCTCTGCTAATGAGCATTTGCGGGTTCTCTATTCCACCACTTGATCATTGTTCATCCCTTCCTGCTCATTCACCCACTATACCCTCTTTACTACTAACATGCAATACCTTGCCAAGCTCAGCGCGCTCCTTGGCTCATAATCTCATCTTCATTGTCTAGACAATAGAATTATGATAAAGTAATTTTGGCCACTATATGAGCTTTGTCATAATTGGTATATTGAAGTTGGGATTAAAAGGGGTGACTTCTGAGTGGCATGGTCAGGAGGAGCTAGCACTGCCTAAGAAGCCAATGCTTTACACTGGTGAATTAGCAGTTTTGGGTACCCCAAGTTTGAAGTTGCTAATGAAAAAACCTATCAAGCAATTGTTTTTGTGGTTTTATTATGATGATGTAACTAATACGATATGCTAGTGCCAATTTGCTTCTCTTGTTTTCAAGTACTGTGTGCTTTCTCCATATACCACCTTTTTTTGAGGTTTCATTGTCAATGGTAACATCCATGTGCAACAATTGAACCTAGTGGTAATACATGCCCAATGAAGTTTAAACCTTGTCATTAGTGATGAGTGAGTATACTCAGTGCTCGGGTGATCTTCGAGTATTTTGGTGTGCTCGGAGATTTAGTTTTCGTTGTCTCAGCTGCATGATTTGCGACTTGCAGACAGGCCTAATACATGTGGGAATTCCCTAACAAACAGGCATTCCACAGATGTATTCAAGCTGTCTAACAGTTGTAAATTATGCAGCTGAGGCGACGAAAACTAAATCTCCGAGTACGCCAAAATACTCGGAGATCACCCGAGCAATGAGTATACTCACTCATCACTAGAGTTGAGCGATACTTTCCGATATCCAAAAGTATCGGAATCGGAATGGTATCGCCGATACCCAAAAAATATCGGCGATACCCGATACCGATACCGGAAGTCCAATGTAAGTCTATGGGAACAAAATATCGAAATTAAAAAAACCCCATTCTTGCCTTGTAGGTTAATTGTACATGAAGGAAAACAACAAAGAGTAATGTAGAATGTATTGGGGGAGGTTGAGGAGACATTAAAGGCATAGATGTTTAACCCAATCCAATGGAATAGCATTAATTTTTTTTTTTTAGGAAATACGTTCGGATTGACGAAGAAATTGACAATGTTGTTAACCTTTTTTCTATTTTGGCAAATATGTATGTTTCACAACTTCCATGCTCTTCACCTTTTTAACTTTTGCCACACTTTCTCCTTCATAATCTTCAGCAGCATCATCTTTGTCATCAAATTATTCTTCATCTTCACCTTCTTTATCTTCTTCTAAAACTTCTTGCTTTTCATCTTTTTGTTAGCATTACTCATATTGTTCTTTTTAAACTATTATTCTTCTTCATATTATAGTCCTTCATCTTCTTCATCATATTCTTATTTGTGACATAGATTCCTGTACTTTGTAATCTGTAAAAGTATGATTTTTTCATCGTTCCGTTCTTGCTGCCACAAAAGATTTAAATTACAAAAGTATTTGTCCGTATTCAGTTTAGCCTGCAGCATCAGGCATTTACCAGGGGCACCACGAGGAGGAACGGACTCACCCCCATACACTGCTTAGTCTTCTTCTGCTTATAATTTAGAGCATATATTTTGCTCTTCATTTTGGTCTTATACTTCATGTTCTTCTGCTTTTAGATCTTCTGCTTATTGTTCTTGTGTCTCTTGTTCTGTATCTTGTATTTGTAGCACAACCTTGTACCAGCTGATGTTACTGGGACACGGTTACTAAGCAGGAGGTACCTGTGCTCCAAAGCACTACCAAGGACCAGCAGACGTTGCTGGAACTCGGATACCGAGATGGAGGCACCTAGGCCAAAGGCACTGCGGAGAACCAGTTGACGGTACTGGAACCCGGACGGGTAGCAGAAGGTACAAGAGCCAATGCAAGTAACGAGGACCAGCTGACTGTGCTGGAACCCGGAGGGGCAGCAGAAGGAAAAGAGCCAATGGCACAACCGAGGACCAGCTGACGTTACTGGGACACGGTTACTAAGCAGGAGGTACCTGTGCTCCAAAGCACTACCAAGGACAAGCAGACATTGCAGGAACTCGGATACCGAGATGGAGGCACCTAGGCCAAAGGCACTGCGGAGAACCAGTTGACGGCACTGGAACCCCGACGGGTAGCAGAAGGTACAAGAGCCAATGCAAGTAACGAGGACCAGCTGACTGTGCTGGAACCCGGAGGGGCAGCAGAAGGAAAAGAGCCAATGGCACAACCGAGGACCAGCTGACGTTACTGGGACACGGTTACTAAGCAGGAGGTACCTGTGCTCCAAAGCACTACCAAGGACAAGCAGACATTGCAGGAACTCGGATACCGAGATGGAGGCACCTAGGCCAAAGGCACTGTGGAGAACCAGCTGACGGTACTGGAACTCGGACGGGTACCATAAGGCACCCATGAAAATGTAAGTTGACAGGCCGCAAGCCGTCTGCAGTTACCAAATCACACAGTCCTACAGTGGGTGCTTGTCCTATTTTCACAACGGAAAGAGCCTTTATTTACATATCCCACAGCACACATAGGAATCACCTAAACTTTAGGCACCATAGAGTCGGATAACCGGAATGCAACATGACAGGACAACTTATTGGAGGCTGATTTACGTTGACACTGCCAGGAAACAGCTGTGGTGCTGTAACCAGGGTGGGCATGAGTCAGTACCCGTGCCAATTACTTCCAAGCAACAACTGGCGGTGTTGGAGCACAGGGATGAGAGGAGGACAGGGTGGAGGCAGCATGACTTTTTGTTGTACACACAGCAGGGAACAGCTGCCATTACTCAACCCCAGTAACACAGGAGCAAGTGTTGACTGTGCTAACAGCACTTACAGGCAACAACTGGCGGTGTTGGAGCCCAGGGTCCAATGCATCGACTTCAATTGCTTCCACCTCCTCTCAGGAACACAGCACTGTTGATCAACCATCTGTCTCTTCACCGCCTGCCAAATTGCCCAGTCAGTCAGAGAGTTCTGTACAGGAGCCAGCTGAGTCTCTGCTTCTGTTCTCAGAATCTGTTGGTTTGCAAACAGGGGCACAGCCAAGCAGCATTCTGGAATGTGAAGAAGAGGGAGTATGCAGTGATGCGCAACAGCTGTGTCTCTCTGAATCTGAAGAGGCGGGTGAGACAGTGCCGATGGTCAGCACACCGCAGAACGCATCTGATGATGATGAGACTCAGGTGCCAGTTTCTGTTGAGCATGGTGGTGGCCAGACCACCCAACAGCAGCAGGTGTTGGAAGAGGTTAGTGGAGATGATGAGGTCCAAGACCCAACATGGCGTGAGGAACAGGAAGGTGGTGGTAGCAGCTCTGAGGAATAGATTGCCCCAACGGTACAAACAGGAGGGAGAGTTAGGCTGCATACTCTGTTGCCTGTAGCCTCCATTTTGGCACCTGTTCGGATTTCTCTTCCAAAAGTCTAAACAGACGCTCCCAGGACTTGCACTGCGTGGTCCTTTTTTCACACACTTGTAGATGATATTTGCTATGTCAAATGCAAGCTGTGTAATCAAAAAGTAAAAAGAGGTAAAGTGTCAGTAACCTCAATACCACAAATATGTGTAAACATGTGCGGAGAAAACACGTAGTTGAGTTACAAAGACACACTGAAGATGTACAGTCTATAGAGAATCACTGCACAAGTTTAACTGCATATGTCATGGTTAAATTTGAAATTTTTATTGCACACTTGATGTGAAAAAAGAAAATAGCTATGAGACTACTGACTGACGTTTTGGGCAACGCAGTGGCCTTTATCAAATAGTCGCTGGAAGAGATAGAAAAATTTACAGTCAATGACAATGTATAATATATACAATATATACAATATATACATAGGGTGAAGAATATATATACATAGGAATTAGGCAACATGTTAAACATTTGGGTGATACTGTAGAACACGGAGAATTATCCCTCTAGGGTATGCGGGTGGATAATGTAGTTTTTTGTTGATTTTTGGGAGTGTGTAGAAAACAGGGGTGATGGGGTATTGAATATTAAGGAATGTCATAGTCTTACAGTCTATGGTGATCAATTAAAGATGTTTTGTCAGGATACGATCAATTTTTTGACAGATGTAAAATGTAGGGTCACAATTGAGTTGTCTGTAGGTTAGGTTAACTGACAGTTGTCTATGAATTTCGGCAATAGATTGGGTCTTATTCATAATAACTATAGCACCCCCCTTATCTGCTGGTTTAATAATAATGTTGGGGTTATCTTTCAGAGATTTTATGGCTTGTTTATATGTGGGTGTCAGGTTGTGGCGTATCGGGTGTAGGCCCAATCTCGGCAAACCATCCACGAGCACAGGCTCTGAATGCTGGCATTGCAAAACTCCTGTCCCTTGAAATGCTGTCATTCAGGCTGGTGGAGACTGACAGTTTACGGAACTTAATGGCATTGGCAGTCCCACAATACAATGTGCCAAGCTGATTTTATTTCAGCAGGCAAGCCGTCCCTGGTCTGCAAAAGCATGTTGTTGAGGTTAAAATTAAACATGCGCTACTAAACTCCGTCAGTAGCAATGTCCACCTGACCACCGCTGCGTGGACCAGTACCCATGGCCAGGGATGATACCTTTCCCTTACTGCCCATTGGGTCAATGTTGTGGAGCTGGGTACAGATCTTGCGAGTGGCGCTGTACGTGTTCAGGCAACTACAAGGATTGCGGGAATCAAGTCTGTACACATTGACTCCTCCTTCTCCAGTTCCTCAGAAACATCGTTGCAGGAGCCGTCACGGTCTACCTCCACATGGACCCGTGAACGCTTAATAAGAATCTTTAGTTATATAGCGCCAACAGATTACGCAGCGCTTTACAGTTTAACAGTTTCCGAACACAAGTCATAAGTAACAACGTTACCAATACAATAATGAAAGCAATATAATCCGCACATGCTCGTGAGAGCTTACAATTTACAAATATGTGGGGGAGATACAAAGTACAGGTGTTTATATACAATGGTGTATTTAGAATGATGGCCCAGCCATTTTGAGGGAGTGAGGGATGGATGGAGATAGTGAATGGGCTACACACACACACTTACACATAGAATGACTTTGATTAGTGAATGTGATAGGCCGCTATGAAGAAATATGTTTTGAGTGAGCGCCCGAAAACATGCAAATTGTGGATAGTTCTAATTTCTTGGGGTACAGCATTCCACAGTATTGGCGCAGAGCGGGAGAAGTCTTGGATTCGGGAGAGATGTTCTTTAGGTGTAGGCGGCAATAGCGGGCAACAGATTGTATATGGGAGGTGAAGGAGAGATTGGTGTCAAACATAACACCCAGACAGCGAGCCTGTTGACCGATATGAGCACAGACGTGGCCAAACGTCAACAGGCCGTCCTGAAATTAATTTCCATGGGGAATCAAAGCCACACAGCGCTGGAGCTCTGGAATGCCATAAAGCAAGAGAGCGACATGTGTATTTTGCCAGCGAATCTCCAGCCAGGCTTGGTAGTGTGTGACAATGGCCGAAATCTGGTGGCAGGTCTGGGCCTAGGCAACGTCACTCACATACCATGTCTGGCACATGTGCTAAACTTGGTCGTCCAGAGTTTTTTGAGGGACTATCCGGATCTTGATGCACTGCTGCACAAGGTCCGCCTACAGTGCGCTAACTTGCGACGTTCCACCATGGCCAGATCGTGCATTGCAGCTCTGCAACGCAGATTTTGCCTTCCTGAACATCGCATCATATGTGACGTACCCACCAGGTGGAATTCCACGTTACATATGTTGGAGCGGTTGTGTGAGCAGCAGCCAGCAGTAATGGAGTATCAGCTGCATCAGTCGCAATCAACTCGCAATTTGCGCCGTTCACTTCCCACTACTGAGTGGGCCTCTATAATAATAATCTTTATTTATATAGCGCCAACAGATTCCGCAGCGCTGTACAGTTTAACAGTTTCATAACACAAGTCATAAGTGACAACGTTAACAATACAATAATTAAAGCAAAATAAGCCGCCCCTGCTCGTGAGACCTTACAATCTACAATGAGGAGGGGGAGCTACAAAGTACAGTTGTTTATATACAATGGTGTATTTACAATGATGGTCCAGCCATTTTCAGGGAGTGAGGGATGGATGGAGATAGTGAATGGGCTACACACACACACAGTTACACATAGAATGACTTTGATTAGTGAATGTGATAGGCCGCTCTGAACAAATGTGTTTTGAGTGTGGAAGTAGGGCTGTTAATGGGGATGTTGAAGTCTCCAAGGATAAGGGTTGGTACTTCTGAGGACATGAAAGTGCGGCAGCCAGGCAGAGAAGTGGTCAAGGAACTGTGTGGGCGAGCCTGGGGTCTGATATATTACCGCTACTCTGAGGGAGAGGGGACGAAAGAGCCTGATGGTGTGGACCTAATAATTTGCAAAATCTTAATCTAAAATTTACATGTTACATATTTACATCTAGTATAAAACATTTAACCATTAAGCCTACTTACAGAACAAGGAAGTGTAAAAAAACTTGTGCTTAAAAAAAAAAGTGCAAATAAAATGTGAGAAGGGCAGTGTAACAAATAATTTAGGAAAAAGATAAACTAACATCAAGTGCTGTGTGCTGAGTAAGAGCCAGACACATTAACATTACATCAGTCTGGAATAGCGGTGATTTTCTCCCCATAACCCGAGTAACATTCTGGGGAGAGGGGTGTAGAGTCAACGATCAGCAACTAGCTACGGTAGATCAAATACCTGAAAAAAAAAAAAAAAAAAAGTTATTTAACATTCATAAGATACATTTTATTTTATAAAAAAAAAAATTATTTAACATTCATAAGATACATTGTATTTAAAAAAAAAAAAAAGTTATTTAACATTCCTAAGATAAATTTTTTTTAAAACATAAAAACTATAATACACAGCAGGATCTTTAGTAAAAACCAGACTTACCACTGTAACCTCTTAATCCTTGCAAGCTTCAACACAACGTTGACAAGGTACACAGCAGGGGTGGTCGGTCTCCTAGACAACGAGCAAACTCCTTCATGTTGAGAGAGGCCACCATCTCCTTAGCTTTCTGGTACTTTTCTGTGGGAATGAGCTTGTCTCCAACCAGCCAGGAATATCCATTGAATGGCACACCATGGTTTGGTATTAGCACCCAGTACCAAAAGTGAAGCCAACCACAGTTCCCATTTCTCATGAACTTTATTTGATATACTGGCTGGCCAAACATTAGTTTCTCACAAAGGAGCTGAAGACCCTGAGTGGCAGTAGGTGCAAGTCTCTCCAGCATGACCTGTTTGTTAGATATTTGCCGTCTACAACTAAAGAACATCTCTAGAATCCGCCCTTTTCTCACCATGGAAACAACAAAAACCCTCACTGTAGCATTGATCCACTCCCGCCTGGACTACTGCAATGCTCTATTACTTGGCCTCCCCATTACTCGACTATCCCCTCTCCAGTCCATCCTTAATGCAGCAGCCAGGGTCATCCATCTGGCTAATCGGTACTCGGACGCGTCCGCTCTTCGCCAGTCCTTACACTGGCTGCCCATTCATTATAGGATCCAATTCAAAGTACTGGTTCTCACCCACAAAGCTCTCCACAGTGCAGCACCCCCCTACATCTCCTCCCTCATTTCTATCTATCGGCCTAACCGACTGCTGCGCTCTGCAAATGACTTTCGACTAACCTCTGCAGTAATCCGTACCTCCCACTCCCGACTCCAAGACTTCTCCCGCGCTGCGCAAATCCTCTGGAATGCTCTACCACAAGAAATTAGGACTATCCACAATTTGCCTGGTTTCAGGCGCTCCCTCAAAACACATTTGTTCAGAGTGGCCTATCACATTCAATAACCAAAGTCGTTCTATGCTTAAGTGTGTATGTGGAGCCCATTCACTATCTCCATCAATGCCTCACTCCTTCAAGATGGCTGGACCATCATTGGAAATGCACCATTATATATACACACCTGTACTTTGTATCTCCCCACCTCATTGTAGATTGTAAGCTCTCACGAGCAGGGTCGGCTGATTTTGCTTTAATTATTGTATTGTTAACGTTGTTACCTATGTGTTACCTATGTGTTGTTAAACTATGTGTTTTGAAACTGTTAAAGTGTAAAGCGCTGCGGAATATGTTGGCGCTATATAAATAAAGATTATTATTATTATTATTATTATTATTATATCAGAGGGAGAAGAGGATTGGGCCTTGACAAGGTGCCCGATTGCATCTTAAGTCTTATTGAATGTTGGAGCCAGTCCACCGTATAAAAGCAGCCATAGAGTGTCCGGGTACCTGCTTGGATTTCGATCAAAATGAAGACTACTTTGATGTACATGTACACCAATTTGAGAAAAATGACAAGGATGAGGCAGTAAGACACGCTCAGCAGAGTACAAGCAGCATTGCTTGAAGAAGTAACTTGAGCGTGATCAAAATTGAATAAATTAAAATCTCAGACTACAGTGAACACAACTCTTAGCTGTGAAAGGGCTTTTTGTGTCCTTCTACAGTGTTTTCAACCAATGTATTGGATACGGATGGAAGCACGTCACACTATAATTTCAATTAAATGGAGCAGCAAGAATTACACTAAAGAAAAAAAAAAAAAAGAGTGTGAGAGTGACATGTGCAGATGCCTACATACAGCGTTGTATGCCGAGCAAACTGCAGCGCGTCACCTGCACTCACACACACACCTTGCAGAGCTGTGAAAAAAACACTGCAAGGCAAAAGGAAGATGTACACAGCGGTTGGTAAAGTAGCCTGCCTAAAGCACAGTACACAAAATCGCAATCTCTAACTGTCCCTCAGAGTCAGCAGAGCAGCGTTCTGTCCCAAACTGAATTAACAGCACAGTGACGCTAAAATGGCGGCTTTATCCGGCAACAATACCTTCCTTGTTAGTGTTGAGCGATACGATAATGTAAATATCGGCTATCGGCCGATATTGGCTCTATCGGCCTTTCGATAATTCGTTTCGATATTTTCGTCTTATCGAATACCGGAATCGGATTTGTCACTGTCACTGTCTGTGTCCATCGGTCGGGTCTGTCAGGAGTCAGCGGCACTTACCTGGCAGAAGATCTCCGGCGGTCACGTCCTGGACTGCTTCATGGCCGCCATCCTCTTCTCCCCGGCGGTCACATGCAGTTTCTCGCGATAACTGCAGTGACTGCTGGGTAATCCCGGCCGTAAAGCAGTCAGTCCGATGACGTCACCACCGGGGAAGCAGGTAATCAGCTGTGCTGCGTCGCGATGACAGGCTCTGCCTGTCATTGCGATGTAGCAGAGCTGGATCGTCGTGGGACTGTCGTTATGGACTGCGTCGGACAGGTGGTATACTGCTGGTTTGTTTTTTTTCTTTTTTTACAGGAGATCGATGGCGTCGCAGGAATGAGAGTACAATAAAAGAAATTAAAACTGTGTTGTCTCTTTTATTTCATTAAAAGACTTTTTTCTTGCTTTGTCTTTTTTTTATGCATTTAATAACTTTGGGATTAATAATGGATCGGTGTCTTATTGACGCCTCTCCATTATTAACCGGGCTTATTGTCACCGTGCAATCAACAGTGACATTAACCCCTTATTACCCCGCTTGCCACCGCTACAGGGCAAGTGGGAAGAGCCAGGTAAAGTGCCACAATTGGCACATCTTTTGATGCGCCAAATGTGGGGCTGCTGTAGCCTGGTATTATCAGGCTGTTGAGGGCCAAAATCCATGGGCCTTGACAGTCTTTTAATACCAGGCCGCAGCAGTCTGCATTTTACTTGGCTGGTTAACAAAAATAGGGGGACCCCTACGCCGTTTTTTTTTTCGAGGGGATCCCCTATTTTTGTTAACCAGCCAAGCTAAGCAGACTGCTGTGGCCTGGTATTATCAGGCTTGCAAGGTCCATGGATATTGGATCCTTACCAGCCTGAAAAACCAGGCCTCAGCGGTCTGCTTCATCTGGCTGGTTAACAAAAATAGGGGGGACCCCACGCCATTTTTTTTCGAGGGGATCCCCTATTTTTGTTAACCAGTTCCCTCTGACGTCACTGATTGTGTCCCTGGCTGACCTGAAGTGAAAGTGGAAAGCAATCAATTAAGCTTTCCACTTCCTCTCCTGTCAGCCAGGAGATTAACTCATTCATTTGGGGGTTTACTGTGAGGCTGCAGCATTAGCTGCGGTCCCTGCAGTAAACATTAACCCTTTCTGATGGATTACACCGTGGGACCTGACTGTACATCGGATTGGTAAGAATAATTTTGCTTTATTATTTTATTTTTATTACAGGAAATGGTTTTAGCAGGTAAATAAAATATGGTCAAAAACTGTGTGATTATTTCATTAAACTTCTTTTTTATTAAAGTGTGTGTGTTTGATTTTTCTTTCATACAACAGGATTAATAATTGATAGTTGTCTGATTGACAGCTCTCAATTATTAACCTGGCTTAAAGTGACCTTTCAATTGCAAGGTCATTTTAACCCCTTATTAACCCATTCGCCACCGCTACAGGGCAATGGGAATAGACGGGCAAAGTGCCAGAAAGGGCAAATCTAATTAGAGATTTGCCCTTTCTGGGGTGTCTGGGGGCAGATGTTAGTAGCCGGGGGGGGGGGCAAAAATAATGGTCCCTCTCTGGGCTATTATTATCTGCCCCCACTCACTGGCTTTGTCTGTCTGGTTGCGAAAATAGAGCGGGAGCCCACGCATTTTTTTTCAGCAATTTTACACCTCATATATATATATATATATATATATATACATGTCATTGAATTTGTGACACATATATATATATTTATATTTATAGTTCATACACTTCTACATAGTATAATAGCCGCTAATTCAATTGCCGGCTTTTGTGAAAATGCAGAACCCGACATGAAATGACACTTGGTTTACATAGAGTTAACCATGTCTTTTCATGTAGTTTGATATCTGATTTGCACAAACAATTACATGAGTGTAAGTGTGCAAAATTTCACACCTGTAGGGGTTAATTAAAGGTGTAAATTCGTAGCAAAAAAGTCCGTTTTTTTTACAACGAATTTACACCTTTAATTAACCCCTACAGGTGTGAAATTTTGCACACATAGACTGATGTAATTGTTTGTGCAAATCAGATTGCAAACGACATGAAAAGACATGGTTAACCCTATGTACACCAAGTGTCATTTCATGTCGGGTGCTTCTGTCTTTTCACAGAAGCCGGCTTTACCCGGCAATTGAATCAGAGGATATTTTACTATGTAGAAGTGTATAAACTATACATATATGTATATATATATGTCACAATGACATGTATATATATATATATATATATATATATATGTATTCTATGTGTGTATATTTAGTGTTCACAAGGAAATAAAGGTTTTTTTTAGTTGCGATATTTTGTTCCCATAGACTTACATTGGACTTCCGGTATCGAAATCGGATATCGACGATACTTAGTGCTATCGGCGATACAATTTCGATACGATATTTTTAGATATCGAGCACTATCGCTCAACACTATTCCTTGTGTCACGGTTAGGGTAGCGTGTGTCTATTATATGAGTGTCTGTAAAATGTAACGTTACGCAGACTTATTCTGCCCTTGGGACGCAAAAAATAAGACAGCAGTAATCATTTACTGTATAAAACTCCACCTATGCGCAACAAAACAAGCACGTTCCCTCTTACGGTTCCTGCGCTGACATGTGAGTAGGGAGTATGGAGACGTTCCTGAATTTATCCCAGGTATCCAAGCATATCAGGCCGATAGGAGAGCATTAAAACCACCCACGGTGGAGACTTAAATATGGTGAATCGAACCAGTGAAGAATTGTAGGTCGATGCGAATGAATGTGCGATCACATGACACACGTTTATAATAACCCTTGCTAGACACGAGTAACTTTGTAGACATTTGGACACACCTGAACCCAGATGGCAGTGAATATTCATTCTATTCGGCGCCACATGACTCTTGGTCCAGAATAGATTATATATTGCTAGCACAGGAGCTATTAAGGGGAGTGGAAGAGGCAGATGTGCACAACGTAGCTATATATGACCACGCGCCCGTATCAGTGACCCTGCCAGATATGGTGCAGATGGGGCCAAACCAAACTTGGCGCTTCCCGACCTATTTGTTAATGGATGAGAAGTTTCGACATCACGTGAAGCAATGGTGTTTTTAATATGTAAGGGATAATGGAGATACTAGGGATAGGCCGGAACTTTTATGGGCAGCAGGGAAGGGAGTAATGCGCGGGAAACTATTAGGTTATCAGACAACGCTAAAAAAGAAGATCGCGACAAACTACTCGCAGGCTAGCAGGATATTACGCGATAGGTACACGGCAAACAAGACAAGTTCATCAACACAGGTTAAAAATAGATGTAAGCAGGCTAAGGCTGACTTACACGTATGGGTATATCGACGAGAGAGAAGCAGTAATAACAATTATAGAGCCGATGTATATCGTTATGGTAGCAAATGAGGGAGACTATTAGCACGACTAGCGAAAGGAAATCACATTCGTCATCAACATATTACAGCGTTAATGAATAAACATGGGATCATGAACACAGACCCTCGAACCATAAACACCATTCTACAAGAATACTACTCAGACTTATATAAGGTGGAACATACGGATAGTGCGGAGGGTAACACCTTTGTAGATGGAATACGGTTACCATCCATCACAAACTATCAGCTTCTCCTTTTAAAAAAACAAATTGAGGTGACGGAAGTGACAGCGGCGATAAGTTACTTTAAATACGGGAAAGCTCCAGGACCTGACGGGTTTACAGCCAAATTATTTAAATTATTGAGTGAGGATATCCCGTCCACATTGGTACGCACCTTCAATCATATATTGGAGACAGGAGGGTTGCCCAGCCATTCAAACATGTCACACATGAAGTTGCTACTAAAACCAAACAAACCTTCACATCTGCCTGGATCCTATCGTACATTCTCACTCATTGACCATTATATCAAGATTTTGTCCAGGATCATGGCAGATCTTTGAGTAGCATTGTTCCTACACTGATAGGGCGATCACAAGTGGCCTTTGTTAGCTACTTTGTTGGCTACTATCAGTCTCACTATGCATAACACATGTGTGCAGTGGGCAGTATTACCTTTGCCTTCGGTGGAGTAGGAAAACCCCTCTCCTATCGAAGTGTTAGTTGGGGAATGGAAGATTTGACACCGGGACCTGAATTGTAATACTTAAATGTGACAGGTGACAAATTTGTTAAGGCGCAACTCCGCGGCCCCTACTGTTATGTTTCGGTAGCTGAGGAGTGCAGGTAAAAAAGGCAATACACCAGAGCAGTTGGAATCTATGGGATTGCAGTACCCTGACTAACCACCACAACTAGAGGCAGCCGTGGAGCGTTCCTACGTTGGTCCTAGACGCCTCGTCACAGCCTGAGAAACTAACTACACCTAAAGATAGAAATAGGAAAGCTATCTGCCCCGGAGCAGAACCCCAAAGATAATAGAAAGCCCCCAAACATGTAATGGCGGTTAGACAAGAGGAAATACTCACACAGAAAGAAAATAGAATGAGCAAACGCTGGGGCCCAAACTATCTAAATAGAAAAGGACAGGAAGGGTACTTACTGCAATCCCAGAAAACCCTGAAAAACACCAACTCTACTAATTTCAAAATCACCTGAGATCACACGACCTCTACCACCTAAATTAGCTCTCTGGTGTAACAAAATCAAAACAGCAGCCACTGAAAAAACTGGAAAAAGCAAAAGAACAAAACTCAGTGGCTGAACTAAACTGAGAAGGCAGAAGCCCCCGGAGGGGACCCAGAAGGCCCCCACAGTAGTGCAGGACAAAATGCAAAAATATAGCAACAACACAAAAGAAGAAAATTTCTTATCTGGTAGCAGGAGATGCAGACACGACACAGCAGGCTACAAGGGAAACTGGAATGAAGGATTCAGACCAGAACAATTGATCACCGGCAACCCTGATGGGAAAATGACTCCCTTATATAAGACCAGTCAGTAACACCTGATTCCCAGTCCTCACAATCTTCACTAGTACCGCTTGTAACCACCAGAGGGAGCCTCTGCTCAGAACTCATCTCAAACCCATTCACAACAGTACCCCCCCCTTGAGGAGGGGTCACCGAACCCTCATTTGAGCAACCAGGTCGGTCAGGATGAGTTCTATGATACGCACGGATAAGTCTCCTAGCATGGATGTCCGAAGCAAACACCCAAGAATTGTCTTCCTGACCATAACCTCTCCATTTAACCAAATACTGGAGTCTTTGTCTAGAAAAACGAGAATCCAATATTTTCTCAACCACATACTCCAGATTGCCCTCAACCAAAACAGGGTCAGGAGGCACAGTAGCAGGAACCACTGGCTCAACAAACCTCTTCAACAAGGACTTGTGGAACACGTTATGGATCTTAAATGTCCCTGGAAGAAGCAAACGAAAAGAAACAGGATTAATAATCTCCATGATCTTATAAGGTCCAATGAACCTAGGCTTAAATTTAGGAGATGCTACTCTCATAGGAATATTCTTTGAGGACAACCAGACCAAGTCCCCCACTTTAAACCGAGGACCATCAGTCCTATGCCGGTTAGCAAACCGCTGGGCCTTCTCCTGAGAGAGGGACAACCTCTCCACTACCTGGTCCCAAATCTGTTGCATACGCTCAACAACAGAGTCAACACCTGGACAGACAGAAGCTTCCGTCTGTCCTGAAGAAAATCGAGGGTGAAAACCAGAATTACAGAAAAACTGAGACATCAAAGTGGCAGAGCTAGCCCTATTATTAAGAGCAAACTCAGCCAAAGGCAAAAAAGAGACCCAGTCATCCTGATCAGCAGACACAAAGCATCTTAGATAAGTCTCTAATGTCTGGTTTGTTCTCTCAGTTTGACCATTGGTCTGAGGATGAAATGCCGAGGAGAAAGACAATTGAACACCCAGTTTAGAACAAAAAGTCCTCCAAAATCTGGAAACAAACTGGACTCCTCTGTCAGACACAATGTTCTCAGGAATGCCGTGTAAACGAACCACGTGCTGAAGAAACAACGGCACCAATTCAGAGGAGGAAGGCAACTTAGGTAATGGCACAAGATGTATCATTTTGGAAAACCTATCACAAATTACCCAGATGGTGGTCATTCTCTGAGAAACAGGAAGATCGGAAATGAAATCCATAGAGATATGGGTCCATGGTCTCTTGGGCACAGGCAATGGCATCAACAAACCACTAGAGCGAGAGCAAGGCTTGGAGCGAGAGCAAGTCCCGCAGGACTGCACAAATTCCCTGACATCGCGAGACAAGGTAGGCCACCAAAAGGACCGACTAACCAAGTCTCTGGTACCAAAAATTCCGGGATGCCCAGCCAATGCGGAACAATGAATCTCAGACATCACACTCCTTTTCCATTGGTCCGGGACAAACAATTTTCCAACAGGGCAGCGCTCGGGCCTATCCTGACACCCCTCCAGAGCAAGTCTCAAATTGGGCGAGATGGCGGAAAGAACTACACCCTCTTTCAAAATAACAGAAGGATCAGATAACTCAGGAGAGTCCGCAAGGAAACTCCTCGAGAGGGCATCCGCCTTAACATTCTTAGTGCCAGGAAGAAAGGAAACCACAAAATTAAAACGTGTGGAAAAACAAGGCCCACCTGGCCTGTCTAGGATTGAGTCGCTTGGCAGATTCCAGATAGACCAGATTCTTATGGTCCGTAAGGACCACCACCTGATGTTTGGCTCCCTCCAGCCAATGTCTCCACTCTTCAAAAGCCCACTTCATGGCCAATAACTCCCGATTACCCACGTCATAATTACGTTCAGTAGGAGAAAATTTTCGAGAGAAAAAGGCACAAGGGTTACTTTTAGAGGTCTCTGGATCTTTTTGGGACAAAACGGCACCTGCCCCAATTTCAGAGGCATCAACCTCCACCTGAAATGGCAGAGAAACATCAGGCTGCCGTAGAACAGGAGCAGAAGTGAATCTCTGCTTAAGTTCCTGAAATGCAGAGACTGCCTCAGGAGGCCAATTCACCACATCAGAACCCTTTCTGGTCAAATCAGTTAATGGTTTAACAATAACCGAGAAATTACCAATAAATTTACGATAAAAATTGGCAAAACCCAAAAATCTCTGAAGAGCCTTTAATGAAGTAGGTTGGACCCAATCACAGATGGCCTGAACCTTGACCGGGTCCATTTCAATAACAGATGGGGACAAAATGAATCCAGAAATGAGATCTTCTGTACGCCAAAAAGACACTTTGATCCCTTCACATACAGAGCATTATCCCTCAAAATCTGGAACACAGTCCGAACATGTTTCACATGAGAGTCCCAGTCATTAGAAAAAATCAAGATATCATCCAAATAAACAATCAGAAATTTGTCCACAAAATCCCTGAAAATGTCATTCATGAAGGACTGGAAGACGGAAGGGGCATTAGTGAGCCCAAAGGGCATCACTAGGTACTCAAAATGCCCTTCAGGGGTATTGAATGCCGTCTTCCATTCATCCCCGTGCTTAATGCGAATAAGGTTATACGCCCCCCTGAGGTCAAGCTTGGTAAACCAAGTAGCGTTTTTCACCCTGGAAAACAGGTCAGAAATCAAGGGTAACGGGTATTGATATTTCACAGTAATATTGTTCAAGAGACGATAATCAATACACGGCCTTAATGAACCATCTTTTTTGGCCACAAAGAAAAAACCGGCACCTAAGGGTGAAGAGGATGGTCTGATATGACCCTTCTCCAATGATTCCTTGATATAAGACCGCATAGCGTCATGTTCAGGTACAGACAAGTTAAAAAGGCGACCTTTAGGGAATTTACTACCCGGCACTAATTCAATAGCGCAGTCATAGCTCCTATGGGGAGGTAAGGATGCAGATTTACTTTCGCTAAACACATCAGAAAAATCAAACAAAAAGTCAGGAACATCCTGAGCTTGGGGGGAGGTAGAAAAAACAGGAGTGTTGGTATTAACACATTGGCAGCCCCAACTGGTTACAGACACAGATTTCCAATCCAAAACAGGATTATGAGACTGTAACCAAGGGAAACCCAGCACGATAATGTCATGCAGATTATATAGAACCAAAAATTTGCAGCACTCCTGGTGATCAGGTTCAACCCTCATTATCACCTGAGTAGAAAACTGGGGTTTATTCTCAGCCAAAGGGGTAGAATCGATCCCCAGTAGGGGAATAGACTTCTGTAGGGGTATCAAGGGAAACCCACAACGTTTAGCAAAATCATAATCCATCAGGTTAATAGCTGCTCCAGAATCAACGAAAGCCTGAGCAGAAAATGAGGACAGAGAGCATATCAGAGTGACAGTTAATAAAAACTTAGTCTGAACACTACCCAAGACAACTGAGCGTGCAAAACGTCTTCCCCGCTTAGGGCAGACTGAAATAGCATGAGAGGCATCACCACAGTAGAAACATAACCTATTGCGCTTTCGAAACTCATGACGCTGTGCCCCAGACACCACTCCATCACACTGCATGAGCTCAGAAGCTGGCTCACAAGGCAACACCACTCCACGCATACTTCTCCGCTCACGCAAACGTCTGTCAATTTGAATCGCTAATGACATAGAATCATTGAGACCAGAGGGGACAGGGAATCCCACCATAACATCCTTTACATTATCCGACAGACCCTTCCGGAAAAGGGCCGCCAAAGCGTCGTCATTCCATTTGGTCAGGACTGCCCACCTACGGAATCTCTGACAGTATAACTCAGCGTCATCAAGCCCCTGATTTAATGCCAACAAAGCTTTTTCAGCTTGATCAGTGACATTAGGCTCATCGTACAATAACCCCAAAGCCTGAAAAAACGCATCAACATCACTCAAAACAGGATCCCCAGGTATCAGGGAAAAAGCCCAATCCTGAGGATCGCCGCGCAGGAGAGAGATGATAATTTGAACCTGCTGCGCTGCGTTTCCTGAGGACTTAGATTTTAAGGCAAAAAACATTTACAATTATTTTTGAAATTCTGAAACTTAGCTCGATCCCCTAAAAACAAATCTGGCATGGGGATCCTAGGTTCCACAACAGGCAACCCAGCAAGATAGATAGCAATACTCCGAACCTCAGTGGCAAGCTGATCCACACGGCCAGACAACTGTGCAAACTCCATTGGGAGAAAAGATCCTCCCCAGCACCCAGAGATACAGAGGGAAAAAAAAAAAAAAATGCAACAAACAGAAAAATATCTCTGACAACTCTGACAACCTTTTTTCTATCACAATATTTTTTCCCTTCTGTGAGTACCATACAATTTTCAATCTTTAGGCCGGTGATACTGTTATGTTTCGGTAGCTGAGGAGTGCAGGTAAAAAAGGCAATACACCAGAGCAGTTGGAATCTATGGGATTGCAGTACCCTGACTAACCACCACAACTAGAGGCAGCCGTGGAGCGTTCCTACGTTGGTCCTAGACGCCTCGTCACAGCCTGAGAAACTAACTACACCTAAAGATAGAAATAGGAAAGCTATCTGCCCCGGAGCAGAACCCCAAAGATAATAGAAAGCCCCCAAACATGTAATGGCGGTTAGACAAGAGGAAATACTGACACAGAAAGAAAATAGAATGAGCAAACGCTGGGGCCCAAACTATCTAAATAGAAAAGGACAGGAAGGGTACTTACTGCAATCCCAGAAAACCCTGAAAAACACCAACTCTACTAATTTCAAAATCACCTGAGATCACACGACCTCTACCACCTAAATTAGCTCTCTGGTGTAACAAAATCAAAACAGCAGCCACTGAAAAAACTGGAAAAAGCAAAAGAACAAAACTCAGTGGCTGAACAAACTGAGAAGGCAGAAGCCCCCGGAGGGGACCCAGAAGGCCCCCACAGTAGTGCAGGACAAAATGCAAAAATATAGCAACAACACAAAGAAGAAAAATTCTTATCTGGTAGCAGGAGATGCAGACACGACACAGCAGGCTACAAGGGAAACTGGAATGAAGGATTCAGACCAGAACAATTGATCACCGGCAACCCTGATGGGAAAATGACTCCCTTATATAAGACCAGTCAGTAACACCTGATTCCCAGTCCTCACAATCTTCACTAGTACCGCTTGTAACCACCAGAGGGAGCCTCTGCTCAGAACTCATCTCAAACCCATTCACAACACCCTACGTTGAGTCTAGCCCGTGAAAATTTACTGGTTGTCAATGGGGAACCCAACACCCGGGGCAGCTACAGTATTTAAACAATTAGAGCTGAACCAAGATTTGTTGTATCAGGTTTATAAAATACATGTTGAAATTTTTTAGCAATTGCTGCTACCGCAGTCATATCGGGGGTTGGTAATGGACTTAGCGCATGCGCATGTACTAGGGTGACATTTGTGCCAAAAGAAAACCCTACACAGAATTATACAACGGTTTTACTGGCTGGGGGTCTATCAAGAAGTTAAACGGTTTTGTAACTCTTGTCGCATGCGCCAGGTACACAGTCCTCAGCCTCATTTAGTGAGTCCCTTGGTGCCATTAAAAATTTTAGAGGTCCAGTTTGAGAGAATACCCATGGATCTGGTGGAGCCGGTTAATAAATCAGCAAGGGGTCATCAACAGGGGCAATAAAAGGGGCACTGTGTGGGTCACCAGTTTTGAGCACACCCGAGTTCAAAAGAGAATTCATTGTCCAGACTGATGCGTCAGAGGTAGGTCTGGGTGCCGTGTTGTCTCAGGTCTGGAGCTTAACGGGGAGGAGCATCGCATTAGTTTCCTGAGTCGAAAACTTACTCCATCAAAAAACAGAGACAGCATTGTAGAGAGAGAGTGCCTGGCGATAAAGTGGGCACGGGAGTCGTTGCGCTACTATTTGTTGGGGATAACATTTTGTTTTGTAAATGATCATTCCCCTGTGACTGGCAGTGTTGTAGCCCAGGGAGTAGAGTTCAGGTGGTAGAAAGATGAACATAACAGGAGACTTGGAAAACTTTGGCAAACAGTTATTTAATCTGAAAACGGACAGGCAAATTCAGGTGAGATCCATGCCTTGTTCATTTTCAGAAAAATAAGCCGGTCTACATTGTCTGAGGATAGTCGCATGCGACGGTCTGTTAGTACACCACCTGCAGCACTAAAGACGCGCTCAGATAATACACTGGCAGCAGGGCAAGCCAGCACCTCCAAGGCATACCACACATCAAATACAAATATAACAGTAATAATAATATTATTAATAAAAAATGAAATTGCACACACAGTACACAGACACAGCTCATATGTATGTATGAGAGAGTGTTTCTGTGTGTAGTTCATGCCTCTAGCCTAGAAGATCAGTCTTGCTAAAATCTTTAACACTGACCCCTGTTCTGTTCTTAAAATGGTGGATGCTGAACTGCTTCCCAGCCCCCTCATACACAATCATTATGTGGCACTGCTGGGCTCAGTCAGAGGCATCAGATTGAACTAGGCTGTCCTGAGTCATTCTCAATAGAACATTTTGTTCAGCAGTTCATCTAGTTCATTTAGTTCAGAGGTCACATGATGCATTTCCTATCAGCTCCTCACAGGATAGGGTGGAGAAAAAACTGAACTAAATGAACTAATCTTTTGAACTAATCTTTTCAGTGAACTAGTTCATGGTGAACTAATCAACAAAATTAACTAGATTTCCCATCACTATGGTGTACACCTTGGTGGCGCTGTCACAAAACTTCGCCACATTTGTAACATACAGCTCTTGCCCTGTGCAGAGGCGCTGCTTGTGCTTCCTCTTGTTGCAGAGGTGTCTACAATGCCTCGACGCACAGAGCTGCTTTGTAAAGCAGTAGCAGCAGCAGCGCTCTCGGCTGGAATGGAGAACATTATGGATTTCAACAGTGTGTCTTGGTCCTCCAGCATTTTACGGTCCCGGTTCAACGGTGTGATGAGGCTTTGTAAGTTGTCCCGGTAACGAGGGTCTAGGAGGGTGTACACCCAATAATCTGACGTGGTGAGAATGTGGCCGATGCGGCGGTCGTTTCTCAGGCAGTGCAGCATGAAATCAACCATGTGCTGCAGACTCACAACTGTCCAACAAACGCTGTCCTCTGGAAGAGCGTCACACTAATAGATTTTTGTAAATTTAAAATAGAAGAAAGCAGCAGCAATTTTTGAAAAATTACAAGGATGAGCCAATGACAGACACTCAGCAGAGTACACGCTGCGGTGGTTGAAGTAAGTGGAGCGGGATCTACACTCCTACAAAAAAATTAAACCTCAGACTAGAGTGAACACTGAAACACAACTGTTCACTTGCTGTGAAAGGCCTTTTTGTGGACTTCTATTATGTTTGCAAGCAATGTATTGTATTTTGATGGAAGAGCGTCACACTAATAGATTTTTGTAAATTTAAAATAGAAGAAAGCAGCAGCAATTTTTGAAAAATTACAAGGATGAGCCAGTGACAGACACTCAGCAGAGTACATGCTGCGGTGGTTGAAGTAAGTGGAGCGGGATCTACACTCCTACAAAAAAATTAAGCCTCAGACTAGAGTGAATACTGAAACACAACTGTTCACTTGCTGTGAAAGGCCTGTTTGTGGACTTCTATTATGTTTGCAAGCAATGTATTGTATTTTGATGGAAGAGCGTCACACTAATAGATTTTTGTAAATTTTAAATAGAAGAAAGCAGCAGCAATTTTGAAAAATTACAAGGATGAGCCAGTGACAGACACTCAGCAGAGTACACGCTGCGGTGGTTGAAGTAAGTGGAGCGGGATCTACACTCCTACAAAAAAATTAAACCTCAGACTAGAGTGAACACTGAAACACAACTGTTCACCTTGCTGTGAAAGGCCTTTTTGTGGACTTCTATTATGTTTGCAAGCAATGTATTGTATTTTGATGGAAGAGCGTCACACTAATAGATTTTTTTTAAATTTTAAATAGAAGAAAAGCAGCAGCAAATTTTGAAAAATTACAAGGATGAGCCAGTGACAGAACGCTCAGAAAGAGTACATGCAGCATTAGTTGAAGTAACGGGAGCGTGATCTGTACTCAAAAAAAAAAAAAATCACAGACTGCAGTGAACACTGAAACACAACTGTTCACTTGCTGTAAAGGCTCCTTTGTGGACTTCTATAGTGTTTGCAACCAAGGTATTGTATACGGATGGAAGCACGTCACACTATTATTTCAATTGCATGGAGCAGCAAGAATTACACTGAAAAAAAAAAAAAGATCTGTCAGTGACACGTGCAGATGCCTACAGACAGCGTTGCATACAGAGCAAACTGCAGCGTCACCTGCACTCACACACACCTTGCAGAGCTGTTAAAACAACACGCAGGCAAAAGGAAGCTTTACACAGCCGGTGGTAAACTAGCCTGCCTAAAGCACAGTACACTAATAGCAATCTCTAACTGTCCCTCAGAGTCACAGAGCAGCGTTCTTTCCCTAACTGAGTTCACAGCACAGTGACGCTAAAATGGCGGCGGCGCCTTTTATAGTGCATTCTGACATCATTTCAGCATCCAATCACAGCCATGCCATTAGTTAACATGACCGCAGCAGTACAGGATGTCCCACACTTCTTAGGATTCCTCATTGGCTGACTAAAATCACATTGCCTCTCAAAGAATTATGGGAACTTCCGTTTCCGGTATACAATAATATGAAAAAATATCGGAACTAAGTATCGGAATTCCGATACAGCGAAACGGCCGATACCCGATACTGCGGTATCGGAATGCTCAACACTACTCATCACTACTTGTCATTATCTCAATTACTGGAACCTCTAGCAAGCAACACTTTCAGAAAGGGAACTGTGGTTTGAAAATTACAGATCCAGTTTTGGAGTACATGACCACAGATTTGACAACATTTGGGAGATTGGCATATGACAGTGTGCAGCTGGTATTGGAAAAAATAAAAGTAAATTGTGTACAAGAAAATCACCATTAGGAATATTTCCAGTATAAATATGGTCTACGTTAGTACCTTTTAAACTTAGTAGGAAAACCCCATTAATGTGTGTGTTTTTTTTGGGTTCTTTAGGTCGGATACAAGAGCTATGGCCAAAGAGAGACAAAAGAAGATAATCATAATCTTAGTAAGGATATATATAAATTGGATATTGTCCCTTTTAAATTGTTGCAATATCATAGCTTATATTGTGACAGCATTGCCACTTTGTTGGAATTTATTAGTTAGATTTCCTGCAAAAACTTTAGCAAACTTTTATCACTATTTAGTTTGTTTAATTTCCATGTAATTTTGGCTAATGATTACCCATAACATCTTAAAATGTCCTATTAAATTGTTGCTTTTAATTTTTAACTGAGTTACAGATAAATATCCAGGGATCTAGGAAATCTAGGCTGAAATAAGCCTTCATGAAATATTCATTGTTTTCAGTTGAACGGAGGAGACGTTAAATATTAACTACAGGATTAAAGAACTTGGAACACTGATCCCAAAGTCAAATGATCCGTGAGTTTACAGTAAATTCACTTACTTTATTTCTAACATTTTTAATATATACTTGACGGTTCAGTATTAGATTTATTATTACTCCAAGAGAAAAACTGCTTCAATTCTGTTTTGCTAAGATGGCAGCTCATAGAAGAACCTCATCTATCTGCACAATACATTTAAATGGAACCTGTCCAATTGTACATGCAGTCCGATTTTTGGACAGCCTGCTATAGAAAAGGGGAAGATGAGCAGAACGATATACATAGGTTTATTGGAAAAGATTCACAAAAGCTTGTTCTTTATTCATTGAAATCCCTGGTGTTTGTAAAGTATACAAGTCCAGTCTTACTAGTGATTTGACAGCTATCTCTACATGAAGATTCATATAAAGAAACTCTACAATCACTGAATACAGTGGTTTGTGAAAGTATTCACCCTCTTGGTATTTTTTATGTTTTGTTGTTTTGTTACCTCACGAATCTGGAATTTCGCTTTGTTTTTGAGTGTTTGCATCAGTGTACTTAACTGTTCACCCCTCTAAAGTCAGTACTTTGTAGAGTCTCCTTTTGTGGCAATTACAGCTGCAAGTCGCTTTGGATGAGTCCCCTACACTGTGTCCAAATTATTAAAGCAAATAATATTTTCTCTGATTTTCCCAAATTACCTATATGAATTGCAGTCATTGTAATTTTCCAGTCAAATAACTATTAGAGTACTATTGAAAGGTTTTTGTACTATCTGTCTATGATAACAGTATATTTTTTAAAAAATAAAACACTCAAACTGCACTCAAAATGCATGTTCCAAATTATTTATGTACAGCAGAGTTTTCAACCTTTTCAGCAGGTTACTACAAACTGAAATCAAACAGTTTTCAACTCAAAACTTTATTCTAGGTGATGTTACATTTGCACATAGGACCCCTTGTTCAAAAGGAGCTTCTGAACTCTCTTGGCCATTTGAATTTTGTCAGGTTTTGGATGGTTTCTGCTTCAATTGTTTTGCTGAGGACAGAATACCCTCCAGAGTGTTGCTTAGATGTGAACTGCCTCCCCCGCCATCATAGACACTCCTTTTGATGATGCTCCAGAGGTTCTCAATGGGGTTGAGGTCAGGGGAGCATGGGGGCCACACCATGAGTTTGTCCCCTTTTATGCCCAATAGCAGCCAGAGATGCAGATGTGTTATGTGCAGCATGAGACGGTGCATTATCATGCATGAAAATGATCTTGCTGCGAATGCACGGTTCTTCTTCTTGAATCATGGCAGGAAGTGCTGTTTGAGAAACTCAACATAAACTATGGAGTTCATCTTTTCCCCTTCAGGGATCCTAAAAGGGGCCGACAATCTCTCTCCCCATGATTCCAGCCCAAAACATTACTCCACCTCCCTACTTGTTGCCGCCGTAGCTGTGTTTGCATGGGGTTCCATCACCAGCCATCCTCCACTCCATCCATCTGGACCATCGAGCGTTGCACGACACTCAATCGTTAACAAAACAGTTTTTGAAGTCAGTCTTCATGTATTGTTTGGCCCACGGAGCCGTTTCTGCTTGTGTGAAGTGGATAGAGGAGGTCGACAGGATGGCTTACCGCACAGCTGCAAACCTTTGAAGAACCCTGCATCGTGTTGTTTGGGGACGTTGGAGGCACCACAGCTTCAAAAAACTGTCTGCTGCTATGACAAGGCTTTTTTTGCCGCTGCTCTTTTAACCTACGTAATTGGCTGTAGGAAAGAGTCCTCAATTTTTCCCTTATCACCATTGCACACGTGTGTACTGTGAATCAGCTACATATTTCTTGATTTTGCGATGATCACAGTGAAGTGTCTTGGCAATGTTGATTGTAGTCATGTCTTGACCTAAACACTCCACAATTTGTTGCTTTCCAGCTGCAGACACATCCTTTTTCTTCCCATTTTGGCAGAAAATGTAGCTGCTTAATAAGTGGGACAGCCTTCATAAGTAGTCTTGCCTTTCATTGAACACACCTGCCAAACTAATTAGCACAGGTGTCTGCAATTGCTTACAGTGATATAAAGAGGCCCTGACACACATCACCATCAATGAGTTAACTGACAAACAAAAAAAATCTTACCTTATACATCCTAAACAATTTTTGCATAATAATTTGGAACACCGTGTATTGTATTATTATTATTATTATTATTATTCATTTTAAGCACCATTTATTCCATGGCCTTTACATGTGAAAAAGAGGCATACAAAGACAAAACCCTGCCAGTGAGGCTCACAGTCTACAGGGGAGGGTGAGGATACACAAGGAGAGGGTAGAGCTGGTCGTGCAGCAGTTCAGTAGACTGTGGATCACTGAACGTTGTAGGCTTTCTGGAAGAGGTGGGTCTTCAGTTCCTTTAGAAGGTTTCTGTGGTAGGCGAACATCTGATGTGTTGGGTAGAGAGTTCCAGAGTAATGGAGGAAGCATGAGAGAAGTCTTGTATGCAGTTGTGGGAAGAAGAGATGAGGGGAAGTAGAGAAAGGATATCTTGAGAGGATTGAAGTTGCTGTAGGTAAATACCGGGAGACCATGTCACAGATGTATGGAGGAGACAGGTTGTGGATGATTTTTGTATGTCATAGTTAGAGTTTTAAAACTGGAGCCTCTGGACAATAGGAAGGCAGTGAAGGGCTTGGCAGAGAGGAGAGGCTGGGGGAATAACGGGAGACAGGTGGATTTGTTGTGCAGCAGAGTTTTTGTATAGATTGGAGTGGTGTCAAGTGCTAGAGGGGAGGCCAGATGTAGGAGGTTGCAGTAGTCGAGGTGGAGATTGATGAGGGCGTGCACAGTGTTTTTGTAGTTTCTTGGTCATGGAATGTACGGATCCTGAAATATTTTGAGTTGGTGTTGGCAGGAGGAGGCAAGGGCTTGGATATGTGGCTTGAAAGAGAGGGCAGATTCAAAGACCACCCCGAGGCCCGAGCATGCGTGACTGGGAAAAGTGAGCAGCCATTGATGGTGATGGATAGGTTTGGTGAAAGGGAAGAGTGAGATATGGGAAAGATGATGAATGCTGTTTGTCCATGTTCAGTTTTAGAAAGCAAGCAGAAAAGAAAGGTGAAATAAAGACAGACATTGTGGGATTTTGGTCAGTAAGGAGGTGATGTTGGGTCCAGATAGGTAGATCTGCGTGTCATTGGCATAGAATGAA
>JARQOD010000004.1:243519403-243561395 GCA_033576555.1 Oophaga sylvatica | reverse complement strand
AAATAGAGCGGGAGCCCACGCATTTTTTTTCAGCAATTTTACACCTCATAATATATATATATATATATATATACATGTCATTGAATTTGTGACACATATATATATATTTATATTTATAGTTCATACACTTCTACATAGTATAATAGCCGCTAATTCAATTGCCGGCTTTTGTGAAAATGCAGAACCCGACATGAAATGACACTTGGTTTACATAGAGTTAACCATGTCTTTTCATGTAGTTTGATATCTGATTTGCACAAACAATTACATGAGTGTAAGTGTGCAAAATTTCACACCTGTAGGGTTAATTAAAGGTGTAAATTCGTAGCAAAAAAGTCCGTTTTTTTTACAACGAATTTACACCTTTAATTAACCCCTACAGGTGTGAAATTTTGCACACATAGACTGATGTAATTGTTTGTGCAAATCAGATTGCAAACGACATGAAAAGACATGGTTAACCCTATGTACACCAAGTGTCATTTCATGTCGGGTGCTTCTGTCTTTTCACAGAAGCCGGCTTTACCCGGCAATTGAATCAGAGGATATTTTACTATGTAGAAGTGTATAAACTATACATATATGTATATATATATGTCACAATGACATGTATATATATATATATATATATATATATGTATTCTATGTGTGTATATTTAGTGTTCACAAGGAAATAAAGGTTTTTTTTTAGTTGCGATATTTTGTTCCCATAGACTTACATTGGACTTCCGGTATCGAAATCGGATATCGACGATACTTAGTGCTATCGGCGATACAATTTCGATACGATATTTTTAGATATCGAGCACTATCGCTCAACACTATTCCTTGTGTCACGGTTAGGGTAGCGTGTGTCTATTATATGAGTGTCTGTAAAATGTAACGTTACGCAGACTTATTCTGCCCTTGGGACGCAAAAAATAAGACAGCAGTAATCATTTACTGTATAAAACTCCACCTATGCGCAACAAAACAAGCACGTTCCCTCTTACGGTTCCTGCGCTGACATGTGAGTAGGGAGTATGGAGACGTTCCTGAATTTATCCCAGGTATCCAAGCATATCAGGCCGATAGGAGAGCATTAAAACCACCCACGGTGGAGACTTAAATATGGTGAATCGAACCAGTGAAGAATTGTAGGTCGATGCGAATGAATGTGCGATCACATGACACACGTTTATAATAACCCTTGCTAGACACGAGTAACTTTGTAGACATTTGGAACACCTGAACCCAGATGGCAGTGAATATTCATTCTATTCGGCGCCACATGACTCTTGGTCCAGAATAGATTATATATTGCTAGCACAGGAGCTATTAAGGGGAGTGGAAGAGGCAGATGTGCACAACGTAGCTATATATGACCACGCGCCCGTATCAGTGACCCTGCCAGATATGGTGCAGATGGGGCCAAACCAAACTTGGCGCTTCCCGACCTATTTGTTAATGGATGAGAAGTTTCGACATCACGTGAAGCAATGGTGTTTTTAATATGTAAGGGATAATGGAGATACTAGGGATAGGCCGGAACTTTTATGGGCAGCAGGGAAGGGAGTAATGCGCGGGAAACTATTAGGTTATCAGACAACGCTAAAAAAGAAGATCGCGACAAACTACTCGCAGGCTAGCAGGATATTACGCGATAGGTACACGGCAAACAAGACAAGTTCATCAACACAGGTTAAAAATAGATGTAAGCAGGCTAAGGCTGACTTACACGTATGGGTATATCGACGAGAGAGAAGCAGTAATAACAATTATAGAGCCGATGTATATCGTTATGGTAGCAAATGAGGGAGACTATTAGCACGACTAGCGAAAGGAAATCACATTCGTCATCAACATATTACAGCGTTAATGAATAAACATGGGATCATGAACACAGACCCTCGAACCATAAACACCATTCTACAAGAATACTACTCAGACTTATATAAGGTGGAACATACGGATAGTGCGGAGGGTAACACCTTTGTAGATGGAATACGGTTACCATCCATCACAAACTATCAGCTTCTCCTTTTAAAAAAACAAATTGAGGTGACGGAAGTGACAGCGGCGATAAGTTACTTTAAATACGGGAAAGCTCCAGGACCTGACGGGTTTACAGCCAAATTATTTAAATTATTGAGTGAGGATATCCCGTCCACATTGGTACGCACCTTCAATCATATATTGGAGACAGGAGGGTTGCCCAGCCATTCAAACATGTCACACATGAAGTTGCTACTAAAACCAAACAAACCTTCACATCTGCCTGGATCCTATCGTACATTCTCACTCATTGACCATTATATCAAGATTTTGTCCAGGATCATGGCAGATCTTTTGAGTAGCATTGTTCCTACACTGATAGGGCGATCACAAGTGGCCTTTGTTAGCTACTTTGTTGGCTACTATCAGTCTCACTATGCATAACACATGTGTGCAGTGGGCAGTATTACCTTTGCCTTCGGTGGAGTAGGAAAACCCTCTCCTATCGAAGTGTTAGTTGGGGAGATGGAAGATTTGACACCGGGACCTGAATTGTAATACTTAAATGTGACAGGTGACAAATTTGTTAAGGCGCAACTCCGCGGCCCCTACTGTTATGTTTCGGTAGCTGAGGAGTGCAGGTAAAAAAGGCAATACACCAGAGCAGTTGGAATCTATGGGATTGCAGTACCCTGACTAACCACCACAACTAGAGGCAGCCGTGGAGCGTTCCTACGTTGGTCCTAGACGCCTCGTCACAGCCTGAGAAACTAACTACACCTAAAGATAGAAATAGGAAAGCTATCTGCCCCGGAGCAGAACCCCAAAGATAATAGAAAGCCCCCAAACATGTAATGGCGGTTAGACAAGAGGAAATACTCACACAGAAAGAAAATAGAATGAGCAAACGCTGGGGCCCAAACTATCTAAATAGAAAAGGACAGGAAGGGTACTTACTGCAATCCCAGAAAACCCTGAAAAACACCAACTCTACTAATTTCAAAATCACCTGAGATCACACGACCTCTACCACCTAAATTAGCTCTCTGGTGTAACAAAATCAAAACAGCAGCCACTGAAAAAACTGGAAAAAGCAAAAGAACAAAACTCAGTGGCTGAACTAAACTGAGAAGGCAGAAGCCCCCGGAGGGGACCCAGAAGGCCCCCACAGTAGTGCAGGACAAAATGCAAAAATATAGCAACAACACAAAAGAAGAAAATTTCTTATCTGGTAGCAGGAGATGCAGACACGACACAGCAGGCTACAAGGGAAACTGGAATGAAGGATTCAGACCAGAACAATTGATCACCGGCAACCCTGATGGGAAAATGACTCCCTTATATAAGACCAGTCAGTAACACCTGATTCCCAGTCCTCACAATCTTCACTAGTACCGCTTGTAACCACCAGAGGGAGCCTCTGCTCAGAACTCATCTCAAACCCATTCACAACAGTACCCCCCCCTTGAGGAGGGGTCACCGAACCCTCATTTGAGCAACCAGGTCGGTCAGGATGAGTTCTATGATACGCACGGATAAGTCTCCTAGCATGGATGTCCGAAGCAAACACCCAAGAATTGTCTTCCTGACCATAACCTCTCCATTTAACCAAATACTGGAGTCTTTGTCTAGAAAAACGAGAATCCAATATTTTCTCAACCACATACTCCAGATTGCCCTCAACCAAAACAGGGTCAGGAGGCACAGTAGCAGGAACCACTGGCTCAACAAACCTCTTCAACAAGGACTTGTGGAACACGTTATGGATCTTAAATGTCCCTGGAAGAAGCAAACGAAAAGAAACAGGATTAATAATCTCCATGATCTTATAAGGTCCAATGAACCTAGGCTTAAATTTAGGAGATGCTACTCTCATAGGAATATTCTTTGAGGACAACCAGACCAAGTCCCCCACTTTAAACCGAGGACCATCAGTCCTATGCCGGTTAGCAAACCGCTGGGCCTTCTCCTGAGAGAGGGACAACCTCTCCACTACCTGGTCCCAAATCTGTTGCATACGCTCAACAACAGAGTCAACACCTGGACAGACAGAAGCCTCCGTCTGTCCTGAAGAAAATCGAGGGTGAAACCAGAATTACAGAAAAACGGAGACATCAAAGTGGCAGAGCTAGCCCTATTATTAAGAGCAAACTCAGCCAAAGGCAAAAAAGAGACCCAGTCATCCTGATCAGCAGACACAAAGCATCTTAGATAAGTCTCAATGTCTGGTTTGTTCTCTCAGTTTGACCATTGGTCTGAGGATGAAATGCCGAGGAGAAAGACAATTGAACACCCAGTTTAGAACAAAAAGTCCTCCAAAATCTGGAAACAAACTGGACTCCTCTGTCAGACACAATGTTCTCAGGAATGCCGTGTAAACGAACCACGTGCTGAAGGAACAACGGCACCAATTCAGAGGAGGAAGGCAACTTAGGTAATGGCACAAGATGTATCATTTTGGAAAACCTATCACAAATTACCCAGATGGTGGTCATTCTCTGAGAAACAGGAAGATCGGAAATGAAATCCATAGAGATATGGGTCCATGGTCTCTTGGGCACAGGCAATGGCATCAACAAACCACTAGAGCGAGAGCAAGGCTTGGAGCGAGAGCAAGTCCCGCAGGACTGCACAAATTCCCTGACATCGCGAGACAAGGTAGGCCACCAAAAGGACCGACTAACCAAGTCTCTGGTACCAAAAATTCCGGGATGCCCAGCCAATGCGGAACAATGAATCTCAGACATCACACTCTTTTTCCATTGGTCCGGGACAAACAATTTTCCAACAGGGCAGCGCTCGGGCCTATCTCCTGACACCCCTCCAGAGCAAGTCTCAAATTGGCGAGATGGCGGAAAGAACTACACCCTCTTTCAAAATAACAGAAGGATCAGATAACTCAGGAGAGTCCGCAAGGAAACTCCTCGAGAGGGCATCCGCCTTAACATTCTTAGTGCCAGGAAGAAAGGAAACCACAAAATTAAAACGTGTGAAAAACAAGGCCCACCTGGCCTGTCTAGGATTGAGTCGCTTGGCAGATTCCAGATAGACCAGATTCTTATGGTCCGTAAGGACCACCACCTGATGTTTGGCTCCCTCCAGCCAATGTCTCCACTCTTCAAAAGCCCACTTCATGGCCAATAACTCCCGATTACCCACGTCATAATTACGTTCAGTAGGAGAAAATTTTCGAGAGAAAAAGGCACAAGGGTTACTTTTAGAGGTCTCTGGATCTTTTTGGGACAAAACGGCACCTGCCCCAATTTCAGAGGCATCAACCTCCACCTGAAATGGCAGAGAAACATCAGGCTGCCGTAGAACAGGAGCAGAAGTGAATCTCTGCTTAAGTTCCTGAAATGCAGAGACTGCCTCAGAGGCCAATTCACCACATCAGAACCCTTTCTGGTCAAATCAGTTAATGGTTTAACAATAACCGAGAAATTACCAATAAATTTACGATAAAAATTGGCAAAACCCAAAAATCTCTGAAGAGCCTTTAATGAAGTAGGTTGGACCCAATCACAGATGGCCTGAACCTTGACCGGGTCCATTTCAATAACAGATGGGGACAAAATGAATCCCAGAAATGAGATCTTCTGTACGCCAAAAAGACACTTTGATCCCTTCACATACAGAGCATTTCCTCTCAAAATCTGGAACACAGTTCGAACATGTTTCACATGAGAGTCCCAGTCATTAGAAAAAATCAAGATATCATCCAAATAAACAATCAGAAATTTGTCCACAAAATCCCTGAAAATGTCATTCATGAAGGACTGGAAGACGGAAGGGCATTAGTGAGCCCAAAGGGCATCACTAGGTACTCAAAATGCCCTTCAGGGGTATTGAATGCCGTCTTCCATTCATCCCCGTGCTTAATGCGAATAAGGTTATACGCCCCCCTGAGGTCAAGCTTGGTAAACCAAGTAGCGTTTTTCACCCTGGAAAACAGGTCAGAAATCAAGGGTAACGGGTATTGATATTTCACAGTAATATTGTTCAAGAGACGATAATCAATACACGGCCTTAATGAACCATCTTTTTTGGCCACAAAGAAAAAACCGGCACCTAAGGGTGAAGAGGATGGTCTGATATGACCCTTCTCCAATGATTCCTTGATATAAGACCGCATAGCGTCATGTTCAGGTACAGACAAGTTAAAAAGGCGACCTTTAGGGAATTTACTCCCCGGCACTAATTCAATAGCGCAGTCATAGCTCCTATGGGGAGGTAAGGATGCAGATTTACTTTCGCTAAACACATCAGAAAAATCAACAAAAAGTCAGGAACATCCTGAGCCTGGGGGAGGCAGAAAAAACAGGAGTGTTGGTATTAACACATTGGCAGCCCCAACTGGTTACAGACACAGATTTCCAATCCAAAACAGGATTATGAGACTGTAACCAAGGGAAACCCAGCACGATAATGTCATGCAGATTATATAGAACCAAAAATTTGCAGCACTCCTGGTGATCAGGTTCAACCCTCATTATCACCTGAGTAGAAAACTGGGGTTTATTCTCAGCCAAAGGGGTAGAATCGATCCCCAGTAGGGGAATAGACTTCTGTAGGGGTATCAAGGGAAACCCACAACGTTTAGCAAAATCATAATCCATCAGGTTAATAGCTGCTCCAGAATCAACGAAAGCCTGAGCAGAAAATGAGGACAGAGAGCATATCAGAGTGACAGTTAATAAAAACTTAGTCTGAACACTACCCAAGACAACTGAGCGTGCAAAACGTCTTCCCCGCTTAGGGCAGACTGAAATAGCATGAGAGGCATCACCACAGTAGAAACATAACCCATTGCGCTTTCGAAACTCATGACGCTGTGCCCCAGACACCACTCCATCACACTGCATGGGTCAGAGCTGGCTCACAAGGCAACACCATCCACGCATACTTCTCCGCTCACGCAAACGTCTGTCAATTTGAATCGCTAATGACATAGAATCATTGAGACCAGAGGGGACAGGGAATCCCACCATAACATCCTTTACATTATCCGACAGACCCTTCCGGAAAAGGGCCGCCAAAGCGTCGTCATTCCATTTGGTCAGGACTGCCCACCTACGGAATCTCTGACAGTATAACTCAGCGTCATCAAGCCCCTGATTTAATGCCAACAAGGCTTTTTCAGCTTGATCAGTGACATTAGGCTCATCGTACAATAACCCCAAAGCCTGAAAAAATGCATCAACATCACTCAAAACAGGATCCCCAGGTATCAGGGAAAAAGCCCAATCCTGAGGATCGCCGCGCAGGAGAGAGATGATAATTTGAACCTGCTGCGCTGCGTTTCCTGAGGACTTAGATTTTAAGGCAAAAAACAATTTACAATTATTTTTGAAATTCTGAAACTTAGCTCGATCCCCTAAAAACAAATCTGGCATGGGGATCCTAGGTTCCACAACAGGCAACCTAGCAAGATATGCAGCAATACTCTGAACCTCAGTGGCAAGCTGATCCACACGGCCAGACAACTGTGCAAACTCCATTGGGAGAAAAGATCCTCCCCAGCACCCAGAGATACAGAGGGAAAAAATGCAACAAACAGAAAAATATCTCTGACAACTCTGACAACCTTTTTTCTATCACAATATTTTTTCCCTTCTGTGAGTACCATACAATTTTCAATTTTTAGGCCGGTGATACTGTTATGTTTCGGTAGCTGAGGAGTGCAGGTAAAAAAGGCAATACACCAGAGCAGTTGGAATCTATGAGATTGCAGTACCCTGACTAACCACCACAACTAGAGGCAGCCGTGGAGCGTTCCTACGTTGGTCCTAGACGCCTCGTCACAGCCTGGAAACTAACTACACCTAAAGATAGAAATAGGAAAGCTATCTGCCCCGGAGCAGAACCCCAAAGATAATAGAAAGCCCCCAAACATGTAATGGCGGTTAGACAAGAGGAAATACTGACACAGAAAGAAAATAGATGAGCAAACGCTGGGGCCCAAACTATCTAAATAGAAAAGGACAGGAAGGGTACTTACTGCAATCCCAGAAAACCCTGAAAAACACCAACTCTACAATTTCAAAATCACCTGAGATCACACGACCTCTACCACCTAAATTAGCTCTCTGGTGTAACAAAATCAAAACAGCAGCCACTGAAAAAACTGGAAAAAGCAAAAGACAAAACTCAGTGGCTGAACTAAACTGAGAGGGCAAAAGCCCCCGGAGGGGACCCGAAGGCCCCCACAGAGTGCAGGACAAAATGCAAAAATATAGCAAAACACAAAAAAGAAAATGTCTTATCTGATAGCAGGAGATGCAGACACGACACAGCAGGCTACAAGGGAAACTGGAAAGAAGGATTCAGACCAGAACAATTGATCACCGGCAACCCTGATGGGAAAATGACTCCCTTAAATATAAGACCAGTATCAGTAACCACCTGATTCCCAGATCCTCACATTATCTTCAACTTTAGATACCGCTTGTAACCACCATGTGGAAGCCCTCTGCTCAGTAACTCAATCTCAAACCCATTCACAAAACACCCCCTACGTTGAGTCTAGCCCGTGAAAATTTACTGGTTGTCAATGGGAACCCCAACACCCGGGGCAGCTACAGTATTTCAACAATTAGAGCTGAACCAAGATTTGCTGTATCAGGTTTATAAAATACATGTTGAAATTTTTTAACAATTGCTGCTACCGCAGTCATATCGGAGGTTGGTAATGGACTTAGCGCATGCGCATGTACTAGGGTGACATTTGTGCCAAAAGAAAACCCTACACAGAATTATACAACGGTTTTACTGGCAGGGGGTCTATCAAGAAGTTAAACGGTATTGTAACTCTTGTCGCATGCGCCAGGTACACAGTCCTCAGCCTCATTTAGTGAGTCCCTTGGTGCCATTAAAAATTTTAGAGGTCCAGTTTGAGAGAATACCCATGGATCTGGTGTAGCCGGTTAATAAATCAGCAAGGGGTCATCAACAGGGGCAATAAAAGGGGCACTGTGTGGGTCACCAGTTTTGAGCACACCCGAGTTCAAAAGAGAATTCATTGTCCAGACTGATGCGTCAGAGGTAGGTCTGGGTGCCGTGTTGTCTCAGGTCTGGAGCTTAACGGGGAGGAGCATCGCATTAGTTTCCTGAGTCGAAAACTTACTCCATCAAAAAACAGAGACAGCATTGTAGAGAGAGAGTGCCTGGCGATAAAGTGGGCACTGGAGTCGTTGCGCTACTATTTGTTGGGGATAACATTTTGTTTTGTAAATGATCATTCCCTGTGACTGGCAGTGTTGTAGCCCAGGGAGTAGAGTTCAGGTGGTAGAAAGATGAACATAACAGGAGACTTGGAAAACTTTGGCAAACAGTTATTTAATCTGAAAACGGACAGGCAAATTCAGGTGAGATCCATGCCTTGTTCATTTTCAGAAAAATAAGCCGGTCTACATTGTCTGAGGATAGTCGCATGCGACGGTCTGTTAGTACACCACCTGCAGCACTAAAGACGCGCTCAGATAATACACTGGCAGCAGGGCAAGCCAGCACCTCCAAGGCATACCACACATCAAATACAAATATAACAGTAATAATAATATTATTAATAAAAAATGAAATTGCACACACAGTACACAGACACAGCTCATATGTATGTATGAGAGAGTGTTTCTGTGTGTAGTTCATGCCTCTAGCCTAGAAGATCAGTCTTGCTAAAATCTTTAACACTGACCCCTGTTCTGTTCTTAAAATGGTGGATGCTGAACTGCTTCCCAGCCCCCTCATACACAATCATTATGTGGCACTGCTGGGCTCAGTCAGAGGCATCAGATTGAACTAGGCTGTCCTGAGTCATTCTCAATAGAACATTTTGTTCAGCAGTTCATCTAGTTCATTTAGTTCAGAGGTCACATGATGCATTTCCTATCAGCTCCTCACAGGATAGGGTGGAGAAAAACTGAACTAAATGAACTAATCTTTTGAACTAATCTTTTCAGTGAACTAGTTCATGGTGAACTAATCAACAAAATTAACTAGATTTCCCATCACTATGGTGTACACCTTGGTGGCGCTGTCACAAAACTTCGCCACATTTGTAACATACAGCTCTTGCCCTGTGCAGAGGCGCTGCTTGTGCTTCCTCTTGTTGCAGAGGTGTCTACAATGCCTCGACGCACAGAGCTGCTTTGTAAAGCAGTAGCAGCAGCAGCGCTCTCGGCTGGAATGGAGAACATTATGGATTTCAACAGTGTGTCTTGGTCCTCCAGCATTTTACGGTCCCGGTTCAACGGTGTGATGAGGCTTTGTAAGTTGTCCCGGTAACGAGGGTCTAGGAGGGTGTACACCCAATAATCTGACGTGGTGAGAATGTGGCCGATGCGGCGGTCGTTTCTCAGGCAGTGCAGCATGAAATCAACCATGTGCTGCAGACTCACAACTGTCCAACAAACGCTGTCCTCTGGAAGAGCGTCACACTAATAGATTTTTGTAAATTTAAAATAGAAGAAAGCAGCAGCAATTTTGAAAAATTACAAGGATGAGCCAATGACAGACACTCAGCAGAGTACACGCTGCGGTGGTTGAAGTAAGTGGAGCGGGATCTACACTCCTACAAAAAAATTAAACCTCAGACTAGAGTGAACACTGAAACACAACTGTTCACTTGCTGTGAAAGGCCTTTTTGTGGACTTCTATTATGTTTGCAAGCAATGTATTGTATTTTGATGGAAGAGCGTCACACTAATAGATTTTTGTAAATTTAAAATAGAAGAAAGCAGCAGCAATTTTTGAAAAATTACAAGGATGAGCCAGTGACAGACACTCAGCAGAGTACATGCTGCGGTGGTTGAAGTAAGTGGAGCGGGATCTACACTCCTACAAAAAAATTAAGCCTCAGACTAGAGTGAATACTGAAACACAACTGTTCACTTGCTGTGAAAGGCCTGTTTGTGGACTTCTATTATGTTTGCAAGCAATGTATTGTATTTTGATGGAAGAGCGTCACACTAATAGATTTTTGTAAATTTTAAATAGAAGAAAGCAGCAGCAATTTTTGAAAAATTACAAGGATGAGCCAGTGACAGACACTCAGCAGAGTACACGCTGCGGTGGTTGAAGTAAGTGGAGCGGGATCTACACTCCTACAAAAAAATTAAACCTCAGACTAGAGTGAACACTGAAACACAACTGTTCACTTGCTGTGAAAGGCCTTTTTGTGGACTTCTATTATGTTTGCAAGCAATGTATTGTATTTTGATGGAAGAGCGTCACACTAATAGATTTTTGTAAATTTTAAATAGAAGAAAGCAGCAGCATTTTTGAAAAATTACAAGGATGAGCCAGTGACAGACGCTCAGCAGAGTACATGCAGCATTAGTTGAAGTAACTGGAGCGTGATCTGTACTCAAAAAAAAAAAAATCACAGACTGCAGTGAACACTGAAACACAACTGTTCACTTGCTGTGAAAGGCTCCTTTGTGGACTTCTATAGTGTTTGCAACCAAGGTATTGTATACGGATGGAAGCACGTCACACTATTATTTCAATTGCATGGAGCAGCAAGAATTACACTGAAGAAAAAAAAAAGAGTCTGTCAGTGACACGTGCAGATGCCTACAGACAGCGTTGCATACAGAGCAAACTGCAGCGTCACCTGCACTCACACACACCTTGCAGAGCTGTTAAAACAACACTGCAGGCAAAAGGAAGCTTTACACAGCCGGTGGTAAACTAGCCTGCCTAAAGCACAGTACACTAAATAGCAATCTCTAACTGTCCCTCAGAGTCAGCAGAGCAGCGTTCTTTCCCTAACTGAGTTCACAGCACAGTGACGCTAAAATGGCGGCGGCGCCTTTTATAGTGCATTCTGACATCATTTCAGCATCCAATCACAGCCATGCCATTAGTTAACATGACCGCAGCAGTACAGGATGTGCCCACACTTCTTAGGATTCCTCATTGGCTGACTAAAATCACATTGCCTCTCAAAGAATTATGGGAACTTCCGATTCCGGTATACAATATATGAAAAATATCGGAACTAAGTATCGGAATTCCGATACAGCGAATATCGGCCGATACCCGATACTTGCGGTATCGGAATGCTCAACACTACTCATCACTACTTGTCATTATCTCAATTACTGGAACCTCTATGCAAGCAACACTTTCAGAAAGGGAACTGTGGTTTGACATTACAGTCCAGTTTTGGAGTACATGACCACAGATTTGACAACATTTGGGAGATTGGCATATGACAGTGTGCAGCTGGTATTGGAAAAAATAAAAGTAAATTGTGTACAAGAAAATCACCATTAGGAATATTTCCAGTATAATATATGGTCTACGTTAGTACCTTTAAACTTAGTAGGAAAACCCCATTAATGTGTGTGTTTTTGGATTCTTTTAGGTACGGATACAAGAGCTATGGCCAAAGAGAGACAAAAGAAGGATAATCATAATCTTAGTAAGGATATATATAAATTGGATATTGTCCCTTTTAAATTGTTGCAATATCATAGCTTATATTGTGACAGCATTGCCACTTTGTTGGAATTTATTAGTTAGATTTCCTGCAAAAACTTTAGCAGAACTTTTATGCACTATTTAGTTTGTTTAATTTCCATGTAATTTTGGCTAATGATTACCCATAACATCTTAAAATGTCCTATTAAATTGTTGCTTTTAATTTTTAACTGAGTTACAGATAAATATCCAGGGATCTAGGAAATCTAGGCTGAAATAAGCCTTCATGAAATATTCATTGTTTTTCAGTTGAACGGAGGAGACGTTATAATATTAACTACAGGATTAAAGAACTTGGAACACTGATCCCAAAGTCAAATGATCCGTGAGTTTACAGTAAATTCACTTACTTTATTTCTAACATTTTTAATATATACTTGACGGTTCAGTATTAGATTTATTATTACTCCAAGAGAAAAACTGCTTCAATTCTGTTTATGCTAAGATGGCAGCTCATAGAAGAACCTCATCTATCTGCACAATACATTTAAATGGAACCTGTCACATTGTACATGCAGTCCGATTTTTGGACAGCCTGCTATAGAAAAGGAGAAGATGAGCAGAACGATATACATAGGTTTATTGGAAAAGATTCAGCATAGCTTGTTCTTTATTCATTGAAATCCCTGGTGTTTGTATGTATACAAGTCCAGTCTTACTAGTGATTGACAGCTATCTCTACATGAAGATTCATATAAGAAACTCTACAATCACTGAATACAGTGGTTTGTGAAAGTATTCACCCTCTTTGGTATTTTTCATGTTTTGTTGTTTTGTTACCTCACGAATCTGGAATTTCGCTTTGTTTTTGAGTGTTTGCATCAGTGTACTTAACTGTTCACCCCTCTAAAGTCAGTACTTTGTAGAGTCTCCTTTTGTGGCAATTACAGCTGCAAGTCGCTTTGGATGAGTCTCTACACTGTGTTCCAAATTATTATGCAAATAATATTTTCTCTGATTTTCCCAAATTACCTATATGAATTGCAGTCATTGTAATTTTCCAGTCAAATAACTATTAGAGTACTATTGAAAGGTTTTTGTACTATCTGTCTATGATAACAGTATATTTTTTAAAAAATAAAACACTCAAACTGCACTCAAAATGCATGTTCCAAATTATTATGTACAGCAGAGTTTTCAACCTTTTCAGCAGGTTACTACAAACTGAAATCAAACAGTTTTCAACTCAAAACTTTATTCTAGGTGATGTTACATTTGCACATAGGACCCCTTGTTCAAAAGGAGCTTCTGAACTCTCTTGGCCATTTGAATTTGTCAGGTTTTGGATGGTTTCTGCTTCAATTGTTTTGCATGAGGACAGAATACCCTCCCAGAGCTGTTGCTTAGATGTGAACTGCCTCCCGCCATCATAGACACTCCTTTTGATGATGCTCCAGAGGTTCTCAATGGGGTTGAGGTCAGGGGAGCATGGGGGCCACACCATGAGTTTGTCCCCTTTTATGCCCATAGCAGCCAGAGATGCAGATGTGTTATGTGCAGCATGAGACGGTGCATTATCATGCATGAAAATGATCTTGCTGCGGAATGCACGGTTCTTCTTCTTGAATCATGGCAGGAAGTGCTGTTTGAGAAACTCAACATAAACTATGGAGTTCATCTTTTCCCCTTCAGGGATCCTAAAGGGGCCGACAATCTCTCTCCCCATGATTCCAGCCCAAAACATTACTCCACCTCCTACTTGTTGCCGCCGTAGCTGTGTTTGCATGGGGTGTCCATCACCAGCCATCCTCCACTCCATCCATCTGGACCATCGAGCGTTGCACGACACTCATCGGTTAACAAAACAGTTTTGAAGTCAGTCTTCATGTATTGTTTGGCCCACTGGAGCCGTTTCTGCTTGTGTGAAGTGGATAGAGGAGGTCGACAGGATGGCTTACGCACAGCTGCAAACCTTTGAAGAACCCTGCATCGTGTTGTTTGGGGGACGTTGGAGGCACCAGCAGCTTCAAAAACTTGTCTGCTGCTATGACAAGGCTTTTTTGCCGCTGCTCTTTTAACCTGACGTAATTGGCTGTAGGAAAGAGTCCTCAATTTTCCCTTATCACCATGCACACGTGTGTACTGTGAATCAGCTACATATTTCTTGATTTTGCGATGATCACAGTGAAGTGTCTTGGCAATGTTGATTGTAGTCATGTCTTGACCTAAACACTCCACAATTTGTTGCTTCTCAGCTGCAGACACATCCTTTTTCTTTCCCATTTTGGCAGAAAATGTAGGCTGCTTAATAATGTGGGACAGCCTTCTTAAGTAGTCTTGCCTTTCATTGGACACACCTGCCAAACTAATTAGCACAGGTGTCTGCAATTGCTTACAGTGATATAAAGAGCCCTGACACACATCACCATCAATGAGTTTAACTGACAAACAAAAAAAATCTTACCTTATCACTCCTAAACAATTTTTGCATAATAATTTGGAACACCGTGTATTGCTATTATTATTATTATTATTATTATTCATTTTTATAGCACCATTTATTCCATGGCGCTTTACATGTGAAAAAGAGGCATACAAAGACAAGAACCCTGCCAGTGAGGGCTCACAGTCTACAGGGGATGGGTGAGGATACACAAGGAGAGGGTAGAGCTGGTCGTGCAGCAGTTCAGTAGACTGTGGATCACTGAACGTTGTAGGCTTTCTGGAAGAGGTGGGTCTTCAGGTTCCTTTAGAAGGTTTCTGTGGTAGGCGAACATCTGATGTGTTGGGGTAGAGAGTTCCAGAGTATGGAGGAAGCATGAGAGAAGTCTTGTATGCAGTTGTGGAAGAAGAGATGAGGGGAGTAGAGAAGGATATCTTGAGAGGATTGAAGGTTGCATGTAGGTAAATACCGGGAGACCATGTCACAGATGTATGGAGGAGACAGGTTGTGGATGACTTTTTGTATGTCATAGTTAGAGTTTTAAACTGGAGCCTCTGGACAATAGGAAGGCAGTGAAGGGCTTGGCAGAGAGGAGAGGCTGGGGAATAACGGGGAGACAGGTGGATTTGTTGTGCAGCAGAGTTTAGTATAGATTGGAGTGGTGTCAGAGTGCTAGAGGGGAGGCCAGAGTGTAGGAGGTTGCAGTAGTCGAGGTGGGAGATGATGAGGGCGTGCACGAGTGTTTTTGTAGTTTCTTGGTCATGGAATGTACGGATCCGTGAAATATTTTTGAGTTGGTGTTGGCAGGAGGAGGCAAGGGCTTGGATATGTGGCTTGAAAGAGAGGGCAGATTCAAAGACCACCCCGAGGCACCGAGCATGCGTGACTGGGAAAAGTGAGCAGCCATTGATGGTGATGGATAGGTTTGGTGAAAGGGAAGAGTGAGATATGGGAAAGATGATGAATGCTGTTTTGTCCATGTTCAGTTTTAGAAAGCAAGCAGAAAAGAAAGGTGAAATAGAAGACAGACATTGTGGGATTTTGGTCAGTAAGGAGGTGATGTTGGGTCCAGATAGGTAGATCTGCGTGTCATTGGCATAGAGATGATACTGCAAACCGTGTGAATCTATCAGCTGTCCCAGGCCCAAGATGTAGATGTAGAAGAGTAGGGGTCCTAGAACTGAGCCTTGGGGAACACCAACAGACAGGGGGCGAGGTGCGGAGATGGTGTGGGAGAGGGAGACACTGAATGTCCGGTCTGTTAGATATAATGAGATCCAGAATAGGGCCAAATCTGTGATTCCAAGAGATGAGAATCTATAACAAGAGGGAATGGTCTACAGTGTCAAAAGCAGAAGACAGGTCCAGGAGGAGGAGGACAGAGTAGTGTCACTTGTTCTTGGTGGTTAGTAGGACATTGGTGACTTTAGTTGGGGCAGTTTCAGTTGAGTGATGCGGTTGGAAGCCAGATTGTAACCGGTCAAAGATGGAGCAGGAGGAGAGGTAGGAGGACAGTTCAAGATGGGCATGCTGTTCCAGTAGTTTTGAGGCATAAGGTAGAAGTGATATTGGATGATAGCAAGACACAGAGGATGGGTCAAGGGAGGGCTTTTTGAGGATGGGTGTGATTGATTGAGGTATGTTTGAAGGATGAGGGGAAGACACCATTTGTAAGTGAAAAGTTGAAGAGATGTGTTAAGGTTGGGATGAAGACTGTGGCGAGGGAGGTTAGGGATGAGGTGGGACGGGAGCGGGTCAAGTGTACAAGTGGTAAGATGTGATCTTGACAAAAGGGTGGAGAGCTTATCTTTGGGCATGGTGGAGAAGCTGGTTTTGGAAGAACAGGCCTGAGCAGTTTAAAGGAGGGGCATTGGGGGCTGCGGCCCAAAGCTTTCTCTGATATTATTGATCTTCTTCTTAAAGAAAGAGGAAAAGTCTTCAGCAGAAATGAGAGGAGAGGGGGCGGTGCAAGGGGACAGAGTAGAGATTTGAAAAAGTTGAAAAGCTACTTAGGGTTGTGAGACAGGGAGGATATAAGAGATGAGAAGTAAGTTTGTTTTGCAGCAGTGAGTGTGGACTTGAAGCTGGCAAGGGATTGCTTGTATGCGAAAAAGGGCTCAGCAGAACGGGATCTCTTCCATTTCCACTCAGCAATCCTGGAAGCCCATCTCAGTTCTTTGGTTAGGCTGGTCAGCCAGGGTTGCCTGTTGCTTGTACGAGTTTTGTTGTGTGAGGGGGTGTCCGAATCGAGTGTTGTTATTTTTGTGTTATAAAAAGTGGCATCAGCATCTGTGTCATGTAAGGAAGCTATGTCTGTAAAAGGGAGAAGGGACTCAGAGAGTGAGTGTAATTTGATGTGTTTGAGATTTCTGCAAGGGTTAGTTTGTGGAGTGGGGGTTGCGCACTAGGAAAGGAGAGGGAAGAGAATGTCAGTAGGTTGTGGTCAGACAGTGGGAGGGGTGAGTTAGTGAGATTAGCAAGGGAATAGAGGCGGGTGAAGATAAGGTCCAGCGTGTGGCCATCTTTGTTAGTGGCTGCGGAGGACCATTGAGTGAGGCCAAAGGAGGCAGACAGTGATAAAAGTTTAGAGGCAGCTGAGGTGGAAGTGTTGATGAGGATATTGAAGACATCCATGATGATAGTGGGGATGTCAGCAGAAAGGAAATGAAGTAGCCAGGTGGTGAAGTGGTCGAGGAAGGTGGAGATGGCTAGTTCTGGGGGGCAGCAGATGCCAGCCAGTTGGAGGTTGGAAAGGGAGTAGATGCTTATGGAGTGCACCTCAAACAAGGGAAGAGTAGCGGAGAGTGGTTGTGGAATTGGGCTAAAGGAGCAGGTATTGGACAGGAGCAAGACAACACCTCCACTACGTTTGCTGCTGGGGCGAGGGGTGTGAGAGAGATTGAATCCGCCTTAGGAAAATGCAGCTGGGGAAGCTGAGTCAGAGGGCGTGAGCCAGGTTTCAGTGATGCCAAGGAAGGAGAGTTTGTTAGTCATAAAGAGGTCATGGATATACGACAGTTTGTTGCAGACAGAGCGTGAGTTCCATAGTGCTCCAGGTAGGGGGACTGGGGAAGTGGGGGCTGGATGAATGGGTATGAGTTTGTCATGATTGCGAAACTTTGTAGAGGATCATGGCAGGGTGAGTGTGTGGATGTGATGAGGAGGGCCAGGATTCGGGAATACGTTGCCAGCAATGGGGAGTAGTAGACAGAGCATTAGAAGGTGGGAGCAGGGTAGGACATGATGTGGCAGTGAGTGTCTGGAGAAAAAGCATTGTATGTGGAGGAACAATTGAGAGGATGAGGTGAGATGGCTGGGGAGTATGGAGGGAAAAATGGCTAGTTCCTTACTAGGTGGAGGGATTAGAGGAGACAGTAAGAAGTAAAGTAGTATGGGGGTGAAAATGAAAAGAAACTGAAACATTGTAGTGGTTTTCTATCCCATTACCTTACAGTCAATTCCAGTCCAATTCAAGTCTTATTCAAAATATTGTACTTAAAAAGATGTACTTTGAAAGATGTTATTTGAAAGATGCATGGATCAGACTAACGTCTGGATCAGACGTATGGGTCAGAATTAGGGTTGAGCATTCCGATACTGCAAATATCGGGTATCGGCCGATATTGGCTGTATCGGAATTCCGATTCCGAGTTCCGATATTTTCGTCATATCGGATACCGGAATCGGGATTGTCACTGTCACTGTCAGTGTCCGTCGGTCGGGTCTGTCAGGAGTCAGCGGCACTTACCTGGCAGAAGATCTCCGGCGGTCACGTCCTGGACTGCTTGATGGCCGCAATCTTCTTTCCCGGCGGTCACATGCAGTTTCTCGCGATAACTGCAGTGACTGCTGGGTAATCCCGGCCGTAAAGCAGTCAGTCCGATGACGTCACCGCCGGGGAAGCAGGTAATCAGCTGTGCTGCGTTGCGATGACAGGCTCTGCCTGTCATTGCGATGTAGCAGAGTTGGATCATCGTGGGACTGTCGTTATGGACTGCGTCGGACAGGTGGTATACTGTTGGTTTGTTTTTTTTTCTTTTTTTACAGGAGATCGATGGCGTCGCAGGAATGAGAGTACAATAAAATTAATGAAAACTGTGTTGTCTCTTTTATTTCATTAAAAGACTTTTTTCTTGCTTTGTCTTTTTTTTAAACATTTAAAAACTTTGGGATTAATAATGGATCGGTGTCTTATTGACACCTCTCCATTATTAACCGGGCTTATTGTCACCGTGCAATCAACGGTGACATTAACCCCTTATTACCCCGCTTGCCACCGCTACAGGGCAAGTGGGAAGAGCCGGGTAAACTGCCACAATTGGCACATCTTTTGATGCGCCAAATGTGGGGCTGCTGTAGCCTGGTATTATCAGGCTGTTGAGGGCCAAAATCCATGGGCCTTGACAGTCTTTTAATACCAGGCCGCAGCAGTCTGCATTTTACTTGGCTGGTTAACAAAAATAGGGGGGATCCCCACGCCATTTTTTTTTCGAGGGGATCCCCTATTTTTGTTAACCAGCCAAGCTAAGCAGACTGCTGTGGCCTGGTATTATCAGGCTGGCAAGGTCCATGGATATTGGATCCTTACCAGCCTGAAAAACCAGGCCTCAGCGGTCTGCTTCATCTGGCTGGTTAACAAAAATAGGGGGGACCCCACGCCAATTTTTTTCGAGGGGATCCCCTATTTTTGTTAATCAGCCAAGATATGCAGACTGCTGTGGCCTGGTATTATCAGGCTGGCAAGGTCCATGGATCTTGGCTCCTTAACAGCCTGAAAATCCAGGCCTCAGCGGTCTGCTTCATCTGGCTGGTTAACAAAAATAGGGGGGACCCCACGCCAATTTTTTTCGAGGGGATCCCCTATTTTTGTTAATCAGCCAAGATATGCAGACTGCTGTGGCCTAGTATTATCAGGCTGGCAAGGTCCATGGATCTTGGCTCCTTAACAGCCTGAAAATCCAGGCCTCAGCGGTCTGCTTCATCTGGCTGGTTAACAAAAATAGGGGGGACCCCACGCCATTTTTTTTTCGAAGGGAACCCCTATTTTTGTTAATCAGTTCCCTCTGACGTCACTGATTGTGTCCCTGGCTGACCTGAAGTGAAAGTGGAAAGCAATCAATTAAGCTTTCCACTTAAGGGCCCGTCTCACATAGCGATATCGCTACCGAGATCGCTGCTGAGTCACTAGTTTTGTGACGCAGCAGCGAGCTCACCAGCGATATCGCTGTGTGTGACATTCAGCGACGATCAGCCCCCCTGCCGGGTATCGCTGATCGTCGCTGAAATGTCAGGACCTTTTTTTGATCGCTGGTTTCCCGCTGACAGGCACACATCGCTGCGTGTGACAGGCGGGAGACCAGCGATCCCCCGGTAACCAAGGTACACAGCGGGTTTCCAGGCGCGGGGCTGTGCCTAGAAACCCGCTGTGTACCTTGGATACCAGCGCCCTGATGCAGGGAGCTGGTATCCAAGGTACACAGCGGGTTTCTAAGCGCTGCGCGGTGCCTGGAAACCCGCTGTGTACCTTGGTTACCAGCGGATCGCTGGTCTCCCGCCTGTCACACGCAGCGATGCGTGCCTGTCAGAGGGAAACCAGCGATCAAAAAAAGGTCCTGACATTTCTGCGACGATCAGCGATATCCGGCAGGGGGGCTGATCGTCGCTGAATGTCACACACAGCGATATCGCTGGTGAGCTCGCTGCTGCGTCACAAAACTAGTGACTCAGCAGCGATCTCGGTAGCGATATCGCTATGTGAGATGGGCCCTTAAGCGATGTTACCCGCAGTGTCGCTGTCCCAGATCGCTGCCTGAGCTGCCTGTTTGGCAGCTCAGCAGCGATCATGTAGCGATACACCAGCGATCCTGACAAGTGCATATCGTTGTCGGGATCGCTGGTGTATCGTTATGTGACACCCAGCCTTTACTCTCCTGTCAGGCAGGAGAGGAACTCATTCATTTGGGGTTTACTGTGAGGCTGCAGCATTAGCTGCGGTCCCTGCAGTAAACATTAACCCTTTCTGAAGGATTACACCGTGGGACCTGACTGTGCATGGGATAGGTAAGAATAATTTTGCTTTTTTATTTTATTTTTATTACAGGAAATGGTTTTTGCAGTAAAATAAAAGATGGTCAAAAACATGTGTCTTTATTTCATTAAAATGATTTTTAATTAAAGTGTGTGTGTTTTATTTTTATTTCATGCAATAGTATTAATAATTGATAGTTGTCTAATTGACAGCTCTCAATTATTAACCTGGCTTAAGGTCACCTTTCAATAGCAAGGTGGCTTTAACCCCATATTAACCCATTCGCCACCGCTACAGGGCAATGGGAATAGACGGGCAAAGTGCCAGAAAGGGCGAATCTAATTATAGATTTGTCTTTCCTGGGGTGTCTGGGGGCAGATGTTAGTAGCCGGGGGGGGGCAAAAATAATGGTCCCTCTCTGGGCTATTATTATCTGCCCCCACTCACTGGCTTTGTCTGTCTGGTTGCGAAAATAGGGCGGGAGCCCACGCATTTTTTTTCAGCAATTTTACACCTCATATATATATATATACATGTCATTGAATTTGTGACACATATATATATATATTTATATTTGTAGTTCATACACTTCTACATAGTATAATAGCCGCTAATTCAATTGCCGGCTTTTGTGAAAATGCAGAACCCGACATGAAATGACACTTGGTGTACATAGGGTTAACCATGTCTTTTCATGTCCTTTGCTATCTAATTTGCACAAACAATTAAATCAGTCTATGTGTGCAAAATTTCACACCTGTAGGGGTTAATTAAAGGTGTAAATTCGTAGCAAAAAAGTCCGTTTTTTTTAACAACGAATTTACACCTTTAATTAACCCCTACAGGTGTGAAATTTTGCACACATAGACTGATTTAATTGTTTGTGCAAATTAGATAGCAAACGACATGAAAAGACATGGTTAACCCTATGTACACCAAGTGTCATTTCATGTCGGGTGCTTCTGTCTTTTCACTGAAGCCGGCTTTACCCGGCAATTGAATCAGAGGATATTTTACTATGTAGAAGTGTATAAACTATACATATATGTATATATATGTCACAATGACATGTATATATATATATATGTATTCTATGTGTGTATATTTAGTGTTTACAAGGAAAGAATGGGGTTTTTTTTAGTTGCGATATTTTGTTCCCATAGACTTACATGGGACTTCCGGTATCGGTATCGGGTATCGCCGATATTTTAGTGATATCGGCGATACCATTCCGATACTTTAGGATATCGGAAAGTATCGCTCAACTCTAGTCAGAATATATCTTCAACTAACGGCAATCAGGTGTGAGTGGGGAGGTGGATGGGAATGTTCTCTATGAGGTTTCCACATCTTGCCACTGTGATTTTTGCCCATTCCTCAAGGCAAAACTGCTCCAGCTCTTTCAAGTTAGATGGTTTCCTGCAGTGCACAGCAATCTTCAAGTCTGACCACAGATTCTCAATTGGAATAAGGAGTGGGCTTTGACTAGGCCACTCCAAAATATTTACACATTCCCCCTTAACCACTCGAGTGTTGCTTTAGCACTATGCTTTGAGTCATTGTGTTGTTGGAAGGTGAACCTCTGTCCCAGTCTAAAATCACAGACAGATTTAAACAGGGGGTGAATACTTTTGCAAGTCACAGTATGACTGTACACTGGACTTATTCATAGAATCACCAGGAATTTCAAAGAATAAAATGCAAGTTTTAATGAAAATTTTCACACAAAAAGTTTATCAATCTGATCAGCTCCTCTGCTCTATAACATCCTGCCTGCAGATCAGATACCATTTTCAACATGAAAAATTTACTTTTGTCGACCCATTTTAATTTTTGCAATTTTTAAAATGTAAAAGATGAAAATATATATATTTTGCTTAAAATACAAAGGAAATGTGTGATCTTTAGCTTTAGGCCTTTTAGAAATCATTTCATCTTCAACTTGCTCATCTATTCACAATAACAGTAATTTTGACCAGGGGTGCTCAAACATTTACATGCCAATGTAGCAAATAGAAGAATTTACTGAGTAGAAAGGAAAATTTAGCAATTGTAAATACACAGTGCTATATAATATGACGATTGGAATATATTAAGAGGATAAAAACTTTGATGGGAGTGCTCCTTTAACAATACCAATAATTCTCTAGATGTAGCTTTTTTATTTTGTCTCCACACAGGTTTAACAAAACTGCACCAAAAGCTACAACTTTCTGTGTGATATATATTAATTTTTGCTTTAGTTTTTTTTAAACCTATATAATAGTCTTGAAATTTGCATTGTTAAGAAAGTATCCCAAATATATACAGTACAGACCAAAAGTTTGGACACACCTTCTCATTGAAAGATTTTTCTGTATTTTCATGGCTGGCATTTACTTCATTGTACAGATAATTATGTTTATATAAGATTAGATTCAAGCTGGTAGATTTGATGGTCTTAATACATAGCTAAAATAAATAGCAGAATAGAAGTTTCCTTTGATGTACTGCTTTGATATTACCGTATGTACACTTTTAAATAAGAATCACCACTGAGAATACAGTTTATTTTACTTTAACAATGAAACACTCTCCCTTTCCTGAAAGGAGTCAAATGTAAAGAATATTATACTAAAAATGATCTGTTAAAATGTAATCTGAAGTCCTTGGCATTGTATATTTTCTTCTCCATTAATGTATAAGTACTGCACATAGATTTTAATCTTAAAGTTAATAATAAAAGCAATTTTCACTTAAAATATAAAAAACTGTAATGGTGGAATCATAATACATTTAGCTCTCTCACAAAAAGTCTCTCTATTAGTTTCTTTGACACATATTTTCATTCCAGGATCAATTTTACTATATAAGGAGTTCTTAACTATTCTATTAAAATTTCCATTCAGAAGCAATAATATCTAACAGTGAATAATAGTCATGTAAATCATTATTTCAGGTTAATGTAAAAGATTTTGTAAGTTCTTATGAATTCTGCTGATGTGCACAATTGTGAAAAGGTTATTTCGCCATTTTGCAGTGATATGCGCTGGAACAAAGGAACTATTTTAAAAGCTTCAGTTGAATACATCAAATGGCTACAAAAAGAACAACAAAGGGGCAGAGAATTAGAACATAGACAGAAAAAATTAGAACAAACCAACAGAAGATTGCTGCTGCGCATTCAGGTTGGTTAAGTACAAGAAAGCTATAAAGTTCTGGAAATTATCCCCATCTATTCCGCTTATATATATTTATTTATTAGAATAATTACTGGCTGGAGCCATTTATAGTGGTAGAATGTGTTTAACCTTTTACATAGATTGCTTAAATGACTGTATTGTATTCTGACATTGCTGAATAAGCAAATGTGTGATTTGAAATCTGTTAGGTGCTAAAAATCAAGTACATCAATTTATGTCTGTTCACAGTATAAAACGAGAAACAAAAAAAATGTTTTTTATTGGAGAGAAATATCAGCAGTTCCTTATAGAGGTTCTTTGGTTAACATAACATTGTCTTTTAACTGAGCACCCAGTTTGTAATTTATATTTTTCTAGAATATGAAAGTTTATATATCTAGTGGTGAGTTAATCAAAAAATGGAGCAGCACAGTTAATAATTAATGGGTGCAAATTCCTCTTCAGCAATACCCCAATACTTGCCAACTTAGATATCCAAAAAATAGGCAGCACTCCAATAGACAGATAGAAGACGTGGATATTTATTGCACCCACATAGTATGGCAACGTTTCGGCTCAATGAGCCTTCCTCAAGCACTGTTCATCACACATATGCGGGTTTTTATAGGATTAGTGCATCATAGCAAATCATTATCTCCAATTAGCTAATTTCATAAAAAAATTGCTCATACCATATAGTAGTTTTACAAATATTACATATATATATGTGAATAAATCATTTACATAGTCACAGATAGCGCTCACCACTCAAAACATTGCACATCATTATGCAATCCACTAATTGTTAGTATATTATAACTCTGCACAGCTGTGACTGTAATCAACAGTAACTATACTCAGCAGATGACTAAATGCTACACCTGGAGGACACCACTGACAACAAAAACGCCATGTACAGCACATGTGGGGCATAACTGCGCATGTCTTACAGGCTACTTCCTGCTATTACGTCTCCAGGCCTGTTGTGAATAGGCTGGAAATGAGTTCTGAGCAGAAGCTCCCTCTGGTGGTTACAAACGGTACTGGACTGTCCAGTGAAGATTGTGAGGATTGGGAATCAGGTGTTACTGACTGGTCTTATATAAGGGAGTCGCCTTCCCATCAGGGTTGCCGGTGATCAATTGTTCTGGTCTCAATCCTTGATTCCTGTTTCCTTGGTAGCCTGCTGTGTCGTGTCTGAATCTCCTGCTAACAGATAAGACATTTTCTTCTTTTGTTTTTGTGCTTGATTTTTGCATTTTGCCCTGTACTTCTGTGGGGGCCTTCAGGGACCCCTCTGGGGGCTTTTGCCCTCTCAGTTCAGTTCAGCCACTGATGTTTGTACATTTGCTTTTTCCAGTTTTTTCAGTGGCTGCTGTTTTGATTTTGGTTACACCAGAGAACTAATTTAGGTGGTAGAGGTCGTGTGATCTCAGGTGTTTTTGAAATTAGTAGAGTTGGTGCTTTTCAGGGTTTTTTGGGATTGCAGTAAGTGCCCTTCCTATCCTTTTCTATTTAGTAAGTTTGGGCCCCAACGTTTGCTCATACTATTTTCTGTCTGTGTCAGTATTTCTTCTTGTCTAACCGCCATTACATGTTTGGGGGCTTTCTATGTTCTTTGGGGATCTGCTCCGGGACAGATAGCTTTCCTCTTTCTATCTTTAGGTGTAGTTAGTTTCTAAGGCTGTGACGAGGCGTCTAGGACCAACGTAGGAAAGCTCCACGGCTGCCTCTAGTTGTGGTGGTTAGTCAGGGTACTGCAATCTCATAGTTTCCAACTGCTCTGGTGTATTTCCTTTTTTGCCTGCTCTCCTCAGCTACCAAATCATAACAGTATCACCGGCCTAAACTGAAAATTATATGGTACTCACAGAAGGGAAAAATATTGTGGAAAGAAAAAGTTGTCAGAGTTGTCAGAGATTTTTTTTTTCTGTTTGTTGCATTTTTTTTTTCCCTCTGTATCTCTGGGTGCTGAGGAGGATTTTTTTTTTCTCTCTCAATGGAGTTTGCACAGTTGTCTGGCCGTGTGGATCAGCTTGCCACTGAAGTTCGGGGTATTGCTACCTATCTTGCTAGGTTGCCTGTTGTGGAACCTAGGATTCCCATGCCAGATTTGTTTTTAGGGGATCGAGCTAAGTTTCTGAATTTCAAAAATAACTGTAAATTGTTTTTTGACTTAAAATCTAAGTCCTCAGGGAAAGCAGCGCAGCAGGTTCAAATTGTCATCTCTCTCCTGCGCGGCGACCCTCAGGATTGGGCTTTTTCCCTGACCCCTGGGGATCCTGTTTTGAGTGATGTTGATGCATTTTTTCAGGCTTTGGGGTTATTGTACGATGAGCCTAATGTCACTGATCAAGCTGAAAAAACTTTGTTGGCATTAAGTCAGGGGCTTGAGGACGCTGATTTATACTGTCAGAGATTCCGTAGGTGGGCAGTCCTGACCAAATGGAATGACGACGCTTTGGTAGCTCTTTTTCGGAAGGGACTGTCAGATAATGTAAAGGATGTTATGGTGGGATTCCCTGTTCCCTCTGGTCTCAATGATTCTATGTCATTAGCGATTCAAATTGACAGACTTTTGCGTGAGCGGAAAGGTATGCGTGGAATAATGTTGCCTTGTGAACCTGCTTCTGAATCCATGCAGTGTGATAGAGTGGTTTCTGGGGCACAGCGTCATGAATTTCGAAAGCGCAATGGGTTATGTTTCTACTGTGGTGATGCCTCTCATGCTATTTCAGTCTGCCCTAAGCGGGGAAGACGTTTTGCACGCTCAGTTGTCTTGGGTAGTGTTCAGACTAAGTTTTTATTAACTGTTACCCTGATATGCTCTCTGTCCTCATTTTCTGCTCAGGGTTTTGTTGATTCTGGAGCAGCTATTAACCTGATGGATTTTGATTTTGCTAAACGTTGTGGGTTTCCCTTGATACCCCTACGGAAGTCTATTCCCCTACTTGGGATCGATTCTACCCCTTTGGCTGAGAATAAACCTCAGTTCTCTACTCAGGTGATAATGAAGGTAGAACCTGATCATCAGGAGAGTTGCAAATTTTTGGTTCTGTATAATCTGCATGACATTATCGTACTGGGTTTCCCTTGGTTATAGTCTCATAATCCTGTTTTGGATTGGAAATCTGTGTCTGTTACCAGTTGGGGCTGCCGATGTGTTAATACCAACACTCCTGTTTTTTCTGCCTCCCCCCAGGCTCAGGATGTTCCTGACTTTTTGATTGATTTTTCTGATGTGTTTAGCGAAAGTAAATCTGCATCCTTGCCTCCCCATAGGAGCCATGACTGCGCTATTGAATTAGTGCCTGGTAGTAAATTCCCTAAAGGTCGCCTTTTTAACTTGTCTGTACCTGAACATGACGCTATGCGGTCTTATATCAAGGAGTCATTGGAGAAGGGTCATATCAGACCATCCTCTTCACCCTTAGGTGCCGGTTTTCTCTTTGTGGCCAAAAAGGATGGTTCATTAAGGCCGTGTATTGATTATCGTCTCTTGAACAATATTACTGTGAAATATCAATATCCGTTACCCTTGATCTCTGACCTGTTTTCCAGGGTGAAAAATGCTACTTGGTTTACCAAGCTTTACCTCAGGGGGGCATATAACCTTATTCGCATTAAGCACGGGGATGAATGGAAGACGGCATTTAATACCCCGGAAGGGCATTTTGAGTACCTTGTGATGCCCTTTGGGCTCACTAATGCTCCTTCTGTCTTCCAGTCCTTCATGAATGACATTTTCAGGGATTTTGTGGATACATTTCTGATTGTTTATTTGGATGATATCTTGATTTTTTCCAATGACTGGGACTCTCATGTAAAACATGTTCGGACTGTGTTCCAGATTTTGAGAGAGAATGCTCTGTATGTGAAGGGATAAAAGTGTCTTTTTGGCGTTCAGAGGATCTCATTTCTGGGATTCATTTTGTCCCCATTTGTTATTGAAATGGACCCGGTCAAAGTTCAGGCCATCTGTGATTGGGTCCAACCTACTTCATTAAAGGCTCTTCAAAGATTCTTGGGTTTTGCCAATTTTTATCGTAAAATTATTGGTAATTTCTCGGTTATTGTTAAACCATTAACTGATTTGACCAAAAAGGGTTCTGATGTGGTGAATTGCCTCCTGAGGCAGTCTCTGCATTTCAGGAACTTAAGCAGAGATTCACTTCTGCTCCTGTTCTACGGCAGCCTGATGTTTCTCTGCCATTTCAGGTGGAGGTTGATGCCTCTGAAATTGGGGCAGGTGCCGTTTTGTCCCAAAGAGATCCAGAGACCTCTAAAAGTAACCCTTGTGCCTTTTTCTCTCGAAAATTTTCTCCTACTGAACGTAATTATGACGTGGGTAATCGGGACTTGTTGGCCATGAAGTGGGCTTTTGAAGAGTGGAGACATTGGCTGGAGGGAGCCAAACATCAGGTGGTGGTCGTTACGGACCATAAGAATCTAGTTTATCTGGAATCTGCCAAGCGACTTAATCCTAGACAGGCCAGGTGGGCCTTGTTTTTCACACGTTTTAATTTTGTGGTTTCATTTCTTCCTGGCACTAAGAATGTTAAGGCGGATGCCCTCTCGAGCAGTTTCCTGGCGGACTCTCCTGAGTTATCTGATCCTTCTGTTATTTTGAAGGAGGGTGTAGTTCTTTCCGCCATCTAGTCCAATTTGAGACTGGCTCTGGAGGGGTGTCAGGAGGATAAGCCCGAGCGCTGCCCTGTTGGGAAATTGTTTGTCCCGGACCAGTGGAAAAAGAGTGTAATGTCTGAGATTCATTGTTCCGCATTGGCCGGTCATCCCGGAATTTTTGGTACCAGAGACTTGGTTAGTCGGTCCTTTTGGTGGCCTACCTTGTCTCGTGATGTCAGGGAGTTTGTGCAGTCCTGCGGGACTTGCTCTCGCTCCAAGCCTTGCTCTCGTTCTAGTGGCTTGTTGATGCCATTACCTGTGCCCAAGAGACCATAGACCCATATCTCTATGGATTTAATTTCCGACCTCCCTGTTTCTCAGAGAATGACCGTCATCTGGGTGATTTGCGATAGGTTTTCCAAGATGATACATCTTGTGCCATTACCTAAGTTGCCTTCCTCCTCTGAATTGGTGCCTTTGTTCCTTCAGCACGTGGTTCGTTTACACGGCATTCCTGAGAACATTGTGTCTGACAGAGGAGTCCAGTTTGTTTCCAGATTTTGGAGGACCTTTTGTTCTAAACTTGGTGTTCAATTGTCTTTCTCCTCGGCGTTTCATCCTCAGACCAATGGTCAAACTGAGAGAACAAACCAGACATTGGAGACTTATCTGAGATGCTTTGTGTCTGCTGATCAGGATGACTGGGTCTCTTTTTTGCCTTTGGCTGAGTTTGCTCTTAATAATAGGGCTAGCTCTGCCACTTTGATGTCTCCATTTTTCTGTAATTCTGGGTTTCACCCTCGATTTTCTTCAGGTCAGACGGAGGCTTCTGTCTGTCCAGGTGTTAACTCTGTTGTGGAGCGTATGCAACAGATTTGGGACCAGGTAGTGGAGAGGTTGTCCTTCTCTCAGGAGAGGGCCCAGCGGTTTGCTATAATCGGCATAGGACTGATGGTCCTCGGTTTAAAGTGGGGGACTTGGTCTGGTTGTCCTCAAAAAATATTCCTATGAGAGTGGCATCTCCTAAATTTAAGCCTAGGTTCATCAGACCTTATAAGATCATGGAGATTCTTAATCCTGTTTCTTTTTGTTTGCTTCTTCCAGGGACATTTAAGATCCATAACGTGTTCCACAAGTCCTTGTTGAAGAGGTTTGTTGAGCCAGTGGTTCCTACTACTGTGCCTCCTGACCCTGTTTTGGTTGAGGGCAATCTGGAGTATGTGGTTGAGAAAATATTGAATTCACGTTTTTCTAGACGGAAACTCCAGTATTTGGTTAAATGGAGAGGTTATGGTCAGGAAGACAATTCTTGGGTGTTTGCTTCGGACATCCATGCTAGGAGACTCATCCGTGCGTATCATAGTACTCATCCTGACCGACCTGGTTGCTCTAGTGAGGGTTCGGTGACCCCTCCTCAAGGGGGGGGTACTGTTGTGAATAGGCTGGAAATGAGTTCTGAGCAGAAGCTCCCTCTGGTGGTTACAAACGGTACTGGACTGTCCAGTGAAGATTGTGAGGATTGGGATTCAGGTGTTACTGACTGGTCTTATATAAGGGAGTCGCCTTCCCATCAGGGTTGCCGGTGATCAATTGTTCTGGTCTCAATCCTTGATTCCTGTTTCCTTGGTAGCCTGCTGTGTCGTGTCTGAATCTCCTGCTAACAGATAAGACATTTTCTTCTTTTTGTTTTTGTGCTTGATTTTTGCATTTTGTCCTGCACTTCTGTGGGGGCCTTCAGGGTCCCCTCTGGGGGCTTTTGCCCTCTCAGTTCAGTTCAGCCACTGATGTTTGTACATTTGCTTTTTCCAGTTTTTTCAGTGGCTGCTGTTTTGATTTTGGTTACACCAGAGAACTAATTTAGGTGGTAGAGGTCGTGTGATCTCAGGTGTTTTTGAAATTAGTAGAGTTGGTGCTTTTCAGGGTTTTTTGGGATTGCAGTAAGTGCCCTTCCTATCCTTTTCTATTTAGTAAGTTTGGGCCCCAACGTTTGCTCATACTATTTTCTGTCTGTGTCAGTATTTCTTCTTGTCTAACCGCCATTACATGTTTGGGGGCTTTCTATGTTCTTTGGGGATCTGCTCCGGGGTAGATAGCTTTCCTCTTTCTATCTTTAGGTGTAGTTAGTTTCTCAGGCTGTGACGAGGCGTCTAGGACCAACGTAGGAACGCTCCACGGCTGCCTCTAGTTGTGGTGGTTAGTCAGGGTACTGCAATCTCATACTTTCCAACTGCTCTGGTGTATTTCCTTTTTTGCCTGCTTTCCTCAGCTACCAAATCATAACACAGGCCTATCAGGAAGCCTGTGTGGCATTTCATGCTGTGAGCATGCTCACTATCACTCTGTCAGTAGCAGGAAGCCATCTTGCATGTGGCATACCTTATGTAAAAGCGCTCCATTGTATATAATCGTTATAAAGACCTCCAAATCCTATCTATATAGTCAGGATGTGGTTATATATTAGAAATTTCCACAAAAATGTCATTTTGTAAGTCCATCCTGAACATCATAATGTGCAGGAAAATTATGTAGCCGGACACTCATTAAAACGGGTTTGTACACCTAAAAGGGATATAATGGGTATCCTTACCACCCCGGAAAGCAGGACCGTTCCCTTTTAAGGGTAACTTCCCACCCCCATTGAAAACATAGGGGAGGTATTCTGCACCATTAGGTACAGGTCCCTCAACCCCATATCCAAATATTTGGAGATACCCTTTCCCAGGTTACAATACCCTTAAGGATTATTACAATTCCAATAACCACAAAAATAGGAGGTCAATTATTGATCATGTTTATTGAATCAAAAATGCCTCCACATCAGCTCAAAAAGAGAAAGATTATGACACATTTTTTCAGGCGTCCTCCCTTTCACATTACGTCTTTCCTGGTGAGTAGTAATTATCTTGAAATTCTCCTCTATAAATGAACAAAAAAGAACAAAATAACATTATTCAACAATCTGCATCTATAATTCACATACCACCATCAAGAATTACACCTGGATATATAGAGCAGATGATACTTATGGAAATATATTAAGCTATAGAACTAAGTTTAAAATCTACATTAAGTCCCATAGGTCTCAATGTATTTAGGTCATATATCCATTTTAGTTCCCTCTTTTTCAGGAGGTTGATCCTATCCCCCCTCTTCTTTGCATGAGATTAGTATCAATCAGTCTGAATTTTAATTGTTTTTCCGTATGTTTATATTCCGTAAAATGTTTGGAGACCGGAAGACCTAATCTCTTTTTTCTAATCGTATATTTATGATGACTTATCCTTGTCTTAAAGTCACACGTTGTTTCTCCCACATACCAAAGATGGCAGGGACATTCAAGAAAATATATTACATGGTCAGAGTTACATGTTAGGAAGTGTTCAATTTTATGTACCTTTTTAGATATTGGATGTGTAAACTGTGCTCCTTTGATCATTTGGTTGCAATTGATACAATTTAGGCACGGGTAACAGCCCTTCCTATTAGAACCTGTTAATACTGTTTGAATACTCTTCTTCTGTGAACCAATATCAGAACTTATTAAATAGTCCCTAATATTTTTTCCCCTCCTATATGAAAAAAGAGGAGGGAGTCTATATCCTTCAATTTTTGGGAGACATTTTGTAAGCATCCCCCAATGTTTATTGATAATTCTAGCGATACTACCACTCTCTTCTGTGTATCTAGAAACAAAAGGAACTCTTATTAACTCCATCTTAGGCCGTCTCACATTCAGTAAATCCGATCGATTCCTCTGAGATACATTGTTTTTAGTCAATTCCAACATATTTCTTGGATATCCCCTATCAAGAAATTTTTTAACCATAGATTCCATAATTCTATCAACGTCTTCGGTCTCATTCACAATACGCCTTACCCTCAGTAGTTGGCTCAGAGGTATGGAATTAATCATATTATGGGGATGTTGGCTATTATATAACAACAAATTATTATAATATACTAACAATTAGTGGATTGCATAATGATGTGCAATGTTTTGAGTGGTGAGCGCTATCTGTGACTGTGTAAATGATTTATTTATATATATATATATATATATGTAATATTTGTATAACTACTATATGGTATGAGCAATATTTTTATGAAATTAGCTAATTGGAGATAATGATTTGCTGTGATGCACTAATCCTATAAAAACCCGCATATGTGTGATGAACAGTGCTTGAGGAAGGCTCATGGAGCCGAAACGTTGCCATACTATGTGGGTGCAATAAATATCCACATATTCTATCTGTCTATTGGAGTGCTGCCTATTTTTTGGATATCCTAGTGGTGAGTTATCTAAGCTTTATTTATGTAAGTATACTAAAAATAAAAAAGACAAAGGGGCTGATTTATTAAGGTGTCCATCCAAGACTACTGGTATAAAACTCCTATATTGCCTCTTTTGCAGTTTTCACATTAGTCCTTGTTAGCTATGCCTCTATGAGTGGAGCATGGCTGGGAAAGGGCATGGCTACACCCATTTAAAAAATTATGACAAGTTATGCCACTCACAAAAATGTACTTGAGAAATATACTCCAGGCTTGACTGGAGTACATTTCTGCCAAAGGTACATGGGACTTGTAAGATGCATTTAATTCATTAAGTCATGTGCGCTTCCTAATGAACTAGGTGCACCTTACTCAAGTCCCTGTTGGTTAAGATGGGGGTGCACAATGCTAGTCTTATTGAATCAGGGCCAAAGACTTAAATGGAATCTGTCATCAGCCCTTGTCCTCTAATCTGAGAGCTGCATAATATAGAGACAGATTTCTTGTTTCCACTTATTGGTCTGGTTCACTATTTTATCAGCAGGAAATTAGCATTAGAGGACTACTTGGCTAGCTGCCAAGTAGTGAAGCATATTCATGAACTCTGCATAACACCACCCCCACCACTGATTGTCAGCTTTCTGTTTGTACTGTACATGGTGTGACAGAATTACTGGCATGATATGTGAGGGAGATATGTGTCAGGGAGACTGCTTTCCTCTGTGATCTAGATAACCATAAGTTTCTTTTCAGCATGATATGTGCTGAAGGAGCTAAGCGGCCATTTTATGGGTGGGTTTTTAGGTCAGTAGGTAAGGGTAAGCCCTAGGCTGGCGCTCCTGTGAGAGCTGCCATATGTGTTGGCCCAGAAGTGCTGGGTAGGACTGTATATGAACTTTTTATTTTTTTTCGAGCCAGAAAGGCTGTTTTTCTATTATAATTTTGGGGTTTATGATAGAATAAACCACCCAGACACTTTAACCCACATGTGCCTGTGTCTACCTCGAGAAGCAGCTAAGTGAGCCGACCTGCCATAAGTGGTGGAGAATGTGGGGAAACGTTCCAGAGACAGCATCATTGGACAAATCATATGTCCTGGGTTAAGGCAACTACAGAGATGGAACAGTGGTCGGATAAAATGGACGAGCTATTCAAGCACCCGATTCCTGAGCCAGCAGCAACAGCACCAGGTACAGCAGAAGACTAATAAGCTCCTAATGCAATAGATTTAGCAGCATCAAAGGCAGATGGAACTCCTGATGGGAGAGGTTTGCAGCAGAGAAATCGCCCCTCCCCCACATCAAGGTGATGACTCCTGCTTCCGGAAAGCGGTAAGACAAACCATGCAAAAGATGACACCAGGGGATGATATAGAGGCGTTTTTCACTGTTCTTGAACAGGTTGCAGAGCGGGAGAGGCTGCCCCCAGACCAGTGTATGGAGGTGCTGGCCCCCTATCTGACAGGTGAATCCCAGAAAGCCTATTTTGACTTGGCCTTGCAGGATGCCCGGGAATACGTCAAGGTGAAAATGAAGATATTGGAACATTTAGGGTCACAATGTCTATCAGAGCCCAAAGGGTTCATCATTGGGCATATTGTGGTGACAAACCTCCCTCTCACAAATATTTGACTTGTTGCATTTGGTCCAGAAATGGTTGCAGCCAGAATCCTCCACTCCAGCCCAGATAGTCGAGTGGGTCGTCATAGACAGATTTATTCAGTCTCTCCCCAGGCCAGTGCAAACCTGGGTTGCCCAAGGAGACCCCTGAAAAGTGGATGACCTGGTGGGCCTCGTAGGAAGGTACCAGGTGGTCAAGAGGTCACTGAGGAAGCCAGGGAGTGGTACATCTCCATACTGGAATATTCAACAGGAGCCCGAGTCTCAAAAGAAGGGTAACAGAGCCACCACTGGGAAGAGTCCAAGGTCCTAAGGAGCCGCTGAGGGGCTACCAAAGGCTGCTGCTAAAGACCTGATCTAATGGCAGTGTCACAGTCCTGGACACATAGTAGCCTGCTGTCCTATGTCTGTTGAGCAGATGGATTGCAGCCTGGGAAGGCGCTGCTTATATTATGTCCACCCAGCCTTCAGTGTGGACTATCAGCCCGGAGAGGGGCTGAAGTCATGTCCCATGGCCCATACTGGTGTCAGGATTCTTGGACTCCAGGAGCTTGGTGACCCTTATAAGGGCCACACTTCCCAACCAGTTGATCACAGGGAAACATGTGGGCATCCGTTGTATCCATAGGGATGCTAAAGACTACCCAGTTGCCAGAGTGTTGATTAAAACGAGCCATGGTACAGAGTACCATGAGGTCAGGGTAGTCAGAGACTTGCTGCACCTTGTGATAATTGGGGGAAACTTAAGCCTGTTCCGGGACTCCTGGGGAAAAGGGGTGCCCCGTGTCTCATGTAGGAGCCAGAGCAATCCTGATGAATCCCCATTGCAGTCGGAGGTGGAAGAGTTCCCCCTGTGTGTCCTAGTTGGAGATGAGGATGAATCGGTGACCAGGGAGGCTGAGGTTCCTGAACTGGGGGTTTCTGGGGAAAATTTTGGGACTGCTCAAATACAGGATCTTACCCTAAAGGGGCCTTTGAAAATGTGTCTGTGATTGATGGGGTTGCTCAAGAGCTGGGGGGCTGACACCAGGTACCCACACTTTGCAGTCAATAGTGAATTGCTGTATAGAGTGACTACACTGACGGGAGGTGAAATAGTAGAGGAGTTGTTGGTTCCAGGGCCATACCTGCAGATGGTTCTAGACATGGCCCATTCGCATGTTTTGTGGGGACATCTGGGGGTGGAGAAAACACAGGAGAGAATACTGCAGAGGTTCTATTGGCCGTGATGTTATCAGGAGATCCTGAATTATTGTAGGTCCTGCCCCACCTGCCAGATAACCGCTTCCTCTGTGCACTTCCAAAGTCATCTAGTCCCATTACTGGTAATAGAAATCTCATTTGAGTGAATTGCCATGGACCTAGTAGGTCCGTCATTTAAGTCAGCACGAGAGCACCAATATATCCTAGTGGTCATAAACTATGCGACCCGGTACCCTGAAGCAGTACCCTAAGGAATTCTTCTGATAAGAGTATCGCCCGGTAACTTGTCCATATTTTTGCTAGGATGGGCCTGCCAAAGGAGATTCTGACAGACCAGGGAACCCCCTTCATGACAAAGGTTATGAAAGAACTCTGTAGGGTCCTCCAGATTGCCCAGCTGCGAACCTCAGTGTATCATCCATAGACCGAAGGCCTAGTAGAGCGATTCAATAAAACCCTGAAAGCCATGCTCAAAAAGGTCATTGAGAAGGATGGTCGAGAGTGGGACTACTTGCTTCCTTTTCTGCTCTTCTCCATCAGGGAAGTTCCCCAGGCCTCTACTAGCTTCTCGCCGTTCGATCACCTGTATGGTCAACATCCGCGAGGGCTCCTGGACATCGCCAAGGAAACGTGGAAAACTGAGGTCATGCCACACCGGAGCATCATAGAGCATGTCACCCAGCTGCAGGAGAGAATGGTGAAAGTGATGCCTATTGTTAAGAAGCATATTCTCCAGGCATAGGAGGCACAGGCAAGGGTATATAACCAATCAGCGAGGCTGAGGTAGCTCCAGCCAGGGGACCGTGTGCTAGTGCTTATCCCCACGATGGAGAGCAAGTTCCTAGCCAAGTGGCAAGGCCCATACGAGGTGGGAAAACTGGGTGAAGTTAATTGCAATGGACACCTGTCGGGGCAAAGGAAGCCGCACCATGTCTATCATGTGAACTTGCTAAAACCCTGGAGAGAATCGCTGGACGCCCCCTGCCTGGGAGCCAGACCCAAAGTCATCATGGACGATGTCACCATTGCAGAGACTTTGAGGCCAGCCCAGAGGCAACAGTCTCGGGAGATGTTGCAATGGAATGGGGATCTATTCTCAGAGTTGCCGGGGCATACGCACTTGGTCGAGCATGACGTGTTGACATAACCGCACGTAAGGGTGAACCTCAAGCTCTATAGAATTCCGGAAGCACGAAGAGAGGTGATATCCAATAAGGTGAAGAGGATGCTAGACCTCAGGATGATAGAGGAGTGGAAAAAGTGGATGGTCGAGTCTTATCGTCCTCGTACCGAAGCCTGATGGTGAGTTGCGGTTATGCGACGACTACCGCAAACTGAATGAAATCTCTAGTTTTGATGATTACCCGATGCCTTTTGTGGATGAATTCATTGAGAGAATTGGACCCGCAAGGTATATTACAACCCAGGACCTGATGAAGGGCTATTGGCAGATCCCCATGCCTGCAGGAGGCCCTGGCTACCTTCCAGAGGGCGATGCATTGGATCTTGGCTCCATATAAGAAGTATGCTGCAGCGAACCTCGATGACATCGTGGTCTTTAGCCCTGACTGGGCTAGTCATTTGCCAAATGTACAGGCAGCTCTGGATGCTTTAAGAAATGCTGCATTCACGATAAATCTGAAAAATATGTGCCACAGGGAAGGAAGAGGCCAAGTACCTAAGCCATGTTGTCGGGAGAGGCAAAATTAAGCTGCAAATCAACAAGATCGAGGTGATTCAAGAGTGCCTGTAATCACTTTCCAAGAAACAAGTGAGGGCGTTTCTTGGAATTGTGGGGTACTATCGGTGATTCATTCTAAATTTCGTTATGCTCGCCGCACTGTTGACAGATCATCCTAAAGGCCCCAAAACGATGATAGTTAAATGGACTGATGACACGGAGATGGTGTTCCAGGAACTGAAGAGAGCTCTGTGTAAACATCCGTTTCTGGTCATACCAGACTTCAGCAAAGAATTTGTGGTCAAAACGGGTGCATCAGAAGTTAGCTTGGAAGCCGTCCTAAGCCAAGTAATAAATGGAGAACATCTCATCCTGTATTTGAGTCGGAAGCTCTCGTCATGCAAGAAGAACTACGTCATCGTCGAGAAGGAGTGTCTAGCCATAAAATGGGCCGTGGATACACTGAGGTACTATCTACTAGGCTGGAGGTTCAAACTTGTGTCCGATCATGCCCCTTTGATATGGATACTGGAGAAAAAGGGTAAGAACATCCAGGTGACTAGGTGGTTCTTAGGCCTCCACTATTTCAAATTCCATGTAGAGCACAGGCTCGAAAAGTCACACGTGAGCGCAGATGCCCTCTCCCAAAAGCCCTGTCTGGTGTCTGAAGGTGCCAAAGTCTCCAGCTTTGGGCAGAGGTCAATGGCATGATATGTGAGGATAGATATGTGTCATGGAGACTGCTTTCCTCCGTGATCTCGAAACCCATAGGTTTCTTTTCATCATGATATGTACTGAAGGATTTAAGTGGCCATGTTATGGGCGGGTTTTTAGGTGAGCAGGTAAGAGATGGGCTGGTTGCCTACTCACCATATCTCCACCTTAAGGGTGTGGCTGGGGAAATAAATGCCCAGCCAGTTTCTTTTTCTTTGGTCTGTGTTGTGTAGAGGCAAGCAAGCCCTAGACAAACACTCCTGTGGGAGCTGTCATATGTGTTGGCCCAGAAGTGCTGGTCAGGACCGTGTATGAATTTTTATTCCCTTTTGACCCAGAAAGGCTGTTTTTCTGTTACCATTTTGGGGTTTATGATACAATAAACCACCCAGAGACTTTAATCCACATGTGTCTGTGTCTACCTCGAGGAGCAGCTAAGTGAGCCAACTTGCCACAGTGCGCAGAAGGTTGCCAATCAATGGTGTGGGTGAGGATATACTGAGCTCAATATTCAGATAACTGCTAGATCTGCAACAGATAAAACAGTGATTTTATCAAAATGACAGCAAGCAGCTCAGTAAGTCATACATCACTAGAATAAAGGTCTCTGCCCCCACAACTTGCTTCTCTCAGATGATGTAACAAAATATTAGCAATATATTCCTTTTAAGATGCATTTACTCTAGCTGAATATCTTTTAGAAGTGTTCCTAGGAATGCTAGTTTCTCAATAATCGACCATGTATACAGTCTTCCAATGCTCATTCGATGGATAAAATTATTTTTAAGTTTCCATGAAAATCATTGTTCTCAACAGCGTGTTGTCCTGTGTAAACATTACTTATTGCCGAGAACATTGACAGTCCATGCACACCAAATAATTTACTGTTGATCCTTCTTTGCACATGGGAAGTACGGTAGGCCTGTTTAACCCCTTTACAACCTTGGATGCATAGGTACATCCAAGGTCATCTACCCCCTTTTATTGCAGGATCCAGCACATGAAAGCTGATTTAATCCACCCGCTGCTGTTAGCATGTTAAATGCCACTGACAATCACTGACAGAAGCATTTAACTCGAGAGTGCCGAAAGACCGTGGGATGCCGATGGGTTGTCATGACAGCTAGGGGTCTGCAGAAGACTCCTGTGCTTGTCATTGCGGATTGAATGTACACCAAAATGGTATCAATAAAATATTAATTTATTTATCTTTAGTAGTACAATGATTAACATTATATAGAATAGTCAGGGGAAAGGATGAAATATCTCTGAGTTCAGAACTTGGTTAAGAGATTGTGTCCTATTGTTTTGTTCGGTGCTGGGGGTCTCAGGACCAAGATCGCTATCAATTAAAACCTATCATGTCATATTTACTGAATACTTGCATTCCAGGTAAAAGATACATATAATGAAGCATATGTTTTTTAGAATTCTAGCATTTTGTTATTACAGTGTTATGCCTCCTGGAAATATATGAACAAATTGTTAATCGAGCATTAGGGCAGGTGCAGACAGCCGTAGATTCTCTCATGAGAGAGAATTGGTCTGATTATGCTAATCACACTATGATCAATCTCTGATCAGAGTGTCAGCATAGTGTGCTCCGATTCTCTAGGATGAGGAGAAGATGGGAAAAATAAATCTCCATCTTCTCCATTCTGTGAGGCAGTGGAAATCAGACTGCCCTTAAGATGACATCTGTTTCTACGCACTCATTAACTTGCAAGGCTGAGTGCAATATCTGATCAAATATTGGGTTGCAGCAATTTTTTCCTCAGACAGACACTGCATAACATAGGTTCGGTTGAGATCCGATGTTTTGTTGGTTCCCAATTGGACCAAAAATATGCTTGTCTGCACCAGCCCTTAGTATTCCTCTTGTCAATACGGTGAGACTGTACAGCCTTACTAGTAAACATCTTGCACAACATACTCCAAGTCAGATACTGTCAGCACTAATTTGACTAACAATGGAACGGCACTATATGGAGTCCTAGGAAAAAATTCTCCAGCATTTTCATTTTAGTGGCAGTATATCTAACAGATATGACAAGAAGGCTGATAAATTTTGATGATAAATTTTACCCTTGCAAAAATTATACTTTGTTTCTAGTACCACTTAATCATTTTTCTTTGTTTCATACAATAATGTTTTCATTGTAGGAACTTGAAATACAAGCGCGAGCCCATGGGTTGCCATTGCCGACAATGTCGACTGTAGAATTAGCTTCCCAAGTCATCAAACAGCAAACATATGGAGAAACTATGTCAGAAGATTATGTTCATCAACTTCCAATGCCTATTGGACAAGCAACTGATTTATGTGATGGATCAACAGGATTTTCCGATCCTCTCTCGCACTTTACAGATCTATCCTTTAGTGCTGCTTTAAAGGAACAGATGTTAGAAGAGATGTCTCCATATGGCACAGACCCCTTCCTTTCTGCCACATCACCTGACCTTTCCAAAGGAAGCAGCAGAAGGAGCAGTTTCAGCTCAGATGATGGTGATGAACTATAAGCTCAATGTAGGACCTTAAAGACAGTAGTACGTAACCAGCAATAAACCAACAGGATTTACATCTTATACCTTACAAAGAGACTAAAAGGAAATGCAATTTTCAGTGCAGGGAATAAATGCAGAATGTACCACTCCATTCTCTAAAACAGAAATGTCAAAGTGACATGTTTGTATATAATGTTTTACACCCGTTAAATTACATGGGCCTAAGTGATTTTCCACTATTACAGCTCCAATTAGTAAATACTGCTCAACATGTTGTTTACCTTGGGGCTAAAATCACCTGGTGATGGGATGACAAAGCCTTAATGATTTTGTGCATATAAAGTTTAATATAACATTTCCCCTTCGTAATTAAGTTGCCATTTTGCTACGTTAGTAAATGGATCATCCTGTTAGCAAATTTAATTAAGGGTCTTTGAAGGACCATCGCAACAGATATTTACTGTAAAAAGTATCAATTCCTACACTCCAGTATAATGAAAATGTTGTGGCCTTTCAAATGTGAAGAAATTATTTCCATTTTTCTAATTTCATAGTTGACTCGGATTTTCACCAAGAAATTGGTATTTTACATTTTTGCTTCCCTGTTCTATAACATAATTTTACAAGTTTTGAACAATTAGTTTTGAACAACTCATTACAGCATTAACATTTTAGTTTAGACTCGGTGCACATTGTCATCTGGGGACGATTGTGTTGTTGCTGTCCCCAATATTGTTATATTGGATAAGCAATGAGGCAAATGCATGAAAATTGCTGCAGCCAAATAATACAATTGGCACTTCTTTAGCACAGATGAGAGCATTAAATCAGCACTCCAACATTTTTTCTTATATAGTGCAGCATAGACTATTATTACTGGATAATGTAGAGCCTGTGTTTTTTTATCTCTTGTGTATACCAGCTTTAGTTAATGTGCCATATTTGGATTGTCTGCAGTCTTGACTCCCTCTTCCCCATAATGCAGACTATGTATATTGTGAAACCTTATCATAATGTACTTTCTTCTATTTAATGACATTCCGTGATAGATCAGTGAGATAAAACTGCTGGTCCCTGATGCCATGAGTGAGCACTGCACAGATATGCTAATTTTAAGTACGTAGACCATTGTTACATATTTCCAGTATGTTCTGTTTTAAAGAGTTGACATTTTATGTATCTGGATGTTTCAATAAATATTAATGCTTTTATTTATTTTTGTAAATTAAGTGAGGGATTCTGTCAATGTTTTTTCCAAGTATGTTATTCCCTCTCCAACCGGGATTTTTCATCTGAGCACTTTCCATTGATACACAATTTATCTGAGAGGTAAATATATAC
>JARQOD010000004.1:243431739-243519303 GCA_033576555.1 Oophaga sylvatica | reverse complement strand
ACAATTCTTGGGTGTTTGCTTCGGACATCCATGCTAGGAGACTTATCCGTGCGTATCATAGAACTCATCCTGACCGACCTGGTTGCTCAAATGAGGGTTCGGTGACCCCTCCTCAAGGGGGGGGTACTGTTGTGAATGGGTTTGAGATGAGTTCTGAGCAGAGGCTCCCTCTGGTGGTTACAAGCGGTACTAGTGAGGATTGTGAGGACTGGGAATCAGGTGTTACTGATTGGTCTTATATAAGGGAGTCATTTTCCCATCAGGGTTGCCGGTGATCAATTGTTCTGGTCTGAATCCTTCTTTCCAGTTTCCCTTGTAGCCTTCTGTGTCGTGTCTGCATCTCCTGCTATCAGATAAGACTATTTCTTATTTTGTGTTTTTGCTATATTTTTGCATTTTGTCCTGCACTTCTGTGGGGGCCTTCAGGGTCCCCTCCGGGGGCTTTTGCCCTCTCAGTTTAGTCCAGCCACTGTGTTTTGTACTTTTGTTTTTTCCAGTTTTTTTTTCAGTGGCTGCTGTTTTGTTTTTGTTACACCAGAGAACTAATTTAGGTGGTAGAGGTCGTGTGATCTCAGGTGATTTTGAAATTAGTAGAGTTGGTGTTTTTTCAGGGTTTTCTGAGATTGCAGTAAGTACCCTTCCTATCCTTTTCTATTTAGATAGTTTGGGCCCCAGCGTTTGCTCATACTATTTTCTTTCTGTGTCAGTATTTCCTCTTGTCTAACCGCCATTACATGTTTGGGGGCTTTCTATTATCTTTGGGGTTCTGCTCCGGGGCAGATAGCTTTCCTATTTCTATCTTTAGGTGTAGTTAGTTTCTCAGGCTGTGACGAGGCGTCTAGGACCAACGTAGGAACGCTCCACGGCTGCCTCTAGTTGCGGTGGTTAGTCAGGGTACTGCAATCTCATAGATTCCAACTGCTCTGGTGTATTTCCTTTTTTACCTGCACTCCTCAGCTACCGTAACATAACAATCACTGTTCTCTTATATAATACGGAAATAATAGGGTAATCTACATATATAAAATTGAATGTGTGTGTATGTGTATCACCAACCAATCACGAAGCATCTTTCATTTCACCAGAGCTATTTAAAAGAAGCTGAGCTGTGATTAGTTGCTATGAGCAACAGTTTTCCTTGCAACCAATCACTAAGCATCTTTCATTTCACCAGAGCTGTTTAAAAGAAGCTTGTTGTGAATGTGCTAGAAATGAATTCTGAGCAGAAGCTCCCTCTGGTGGTTACAAACAGTACTGAACTATCCAATGAAGATTATGAAGATTGGCGATTAGGTGTTACTGACTGGTCTTATATAAGGGAGGTTCCCTCCCATCAGGGTTGCCGGTGATCAATTGTTCTGGTCTCATCTTTGATTCCTGTTCACTTTGTAGCTTGCTGTTTCGTGCCTGCATCTTCTGCTAACAGATAAGACATTTTCTTCTTTTAGTTTTTTGTGCTTGCTTTTTGCATTTTGTCCTGCACTTCTGTGGGGGTCTGCCGGGTCCCCTCCGGGGGCTTGTGCTCCTCTCAGTTTAGTTCGGCCACTGTTGTTTGTTCATTTGCCTTTTCCAGTTTTTTCAGTGGCTGCTGTTTAGTTTTTGTTACACCAGAGAACTAATTTAGGTGGTAGAGGTCGTGTGATCTCAGGTGTTTTTGTAATTAGTAGAGTTGGTACTTTTCAGCTCTCCTCAGCTACCAAATAATAACAGTATCACCGGCCCAAACTGAAAATTATATGGTACTCACAGAAGGGAAAAATATTGTGGAAAGGAAAAAGTTGTCAGAGTTGTCAGAGATTTTATTTTTTTTTTCTGTTTGTTGCATTTTTTTTCCCTCTGTATCTCTGGGTGCTGAGGAGGATTTTTTTTTCTCTCAATGGAGTTTGCACAGTTGTCTGGCCGTGTGGATCAGCTTGCCACTGAGGTTCGGAGTATTGCTACCTATCTTGCGAGGTTGCCTGTTGTGGAACCTAGGATTCCCATGCCAGATTTGTTTTTAGAGGATCGAGCTAAATTTCTGAATTTCAAAAATAACTGTAAGTTGTTTTTTGCCTTGAAATCTAAGTCCTCAGGGAACGCAGCACAGCAGGTTCAAATTGTCATCTCTCTCCTGCGTGGCGATCATCAGGATTGGGCTTTTTCCCTGACACCTGGGGATCCTGTTTTGAGTAATGTTGATGCATTTTTTCAGGCTCTGGGGTTATTGTACGATGAGCCTAATGTCACTGATCAAGCTGAAAAAGCCTTGTTGGCATTAAATCAGGGGCTTGAGGACGCTGAGTTGTACTGTCAGAGATTCCATAGGTGGGCAGTCCTGACCAAATGGAATGACGATGCTTTGGCAGCCCTTTTTCGGAAGGGTCTGTCAGAGAATGTAAAGGATGTTATGGTGGGATTCCCTGTCCCCTCTGGTCTCAATGATTCTATGTCATTAGCGATTCAAATTGACAGACGTTTGCGTGAGCGTAGAGGTATGCGTGGAATAGTGTTGCCTTGTGAACCAGCTTCTGAACCCATGCAGTATGATAGAGTGGTTTCTGGGGCACAGCGTCATGAGTTTCAAAAACACAATGGGTTATGATTCTACTGTGGTGATGCCTCTCATGCTATTTCAGTCTGCCCTAAGCGGGGAAGACGTTTTGCACGCTCAGTTGTCTTGGGTAGTGTTCAGACTAAATTTTTGTTGACTGTTACCCTGATTTGCTCCCTGTCCACATTTTCTGCTCAGGCTTTCGTTGATTCTGGAGCAGCTATTAACCTGATGGATTTTGATTTTGCTAAACGTTGTGGGTTTCCCTTGATACCCCTACGGAAGTCTATTCCCCTACTTGGGATCGATTCTACCCCTTTGGCTGAGAATAAACCTCAGTTCTCTACTCAGGTGATAATGAGGGTAGAACCTGATCATCAGGAGAGTTGCAAATTTTTGGTTCTGTATAATCTGCATGACATTATCGTACTGGGTTTCCCTTGGTTACAGTCTCATAATCCTGTTTTGGATTGGAAATCTGTGTCTGTAACCAGTTGGGGCTGCCAATGTGTTAATACCAACACTCCTGTTCTTTCTGCCTCCCCCAGGCTCAGGATGTTCCTGACTTTTTGACTGATTTTTCTGATGTGTTTAGCGAAAGTAAATCTGCATCCTTGCCCCCCCATAGGAGCTATGACTGCGCTATTGAATTAGTGCCTGGTAGTAAATTCCCTAAAGGTCGCCTTTTTAACTTGTCTGTACCTGAACATGATGCTATGCGGTCTTATATCAAGGAGTCATTGGAGAAGGGTCATATCAGACCATCCTCTTCACCCTTGGGTGCCGGTTTTTTCTTTGTGGCCAAAAAGGATGGTTCATTAAGGCCGTGTATTGATTATCGTCTCTTGAACAATATTACTGTGAAATATCAATATCCGTTACCCTTGATTTCTGACCTGTTTTCCAGGGTGAAAAATGCTACTTGGTTTACCAAGCTTGACCTCAGGGGGGCATATAACCTTATTCGCATTAAGCACGGGGATGAATGGAAGATGGCTTTTAATACCCCAGAGGGGCATTTTGAGTACCTAGTGATGCCCTTTGGGCTCACTAATGCTCCTTCTGTCTTCCAGTCCTTCATGAATGACATTTTCAGGGATTTTGTGGATAAATTTCTGATTGTTTATTTGGATGATATCTTGATTTTTTTCCAATGACTGGGACTCTCATGTGAAACATGTTCGAACTGTGTTCCAGATTTTGAGAGAGAATGCTCTGTATGTGAAGGGATCAAAGTGTCTTTTTGGCGTACAGAGGATCTCATTTCTGGGATTCATTTTGTCCCCATCTGTTATTGAAATGGACCCGGTCAAGGTTCAGGCCATCTGTGATTGGGTCCAACCTACTTCATTAAAGGCTCTTCAAAGATTCTTGGGTTTTGCCAATTTTTATCGTAAATTTATTGGTAATTTCTCTGTTATTGTTAAACCATTGACTGATTTGACCAAAAAGGGTTCTGATGTGGTGAATTGGCCTCCTGAGGCAGTCTCTGCGTTTCAGGAACTTAAGCAGAGATTCACTTCTGCTCCTGTTCTACGGCAGCCTGATGTTTCTCTGCCATTTCAGGTGGAGGTTGATGCCTCTGAAATTGGGGCAGGTGCCGTTTTGTCGCAAAGAGATCCAGAGACCTCTAAAAGTAACCCTTGTGCCTTTTTCTCTCGAAAATTTTCTCCAACTGAACGTAATTATGACGTGGGTAATCGGGAGTTATTGGCCATGAAGTGGGCTTTTGAAGAGTGGAGACATTGGCTGGAGGGAGCCAAACATCAGGTGGTGGTCCTCACGGACCATAAGAATCTGGTTTATCTGGAATCAGCCAAGCGACTGAATCCTAGACAGGCCAGGCGGGCCTTGGTTTTCACACGTTTTAATTTTGTGGTTTCCTTTCTTCCTGGCACTAAGAATGTTAAGGCGGATGCCCTCTCGAGGAGTTTCCTTGTGGACTCTCTGAGTTGTCTGATCCTGCTGTTATTTTGAAAGAGGTTGTAGTTCTTTCCGCCATCTCGCCCAATTTGAGACTGGCTCTGGAAGGGTGTCAGGAGGATAAACCCGAGCGCTGCCCTATTGGGAAATTGTTTGTCCCAGACCGGTGGAAAAAGAGTGTGATGTCTGAGATTCATTGTTCCGCGTTGGCCGGTCATCCCGGAATTTTTGGTACCAGAGACTTGGTTAGTCCGTCCTTTTGGTGGCCTACTTTGTCTCGTGACGTCAGGGAATTTGTGCAGTCCTGCGGGACTTGCTCTCACTCCAAGCCTTGATCTCGCTCTAGTGGTTTGTTGATGCCATTGCCTGTGCCCAAGAGACCATGGACCCATATCTCTATGGATTTCATTTCCGACCTCCCTTTTTCTCAGAGAATGACCGTTATCTGGGTGATTTGTGATAGGTTTTCCAAAATGATACATCTTGTGCCATTACCTAAGTAAGTTGCCTTCCTCCTCTGAATTGGTGCCTTTGTTCCTTCAGCACGTGGTTCGGTTACACGGCATTCCTGAGAACATTGTGTCTGACAAGGAGTCCAGTTTGTTTCCAGATTTTGGAGGACTTTTTGTTCTAAACTTGGTGTTCAATTGTCTTTCTCCTCGGCTTTTCATCCTCAGACCAAAGGACAAACTGAGAGAACAAACCAGACATTGGAGACTTATCTAAGATGCTTTGTGTCTGCTGATCAGGATGACTGGGTCTCTTTTTTGCCTTTGGCTGAGTTTGCTCTTAATAATAGGGCTAGCTCTGCCACTTTGATGTCTCCATTTTTCTGCAATTTTGGGTTTCACCCTCGATTTTCTTCAGGACAGACGGAGGCTTCTGTCTGTCCAGGTGTTGACTCTGTTGTGGAGCGTATGCAGCAGATTTGGGACCAGGTAGTGGAGAGGTTGTCCCTCTCTCAGGAGAGGGCCCAACGGTTTGCCAACCGGCATAGGACTGATGGTCCTCGGTTTGAAGTGGGGGACTTGGTCTGGTTGTCCTCAAGAAATATCCCTATGTGAGTTGCATCTCCTAAGTTTAAGCCTAGATTCATTGGACCCTATAAGATCATGGAGATTCTTAATCCTGTTTCCTTTCGTTTACTTCTTCCAGGGACATTTAAGATCCATAACGTGTTACACAAGTCCTTATTGAAGAGGTTTGTCGAGCCAGTGGTTCCTATGGCTGTGCCTCCTGACCCTGTTTTGGTTGAGGGCAATCTGGAGTATGTGGTTGAGAAAATATTGAATTCTCGTTTTTCTAGACGGAAACTCCAGTATTTGGTTAAGTGGAGAGGTTATGGTCAGGAGGACAATTCTTGGGTGTTTGCTTCGGACATCCATGCTAGGAGACTCATCCGTGCATATCACAGAGCTCATCCTGACCGACCTGGTTGCTCAAATGAGGGTTCGGTGACCCCTCCTCAAGGGGGGGTACTGTTGTGAATGTGCTAGAAATGAATTCTGAGCAGAAGCTCCCTCTGGTGGTTACAAACAGTACTGAACTATCCAATGAAGATTGTGAAGATTGGCGATCAGGTGTTACTGACTGGTATTATATAAGGGAGGTTCCCTCCCATCAGGGTTGCCGGTGATCAATTGTTCTGGTCTCATCTTTGATTCCTGTTCACTTTGTAGCTTGCTGTTTCGTGCCTGCATCTTCTGCTAACAGATAAGACATTTTCTTCTTTTATTTTTTTGTGCTTTCTTTTTGCATTTTGTCCTGCACTTCTGTGGGGGTCTGCCGGGTCCGGGGCTTGTGCTCCTCTCAGTTTAGTTCGGCCACTGTTGTTTGTTCATTTGCCTTTTCCAGTTTTTTCAGTGGCTGCTGTTTAGTTTTTGTTACATCAGAGAACTAATTTAGGTGGTAGAGGTCGTGTGATCTCAGGTGTTTTTGTAATTAGTAGAGTTGGAACTTTTCAGGGTTTTTTGGGATTGCAGTAAGTGTCCTTCCTATCCTTTTCTATTTAGGAAGTTTGGCCCCAACGTTTGCTCATACTATTTTCTGTCTGTGTCTGTATTTCCTCTTGTCTAACCGCCATTACATGTTTGGGGGCTTTCTATGTTCTTTGGGGATCTGCTCCGGGGCAGATAGTTTTCCTCTTTCTGTCTTTAGGTGTAGTTAGCTTCTCAGGCTGTGACAAGGCGTCTAGGACCAACGTAGGTACGCTCCACGGCTGCCTTTAGTTGTGGTGGTTAGTCAGGGTACTACAATCCCATAGATTCCAACCTCTCTGGTGTATTTCCTTTTTTGCCTGCTCTCCTCAGCTACCAAATCATAACAGAAGCTGAGCTGTGATTGGTTGCTATGAGCAACAGTTTTCCCACTCCATGACAACACCTCAGCAGACAGTGACTGGGTGGGAGAAATCTAGCATCCCCAGGAACATAAGCTCCCAGCCATTGTCTGCCCCCAGAAAGGAGCAGAGAGCACATGATAGAAATGAATCCCCCCCTCCCATTCTCATATACTCATCATACATCCTCCATCCCATAGGCACATCTTCCCTCTTAAAGGGATCTCCGGTATGGAAGTTAGGGCAAATCCATCCTGAACTTTGGTTTGACCCCAGGCCTCTCTTAAAGGGATCCCCGGTAAGTTAGGACCGTTCCACTCAGCACTGTGGTTCTGACTCCAGGGTCTCTTAAAGGGATCATTGGTGTGGAAGTTAGGGCCATTCTACTCAGCGCTCTGGTTCTGACCCCAGGCTGATGGGATGATGTGAGATATTAGGGGTAGTAGTCCGGTGGCTCTGGCTGATGGGATGATGTGGGATGTTAGGGGTAGTAGTCCGGTGGCTCTGGCTGATGGGATGATGTGAGATGTTAGGGGTAGTAGTCTGGCGGCTGTGACGGGATGATGTGGGATATTAGTGGTAGTTGTCCGGTGGCTATGGCTGACGGGATGATGTGGGATATAAGGGGTAGTAGTCCGGTGGCTCTGGCTGACGGGACGATGTGGGATATTAGTGGTAGTTGTCCAGTGGCTATGGCTGACAGGATGATGTGGGATATTAGGGGTAGTAGTCCGGTATCTGTGACTGACGGGATGATGTTTTATATTAGGGGGAGTAGTCCGGTGGCTCTAGCTGACGGGATGATGTGAGATATTAGGAGTAGTAGTCCGGTGGCTCTGGCTGATGGGATGATGTGAGATATTAGGAGTAGTAGTCCGGTGGCTCTGGCTGATGGGATGATGTAGGATATTAAGGGTATTAGTCCGGTGGCTCTGGCTGACGGGATGATGTGGGATATTAGGGGTAGTAGTCTGACGGCTGTGACGGAATGATGTGGGATATTAGTGGTAGTTGTCCGGTGGCTATGGCTGATGGGATGATGTAGGATATTAGGGGTAGTAATCCAGTGGCTTTGACATGATGATGTGGAAAATTAGTAGTCCGGTGGCTCTGGCTGACGGGAGGATGTGGGATATTAGGGGTAGTAGTCCTGTAGCTCTGGCTGATGAGATTGTGTGGGATACTATAGTGAATGTGGCTATGCGGAGTGGGCGGGGCTCTACACTCAGCTTTATATATATATAGATATAATCATTATAATTTGTTATAACCAACCGTAGTTAGCTACTATGCCCGGGCAGCGCCGGGCTCTTCAGCTAGTAGAGTATACTTATGAAACTGTTTAAAAGAAAACTGACTTTGCTGCCTATGACAACCAATCACAGCATTTATGTTAAATGAAAGATGCTCTATGATTGGTTGATATTGACAGCAAATATAGTTTTTCTTTCAGTTTCATAAGTCTTCACCCATATCTTTAGTTTTATTGGAGGACATATAGAGGAAGCAAGGAGAGCACAGCTGGGAGGAGATGAGTCTGAGAACTGCCAGGGAGATTTGATAGGTGAGGAAGTGCACAGAAAGTCAGAACCTGACTTCCTGTCTATACATTAACTCATGCCCTGGACTGGTTATCAGACCAGAGATCACATGACCCAACTTCCTTTAATGAAGGATGTATAGATGTAACTGAATTGCGATGAAATAAATTCACTGATCGTAAGCATTATATGTACAAAAAACAAAAAATGCTGGAGTGCTTCTTTAAACATATTTTTGGCAGCAATACTTTGAAATCATTTGTGCCAGAAGGGCATGTTTACCAACACTAAACCAATACCACCAATAAGCTTGAAGTTTATATGCTATAAAACTGTTTTAATTGCACTGATGAGTGGGCATAAGTGTTTTTTGGATGATAAATAAGATGCCTGCTACTTTATTCTGATGCAAAAAGACTTGGCACTCGTATTTTGTCTGGAATTTTTTACAATGACATAATACCATTTTTGTTGAATACATCACTACGAGTGCCAAGTCTTTTTGCATCATACATAATTGATGGCTTTGGATCCTACTTTGGCACCTTTTTCTCAAGAAGTTCCATGTTTTTATTATCACATGTTGCTTTATTCCATCATTTGGCTCTCCCATACGTTCTCATGTAAGCAGTAATATCTGTATTAGTAGATATTCCATTACATTGATCATGTCAGACAAAATGTTTCCCAATATTTGGTTAAATGAAGTCTGTCAGTACAGAATGACTGCTCTAACCAAGCACAGGGGTTTGGTGTACTCTTGGTGTGGCCAAACAGTTCAGAGCCCTTTCCGACCTACATACGTTGCAGCTTTCTCCAAACTCTGGCTTTACAGAAGTCAGAAAAGGGCAGAGATGGATGAAGACAAATAGATGAGAAGGTGAAATGAACTGACTGCCCACACCGTGTGTCCACTGAACACCTATGCTTGGTCTGAACAGTCATTTTTTACTGAAACATTCCCTTTAAATAACTATGTTCTAAATCACCATATTCTATGTCTTGCTCTAGTAATGCTAAATACATATTTTTTAGATGTTACAAGGCAACCAAGTGCTGATCAGTGTCTTTATGAAATATGTATTGGATGGACAACTTTTTGTAACTAAAGTTGTTTTATTTTTGCAAACTTCATTAGTCAAGATACAGAAAATAAGAGCATTACCAGAAAATAAAGAATTTTTAAAGTTACCGGTAAGCAAATTATTAGATTTATTGCATAAAGAATAAGGCGTAAGTAGAGGTAATAATTAATGCACAAAAAATGTAATTTAAGTATGAGAAATATAACATGCACTGTATTAACATAAACCTTGCTTTAATCCTCAAGCACACAATCATATGATCCTGAAAACGTTGGTCATGCATTTCAGTTTGGCAATGCAAATTACTGTATGTTTCCAAAGATATTTGTTTTATTAGTGCCTACATAAACAAAGCTGCAAAGACGTAATTATTAGTTAGTAAGCAAAAACCCAGACTCATATTGATGCATTAGCCAAGAGACCTACACTTGGCCACTGCTAGACAACTCCAAAATAAGCATTTTTAAAAAGGAGAGTAATAGGAGTGTATTAAAAGTATATACAAAATCTTTATTTAAGCAGATAGAAGCCAATAAAACAGACATACATATAAAGTTCAAAAACAAGGACACCAAACAGGTGGCCAACAGTACTGGATGGTTAGTAATTGTCACATACAAAAATATGTATGTACTTAGGCAAGAAAAGAACCCCTACAAAAGTGATGTCCAAACTCTCAAATCTCCATTTCTCATATAGAGCAGGCAAGTGTTGCCACATAGATTGCAAATGCAGCTATAATGGAGTTGGCAGGTCAGGACATAGAAGAGTGAACATGCTCATAGGGTATTATTACAGCTATAATAAATGTCCATGTAAAAAATACATACCGTATATACTCATGTATAAGCCAACCCGTGTATAAGCCGACCCCCCTAATTTTGCCACAAAAAACTTGGAAAACTTATTGACTCGCGTATAAGCTGGGTGTATAAGTTGCCGTCCTGCTCTGTGCTCCCCCATCCAGCTCTGTGTGCCCCCATTCTCCTCTGTGCTCCCCTCCTCCTGCTCCATTATCCTGTCCTGCTTGTGCTTTCCATCCTCCCCGTCTTGCTCCGTGCTCCCCATCCAGCTCTGCACTCCCCCATTCTCCTCTGTGCCCACCCCCGTCCTGCTCCGTGCTCTCCGTCCTCCCCCCGTCCTGCTCCGTGCTCTCCGTCCTCCCCCTGTTCTGCTCCGTGCTCTCCGTCCTCCCCCGTTCTGCTCCGTGCTCTCCGTCCTCCCCCGTTCTGCTCCGTGCTCTCCGTCCTCCCCCGTTCTGCTCCGTGCTCTCCGTCCTCCCCCCCGTCCTGCTCCGTGCTCTCCGTCCTCCCCTGTTCTGCTCCATGCTCTCCGTCCTCCCCCGTTCTGCTCCATGCTCTCCGTCCTCCCCCCGTTCTGCTCCGTGCTCTCCGTCCTCCCCCCGTCCTGCTCTGTGCTCTCCGTCCTCCCCGTTCTGCTCCGTGCTCTCCGTCCTCCCCCCGTTCTGCTCTGTGCTCTCCGTCCTCCCCCCCTTCCTGCTCCATGCTCCTTGTCCTCCTCCATGCTCCCCCATCCTCCTTCATCATATTCACCCTCCCCGTGCCATCGCTGAACGTCCCGGCCGGCAATCCTGTGTTCTCCCCGGCTTCCTGCAGCTCTCCCTGGCTTCCTGCAGCTCTCCAGCGATGAGCGGTGACGCAATACCGCTCATTAAGGCCATGAATATGGAGGCCACGCCCATGGGAGTGGCGTCGCATCCATATTACATGACCTTAATGAGAGGGTATTACGTCACCGCTCAGCGCTGGAGAGCTGCAGGAAGCCGGGGAGAACCCAGGATTGCAGGGACGTTCAGCGATGGCACGGGGAGGGTGAGTATGATGTCCCAACCACCGGCTCCTGCCGCCGCATCCCCTCCCCCGCTGGTTTCTGCCCTATGACTCGTGTATAAGCAGAGGGGGCATTTTCAGCACAAAAAAAGGTGCTGAAAATATCGGCTTATACACGAGTATATACGGTACATTGGGGTATTCTTACCAGGTACTAGGGCACACCATGCAAATAGTGCACAACCCGACGCGTTTTTCGTCGTTATTACGCCATGCTTTCTCAATGTATTTTTTACATGGACATTTATTATAGCTGTAATAATACATTATGAGCATGTTCACTCTTCTATGCCCTGACCTGCCAACTCCATTATAGCTGCACTTGCAATCTATGTGGCAACACTTGCCTGCTCTATATGAGAAATAGGGATTTGAGAGTTTGGACATCACTTTTGTAGGGGTTATTTTCTTGCCTAAGTACATATATATTTTTGTATGTGACAATTACTAACCATCCAGTACTGTTGGCCACCTTTTTGGTGTCCTTATTTTTGCACTTTATAAGATTTTGTATATACTTTTAAAATACTCCTATTGTTCTCCTTTTTGAAAAAGGCGTAATTAGGTATTATATATCAAAGCAATTTTTCCCTAAGAAGCTTTATTTTTAACGCTTCTAGGGAAAAACTAATCAGAGATATAACACCTCACATGGAAGTATATATTAGGTCAAGTATTAGTACATTTGTGTACATGAGACACGAGGCTAAGTTACCGTAGTATACATTACGTGTGCTGCTGTAACTGTATCCTTACCAAGCAAAAATCTTAATAACAGCTATTACTTTGCATATGCAAATTTGCATCTTGTAGAGAAATATGAAGATATAATGATTATATACGTTAGTCAGAAAAAACCTGCTCGAGGTGCTTTTTTTGTCATTTTAAGCATGAAATGGGTTTTGAGCAAATGGTAGGTATAATGTTATAATCATGAGTTTTTAATTATGATATTATCCCATAATGAGCAATTACCATTTTTTCTTACAAATAGTCATGTTAGTTAGCCATTGTTACATTATTCCATATCGTATCTTTCATTTTCATGCCTACGCTACAAAGGAAGCAGATATAATCGATCTATGAATTGGAGATTCTAAATAAATGCAAATATATCTATAAGAATAAATCTGTTTCTTGATATCATAAACTATATAGAGTTTCTCAGCGATGTACAGAAACACTTTAACACTTAAGTATCCCGAAACCTCAGTGAAACAATAGAAATAACTGAATAAATTGACTCAAACAGATTGTGATACGATTTCCTGAGAAAATCTTTAAATACCAGAGGCTATATTTAAGCAAACGTGTCTTAAACATTTATTTTCCAAATTTAATTTATAGCATGGTCGATATTTATTATGCAGTTTAAAGCCATAGAGATCTTACCAAAAGCAAAAAAGCCTCCAGCCTATTCATTTCACATGCCCTTAGGAGTGTGCCAGGGCTTCTAGGTACCTTATGGCAGGAACAGTTTAGCAGCTAAAATTCTCTCTCTAACTTTATGTATTTAAGCAATAATTATTCCGTAAGGACTTTTTAGCTCCTCACAGTTTTGTAATTGTTTTAGGAATATTTCAAGCGTTTCTAGAATTTGTTTGTAATGTCCAAAGCTAATTTTATTAAATCTCATTGCCGACAAGAAAATCTACCTTTATGCTGTGTATTTTAATAACATATAAATATGAAAAATCCAAAGAATAAGTAAAAAAAATGTATGTGTGTAATGCGCTGGTGCATAATGTCATGTTCATCAACAGTATGTAATTTTAAAATACAGTATTTTTTTGTGAAAAGTTTTTTTTGTTTCGAACCAATTTGTCCAAAACATATACCGTATTTTTTGGACCATAAGACGCACTTTTTTCCCCAAAGATTTTTTGGGAAAATGGGGGTGCGTCTTATGGTCGCAACATACTTAAAAATCCGGTGGTGGCAGCGGCGGTCCCTATGCAGCCTCCCTGTACTCTGTGGTGGGTGGTGTCGGGGCTCTGTGATGTGGCGGCAGCGGGGCTCTGTGCTGCGTGGGGGGCTCCGTGCTGCGTGTGGGGTTCCGCCGGCAGCTCATCATAGCACGAAAGCCCCCCGCAGCTCCATTGCTCCAGAAAGATGGCCGCCGGGGGCGGCGCATACTGAAATTCAAATCTCGGCAACGAGATCTCGTCTCCCGAGATCTCGGGACAAGATCTCGTCGGAGATCTGAATCTGAGCATGCGCCGCCCCCAGTGGCCATATTTCCAGAGGCCCCTGGCGGCCATCTTTCCAGAGGCCTCCGCGTCTCAGTAACAGAGCTGCGGGGGCTTTCGGGCTTTGACAAAATGCCGGCGGAGCCCCCCATGCAGCACAAAGCCCCACTGCAGCCACACTACAGAGCCCCGCTGCAGCCACACTACAGAGCCCCGACACCACTGCACCACAGAGCACAGGGAGGCTGCATCATGACCACCGCCACGGTACCGCCGCCACAGGATTTGTAAGTATATTGCGACCCCACAGAGCACAGCCACCCCACAGAGCACAGCCACCCCACGAACGCAGCCACCCCACAGAGCACAGCCACCCCAAAGAGCACAGCCACCCCACAGAGCACAGCCACCCCACGGACACAGCCACCCCACAGAGCACCTCTGCAACACAGAGCACCACCACTGCACCAGCCTGGACCACCGAACGACCCCTGTGACCAATCCTCTAAATGTACTGATCCCTTCGCTGGTAAGCTGAATTCGGACTGTAAGACAGACCTCCATTTGACACATTTTTTTCCCTATTTTCCTTCTGAAAATTTGGGGTGCGTCTTATGGTCCGGTGCGTCTTATAGTCCGAAAAATGCGGTAATTATTTTACAAAAAAACAAACCTGATACTGTATAAAGGCATTAAACCTGGAAATATGTTTTCCTAATGTTCATCTTGAGCTACTGGCCTATTTTTGTAGACGTATTATAAGTGGGTTCTAATATAATTTTAATTACACTTTCAGACAATTCCTAATCTTGTTTTGAGGAAGAAATTACAACAGAAAATATTAAAGAAAAGTGACAAATGTATGTTTTCTTTAAACTGTGTTTTGATCTCAGTATGGTGGAATCATTCCATTACCGCCCAATAATGTGTAGACCTTCTAGAATCAAAAAAGGAGCAAAGGGGAAATCGATGAATGGAGATAGCAATCTGTGTTTACCCCCTTATTGGATATTGTAAAAAAACTGTCAGATTGACAAAAACAGGGTCTTAAATATGTTAACAGATAATGGCAAGAATCGAAGCTGGTATCAACTAAGATTGTCTCATCAGTTTCTAAAATATTTATATATAAGCAATATTAGCATTTCTGTCCTAAATGATATTTTAAATGCTAATGTACATTTAACTTTATTATTTTGTTCTTTATATTATTTTGTGTAAGTTGCATTATGGTTTGGTTTTTATTATATAATATGTGTAAAACACAAAGTAAATGTCATGAAACAGCATTGCAGACAGCAGAACAGACAGAGATATTCGGCTTTAGTATCTCTGGGATAATTTCAAATATTTTTTAGGTGATTTTTGATATCTTTAGAGTATTATTATGCTTACATTTTCTACTGACTTTACAGATATTTCATTTTATAAATCTAGGCCAATTTTATACTTACATGTGTTTGTAAACAGATGTCCATATATTCATCAATACTGGTATTAAAATACTTTTTTTAAACAAAAGTTTATTCTTAAGTTAATGATTTAATAATGACAATTGGAGGTTGTGTTTCTCTCTTGTTTTGTCTAATTTTCTCAAGCAAGTACCAGCAGTAAAGGATAATTAACCTGGATAATTATTGGCAAGAAGTTGGATATAAAAGTACAAGCTCAACCACAAAACAATCTGTGAAGTTTTCAACACAAGTTATACGGTTTGACTTTATGATAACTCGAAATTTGGCATAAAATACAGATTAAAAAGTCAACTCACTATCAAAGTCTCCAGATTGTACAAATGATAAATACAAAATAAATGCTTAAAAGCCGAGTAGATAAAGAACAATGATTAGTATTTGTCACCATTTCTAAACCAGTCTACCTGAATGAAAGATATTTTGAACATCACCACTAGAACCATAATTATGAATGAATCACCAGAAGGGATATTGTGCTATACTGCAGCTGTTGATTTTCATATTAGTTCTGTTCTGCTTCTGATGTACTGAGGATGTCAATCTGAGACATGTTTTATATCTGCAGTGGTAGATTTGGGTGCCTTCAAATCATGATGACTGAGACATTTTAGAGTATTTGGGCTAATCACTCTTTAAATGGGAGGTTTTAGGAAAACGATTTTTCTGAACTGAATGACAGCAAAGAGTTATCAGCACAAGAAATACAGGACATATAGCGTAAGTATACAGCAGTTTTCAAAGGTTGCAATGGGGCCCAATTTCTCCTTAGATAGATATACAGCAGGGGTGGGCAATTAATTTAAAGGGGTCACATGAGAGACTGCGACTATTGTGGAAGGCTGAACCAATAGGTTGAAATTATTTCTGCCCAATATTAATATTAACGTATTTATATTAATACTAATTGGGTCACTTAATATTGAACATAATTAGGTATGCTGATAAACCCATGTATGCCATAAGAGCCCACAAACAGCCCACTATATACAGTATGAGCCACAATATGCTCTCCTATATTATGAGCCTTTCTATATACAATATGAACCCTCTCATAACTTCTCATATGCAGCATGAGCCCCACATAGCCTCATATAAACACTATGAGCCCCATCTAGTCTCCTACATTCAGTATGAGCCCCCACATAACCTCCTACATTCAGTATGAGCCCCCATATAGCCTCCAACAGACAGTATGAGCCCTCACATAGCCTCTAATATACAGTATGAGACCCAATATAACCTCCATATATACAGGGTCAGCCTCAGATATCCTTCATATATACAGAGTGTGCCCCACATAGCCTTCATATATACAGTGTGAGCCACACATACCCTTCAAAAATAGTGTGAAGCCCACACAGACTCCGTATATGCAGTGTAAGCCCCACATATTCTCACTATCTACAGTTTAAGCCCCACATAGCTTCCATATATAGTGTCAGCCCCCACATGGCCTCCATATATACAATATGAGCCCCACATAGCCTCGTATATACATACAAATATCCCCTACACATGAAAAAAACACCACATGCTCACCTCACTCCCGTTCTCTCTGCTCCTGTCTTTCTTACACTGAGTCTCAACAGCAGCGTGATGAAGTGATATCATCACGACTGTGACTCACATGCTGATTGGTGAAACATGTAGCCCTCTTCCAACAATGTATTCACCGCTCCTTAAATCCTGAGGATGCAGATAGCGGTGACAAAGGGTGGTGGCTGTGGATGGTCGTTGGGCAGGGGAGGGCATTATGCAGCCCAAGTGCCATTCTTTGAGCCCTTCTCCTGTCTTGGACCATGGGACGGACAGCAACTTCCAGCGGGCTGGATGTGGACTGCAGGACGCAGTTTGCCCACCTCTGCTATACAGTATAATTGTATTAGATGTAGTACAAATAAAATTGTTTTGTGGTACATGCATGTTTTCACTGTGTTCATCATATATTTTCATTTTTTTGCGAATATTCATTTTTTATATGTCTGTACTTAATAGGCTGTTTTTTATGGTGTTAACCTGGAGAGCTGTGTTTTGTACTCTAGCCAGTGAGTTGCTTTCAACCTGCTGATTTTTCATCCCTCTCACAGCAAGGAGTTTATATGCAGAGACCGAATGGGACTAAAATTCAGCCCTGGCATTTAAAAGCACACAGGCCCATGCCAGCTCCTTCCCCTTCTCCAGATTGCATTCAATATGAAAGTGATTGGAAATCCAGCAAGGCATATGTGGTAAAATTCAGAAAAAACTTTATTATCAAAAATGAATAAAATTCAAAAACAGAGATGGAGTCACCAGCGGCACACTGACCAACGCGTTTCGGCTAAGGAGCCTTATTCATGGTAGTGTATAAGATGCCAGGTAGAATATATATGTACAAACAGAATCATGATCACATGGTATATGTCGACCAATGCAGATGGTCTTAGTATAACGGCACACCTGAAACAGATTGCCTAACTATCAGTGAACATGTTAAGTAAGTGGATTAACAAAGCCATATGTGTGACAAAATTGCAGGCATTTATATAAAATATATAACTCAATTTTGTCTGCACATTCATCTCATCATGGTCATATCATCAACAATATTCCTAAAGGCAAGCTTATAAGCACTTAAAAAAAATTGCCCCATAACTGAAGACTTTTTAAATGAGTCTCAAGTAGTCATACACAGACTGCAAAATCATGGTTACAAACACAGTACATTGCAACAAGCCTTAAAGCATGTTTCCCAAAACCACAGATTGAATTTATTGGACCCTGTTCACAATACAACAGAACCTGTTGCAAAACCAATCTTCAAACTTACAAAAAAACAACTCTTATAACAAACCTTCTACATATTCCCAACAATTTAGTTTTTCTACTGAATGTAGTTCACAATTCCATGATCTATTGGGCATTATAAAAAAATATTTACCCATGTTAACCCCTTAACCCCCAAGGGTGGTTTGCACGTTAATGACCGGGCCAATTTTTACAATTCTGACCACTGTCTCTTTATGAGGCTATAACTCTGGAACGCTTCAACGGATCTTGGCGATTCTGAGAATGTTTTCTCATGACATCCTGTACTTCACGATAGTGGTAAAATTTCTTCGATATGACTTACGTCTATTTATAAAAAAAACTAAAATATGGTAAAAATGTAGAAAATTTTAAATTTGAATTTGTATGCCCTTAAAACAGAGAAATATGTTACACAAAATAGTTACTAAATAACATTTCCCATATGTCTACTTTACATCAGCACAATTTTGGAAACAAAAGTTTTTAGTGAGGAAGTTATAAGGGTTAAAAGTTGTACATCGATTTCTCATTTTTACAACAATTTACAAAACCTTTTTTTTAGAGACCACCTCACATTTGAAGTCACATTGATGGGTCTATATGGCAGCAAATACCCAAAAGTGACACCATTCTAAAAACTGTACCCCTCAAGATACTTAAAACCACATTCAAGAAGTTTATTAACCCTTCAGGTGCTTCACAGGAATTTTTGGAATGTGGAAGGAAAAAATGAACATTAAACTTTTTAGTCACAAAAATGATATTTTACAAAAAAAAAATTTATTTTCACAAAGGTAAAAGGAGAAAATTGACATATAAAGTTGTTGTGAGATCTCTCCTGAGCACGCAGAAACCCCATATGTGGGGGAAAACCACAGCAGGGCTAGGAAGGGAAGGAGCGTCGTTTGGCTTTTTCAAACCAAAATTGGCTGGAATTGAGCTTGGATGCCATGTCGCGTTTGGAGAGCCTAAACAGTGGAAACGACACCATTTTGGAAAATCATATTTTTTCCACAAACATGTTATTTAGTCCCCAATTTTTTATTTTTCCAAGGGTAAGAGGAGAAATTGGACCCCAAAAGTTGATGTCCAATTTTTTCAGAATACGCTGATACCTCATATGTGGGGGGGAACCACTGGGCGCATGGCAGAGCTTGGAAGGGAAGGAGCACCAATTGACATTTACAAACCAAAGTTGGCTGGAATTGGGATCGGACGCCATGTCGCGTTTCAAGAGCCCCTGATGTGCCTAACCAGTGGAAACCCCCAATTCTAACTCTAACCCTAACCCAAACACACCCTATCTCTAATCCCAACCCTAACCCTAATCCCAACCCTAATTCCAAGCCTAAGCATAATCTTAAACCCTAGCCCTAAACCTAACTTTAGCCCCAACCTAACGGGAAAATGGAAATACATTTTTTATTTTATTATTTTTCCCTAACTAAGGGGGTGATAAAGGGGGGTTTGATTTACTATTTATAGCGGGTTTTAATATCGGGTTTTTATGTTTGGCAGCTGTCACACACTAAAAGACTTTTTATTGCAAAAAATAGTTTTTGCATCACCATATTTTGATAGCTATAACTTTTCCATATTTTGGCCCACAGAGTCATGTGAGGTCTTGTTTTTCGTGGGACAAGTTGAAATTTTTATTGGCACCATTTTCGGGCACATTTTTTGATCGCTTTTTATTCGGATTTTTTGGAGGCAGAATGAACAAAAAACAGCAATTCATGAATTTCTATTGGGGGGGCGTTTATACCATTCTGCTTGTGGTAAAATTGATAAGGCAGTTTTATTCGTCGGGTCAGTACGATTACGGCGATACCTCACTTATTTTTTTTATGTTTTATACAATAAAAACTATATTATATAAAATGTAATTATTTTTGCTTCGCTTTACCATCTCTTATATTGACTGCTTTACATAGTTTTATATTACCTGCAAAAATCGATATTTTACTATGTAAACCTTCTACTAGATTGTTAATAAATGTGTTGAAGAAAATAGGTCCCAACACGGACTCCTGCGGAAACCCACTGGTCACAGCGACATAGTTAGCGAAAATACCATTTATAACCTCCCTTTGCTTTCTATCACTAAGCCAGCTACTTACCCATTTACAGACATTTTCCCCAGACGCAGCATTGTCATTTTGTGTACCAACCTCTTGTGTGGCACGGTATCAAACGCTTTGGAAAAATCACGATATACCACGTCCAATGACTCTCCTTGGTCCAGTTTATAGCTTACCTCTGCATAAAAACTGATTAAATTGGTTTGACAGGAGCGATTCCTCATAAACCCATGCTGACATGATCTTATTTTACAGTACAATTAAAAGAGATAGAGGGAGAACTAAGAGGAAGGTAAGAAATGGAAGAAAGAAAGGAAAAAGAGAAAGGTGCTCTTTAACCGAAACGCGTTGGTCAGTGTGCCGCTGGTGATTCCATCTTCTTTTGAATTTTATTCATTTTTGATAATAAAGTTTTTTTCTGAATTTTACCACATACAGTATGCCTCGCTGGATTTCCAATCCCTTTCATATTGAATGCTGAAGATTTTGCCTTGTTCCAGGCCATCTGCACAGGACTTCTCATCTGTATTCCTACAAAGTAGTGAGCTGAATTTTCTTTATTTTTTCACTTCCCCAGATTGGGGTCTCTATAAGAGATGAGCAAAACTTTCAATGTTTGGATCGGTCCAGCTTGGCGAACATCCGATGTTCGCCGAAATTACCCGAACCCCATTGAATTCAATGGGAGACAAAAACAAATGTAAACACAACACCTTAAGGGGACAAAAAGCTTCCCAAACAGCTTAAATTAGGGGCATACATCATGAAACATGGCATCAAATGACTCAGAGTACAAATAGTATAATTATGCAGCATTGATGCATGAGACAGGGCTTGGACTATTTTTAGGTCTGATGCTCTGAGAGGTCTGCCAAATTCAGGCCATACACCAATCATAGCCAATTTAGAGTTTAAACATTTAAGACAATTAGGGGGCAGACTCTAAAAAGTGGCATCAATTGACACACAGTAGAAATTTGATAATGACACAGCAGCATTCAGCCACGGGCTATGCATGAGGTTTCAGGGCCTGGGCCAGCATTTAAAGCTTTGAATTGAAGTTTCAATTAATACCAGGTGGTTGAGAGACCAGAGTAGGCCTGCTTTGCTGGGTAGCCTGATACCGTATGCATACCTCAAACTGCTTTTTTATTTCTCAGCCACACTCAGGTGGCCCAAATATCAGCTTGGTAGAGCTCTAATGTTAAAAAAATGTGAGGATAGTATCATAGGTAGTTGAATTATCAATTGACCCACAGTAGAACATTTTATAATGGCACAGAAACAGTCAACCATGTGCCATGCATGAGGTATCAGGGTCTGTGACAGCAATTACAGCTTTGAATTGAAGTTTCAATTAAGACAAGGTGTGTAAAGGGAGCGCAGTAAGTCTTGGTTGCCAAGGAGCTCTGATACATCATGCAACAGCTCAATATTTTTTCCCAACCACACTCAGGTTTTACAAATAGCTTGGTAGAGTACTAATGATAGAATAATGTAAGGATAGTAACACAGGTAATTGACTGAAAGCAAGACGAACTTGCAGCGTTTCTCTCCAGACCGCAGCATGTCAATTTCACCAATAAACGAAAAAAAATTGGTTTGGTACCGTGTTAGCCAGTAGAAAAAAACATATAGAGTGCTCTCAGTGGGAGAAGCAAAATAGGAATCTTGTGTGGGTATGATACCTTTTAACAAAATATACAAAATATAGTGAAAGATATTACAGGGCAAGCTTTCGAGACTGCTTATGTCTCTTCATCAGGCTGGTGTAACAAAATATTTGAAGAAGCACAATTATATACCCAGGGTGGGTAGAAAACATCCTTAAGCCGCTGGTAAGGAAGACAGCCAGCTATATACAGGACACTACAGACCTGCTGAATAAGCTATCCACGATAGGTTCCCTCCCCGACATCACCATCTTAGCCACGATGGATGTCGAATCCTTATATTCTAACATCCCACACGAAGATGGACTAACTGCCTGCCAAATGTTTCTTGAGGCAAATGGGATCCCTTACGAGTCTGTAATAACACTCACCAGATTCATCCTCACACGCAACTTTTTCTCTTTCGGTGAGGAGCTATATCTACAATGCACCGGCACCGCTATGGGAAGTAAAATGGCACCCCAGTATGCCAACCTCTTCATGGCTAAACTGGAAAATGACTTCTTAACATCCTGCTCCATCAAACCATTTGCCTATTTCGGTTACATCAATGACATCTTAATAATCTGGACTGAGTCCGAACAAGAACTTCTAGATTTCCATGACAAATTCAACAAATTTCATCCTACCATAAACTTGATATTGGACCACTCAAAAACAAAAATCAACTTCCTAGACCCCACCATAAAAGTCCAAAATGGTTCATTCCAAACATCAGTGTATCGGAAACCAATTGACCGTCCCACATACCTCAGCTTTCATCCTAAACACGTTAAAAAGTCCATTGTCTACAGCCAGGCCCTCAGATGCAACCGTATCTGTTCCAGTCCTAAGGACAGGAATAAACACCTAACCCAACTTAAAAGGACCTATGCAATTCTCCCTGGCATGCTCTCAATCAACTTCTGGACCAAATCCTGACTGATAGCAGTCCATTCTTGCACAATCAATGCTTTCATTTTGTCAGAATTTTTAGGTTTTTGTTTGTCCACCCGTCTCTTGATGATTGACCACAAGTTCTCAATGGGATTAAGATCTGGGGAGTTTCCAGGCCATGGAACAAAAATCTCTATGTTTTGTTCCCTGAGCCATTTAGTTATCACCTTTGCTTTATGGCAAGGTGCTCCATCATGCTAGAAAAGGCATTGTTGATCGCCAAACTGCTCTTGGAGGGTTGGGAGAAGTTGCTCTTGGAGGACATTCTTGTACCATTCTTTATTCATGGCTGTGTTTTTAGGCAAGACTGTGAGAGAGCCGATTCCCTTGGCTGAGAAGCAACCCCACACATGAATGGTTTCAGGATGCTTAACAGTTGGCATGAGACAAGACTGGTGGTAGCGCTCACCTTGTCTTCTCCGAATGAGGCGTTTTCCTGATGTCCCAAACAATCGAAAAGGGGATTCATCAGAGAAAATAACTTTACCCCAGTCCTCAGCAGTCCACTGCCTGTACCTTTTGCAGAATATCAGTTTGTCCATGATGTTTTTTCTGGAGAGAAGTGGCTTCTTTGCTGCCCTCCTTGAGACCAGGTCTTGCTCTAAGAGTCTCCGCCTCACAGTGCGTGCAGATGCACTCACACCTGCCTGCTGCCATTCCTGAGCAAGCTCTGCACTGCTGTTAGCCCGATCCCGCAGCTGAAACACTTTTAAGAGACGGTCCTGGCGCTTGCTGGTCTTTCTTGGGCTCCCTGGAGCCTTTTTGGCAACAATGGACCCTCTCTTCTTGAAGTTCTTGATGATGCGATAGATTGTTGACTGAGGTGCAATCTTTCTAGCTGCGATACTCTTCCCTGTTAGGCCATTTTTGTGCATTGCAATGATGACTGTACGTGTTTCTTTAGACATAACCATGGTTAACAGAAGAGAAACAATGATGCCAAGCACCAACCTCCTTTTAAAGTGTCCAGTGGTGTCATTCTTACTTAATCATGACAGATTGATCTCCAGCCATGTCCTCATCAACACCCACACCTGTGTTAATGGAGCAATCACTGAAAAGAGGTTAGCTGGTCCTTTTAAGGCAGGGCTGCAATGATGTTGAAATGTGTTTTGGGGGATAAAGTTCATTTTCTAGCCAAATATTGACTTTGCAAGTAATTGCTGTTAAGCTGATCACTCTTTATAACATTCTGGAGTATATGCAAATTGCCATTAGAAAAAGTGAAGCAGTAGACTTTGTAAAAATTAATATTTGTGTCATTCTCAAAACTTTTGGCCATGACTGTACAGTACTACACAAGGATGACCAGTTAAAAATATTATTCAAAGACCCCCCCTTGCTGTGTTACAGGCAACCTCCAAATTTAAGAAACATCATGATCCGAAGTTCAATGCCCTCAGATTCACCAAGAGGGACATTTCCTTGCAATGGGAGAAGATGCAAAACTTGCATTCATATAGAGACCAACGACAAAATCCAAGTCCCCAACACACAGCAAAACTATAAGATCCCCGGGACATTCACATGTTCCTCTTCTAATGTGGTATATTTAATTCTATGCAATATATGTCCTGTGGGTGGCCTCTATGTTGGAGAAACAGGACAGAGACTGAGAGCAAGGATGAGGTCTCATCGTCATACGATTACAGACAAAAAATCCCATCTACCTGTGGCCAAACATTTCTGTGGTCCAGGACACAACATAGACAATATGAAAGTTGTCATTTGGAAAGGCAATTTCCAATCACAAAAACATCTCAGGGTTAGGGAATACAAATTCATTAGCATCTTTGATTCTGTTCACACAGGACTCAATTTGTCAGGAGGATTTATGGCCCACTACCAAATCTGAGCAACTTCCTCCAAAAACAATGAAGACACCACCAGTCATTTGATCTCACATGCATATGGGGTCCATAAAACTTTCACACCACTTATCTAATCTTACCTAATTAAGGATTCTCTCTTTAAGCTCAGTTTTTGTTTATTTAAATGTCCATGTTTCACACCATGCCTGTTTTTCACTGTATATAATTGTGTTTCTTCAAATATTTTATTACACCAGCCTGATGAAGAGACATAAGCAGTCTCGAAAGCTTGTCCTGTAATATCTTTCACTATATTTTGTTAGCCATTAAAAGGTATCATACCCACAAGATTCCTATTTTGCTTCTCCCACTAATTTCACCAATAGAATGTATTGGACAAGGTGAATGCACAGGGTTCTGTGAACACATGCAGAGTCACCTGTTTTCAATAGAGGGCAGCATTTTGGACACAGCGAACATGAGCTGTGTCCAAAGTGCTGTCACTTCCTGATCGTCTGAACATACCCTAATGGGCCTCTCACACAGCTTCCAGAACAGGTAACCCACCAGATGAAAACCCAACTTGGAATCTCAAGTTGAAGTGTCCAACCCAACTTGGAGTCGAATAGCTCGTCCAATAACAGATATTGTCAGTTGTCTTTGGATAGGATGAGACGGTGTTTGTTCAGTTGAGCTTTCATTAACATTAATGCCTAAACCATGTACACGTCGAACACCAGGCCAATTCCCCTTTCCACCACGACCACGCTTTTCCCCACTCATGTGGTATGCATCTGTCCCCTCTTTTAACCAGTTGTTTTACAACCTTAGGCCCAGATCTGTCTGTTACCTGTCACTAAATGAAAAATCAGTATTTTCTTAGTGTGCCTGAACATCACTATTATCCCTAACTATTTTGATTAGCAAATGGGTCTATCTGGCTGAACTACAATAATAGGCCTAATGATTTTGATTAACACATGGGGCCTCCTGATTCATGACTGCAGCAAAGTTTTAGCCCAAAAGATTTGGATTCCTAAAAGGGGCCCCCTGGCTGAACCCCAATATTAGGCCTAACAATTTTGATTAGTAAATGGTGCTTCCTGATTACTGACTGCAACACAGTTTTAGCACAAACGATATGCATTGACAAATGGGGCCTCCTGAATGGAACATCGTTTTAGCCCAAAAGAATTGGATTAGCAAATGGGGCCTCCTGGCTGAACCCCAATATTAGGCCTAGTGATTTTAATTAGCAAATGGGGCCTCCTGATTCCTGACTACAACACAGTTTTATCCCAATTGATTTTGAGTAGGAAATGTGGACTCCTGCCTGCACAACACTATTACCACAAACTTAGATAGATGCTGGAACATCGATTTCACACAGGACAGGATCCTATCTAACTAAATGATAATTTCATTTGCAGAGGCAGGCGCAGCCTCTCTGCGGTAACACTGAGAAAATGGTGCCAGCAAAACAAGATGTCCACTTTTTATATGGAGCGGGTCATGTGACTTCGGCAGCCAATTGCAAAAGCCTTTGTGTCATGATGTTGTGGATGGTTTATCTGCCCTGATTGGCTTCTGGAATGTGCACACATTAAGTTATTTAAAAAAAAAAAAACATTCTGCCACTTCTCTGACCTAGACACGCCTCTTCCCCTCATAAAACACGTCCCCCTAGCTCATTACACATTACCACTATCCTAGACAAAGTCAAAACGAAAGCATTAGTAGAAGTGAGATCATTTACTGATCTTTGATCAAATTTTGCCGACTTTGAAGGAAAATACTTGGGAAACTGAGCACGAATCCGAATATACTATATTCGTGCTGAATTTGAGATTGGCGAACATTTTACTAACAAGTTTGCTCATCTCTAGTCTCTATTACTTAAATTACCCTGCCTATAGGAAATCAAGATTTAATACTACCTATATTTCCAGTAATACCGCGGTATAAGATTTAATAAAAATATTAATATTGCTGTATGGCAAACAAATAACAAATGCATGTAGTGTAGTGTGTGTATTTATATATTTGCCAACCACTGCCTCTCTGGGATCCAGAGCTGTTCTACTTTCCTTCTCAGTGACGTTACTGCAATTCCAATGAGCTGGCTAACGCTATGCATGACCCGGAGGTGGCTTTAACAATGTAATTTTAAGGAGCAGCAGAGCGAGGTTCCATTGGCTTACATTGTAAAAGCCACTTCCGCAGACCTAGCTAGTCGGAATTATGGTAATGTCACTGAGAAACAAAGCAGAATGGCGCTGGATCCCTGAGAAAGTGGCAATATGTGAGCATATTAATACACTCATATTTGGCAACATACACATAATTGCTAAAAAAAATATATATGGGAGTGTTTCTTTGAACTAAAACCCCTGTACTAGGACTGTTATTAACACCATATGTGACCTTATAATGGTAATATCAGTCCTAAACCAGTGCTCTGCAGACCATATACAATATGTGTAGTTATAACAGGCTGGTTGGTGGATCCACTGTGCCGTGGCCCAAGCAAAGCCTGGACGGGTGTAACTAGGTGCCTCATCAAGTCTGACCTCATATACTTTGTGTCTAATGATACCATGATCCAAGGCGAGACAAAGAAGGTTGGACCAGTTGCTACACCAGGAATGATCTCAGGTGGGTGGCAGCTGATGCCCAAGGGACTGGAGGCAGTGATTGCTGACTAGGTAAGTATTGACTGGCATGGCTGGAACAGTGGCTGGCACAACAGACACACAGGCTGGTACTGGCAGACACAACAAATATCCTGGTAGTCAAGTGCAGGCATACATGGCTGATGGACAGGCAGGCAGGCGTACACTGCTAAGACAGGCAAGTGGGTACGGCTGATAGATAGTAGAGTGGGCACAGCTGATAGAAAGGCAGGCTGGCTGGCACAACTGTAGTACAGGCCTGTTATAATGGATACGAGTACTAGGACCTACGAACTAACAAGTATGTTAGAAAATATAAACAACGTTGCACAGGCATCTTCCTCCTGGTGGAGGTGCCTTAAATAAGAAGTGTCCCTCAGCCATTAGCTGGGGACACTTTAGGATGGCGCGCGCTGTCCCTTTAAGAAGACGAGACCGCTCGAGCCCCAAACATAGTGTCTGGGGATCTGCAAGACTTTTGCAGACCCCGAGCAGCTGCAGGAAGATGAGCAAGAAAAGTGTGCATCAGCTTTTCTGCTGGGGGAAGGGAGGCAGAGTGCAAAGATGCCGGTGCTACTGCAGCAGCAGGAGAAGATGAAGGAGGTCCAGGTCCATGGCGATGAAAGAATTTACATCTCTGCCGAGGAAGGGAGTGCAAAAATGCCGGCGTTACAGTAGTTTGTGCAGGTTCTCACCAGTGATGTTCTTTCTGATTGTTGTCATTAATTTTCACTTTTCTATTTCATTCAGTGAACACTGCCATGACTTCATCTTAAATTCATAATGTCCCTGTGATGAGCCATACCTAGCTGCCCCGCCTGACATCACTATTACATCAGAGGGATCACACAGTATGGTCTCCCCACTTTTACCAACCATGGGGATACGTAAGGTGAGCTTGGCACAAGTTTACACATACACCCCCTGTCCACACGGGTTCAGGGAGGCATGGAGAGTGAGAAAGTGTTACCCACACAGCCTCGGGCATGGCACAACGCTCGCTCATAACCCTGACAGGTTAAGAGGCCCCTTTCACTAAAACCAGTGAAGCAGAGCCTTGTCAGCTCAGTAGGATTGTCACCAGTTCTTTGTTAGATATCAGCCTTGTCCGTTAACAGAAATGTATTGGACCAGAAACCAGCCCCGGTACATTTTCTGGTAAATCGTGAACATGTAAGTCTGGATTTGTGGATCAAGATAAAAAAGCAGCTCAAGAAAAAAGTAGATACTTAATTGCCTTAAGGGCACACTAGACAAAATGATATATACACAATGCATATACATATACAGTGGTCAGATATTCAAATACAGGTGGTAGTACAAAAGATATAAGCAGATGAAACATGTCAGCTACCGGCTTGATGTTAGGCCTTGTGAGCTAGACCACATGAGGTGTGTGGGGTGCCAGCGCTTTCTAGTTCCCTAATACATGTTACATAACGTTCCCCTCTCATAAGTGAACAGCAAGCATGAGAAGAAGAGATGGCCACATGACATTAAACAAGCCTTTAACTCCTTGATCAGTAGCTCCCTTTTCCACCCCTGGGATAGTCCTAATTCCCCCTCCCCTGGGTTTTTGTAGCTGACACTCCAAAACCCATGATGAATCATAACTTCCCCACAGAAGATCATAGGGCAGTGGTTTTAGCACCATTTGATCCGACTGGGCCCCTGTTATGCTTTGAGACCAAAAATGACTTTGCTACCTCGCTTCTAAAAGCCATTCTACGTAACTCCAAACCTGGGGGGGCTAGAATGGATCGAGACCATAGCAGGCGTTCGGCCTGTTCCTGAAATCTCGAAAATGTGACCGGTATACAGTTAGGATGTACAATAACTCCATAATCGCCTTATGAAATTACCATTAGCCTGTAGAATTAGAATGAAGCAGTTACACAGTGTGGACATTAAGGGGGGGGGGGTCATCCTGTAATGAAGGTCGTGGTACAAACTAAGTGGGAGTGGGAGTTTTTCTTTCGAAGCTGAGGAAGCTGGACCACATATTGGGGTAGGTGTCCTGTTACAGTTACACATTTTGAAGGAGGATTGTAATCTCGGACACAATATGCTACAGTTGATTGGCATGACATTAGAACCACTCTATATTCTTCATAGTCCCTGCAAAATGTAACACAGAGACATCTTTATCTTACTGCTTATCTAGCCCCCTCCTTACATTTTACCACCTTCTAGACCGTGTTTCTCAACTCCAGTCCTCAAGACCCACCAACAGGTCATGTTTTCAGGATTTCCTTAGTATTGCACAGATGATAATTTTATCACCTGCTCAAGCATTAATTCCATCACCTTTGCAATACTAAGGAAATCCTGAAAACATGACCTGTTGGTTGGTCCTGAGGACTGGAGTTGAGAAACACTGTTCTAGACAAACCATGAAGCACTATAACCTATCTCCTAGACAGTAATAATGCCCCCTTTCTCTTTTTGTGCCTCCCGCAATAACAGTGCCCCCTGTTTCCCTAAACAATAGTAATATCCCCTCTGTTCTTCCTCATAGTAATAATACTCCCCTGTGCCTCCTTACAGTTATACAGCATCCTATAGAAATAATATCCCCCTGTTACTGCTTATAAAAATAATCCCTCTTTACCCCTTATTATAATTATCACAAATCTCTTTAAACAATACAAACTCCCAGGTGGGTTATAATAATAATGATAATGCCATCTGTGCTCTCCTTATAATGATAATGATGATAATGATAATGTGCCTCCTTATAAAAATCCCCCTCTACTATGCGTACTTCACACCAAGTCTCAGAACATGCTCTGTTAGAAATGCATCTGGTGATAGTATTCCCTTCTTTTTTCCTCCCATGTTCACCTCCTTTTTCCTATCATGGATGTTGATTAGATAAAGAGAAAAAAAAGAAAAAGAGTTTTTTTTTTACATTTTATTTTATGATGAAATAATTAAATCTCTGGTTTTATCCATTACGTACTAGGAGCTGGATCATTTCTTCCTTCTTTGCCTCCTTCTTGTACAGGAGACTGATTGAAGAGAAAACAAAAGTACGATACCTAAGTGCAGTATATACAGTAAAGGTGTTGGTAATACGTGTGTGAACGCTCACCTGAGTTGGTTGTGCAAGATAAGCAAAACACTAGACTTGATTTTTTCAAATGGAGGGGATCCTCCACTATGGTATGCAGATCATCCAAATTTTTCACTCTTTGTTTCATTGCAGCCATTTGGTAAATTCAAAAAAGTTCATTTTTTTTCACAATAATGTACACCCTGCACCCCATCTTGACTGAAAAAAAACAGAAATGTAGAAATATTTTCAAATTTATTAAAAAGAAAAAACTGAAATATCACATGGTCATAAGTATTGAGACCCTTTGCTCAGTATTTAATAGAAGCACCCTTTTGAGCTAGTAAAGGCATGAGTTTTCTTGGGAATGATGCATTAAGTTTTTCACACCTGGATTTTGGGATCATCTGCCATTCTTCCTTGCAGATCATCTCCAGCTCCGTCAAGTTGGATGGTGAGTGTTGATGGACAACCATTTTCAGGTCTCTCCAGAGTCCTAAAATGACCAAGTTTGCTGAGAATATGGTTTTCCATTCTGATTCTATAATTTATGAGGAGTATGAAGGGATATGGGGAAGATTGGTTAAAGGGTATTAATTGGGATACATTGGTTTACATTAGATTTCCTATCATTCTGCTAGACTGCTTCTTACAAAATGACTGTTTCATTAGGACCTTCTTACCCAAAATGCATTGGATTCTCCCATAATGCAATTGACTGCTTCACAGAAAAACGACTTGTAATTTTAATAAACATCACCAGATGATGCTATTACCATATTAATAGCCTAGGAAAGTGACATGGATATTGCCCCTGATCCCAGGCCACCAACATCAGCCCTCAGACACCCCAAAAATGACATATTCATAAGATGCTACAAATCTGGCACTTAACGCTGCTCTTCCCACTTGCAGTGGTGTAGTGCAGGTGAGGTTGGAGTTGATTTCAGCTTTGTAATGTCAGTTGACATCAAGCACAGGGATTAGTAATGAAGAGACGTCTATAAGATGCCTCCATTACTTACCCCATAGTAATTTTTCAAATAAACACACAGCAAGACGAAAATCCTTTATTTGAAATAGATACTCCCCGACACTTTTTTCTCATTTATTACAGTTTAAATTAAAAATAAAGAAACACCATATTCCTCACCTTTCTGACGATAATTCATTTATTCCACACTGTAATCCATCTCTGCTTCATCTGGATGCCTTGACTGAACAGTGGCATGATGCAACCATTCAGCCTCACATCCAGGAGACACTGAGCGGAGCCTTGGCTGAGTGTGGACATTGAGGAGACAGTGAACTAAGCTTTGGGCAAAGCTTCAGTGACAAGTGGTAACGTCATAGAGGTAATCGCTGGTCACTGCCAGCTGTTTTCAAGCTCAGTTCAGTTTGCCACTCCTTTCCCATTTATAAACCTGGGCTCTGACACAAATCCTTGCTAGAGCTAGCATTTTCTGCATGACTTTAGGAGGGAGAGATGTTTATTTGAGAAGGCGTGTTGGAAGAAGTTTTCTGGGACTGTTGTTTGGTTTGTAAGTGTGGTAATTCCTTATGCTTCTCTATTTTGGTTTATTACCCTACCTCCACTCCCTGTTGCATTCCTCTGTTATATGTGAATTATTATTTTGCATGCCTCGAGTTTTCTGTTAACCATTGTTTGTGTTGCCTTGTTTTTCGGGTTGGTGTACTACAGCGCACAGTAGTGCCCCTATTCCTTTGTTGGGGAAGAGAACAGATGGAGGGCTAACTCAGGAGATAAGGCAAGGGTGGAGGCCCTGGCATCTTCACCTTCAGAAGTATCCTGGGGAGTAGGGGCGAGCTAGGGCACCCTAGTGTTAGAGACAGGGAAGTAGCCCCTGGTCCCGGGTCACCTGACAGCTGTGTTGTGACACCTGGATGTCTGACTGAACAGTTACATCATGCCACAATTGAGCCAAGGCATCCAAATGAAGCAGAGATGGATTACGGTGTGGGACAAATGGATCATCATTGGATAGGTGAGGAATACGATGTTTTTTAATTTTTACTTCATACTGTAATAAATGGAAAAAAGGGTCGAGGAGTATTTATTCCAAATAAAGGATTTTATTCTTTCTGTGTTTTTGTTTCAAATCTTACTATGGGGTTAGTTATGAGGGCATCTTATAGATGCCTCTCCATTACTAAACACTTTACTTGATGTCAGCTGACATTACAAAGCTGACATGAACACAACCCTATTACCTCTGGCATTTCCACCACCACAGGACAAGTGGGAAGAGAGAGACAAAGTGCCAGATTTGAAGAATCTTACAGATGTAGTATTTCTGGGTTGGCAGAGGGCTAATGTTGGTAGCCTGGGAGGGGGAACAAAATTCCTGGCCCCTTTCCAGGCTATTAATATCAACCCACAGTTGTCTGTTTAACCTTTGCTAGTTAGAATTTATAGGGTGACCCAAAGTCATTTTTTTCTGGGGTCCTCTGTAAATTAACCAGTAAAGGCTAAACAAAAAGCTGTGAGCTTTTATTAATAGCCTGGGTACCTTTTGGGGTATTGTCCTCTTTCCCAGATTATTAACATTAGCCCCCAGCCATGGGCTTTCCCTCTGCTGGTCATAAAAATTATGTGGGAGACCACGCCTTTTTTTAGATTTAATTTTTAATTTTACACAGAAGGTACACAGTAGATGCTGAATACAACTCCCATCATTTTCACCTAGTTGCTTTAACCTCAGGGAGACCAGGTGACATTGATGAGAACTGATTTCAGCAGCCGGAACCTTGAAACAGCTAACTGTACTGCTATTCTCCAGGCACTGGTACCTGTCAAATGGATGTGACAAACAGACCGCAAACGGATCCACAGTTGTTACATACGTATATACAGATGGCACACGAATACAGACTACAGATCTCACCAGTACTGTTTTTTCCTGTACAGAAATCACCTGGATGTGTGATGGAGACCTTAAGCAGTCTTCAGCACCGCAAACTATATGGCTTTCTCCCAGAAACTGTCATGCTGATGACACACGGATGTCAACCGTGTGTCATCAGTGTGCTGCACACATTTTGTCCGTGGTGTGCATAAAGAACTGACATGTCTGCAGGTTTTTCACACGGATGTGTGAAGGGGGCATAACACAGTGGGCCTAAGGACTGAGTCACACTAGCGATAAATACGGATGAGTGCTATGCAATAAAACATTGTATAGCACTCGGACCAGTATTAATCTATGGGGCAGCTCCTATCACCGCTTTTTTTCTCGGCCGTATTCTACATGCGAGTGAAATCACAGCATGCTGTGATTGTCACTGTCATTCAGCCGAGTCTCGGCGCATATAAGTCTATGGGTGCGAATGACACAGCGCACATCACTTGGATATCATCCGAGTGCTGTGCGATATACGCCAACGCCAGCAATGAAGGACATGGAGAAATTAGTTTCTCTGCCTCCTCCGCAGCTTAGCTCCTATCCGCTCTGTGTGAAAGGCTCGGAGCACAGTAGCATGACACTCGGCTCCTGCACATAGTAGAGCAGGAGCCGAGGGTCATTAGCATATCGCATCTGATGCTCTCACATTAGATGCCATATGCAAGTGTGACCCCGGTCTAACAGAGTATTACAGTTTTTTAAAGTGAAAACAGTAATTTTAACCTCATCTATTGCCCTAATGGGCAGAATACCCAGCCCATACTGAAACGGATGCAACATAATCCTTCTACCCTGTCTTTCCCTTTGTTCTGTGTCTCCTATTAGTATTAACTCTAAGCTTCTAAACATTTAAAGTGTGCTTTCAGCCTGGGAAAAAAAATGATTTTTGCATATTGATTAATACTCATACAATAATACAAATACATATATGCTACCGATTTATGCAATTATAACTACTGCCATGGTGTAAGGTGTATTACAAAGATGAATATAAGTAATGATATGACTAGTGAATTGATCTGAAAGCCACTAACATTGTGATTCTTCTATGACATTGACATCCCAACATAAAATATATCTCAGCATTGCAAAGTTGGAACAACCCTTTGCTCGAAACCTTCAGATAATACCTTAAGAGAGTAGTTCAGTCAATCCTCTAGGGTTATTATGTGGATTACATTAGCTCCATTTAAATGCTAGCTGGTATGCTAAAAAGTACAATTGCAAACTTTCTTAGGGTCAGAAGCATCAAGATCTCTGCCCACAAAAACTTACAGTTGTAATTATTGTTAATTCTTCTGCTTGGACAATGCAGGTATCATTTTTAGAATACTTTTGTCTTTTTTTACAAAAGTCTCTAACCTCGTACAGTTTTTAACGGCTGGCACAGTACAATATTCTTTTTTTTGCTACCAAATGTACCTTTCAGCAGACATTCAAGTTTAATTCTGAAAATACATTGAAGCAGTTCCCGGTTTAAAAGACTGCAAATGTGACAACACCTTTTCATTTTTCATAGTATTCTATTAAATGTTGGAACACTATATTTGCTCTGTCTATAGCACAATACACATCAAATTATGCTGCAAGAAGTGAGCGAATAATCTTTCATCATCAAAGTAGAACATTCAGTCCCTAGTAACAGTTAATAGACATTCAGTAGACACAATTATAAATAACAATATGTGGCACCTGATTCTAATGATGCAGTTCAGGTTCAGAGTTTTACAACTATTCATAAACTGCTCCAGCAGACCTTTCCTGATTTATGATGCCAATAGATCCCTTTAAATTACCTCTCATATTAAGCTGTGCGCAGTGTATTGTCCTATGAAACAAAATGTGACTGTAAGATGAACATTAAACACTGAATGCATAATCCATTGTGAGACTAAAAAAAGTGAGTGTCACTTGAAAGTTTTTTTTTTTTCTTGAAGGCCAAGGTTAAATGTTGCTAGACATTATATTGGATAATAGCATACTTTAAAAAACATTTAATATGGTAAATCCAATTCAATCATACAGACATTTTATCTTTCAAGGACATCCACTTTTATGTGAACATGACTCTTCATTTCATTCATTATTGCACCCATAGTGTAGCTTTGTCGATTGACTTGCTTGCTATCAGAAGCCTTTTATATATAAATTGCATTCAAGGTATGTAACTACTAAGTTTTTTTTAAGTAGTTCATACATTATTATATGGTAGCAATTCTAAAGATTTAAAAAAGAAATAAAACATTACTAATATTTGAAAGGCTTATTACTGATTGGATTGGAAGCAGAACACCATTTTAGAAGCCACTTATGCAGCAGCCCACTTACATAGCATTTCTTTAATATATCGATGCATATAAATGTTAATTTGTTATTAGAGGCTCCATTAAAAAGGCTGGCCCAAAGGAAAATTAGGTGAACCTCCATTTGAATTCAGTTTAAAACTGTTGTTTGGAATTCATATGAATGTAAGTTTTCTTTTCCTTAAAAATATCAGGGCTGATTTACTAAGCTTCATGTGCCAGAAATCTTCCTAAGAATATACACAAACTAGATGGTGGCCCGATTCTAACGCATCGGGTATTCTAGAATATGTATGCAGTTTATTTATGAAGATTTAAGAATAATGCAATGAATACACAGGATTTTTCGGGTACAGAGTTAGCCCTGCGTCGCTGATTGGCCGCGGCCGGACCAATCAGCGACGCGGGATTTCCTGGACAGACAGACAGACAGGATAAGACAATTATATATATAGATGACTTATTTTTCCTGAAGTTTCTGCCTGGAATTCTTCTTAAAAAGTGCTGTAATAGTGCCGTAAAAAATGAACACAGTGTACAGTAATGTTAAAAAGAGATTGCTTTGCACATGTTCCATCTTTTACCATTTCTCTTAAAGGGCCCTGTCAAATCAAAAAATACTAATGATATGGGGTCAATCTGCAGGTTAATAGGTCTCACTCACATCTGCGTATAAAGAAATGCTCTGATTTTCATCCAAAAAAGTAGGACAAGTGTCATGCGAGTACAATGTGATTTTTCTCACATAGCATCTGTACGACATCCATGTGTAATCCGTATGTAGCGCGTATTTTTTCTCTGCAACTAGTATTCTACAATCATTTACAGTATTCTATGCTAAGAATGGTAATTTATACATAAAAATCAAAAGGTATATGCATGGTCCAAGTGTTGTTTCTTTTTTTTCTCACACACATTGACTTGCATTTGCGAGTCTTGTCTGATATTCACAGCATGCTGCAATTTTTCTTCATCCAGATTCCACTTAAGGAAAAACTCGCAGATGAGCACTGACTCATTGAATAACATTGGTGTGAATTCAACGCAATTTTTTCTCTCATTGCACTTGTCGATTTTATACACAACTGGGACTGAGGCTTAAAGCTGTGTAGTCACTGCAGTGAAATCCCAGCTACTGGAATCATCTTTTTTCCTCCCAGTAGCCTCCAGCATTGTCAGAGAGGCACAACTTCCTCAGCTTCAGTCATCGCTCAGTACAAAGCAACGACTGTAACCATGCCCCGGCACTGAACGACAGTCAGCTCAGCACTAATACAGTGCTGAGGTCTGTAAGGGTCTGTCAGTGAGTCGGAGAGTGGTTACAGCTCACTGCATACTGAGGTGTGAATAAAGCTACACCGGCTTCTATGATTTAACCCCTTTCTGAAATTAGATGTACTACCCCGTCCGTTGGAACTGGGCCATATGCCCATGGACGGGATAGTATGTCATACGCGATCAGCGAGCGCGACTGATCACAGTTGGGTGTCAGCTGATTCTCACAGCTGACACCCGGCACTAAGTGCCAGAAGTGGTCACAGACCGCTCCCGGCACTTTAACCCCCGACATGCTGCGATCAAACATGATCGCAGCGTTCCGTTGGCATTAGGGAAGCATCGCGCAGAGAGCGGGCTCCCTGCGTGCTTTCCTGAGACCCTTAGAACAACGCGATGTAAACGCATTGTTCTGTGGGCCTCCTCCCTGCAGGTCCCCCAGATCCAAGAAGGCCACGGGTCCTTCCAGGTCCTGCAGGGAGGTGGCTTGTCAGTTCCTGCTGAGAGCAGGCACCGGCAAGTCTCCTGCACTGCCTGTCAGATCGCTGATCTGATATTATATAGTAATGTCCCACCCTGGGACAATGTAAAAAAAATTTATACTCTGTAAAAATATTTTTTAAAAATCCCTAAATAAGTAAAAAAAATACAAATATTTCCCCAATGAACACATTATTATTTAAATAAAAAAAATAATAAAAGTGCATATATTTAGTATTGTCGCATCCGTAATGACTAGCACTATAAAACTGTCCCACTAGTTAACCCCTTTAGTGAACCCCTTAATAAAAAACAAGCAAAAAGCAATGTTTTATCATCATACCATTGAACAAAAAGTGGAATAACATGCGATCAAAAAGACGGATATAAATAAGCATGATACTGCTGAAAACGACATCTTGTCCCGCCAAAATCGAGCTGCCATATAGCTACATCAGTAAAAAAATAAAAAAGTTATAGCTCGCAGAATAAAGCAATGCAAAAATAATTATTTTTTATATAAAATTGTTTTTAAATTGTATAACAGTGCCCAAACCTAAAAAAATGTAAATGAGGTATCGCTGTAATCGGACTAACCCAAAGAATAAAACTGCATTATCAATTTTACCACAAGTGGAACGGTATAAACGCCCCCCTAAAGAAATTCATGAATTGCTGGTTTTTGTTCATTCTGCTTCCCAAAAATCGTAATAAAACAACGATCAAAAAACGTCATGTGCCTGAAAATGATACCAATAAAAATGTCAATTTGTTCCGCAAAAAATAAGACCTTACATGACTCTGTGGGCCAAAATATGGAAAAAATTATAGCTCTCAAAATGTGGTGATGCAAAAACTATTTTTTGCAATAAACGGCATCTTTTAGCTTGTGACAGGTGCCAAACATAATAATCCGCTATAAATAGTAAATCAAACCCCTCTTTTTCACCCCCTTAGTTAGGGAAAAATAATAAAATTAAGAAAATTATTTATTTCCATTTTCCCATTAGGGTTAGGGTTAGGGTTGGGGCTAAAGTTAGGGTTGGGGCTAAAGTTAGGGTTAGGGTTGGGGCTAGGGTTAGTGTTGGGGCTAGGGTTAGGGTTGGGGCTAAAGTTAGGATTAGGGTTAGTGTTGGGATTAGTGTTAGGGGTGTGTTAGTGTTAGGTTTGTGGTTAGGGTTATGATTAGAGTTGGGATTAGGGTTAGGGGTGTGTTGGGGTTAGGGTTGGAGTTAGAATTGGAGAGTTTCCACAGTTTAGGTACATCAGCGGCTATCCAAACGTGACATGGCATCTGATTTCAATTCCAGCCAATTCTGTGTTGAAACAGTCAAACGGTACTCCTTCCCTTCTGAGCTCTGCCATGCGCCCAAACAGTGTTTTACCCCCACATGCACCCACCCCAACATCAGTACTTCCCCTCTGAGCCCTACGCATCTCCATACTGTAGTTTTTTCACACATATAGGGTATCAGTGTACTCAGGAGAGATTGGACCCTAAAAGTTGTTGTTCAATTTGTCCTGTTACCCTTGGGAAAATAAAAAATTGGGGTCTAAAAGATCATGTTTTTGGAAAAAATATGTTTTTATTTTCACGCCGGGGCGTTATAAACTTCTGTGAAGCACTTGGGAGTTCAAAGTGCTCACCACACATCTACATAAGTTCCTTGGGCAGTCCAGTTTCCAAATGGGGTCACATTGGAGGGTTTCCACTGTTTAGGCACAACAGGGACTCTCCAAACACGACATGACGCCCGCAGACCATTCCATTCAAGTCTGCATTCCAAAACGTCACTACTTCACTTCCGAGCCCTGACATGTGCCCATAAAGTAGTTTTCTCCCACATATGGGATATCAGCCTACTCAGTACAAATTGGACAACAACTTTTGGGGTTCAATTTCTCCTGTTACCCTTGGGAAAATAAAAAATTGGGGACTGAAAGATCATGTTTGTGGAAAAAATATGATTTTTTTATTTTCACACATGGGCGTTATAAACTTTAGTGAAAAACCTGGGGATCAAAGTTCTCAACACACATCTAGACAAGTTCCATGGGGGGTCACTTGTGGGGGTTTTCACTGTTCAGGCACATCAGGGGCTCTCCAAATGTGACATGGCATCCGATCTCAATTCCAGCCAATTTTACGTTGAAAAAGTCAAACGGTGCTCCTTCCCTTCCGTGCTCTGCCATGCGCCCAAACAGTGGATTACCCCCACATATACGTATTAGCATACTCAGGACAAATTGCACAATAACTTTTTGGGGTCTTGTCACTATTGGGAAAATAAAAATTGGGGGTGAAAAGTTCATTTTTGTGAAAAAAATATAATTTTTTAATTTTATGGCTCTACGTTATAAACTTCTGTGAAGCCCTTGGGGTTCAAAGTGCTCACCACACATCTAGATAAGTTCCTTGAGGGGTCTAGTTTCCAAAATCGTGTCATTTGTCAGGGGTTTCCACTGTTTAGGCACATCAGGTGCTCTCCAAATGCGACACTGCGTCCAGCCAATTCTGTATTGAAAAAGTCAAACAATGCTCCTTCCCTTCCGAGCTCTGCTATGCACCCAAACAATGGTTTACCCCCACATATGGGGTATCAGTGTACTCGGGACAAATTGCACAATAACTTTTGGGGTCTTGTTACCCTTGGGAAAATAAAAATTGGGTGTGAAAAGATCATTTTTGTGGAAAAAATATGATTTTTTAATTTTACAGCTCTACGTTATAAACTTGTGTGAAGCACTTGAGGGTTCAAAGTTCTCACAACAGATCTAGATAAGTTCCTTAGGGGGTCTAGTTGCCAAAATGGGTTCACTTGTGGGGGGTTTCCACTGTTTAGGCACATCAGGGGCTCTTCAAATGCGACATGGCTTCCAATCTAAATTCCAGCCAATTTTGGTTTGAAAAAGTCATATGGTGCTCCTTTCCTTCCAAGCTGTGCCGTGCGCCCAAAAAGTGGTTCTTCCAACATATGGAGTATCAGCGTACTCGGACAAATTGGACAACTTTTGGGGTCCAATTTCTCCTGTTACCCTTGGGAAAATAAAAAATATGGTCGTGCAAAAACTATTTTTTGCAATAAAAAGCGTCTTTTAGCATGTGACAGCTGCCAAACATAAAAACCCACTATAAATAGTAACTCAAACCCTTCTTCATCACCCCTTAGTTAGGGAAAAATAATAAAATAAAAAAAATGTATTTATTTCCATTTTCCCATCAGGGTTAGGGTTGGGGCGAAATTTAGGATTAGGGTTGTGGCTAGGGTTAGGGTTGGGGCTAAAGTTAAGGTTAGGGTTGGGGCTAGGGTTAGGTTTGCGGCTAAAGTTAGGGTTAGGGTTGAGGCTAGAGTTAGGATTAGGTTTAGGGTTGGGATTAGAGGTGTGTTAGGGTTAGATTTGTGGTTAGGGTTATGGTTAAGGTTGGGATTAGGGTTAAGGGTGTGTTGGGGTTGGAGTTTGAATTGGGGGGTTTCCACTGTTTAGGCACATCAAGGGCTATTTAAACGTGACATGACGTCTGATCGCAATTCCAGCCAATTCTAGATTTCCAAAATGGTGTCACTTGGGGGGTTTCCACTGTTTAGGCACATGAGGGGCTTTCCAAACATGACATGATGCCCGCAGACCATTCCATCAAAGTCTGCAATCCAAAATGTCACTAGTTCCCTTCTGAGCCCCGACGTGTGCCCATACAGTAGTTTTCTCCCACATATGCGGTATCAGAATATTCAGGACAAATTGGACAACTGATTACATTTTTTAATATTAATTTTGTTTATTTTTCTTCATTATTAAATTTTCAATAAAATACTACAGTCATGGCCAAAAGTTTTGAGAATGACACAAATATTATATTTTCACATGATCTGCTGCCCTCTGGTTTTTATGTGTGTTTGACAGATGTTTTTATCACAGACAGAAATATAATAATTGCAAACATATGAGTAACAAAAGCTTATATTGACAGTTAGAATGAGTTAATGCAGCAAGTCATTATTTGCAGTGTTGACCCTTCTTCTTCAGGACCTCTGCAATTCTTCCTGGCATGCTCTCAATCAACTTCTGGACCAAATCCTGACTGATAGCAGTCCATTCTTGCACAATCAATGCTTTCATTTTGTCAAAATTTTTAGGTTTTTGTTTGTCCACCCGTCTCTTGATGATTGACCACAAGATCTCAAAGGGATTACGATCTGGGGAGTTTCCAGGCCATGGACCCAAAATCTCTATGTTTTGTTCCCTGAGCCATTTAGTTATCACCTTTGCTTTATGGCAAGGTGCTCCATCATGCTGGAAAAGGCATTGTTGATCGCCAAACTGCTCTTGGAGGGTTGGGAGAAGTTGCTCTTGGAGGACATTCTGGTACCATTCTTTATTCATGGCTGTGTTTTTAGGCAAGACTGTGAGAGAGCCGATTCCCTTGGCTGAGAAGCAACCCCACACGTGAATGGTTTCAGGATGCTTATCAGTTGGCATGAGACAAGACTGGTGGTAGCGCTCACCTTGTCTTCTCCGAATTAGGCGCTTTCCTGATGTCCCAAACAATCGAAAAGAGGATTCATCAGAGAAAATAACTTTACCCCAGTCCTCAGCAGTCCACTGCCTGTAACTTTTGCAGAATATCAGTCTGTCCATGATGTTTTTTCTGGAGAGAAGTGGCTTCTTTGCTGCCCTCCTTGAGACCAGGCCTTGCTCCAAGAGTCTCCGCCTCACAGTGCGTGCAGATGCACTCACACCTGCCTGCTGCCATTCCTGAGCAAGATCTGCACTGCTGGTAGCCCGATCCCGCAGCTGAAACACTTTTAAGAGACGGTCCTGGCGCTTGCTGGTCTTTCTTGGGCGCCCTGGAGCCTTTTTGGCAACAATGGAACCTCTCTCCTTGAAGTTCTTGATGATGCGATAGATTGTTGACTGAGGTGCAATCTTTCTAGCTGCGATACTCTTCCCTGTTAGGCCATTTTTGTGCATTGCAATGATGACTGCACGTGTTTCTTTAGAGATAACCATGGTTAACAGAAGAGAAGCAATGATGCCAAGCACCAGCCTCCTTTTAAAGTGTCTAGTGGTGTCATTCTTACTTAATCATGACAGATTGATCTCCAGCCATGTCCTCATCAACACCCACACCTGTGTTAATGGAGCAATCACTGAAAAGAGGTTAGCTGGTCCTTTTAAGGCAGGGCTGCAATGATGTTGAAATGTGTTTTGGGGATAAAGTTCATTTTCTAGCCAAATATTGACTTTGCAAGTAATTGCTGTTAAGCTGATCACTCTTTATAACATTCTGGAGTATATGCATATTGCCATTAGAAGAAGTGAAGCAGTAGACTTTGTAAAAATTAATATTTGTGTCATTCTCAAAACTTTTGGCCATGACTGTATTATAGTAACATAGTTATTAAGGTTGAAGGAAGACTTTAAGTCCATCTAGTTCAACTATATTCTAATATTTATTTTTTGTCTTTATTGCACAAATTTTTTGGAGGATTTTATTTAAATGACAGAGTGAGCCCGCAGCTGTGATCGGAGGTAAAAAGTTTACTTCCAGTCACTGGCTTTGGCTGATAGAACTACAGCTCCCATGAGCCTATGCCTGCTGCCACTAAAAAAGTGAGAGAAGGCGCGGTTGATGTATTTCTCAGCCGGCAGCTGCGCTCAATTATTTTTGCTTTATTACAGGAGTTGAGGGATTAAATGGAATGAGCATTATGTGAGCATAACTGTATTTGTTGTTTTTAAATTAACCCCTTAATGTCCACTGACGTGCAGAGTCCGTCATGGCAAGGTGTCAGTTCCGGCACCAGGACGGACTCTGCACGTCATGGCTTTGATCTACCACTGCGTGTAAATACGCAGTGGTAGATCAGTGCCGACAGCTGTCACAGACAGCTGACAGGCACGGCAAGCGGTGCGGGGACCTTTGCCATCGGTCCCCGCACCTACAGCGCTGTGCTTGGTCAGTCAATCTGACTGACCAAACACAGCAGCGATCGTGCAGGAGAAGCTGAAATTTCAGCTTCTCCAGCGCGATCAGTGCAGGATCCGGCGCTGCAGTGGCCAGGCTTCCTGCACTGACAGCCAGGAGTGGAGCCCCCACCGCCCCTGGCTGTTAACCCCCTGACTGCTGCGATCGAGCGCGATCGCAGAGCTCAGGGGGGGAGGCAGAGGGTCGGGAGCTCCCTCTGCCTCAGATCGGCACCCTGCAATGTATTTGCAGGGGCCGATCTCTGCCTTGATGACCCGGGGGTTGTCATGACAACCTCCGGGTCATTTAGCTACGGGAAGCTGCTGTGATCATGTCACAGCAGCTTCCACTATAGTTGCAATGCATTGCAATGCCAGAGCATTGCAAGGCATTGTAACTGCAATAAAAAGTAAAAAAAAGTGAAAGTCCCATAAAGGGACAAGTTAAAAAAAATCATTTTTTAAAAAAAATTGTAAAAAAAATATTAAAAAATAATAAAAAAAAAATCCCCTAAAAAATACACATTTTTATGTAATAAAAAAAATAAATAACAAAAAACATACACATGTTAGGTATCGCCACGTCCGTAAAAATCCCATCTATAAAAGCGTAACCCTAGTTAACCCCTTCAGTGAAAGCCGTAAAAATAAAACACAAAAAAGTAGTAAATTATACTTTTTCCAAGCGGTATCATTATACCGCTTGGAAAAAGTGCAATAACACGCGATCAAAAAGTCAGATATAAATAATCATGGTACCGCTGAAAACGCCATCTTGTCCCACAAAAAACAAGCCGCTATACAGCATCATCAGCGAAAAAATAAAAAAGTTATAGCTCGCGGAATAAACTGATGCAAAAATAATTATTTTTTCTATAAAATTTTTTATTGTGTAAAAAAACGCCAAAACATAAAAAAAATATATAAATGAGGAATCGCCGTAACCGTAGTGACCCGAAGAATAAAGCTGCTTTATCAATTTTACCACACACGGAACGGAGGAAAAAAAAAAAAAAAACAATTCCTGAATTGCTGGTTTTTGTTCATTCTGATTCCACAAAAATCGGAATAGGAAACGATCAAAAAACGTTATGTGCCTGAATATGGTACCAATAAAAACGTCAGCTCGTCCCGCAAAAAATAAGCCCACAGATAACTCTGTCGGCCGAAATATGGAAAAATTATAGCTCTCAAAATACGGCGATGCAAACATTTCTTACAAAAAATTATTCCAAGAAAAAGCATCTTTTAGTGTGTGACAGAAGCTAAACATGAAAAAAGGGTGTAAATCTGGTATCGCTGTAATCGCACCAATCCGAGGAATAAAGTCGCCTAATCACTAATACCGCACGAGGAACGGCGTAAAACAGAAAACCAATTCTTCACCTTTTGTGGATTTGTACATTGTGCCTCCCAAAGATCGCAGTAAGGCGATCACAGTGGTTCCCCCCCACATATGGGGTATCAGCGTACTCAGGACAAAATGCACAATAGCTTTTGGGGTCCTATTTCTCCTGTTACCCTTAGAAAAATAAAAATTTGGGGCAAAAAGGTAATTTTTTGTGGAAAAAAATATGATTTTTTTTATTTTCACGGCTCTACATTATAAACTTCTGTGAAGCCCTTGGGGGTTCAAAGTGCTGACCACACATCTAGATAAGTTCCTTGGGGGGTCTAGTTTGCAAAATGGGGTCATTTTGGGGGGTTTCTACTGTTTAGGCACATCAGGGGCTCTCCAAGCGCGACATGACACCCGCAGACCATTCCATCAAAGTCTGCATTTAAAAACGGTGCTCCTTCCCTTCCGAGCTCTGCCATGCGTCAAAATAGTTGTTCCCCCCCACATATGGGATATCAGCGTACTCAGGACAAATTGCACAATAGCTTTTGGGGTCCTATTTCTCCTGTTACCCTTATAAAAATAAAAATTTGGGGGCAAAAATATTATTTTTGTGGAAAAAAATATGATATTTTTATTTTCACGGCTCTACGTTATAAACTTCTGTGAAGCACTTGGGGGTTCAAAGTGCTCACCACACATCTAGATAAGTTCCTTGGGGGGTCTAGTTTCCAAAATGGAGTCACTTGTGGGGGGTTTCTACTGTTTAGGCACATCAGGGGCTCTCCAAACGTGACATGACACCCGCAGACCATTCCATCAAAATCTGCATTTGAAAAAGGCGCTCCTTCCCTTTCCAGCTCTGCCATGCGTCAAAATAGTGGTTTACCCCCACATATGGGGTATCAGCATACTCAGGACAAATTGCACAATAACTTTTGGGGTCCTGTTACCCTTTGGAAAATAACAATTGGGGGTGGAAAGATCATTTTTGTGGAAAAGATATGATTTTTTAATTTTACTGCTCTACGTTATAACCTTCTGTGAAGCCCTTGGGGGTTCAAAGCTTTCACCACACATCTAGATAAGTTCCTTGGGGGGGTCTAGTTTCCAAAATGGGGTCACTTGTGGGGGGTTTCCACTGTTTAGGCACACAGGGACTCTCCAAATGCGAAATGGCGTCCAATCTCAATTCCAGCCAAAAAAGTCAAATGGCGCTGCTTCCCTTCCAAGCTCTGCCATGCGCCCAAATAGTGGTTTACCCCCACATATGGGGTATCAGCGTACTCAGGACAAATTTCACAATAACTTGTGGGGTCCTTTTACCCTTTGGGAAATAAAAATTGGGGGTGGAAAGATCATTTTAGTGGAAAAGATATGATTTTTTAATTTTACAGCTCTACGTTATAACCTTCTGTGAAGCCCTTGGGGGTTAAAAGCTCTCACAACACAATTAGATAAGTTACTTGGGGGGTCTAGTTTCCAAAATGGGGTCACTTGTGGGGGGTTTCCACTGTTTAGGCACACAGGGACTCTCCAAATGCGACATGGCGTCCAATCTCAATTCCAGCCAAAAAAGTCAAATGGCGCTGCTTCCCTTCCGAGCTCTGCCATGCGCCCAAACAGTGGTTTAACCCCACACATGGGGTATCGATGTACTCAGGAGAAATTGTAAAACAAATATTGTGGTTCATTTTCTACTGATACCCTTGACAAAATTTTAAAAAATTGTGTCGAAAGAAAAATTTGGGGAAAAAAAGTTAAATGTTCATTTTTTCCTTCCACATTGCTTCAATTCTTGTGAAGTACCTAAAGGGTTAATAAACTTCTTGAATGTGGCTTTGAACACGTTGAGGGGTGCAGTTTTTAGAATGGTGTCACTTTTGGGTATTTTCTGTCATATTGACCCCTCAAATTCACTTCAAATGTGAGGTGGCCCCTAAAAAAAATGATTTTGTAAATTTTGTTGGAAAAATGAGAAATTGCTGGTCAACTTTTAACACTTATAATTTCCTAACAAAAAAAATTTTGGTTCCAAAATTGTGCTGATGTAAAGTAGACATGTGGGAAATGTTATTTATTAACTAATTTTTGTGACATATCTCTCTGATTTAATGGCATAAAAATTAAAAGTTTGAAAATTGCAAAATTTTCAAAATTTTTGCCATATTTCCGTTTTTTTCATAAATAAACGCAAGTTATATTGAAGAAATTTTACCACTATCATGAAGTACAATATGTCTCGAGAAAACAATCTCAGAATCGCCAAGATCCGTTGAAGCGTTCTAGAGTTATAACCTCATAAAGAGACAGTGGTCAGAAATGTAAAAATTGGCCTGGTCTTTAACCTACAAAATGGCTTGGTCGTTAAGGGGTTAAAAAAGGAAAACTGTGTTTTGTTTTTATTTCAAATAAAGGACTTTATACTTGCTGTGTCTTTATTTAACATATAACTATAGGATTCGTAATGGAGAGGTATCTTATAAACACCTCTGCATTACTAATCTATGGGCTTTATGTCACCAGACAATAATAAGTGCCATCAATCCCACAAATACGAACCCCACTTGCCACCGCTACAGGGCAAGTGGGAAGAACCAGGTAAATCTCCAGAATTTGCGCATCTAATAGATGTGTTTTTTCTGAGTGGCTGCAGGCTGATATTTTTAGACTGGGGGACCAATATCCATGGCCCTTAACAGCATGAGAGTACCAGCCCCCAGCTGTCTGCTTTAGAAAGGCTAGTCGTCAACAATGGGAGGGACCCATGCTGTTTTTTAAAATTATTCATTTAAATGTTTAAAAAACAGCATGGGGACCCCTCTATTCCATCCTTGCTAACACTGACAGCTGAGAGTTGCAGCCCCCATCTGCGAGTTTTGCCTGGCAGGTTATCAAAAATACAGAGGAACCCATGCCGGGTTTTTTCTTAAATTATTTATTTAGAGCGGAGGCACCAACTGATGAAAACTCCCATCAGCTGTTGCCTGTTCTCTCTGTCATTAGTGGCAGCAGGCATAGGCTGATGGAAGCAGTAGTAAACTTTATACTTCTAATCACAGCTGCGAGCTCACACTGTCATTTCACAGCGTGGGAACTGTGGCTTTCTGACCGGCGATGATTTTACCTCCAATCAAAAGCAGTGTTTGCAGCGCTGTCATGCACATTACAGTGCTACAAACGCCCAGTGTTGGGGGGCACGGAACCCTAACATTAACACGACTTCCTGGAGAAGTCCGTGTTTGCTATCCATGCACGAACAGTAGGTGTTTGGTACGGACGACGAACTTTACTGTTGGGGTTTGCCCATCTCTAGTGACAATAATAGTTTCTCTAACCAGCAAAACAGCTAAGTAAGAGGGTACATAACAAAAATTAGCAGGTTTTAAAAGGCTGGCAATAGATATAACATTTTTGTTTGTACTCACAATGATTTTGTAACTTAAAGAGAGTCGATCAGTAGGATCAACTCTCCAAATTAAAATCCATAAGTTCAACACTTCTTCCCTCATAAAATGACACCTTGATATCTATGATCTGATGTCTTATTCCAGAAAAATCCATTTTTTTCATATGTGTAAATGATCTGTTCAGGAATAGTGTTGAGCGATACTGCTCGATATCTAAAAATATCGTATCGAAATGGTATCGCCGATATCACTAAATATCGTCGATATCCGATTCCGATACCGGAAGTCCAATCTAAGTCTATGGGAACAAAAAATCGCAACAAAAAAAAAACCTTTCTTTCGTTGTAAACACAAAATATACACACATAGAATACATATATATATATATATATATATATATATATATATATATATATATATATATATATATACATACATGTCATTGTGACATATATATATATATATATATATATATACACATATATTTATAGTTTATACACTTCTACATAGTAAAATAGACTCTGATTCAATTGCCGGGTAAAGCCGTGACATACCCCATAGAAGTCGACGGGCTCGGTGCCGAGTACCCCCAAAACCTCTTGCTCTGTGCGACTCAACTTGGGCGTCACGAACAGGATTCTGTAGCTCGCTATAAGCGAGTCCTGTGTGCCTGAATTGAACTGGTTTTGTGCTTGAGAATTGCTAAAATCATCAGAGAATGTATTTGCCATTTTTTCCGCCATATTTGCGTCATGACGAGGCACTGGTGAAGAAGAAGGGCGTGCTCTTCGTGGGTGTACACTCACTCAGTGGCCGACCACTCTAAATGGTACTGCAATGTAAGATCGTGCCCCACAGCTCTTGAGTTCCGCCTCCTCATCCTCCTCAGTGTGTGGAAACTAACACGAAGGTCCCGCCTCACTACAAAAGAGGGGCCCTCTCCAGATGCTAATGACACATGTGACTTGGCAGAGATGGCTAATGGACACGAGCAGAAGTGTGAAGGGATGGAGCAGTCAGAGCTCTCCCCCCACGGAAGCGACCCGATCGCCACGGAACCACCGTTGGGCACCCGGCCTGGAAACCCTCCTACGCTGGAAGAAGCGGAGGATACCCTAAGAGGCCTGGCCCGGCACCGGGAGGAGGTCGCCAGGATGGAAGCCAGCTGGCGTGTCCTAAAACTAAACTTGGAGCGGCGCCATTCCCTCTTACCTGAAGTGTCTGTACCGGAAGGTGAGGCACCCGTTCTAGTAGAGGAGTCCATGCGGGCATCCCAGCCCTTGCAATGTGATCCGGTTGACGTTGTCGCAGTGGAGGCACCCGTTCCTGCAAAAACCTCTGCACCGGCAGCACCCCAGATCCCGCTGTCTGCCCCCGTCGCTGAGACAGAAGAAGCGACACCCGTCCTCATGGAGGAGGCCGCGCAGGCACCAGAGGTCTACCAGTCTGTACCGGAGCCCCGACTGTCATCTGTTCCAGAGCCGGCTGCTTCCTCCGCAGGTGAGCGCCGCCAGGACTGGGGGGCGCCAGGAGAGCTGCCGCAAACCGGACACTGTAAGCTGCAGTTTGATGGTGGAGACATGGAGCTGCTGGTGGAGGAGAATTTCAACCGGCGTCAGGAGGAAGAGTGGAGACGTTGGGAGCGGGAAGCAGAGCGACAAAGGGAGCAGCGAGAAACCCAAAAGCTTCGCCAACGTCAGCTGGAGAAGGACCGGGCAGATAAGGACCGGATGAGAAAAGATAAAGGAACCCTGTGGGAGCCGCGGCGTAAGGGTGCAGTACGGAGCTTTAAATTGAAAGGTGGTTGGGGCTTCATCCAGGAGCCTGGACTTTATTTAGAAGTTTTTGTGAACCGGCGGGATGTGGAGGCTCACCTCCCAGAAGGACACCCGGGGAGGGACCTGTTGCCAGGAGACTTGGTAACTTACACCCGACACTGGGGTTACAATGGATGGTACGCCCTAAATGTTACCAGGTGCGACCCCTACTCCCCAGAGTGTCAGGAACCTGTGAGACCCTCGGAGCCTTCAGCCTCCCACATCCAGGCCTCTGCAAAAGTGTCCACCCCACGCCGTAAATCTCCCCAGCCTCCCTCAGTGGTCTCCTCAGCAGCCCCAGCTATGGACATGATAAGTATAGCTGGCCCGTACCCGGCACCTGTTAGACCCCCTGGGGTTCGTTCAGTCCGGGACATAGGGGTCCAGACCCGGAGGGAGATGAAAGAGGTGGCCACACAGACCCAGATAGCGGGTCACGACTTGACTGTACAGGCCACACGACGTCATCAGGTCCTGGTGGTCCTTGGTGTCTCGGATGTTTGGCAAGCATCAGAAGAGTACCAGGTGGTACCTGGAACACCCCTGCCAAAGAATTATAAATAACCCGGACAGGGTCCCTGTATGTAAATAGTTAAATATGTAAATAGTTAAATTGTTGATGTACCCGGACGGGTGAATGTTCATAAAAAATTTTTTAAATTTAATAAAAAACACAACACAGTTTTCATTACTTTTATTACAGTCTCATCTTGCGACGCCATCGATCTCCTGTAAAAAAATGAAAAAAAAAAACAGCAGTATACCACCTGTCCGACGCAGTCCATAGTAACGAGTGTCCCACGACGATCCAGCTCTGCTACATCAGAATGACAGGCAGAGCCTGTCATCCCGGCGCAGCACAGCTGATCACCTGCTTCCCCGGCGGTGACGTCATCGGACTGACTGCTTTACGGCCGGGATTACCCAGCAGTCACTGCAGTTATCGCGAGAAACTGCATGTGACCGCCGGGGAGAAGAGGATGGCGGCCATGAAGCAGTCCAGGCCGTGACCGCCGGAGATCTTCTGCCAGGTAAGTGCCGCTGACTCCTGACAGACCCGACCGACGGACACTGACAGTGACAGACCCGACCGACGGACACTGACAATGACAGTGACAATCCCGATTCCGGTATTCGATATGACGAAAATATCTGTATTCGGAATCGAAAGGCCGATACAGCTAATATCGGCCGATATCCGATATTTGCAGTATCGTATCGCTCAACACTATTCAGGACCATGGGCTGGACACTGATCTGCATGAGAATCTGCCTTCAGAGATTATTTTATATGAATGGGGAGTTAGTGTACCAGTGTGATGTGTGATGGACTCTTTCTGCTCTCCTGATCTCACTGCAGAGTTGTGTGACTATAAGCTACATGTCTCACACTGGTAACAGATCATTATCCAGCCCATAGTCCTGAACAGCTCATTTGCATGTAAGAAAAACATGGATTGCTCTGGAATTAGACATCAGAATGCCTATATCAAGGTATCATTTTACTCAGGTTCCTATGACCTGCATCCCCATATATATGGCTTAGAAGGGTTGATCCCACTCAGAGATTCCCTTTAACAATTTTAAAGTATTTGGGATTTACATATTTGGGATTCCCCATAATTACAACTATTCATACAAAAAGTTTGCATATACATATATATATTGTGGTGTGACTGGTGGTCGCATGGTTAATGGGAGGTATATGTCACAGGAATGGATGCTCCCTGCGATGCAACCCGGAGTATTTTGTCTTTAGTGCACATGAACACTAATATGTCATTTAGTATACCTGGGTCCGGGTTGCGGGTAGCTATGAGAGATGGAAGGGTCTGGCTACCCATACTACCTCACCTCTGGGTGAGGGTGCTCACTCTACCCCTTTTTCCTGAGTGTGTGGTTGTGAGTTTGAGAACCTGTGATAAGGTAATGACCATGTGACCAGATCATGTGATCCATACCTCACCTGTGGGTGGGGTTAAAGCTATGTAATGGAGGTGTGTTTGGCACATGGGAGGGAGTGTTTGGGAGTCTGCCAGGGTTGACAGACTTCCATATGTCCAGGCTGGACACTACAGAGAGGTCTGTGTTCAGAAAGGGAAAAGACTTCCCTGTGTCTGTGGCTCCAGATAGAGCCTGAGTGCTATGGACATTGATACTGCGTCTGCCTAATGTAAAGACTGTTTACCTTTTTGTTGCTGAAGTGATGGTTTATGAAGCAAATAAACCACATGGACGTTGAAGAGAATGTGTGTCCTGTTTCCTCCTACGCAGGTGAGTGAGTACAATCCTTACAATATATAGAGAGATAGAGTGAGCAAAGAATGTGACATTTCTTTTACCTGCGTTTCTCTATTAATGACACTAATACTAATAATATTGACTAGCTGAAGAGCCCGGAGTTGTTCAAGCATAGTAACTAACTGTGGTACATCATACATATCCTCCATCCCATAGTCCCGTTCCCATATACCCATCACACATCCTCTATTCCATAGTCCCGTGCCCATATACCCATCATACATATCCTACATCCCATAGTCCAGTACCCATATGCCCATCATACAATAATGTTTGTAAAGCACTGTGGAATTAATGGCGCTATATAAGTGAGTAAAATAAATAAATAAATACGTATCCTCCATCCCACAGTCCTGTGCCCATTTATAGTCCCATGCCCATATACCCATCACACATCCTCCATCCCACAGTCCCAAGCCGGGTGGCCCTGAGCAGGGAGTTCCTGGAAATGTGATGCTATGTAACCTGGTAGTGTGGCTCTAGGTGTGACTCTGTGTGCAGCTCTGTGTGCGGCCGCTGATGATGCAATTTTCTACGCTGGTAACAATAGAACCCGGCATTATTAGGGGAGGGGTGATTCATTTCTGTCATGTGCTCTCTGCTCCTTTCTGGGGGGCAAACAATGGTTGAGAGCTTATGTTCCTGGGAATGCGAGATTTCTCCCACCCGATCACTGTCTGTTGAGGCCTTGCGGAGTGGGAAAACTGTTGCTCATAGCAACCAATCACAGCTCAGCTTTCATCTTTTAAACAGCTCTGGTGAAATGAAAGATGCTTAGCGATTGGTTGCTATGGGCAACACAGGCAGTGTAACCTGTTTTGGTCAAGAAGATGTGCCTATGAAATATATATATTATATATTTATGATATACTGTGTATATATATCTATATATACTTAATATTTATTTTATATATATATATCTTAGATATTTATTATTTGGTGCTTGGCGTGTGGAGTGATTTGCTATGCAGAGTGGGAGGGGCTATGTGGAGTGGGCATGGCTTGATACACACACATACACGCACACATACATACACTCAACTTTATATATATATATATATACATAGATAACTAGATGTAGGCATGATGCTATTGCATTGGGAGGGCGTTAATGTCACGATGGGGGCAGGCTTTGCAGCGTTGAGAATCTCTCCCCCCATGTGCTCACCCACCTATCCACTCTCTCTTTCCCCATGTGCTGACTTCTCCTGTCTGTGCTTTTTTCTTTGATCTGTCTACCCCATGTGCTATCTCCCTTGTCTGCTGTCTCTCTCCTTCCTGTGATGTGTTCACCACTCATGTGCTGTCCCGTTTGAATTGTCTCCTCACTGTGCTCTGTCTCTTTCACCCCTGTGCGCTTTCTCTCCCCATCTGCTGTCTTCTCCTCTCATGTGATCTCTTCTTTGACCTGTGTACCTCATGTGCTATACCACGGGCTCCTGGGCAGGGGAGGAAGCAAAAGACAATACTGACATTACAGCAGGAGATCGCAGAGGATACATTTTGTGAGGTAAAATATTTTTTAAAAACACTCAGTGAAATATTTAACCTCACAAAATTGTCAGTATTGTCTTTTGCTTCCTCCCATGCCCAGGAGATGTGGTATGCTCCGTACACGGTCAGACACAGTCAATTTTTAAAATGAACTTTCGTTCGTGGGAAAACCCCTTGAATGTGACTGGCTTCCTCTGCCTGTAGACAAGTCGTGCATCTGCCGCCGGGATCAGCCGAATGATTCACTGCACCTGTGCGTAATTCACGCAGGCGCAGTAAATCAGACCACCGCCTTCTTTGTGCAGACAGATAGCGGTGGTCACATTAAAACTGCGCATACGTTCCTCTTGTACAAAGATAGCAGCAGTCAATGAATCATTTGGGTGATCCCAGTGGCAGCGTGTTCGCGACGGTGTTCCGCTGGTGGCACCGTGCAAGAGGCTGCGTGAGTTTGTGAGTGAGTGTGACTGAGTATGAGTGTGAGTGTGAGCGTAAGTGTGTGTGTGAGTGTGAGTGTGTGTGATTATGAGTGTGTGAGAATGTGTGTGTGGTGCGTATGGCATATAGAGTGTGCGTGTGTGGTGCGACGGTGTTCCGCTGGTGGTACCGCGCAATAGGTTGGCACCAGCAGCAGTTTCCATATTCAGACACCCATCACTTGGGTGTCCCAATATGGTGGTTAGTGAACTTCCTCCGCTTGGAATTCTGGGATACGGTGACATCTGGACAGAACAGGAAATGAAAACATTACAAGGCAATTATATAAATAGATAATTCTTCATATAAATGAATCGCAAATCTATCTTTGCAAAAAATGTCATACAGCTGCACTAAAATGAAAAAGTTCATATAGCCCTTAAAGACATTATTAGTTGTAAGTGGACATAAGTGGAATGATCCTTGGAGGATTGAGTCTGAGTCAAATTTTGTGAAACTCACAGTTTCATGCAAATTCAAACATTTTGAGATTCAATCCTTGGTTCATGGAAAAAAAAAATTGTGCGCCACCATTTTTCCACATTGCTTAAGCTTCAGAGGGAGCTAATATATTTTTGTGTGACCGCTTGGACTTCCCATAATAATGAAAAAAGGCTTAAGCACTCAACTTAAAAGGTTTATTAGTAGTATCTCCAAACGTTTCGGTCAGAAAAGACCTTCATCAGTGACTACTGTAATCACAATATAAACGCATAAGAATATGTACAAACAAAATAAGAAACATTGCGATAAATAAAGTATATACAAAAAAGTGAGACACGGGTCATAGGACGGACAATAGAAAAAACGGTGGGTCAGCTCTGAGTATACCAAGACAGTCAAAATAGTATCCAAGAAGAATGAATGGGTAATAGTGCCATACCTTATTTTTATATAGAAGATTGTCTCCTAAAAAGGGGAGAGGTGCGTGCCCCAAGGAAAGTGTGCTGCCTGGATAAGAGTATAACATGGTGAGCATATTATGCCACAGCAGTGAGTCTAATGTGACTAATCAAGTAGTACTTACTTAAAGACAAACGTAGCTTATAAGAATGCTGAGGAGATTGAAGAAAATGAGCAAATTTGAGTAAATAAGGAATATCTTGTGCTCCTAAACAAATGGTATCCGGTCAATATATATATATATATATTACCTCAGTAGAAATATCCAGTGACTAAGCTTGCGGTATCCACCGCTATGTAGACTGGAGCTGTCATTAGCAAAAAACAAAATCAGGGGCATAAAAAATCAGGGGCATAAAAACCATTGTAGGTAAGAGTTATCAAAAGAAATCCCTTGTAGTGTCAAAACCACTATATTACCTCTGCCAGGACGCTGTCTGAGCCTGCTGATTTGATTTCCATGAGTATGTGGGGCGGAAGTGAGGTAATGGCTCAGAGGGTTCCTTTATATGGAGCAGAGGTGGGACTAAGAGCACTGCTGTCAGTCAAGAAGCACAACCAGGAAGTGACTGAGCAGAGATGGGCAACATAAATTAAAAAAAAAAAAAAAAAGGCTTTGGATCGCTTATATGTATAGCGCTACTATATACAGCGCTGTGTTGCCATGGTAACTCTGAGGCACTAAATAGTGAAGGCAGGGAGGGAGAAGGGGAAGAAAACAGGAGAAAATGATTAGAGAAGTGCTCAGAAGCCATTTATTTTATAGACAAAGGCAAAGAAACATACATAGTGAAGTGAATCATTATTTTGCCGTGAAGTATAATGGACACAGTGAGACTCCCAGAAATGAGTGACGTGGTGACTTGTGATAAGTGGTCCAACCATTCTAATATAGACGGCTCTAAGGGAAAAGGAGAAAGTGTTAATATGCTGGAGAAGTGAACATATATTAACATCACTGCACTAGGTACATATGTTACATCTCAATGACAATGTAAATTTCTCTCTAAGCACTTGAACATGCTATAAAAAAAGCAGATAATTCATATTCCCTATTGAGGCCTCTCGGATGCATAGTATCTAATGTGTGTATCCAATAGGCTTCACGTTTTTTTAGAAGCTGGATCCTATTGCCTCCTCTCCGAGAGGGTGGAATTTGCTCAATGATTTGGAACCTTAACTGGGACACATTATGACCGGCATTAACAAAATGGTAAGGGATAGGAAGAAGGAGGTTCTTACACCGTACTGTAGATTTGTGCTTCGATATTCGGTCCCGTATGGTCTGTGAGGTCTCCCCAACATATGCTAGGCCACAAGGGCACTTGATAACATATACTACATAAGTAGAGTCGCATGTAAAATAATTCCGAATTTTAAATTCCTTACCGGAATGGGGGTGGAAAATTTTGTCCCCTTTAATGATACTATTGCACTGTACACACCTTAAGCATGGAAAAGTCCCACATTTAGGTTTTTGTAGAAACCGCTGTGTCACTGAGGGTGATTTAGATCCAAAATCTGCTTGGACCAGTGAGTCACGTAAATTTGGTGGGCGTTTGTAACATGGTAAAAATGGCTCTTTGAATTCAATGACCTCTGGGTATGCCTTTGAAAGGAGGTGCCAGTTTTTACGTATGGCTCTATGAAGAATATTGGTGATCGGATGATACGTGTGTACAAACGGGATACGTGTGTCAACTTTCTTGATCGGTCTTGTGTCAGGTTCCATAGATTTTTCAAGGATAGAGACAGGATACCCTCTGGCCTTAAATTTGTGTGTCATTTCTGAGAGGCGTTGGCGTTGTACAGCCTCATCAGAGACGATACGTTTCACCCTCTGAAACTGAGATTTGGGAATGGCTTTTTTAGTAGCAGGTGGGTGGAGACTCTGGTAATGTAGTAAACTGTTTTTATCTGTGTCCTTAATGAAAAGATCAGTTGAGAGTTTACCTTCAGGGTCTTTCATGACCAAGGTGTCAAGACAGTTAATACGCCAGAGATCATGATTCATGGTGAATTGTATCCCTGGCCAGGATGAGTTTAGCAGTTCAAAAAATCTCTGTAAGTGTTCTACTGGTTGATTAGTTTAAGAAATGCTCCTGTTACTGGTTACACTGGACGTAAAAGACCTGTATACCTCTATCCCCCATAACGAGGGCATTCAGTCAGTAACTCGGCTGTTATCATCTACCACTATGGATAGTGACCAGGTTGATTTGTGTGTTGACTTATTGAAAATTATTCTTACTTCCAATTTCTTCCTCTTCCAGGATGATTTTTACCTCCAAACGCGTGGGACCGCTATGGGGTCTAACGCAGCACCTCCATATGCAAATGCATACATGGCCGACTTTGAGGAGAGCATCATATATCTACATCCTTTATTCCGCGACCATGTCATTACATGGAAGTGCTATATTGATGATGTCTTCTGTATCTGGTCAGGCCCAATAGAACACTTACAGAGATTTTTTGAACTGCTAAACTCATCCTGGCCAGGGATACAATTCACCATGAATCATGATCTCTGGCGTATTAACTTTCTTGACACCTTGGTCATGAAAGACCCTGAAGGTAAACTCTCAACTGATCTTTTCATTAAGGACACAGATAAAAACAGTTTACTACATTACCAGAGTCTCCACCCACCTGCTACTAAAAAAGCCATTCCCAAATCTCAGTTTCAGAGGGTGAAACGTATCGTCTCTGATGAGGCTGTACAACGCCAACGCCTCTCAGAAATGACACACAAATTTAAGGCCAGAGGGTATCCTGTCTCTATCCTTGAAAAATCTATGGAACCTGACACAAGACCGATCAAGAAAGTTGACACACGTATCCCGTTTGTACACACGTATCATCCGATCACCAATATTCTTCATAGAGCCATACGTAAAAACTGGCACCTCCTTTCAAAAGCATACCTAGAGGTCATTGAATTCAAAGAGCCATTTTTACCATGTTACAAACGCCCACCAAATTTACGTGACTCACTGGTCCAAGCAGATTTTGGATCTAAATCACCCTCAGTGACACAGCGGTTTCTACAAAAACCTAAATGTGGGACTTTTCCATGCTTAAGGTGTGTACAGTGCAATAGTATCATTAAAGGGGACAAAATTTTCCACCCCCATTCCAGTAAGGAATTTAAAATTCGGAATTATTTTACATGCGACTCTACTTATGTAGTATATGTTATCAAGTGCCCTTGTGGGGAGACCTCACAGACCATACGGGACCGAATATCGAAGCACAAATCTACAGTACGGTGTAAGAACCTCCTTCTTCCTATCCCTTACCATTTTGTTAATGCCGGTCATAATGTGTCCCAGTTAAGGTTCCAAATCATTGAGCAAATTCCACCCTCTCGGAGAGGAGGCAATAGGATCCAGCTTCTAAAAAAACGTGAAGCCTATTGGATACACACATTAGATACTATGCATCCGAGAGGCCTCAATAGGGAATATGAATTATCTGCTTTTTTATAGCATGTTCAAGTGCTTAGAGAGAAATTTACATTGTCATTGAGATGTAACATATGTACTTAGTGCAGTGATGTTAATATATGTTCACTTCTCCAGCATATTAACACTTTCTCCTTTTCCCTTAGAGCCGTCTATATTAGAATGGTTGGACCACTTATCACAAGTCACCACGTCACTCATTTCTGGGAGTCTCACTGTGACCATTATACTTCACGGCAAAATAATGATTCACTTCACTATGTATGTTTCTTTGCCTTTGTCTATAAAATAAATGGCTTCTGAGCACTTCTCTAATCATTTTCTCCTGTTTTCTTCCCCTTCTCCCTCCCTGCCTTCACTATTTAGTGCCTCAGAGTTACCATGGCAACACAGCGCTGTATATAGTAGCGCTATACATATAAGCGATCCAAAGCCTTTTTTTTTTTTTTTTTTTTTTTTTTTATTTATGTTGCCCATCTCTGCTCAGTCACTTCCTGGTTGTGCTTCTTGACTGACAGCAGTGCTCTTAGTCCCACCTCTGCTCCATATAAAGGAACCCTCTGAGCCATTACCTCACTTCCGCCCCACATACTCATGGAAATCAAATCAGCAGGCTCAGACAGCGTCCTGGCAGAGGTAATATAGTGGTTTTGACACTACAAGGGATTTCTTTTGATAACTCTTACCTACAATGGTTTTTATGCCCCTGATTTTTTATGCCCCTGATTTTGTTTTTTGCTAATGACAGCTCCAGTCTACATAGCGGTGGATACCGCAAGCTTAGTCACTGGATATTTCTACTGAGGTAATATATATATATATATATATATATATTGACCGGATACCATTTGTTTAGGAGCACAAGATATTCCTTATTTACTCAAATTTGCTCATTTTCTTCAATCTCCTCAGCATTCTTATAAGCTACGTTTGTCTTTAAGTAAGTACTACTTGATTAGTCACATTAGACTCACTGCTGTGGCATAATATGCTCACCATGTTATACTCTTATCCAGGCAGCACACTTTCCTTGGGGCACGCACCTCTCCCCTTTTTAGGAGACAATCTTCTATATAAAAATAAGGTATGGCACTATTACCCATTCATTCTTCTTGGATACTATTTTGACTGTCTTGGTATACTCAGAGCTGACCCACCGTTTTTTCTATTGTCCGTCCTGTGACCCGTGTCTCACTTTTTTGTATATACTTTATTTATCGCAATGTTTCTTATTTTGTTTGTACATATTCTTATGCGTTTATATTGTGATTACAGTAGTCACTGATGAAGGTCTTTTCTGACCGAAACGTTTGGAGATACTACTAATAAACCTTTTAAGTTGAGTGCTTAAGCCTTTTTTCATTATTAGTACCCGGTGTGGGAACCTAGACTTTAAAGCACCAGTTTCATTCAGGTTGTGCTCACGGTTTTCTTTCATGGACTTCCCATAATGTCCTGCAGCTATGACACCTAGTGGATAATCCCACCTTGTACAGTCAGTACCTGGGCCATCACAGGTCAGCGGCAGCCAATGAAGGAAAGTTTGTAAGGCAAAGCAGTTTTCCATCTCTTGAGTCAACAAGTAAGGCCGGCATCACACTCACCGTAGAAAAATACGGACCGTATAGTACGAGCGTAATATGTCAAAATGTTGCCGGCACAACAATCCGTATTTCATCCGTTGTCAAGGTGCGGCTGCGTATTTTGCACATGTAAGCATCCATATGCAATCCGTATGGCATCCGTACAGCATATTTTTCTCGCTGCCTTGCAGAATGGACATTTAACGGTTTTTAGGCGTGAAACTAATTCAAATCATCATCAGCAAGGCTATTTATTGGCTCTGCATCAGGTTGCAACCCCCAATCTTGCCATTTTTGTGGTGTGCTTGTGTTGGAGTACTGCTGCTTGCAGTACATGTCTGACACTCTTCACTTCACCCCAACTGATCGAGTGTTGTACAACTGGGTTTTGTCCCGCCGCTTTGGCCAGCCTTACCCAGTGATCGTTGATCCGCGGAGGAGGAGGCGAATGTGGGTGCATCCGCATTTGAGGCAACGCCTCACTAAAGGCCATTTTCACCGCCTGTATGCATCTCTGCGGACTCATCCAGACAAGTTTTTTCTGTTTTGTCGGATGACCATTCCCACATTTGATGTTTTGTTGGAGATTGTGCACCCTGGGATCACCTACCAGGATACCAGGATGCGCAAAGCTATATCCGCAGAGGAGCGACTTCTCCTTACGCTACGGTATGTATTCCTCACCTACATACTGTCTGTTGATGATGTGTTTTCCCACAAGTGTCCCTTTACCCTTATGTCTGTAGCTGAAATATCCTCATAATATATCCCATATATCACCTAGAACTACCAGAACTATTATGTAGATGTAAAAATTACAACAACCTTTGACTTGTGGTAAATTTAAATGAGGATTGTTTTTAAATGAAATGATTTAAGGGTTATGCATAGTGCGTTTGTTCTACCTTTGTGCATGTGTAATGATTGCTCTCTCTACATTTGGTTACTTGTAGGTTCCTAACTACTGGCATATCCTATGCCGCACTCCATCTGGAGTTTTTGATTGGGAGGTCCACCATCTTTGGCATTGTGCGTGATACCTGCTCACAACTCTGGGACAGACTTCATCAACTGAACCTGCTAATTACATGGGAATAGTAATGCTCCATTACTGTTATGTGCTCACTAGTCCGGATATTGGGCACATATATCGCACTAGCACTTTAAATGTTTTTTATGGAGGTTTATGATTATCTATTATGCAGGATATGACCAACTCAGAATTGAGTGTATTGTATGGGATAATTTCGTCTCATAGCTTCCCAGCTTGTATGTCAGGGTAGTTCAGTAAAACCTTGCAGTAGACACATGTCTACCATGATCGCTAGCTTTGCTTGTTCTTTCACTATTATTGGATAATGTTGCTATATTAAACTATGTTATGATACTACCTTTAGAAAATAAATTTATACCTATTTAAAATGGTTCATTCTATGTTTTTTTTGCTCCATTCGGTTCTTGTGTTTAAATTTCAATTTGTGGAGTACCATATGGGCATTGCCTGTGGCTGGTTTTGATGGTAACAGTCACAATTCTATATTTATTATTTAACTTTGTATTCTGATCCAAGATTATGTTGTTCTTTTTTTTTTTTCATCAACTGGTGATGCCTGAGCCAAAGATGGAAGACTGGAAGAGGATTGCCAGGGGATTTGAGGAACAATGCCAGTTCCCAAATTGTATAGGAGCCCTTGATGGGAAGCACATCCGTGTGCGTAAGCAGCCGAACTCAGGGTCCCAATTCTATAATTATAAACAATATTTTTCTGTGGTGCTGTTGGCTCTGGTTGACAGTAACTACAGGTTTATAATTGTAGACTTTGGGGCCTATGGAAGAACTGGAGACTCTAGAGTCTTCAATTCTTCCATTATGGGTCGGCGGCTTCGCAATAACGAGTTGCAACTACCACCAGCACGCCAACTTCCTGGCTCCAATCTAGAACCTGTCCCATATGTTGTAGTTGGGGATGAGGCCATCCAGCTATCAAGGAATGGGTGAGGCCATATCCATGACGACACCTTGACCTCCGTCGTTGGATCTTCAACTTGCGCCTATCACGGGCCAGGTGCCTGGTGGAGTGTGCCTTTGGCATTTTGTGTGCAAAATGGCGGGTCCTTCAGCCTGCTATTCAGCTGAGATAAGCCAATGTCAATGAGGTCATCAAAGCCTGTGTTGTTCTGCATAATTTCACCAGAATGCATGATTGTGGCCCATCAGATGTTGGTGAAAGTGTGGTGACCAATGGGGATATGCCTACACCCCATGTCATCCCTTTACGTCGCCCACTTTAAGGACTCAAAACCCGTGATATCTTTACCCAATATTTTGTGTCACCTGAAGGTACTACAACATGGCAAGATGATGCATTATCTATGCTGTAATGTTTGTGTGTGTGTATTTGCATAAACTATTTTTTGTACACATAGTCTCTGTCTGGTGTTAATGGTCATAACAGATGTGTTGTGGTTGAGTGCAACTTATGAGAAAAGACTCCAAACTTTTTATAAAAATAGATATTTATATGTGCAAACTGCCACTTGAGGTAGTGACTACCATATTTGCTTCATATGGTATATGTTTTTACAACACAATAGTGTAAGTGTGCATTCTTACACAAGTACCAAAATAAGGCATGACAATATTACAAATGTTTGTATACATAATAGTATAGAAAGACAAAAACCAATAGTCAATATGGCTAGTGCTGATCATATGTGACCCATATGTGGGATTGGTCAAATTAGACAAGTGCAAAAATGCATTTGACAACTGTGAGTGAAATTAAATATAAAAAAAGAACAAACGTTCACTATGTATAGTGAAGACCATATGTCACCCATATGTTTGGTTCCCAAGATTAGACTACTGCAAATATGCAATAGACAACATGGATTAAAAAAAAATAAAAAAAAATTACAAACTTTTCCATAAATAATAATAATAAATAAGCAAAATAACAAACTTTCACTATCACTAGTGAGCACCATATCTGCCCCATATGGTTGGGTTCTAAGAGTAGACTAATGCAATGATGCATTAGCCAACAATTTTTAAAATGGATGGGGACAAAATAACAAACATTGGTATAAATTATAAGATATAAAGAAATAATAATATTTTCCGCTAGCCCATATCCCACCAGCTAAGTAACATATGCTCTTTGTAGGCATTCAGATGTGTGCAAATATGCGTTACACAACATGGTGTAAAAATAAATGTTCAAAAAAGAACAAACTTTTCTCTTAATAATAAGAGATCATGAAAATAAGAAACGTTCACTATTCCTACTGAAGAGCATATTGCTAGCATATGTTGTTTAGAGGCATCTAGATTACTGCAAATTTCTTTGACACAACAGGAGGTTAAAGTAAATCTAAAAAAATTACTAACTGTTTTTTAAATCATAAGATATAAGTGAAATACAAAATCACAGCTGGTGGTATGTGGGTAGTGGGGTTGGCGGGTACCCAGCATCTCTGTGTGCTTGGCTTGGATGACCACCTTGACCATCACCCTGTTGGGGTGGATTTTCTGGGCCCTGAGCTAACATCTGCCCACGGTCAGGTTGGTGTGTGGGCACATTGCCATACAGATAAGGGAGATTATATTCCTATGTAAGATGATACCCACGAGAATTATACCCCCCAATATGACCATGTTGAGCACATCCAGGTTGGGACCAGCCTCCAACACTGGATCTGTACAAGTGGCCATATTGGGAAGAAAGATTAAAACCAGCCATTTGACCCTGTTGTTGCCAAGGTTGGTTGGGTGGGGGAATGGGTTGAGGTGTAGGCGCCCGTGCAGGAGGATCATCAGATCCTAATTGAGCATGCACATTTTGCTGGGGGCAAGGCGCAGAAGGTTATGGGGTGAGAGCTGCCACCTCTCAAGGAATTCAAACACCTCATATGGGTTATTAGGGGGTGTGCATGCATCAATTAGGATGTGCATTGATCCTCGCACACGGAGCCTGAGCTCACGGGGTAGGGGACGAAGGTAGCGGGCAAGGCTACGTGCATAGGCCTTCTCGCCCTCATCCACAGCTGCCCATGAAAGGTAATTGAGTACCCCAGTGTCCACATGCCTATGTGTGTCTGACCCAGAGATGTCTCGCTGTCTTCTCCCACGGTGGGATATTGCAGCAGGCTGAGGGGAGGCCCCCAGAGGTACAGTGGGGGTGCTGCTGTTTGAAGCTTCATCCCCAATGGTGGATGCTGCTGCAGCTGGTGCCTCTGGTACAGGTAGAGGAGGAGGGGGTTGCTGTGGTCCTTGGGAAACTTGTGGGATGCTGATGGGAGGTTCAGACGATGGGCCAGCCACCTCTTCACCTCCCCCAACCGGGTCAATAATGGCCTCTGAGTCTGAGCCTGTCTCCCTTTCTGTGAGGTTGGATTGGGTTCTGTTGGGAAAGGAAAGGGGATTAGAACAAGAAGGAGAGGTGAGCCTAAACTGCATATGTGTTATGTGGTGTGATGTATGTACTTACGGTCTCAGATCCAGAATAGGAGCCAGAAAGCCAAGGCGGTCAAAGTACACATATTTTCTTTTTGTCGGTGCCGCAGACCTGCTCCTGGACCTCTGCTGCCGTTCCCGCTGATACTGGTCGTGGATGCTTCTCCATCTTCTCATAACATCATCCACTGCAATGACACATATAATGTAATCAATTAGCTAGCTGCACAAAGCCAAATTGTTCTACATACACATAATATAGTCATGGGGGCCTAGTAGGATGTGACTATCGTAACATTTTTGCACCTCAAAAATACCAAAAACAAACTTTTTTGCCCAAATTCTGCGCTACAAATACGCTCTGCCCCTTAAGAAGTTTGGAAAAAAATCAAGTAACTTATTCATTCGTTGCTGCTCCTTGCGTGGGCTGTCGCCAAAATGGGTAAACATCTGTCCACAGATACGCCTCCATGCCGCCTCTTTCCTTGCACGGTCTGCGTAATGTGCATCTCTTTGGTCCCAAATTTCGGGCCTCTCCTGCACCAATACAATGAGCATCTCCACATTGATGAGGGTGGACATCATGGCCGACTCCGTGGAGGCGTTCTTCTGGGATGTCTGGGCTCTTTTTGAGCTAATTTGCATGTGTCAGCTTCCTCCTGCATGTGTTGCACCATTTCCTGTGAGATGCAGAAGTCTTGCATATTTCTCGCAAGTCACACGTGTGGTCCATGTGTAATCCTTTGTTTTCTCGCACCCATAGACTTTCATTGGCGTGCAACGGGCATAATGCACGTACAATCGCAGCATGCTGCGGGTGTCTCGCACCGAAAGATAGGGCCGAGAAAAATATGCATGATCAGAGCTGCCCCATAGAGAAATATTGGTCCATGTGTAATGCGTGGTTTTCACGCCTCTCACTCATCCGTATTCCTCCTTAGTGTGACGCTGGCCTAAGTCTCTCTCTCCTGTAGATTGTCAGCTCTTATGGTCAGCAGGGTCCTTTCTCTATTTCTCTTTCTTCTTGCAGAATGAAATCTGATCAGTGGGGTTCTCTCTCCTTTCCCCATGAATATTTTCTGAGCAATTACAAGCTTTCCATCATTGAGATTTTTACACAAATTCATAAGCCACAAATAGAATTTTTGGGAAAAATTCTGCGAAACTGGTGAATTCGACTTTCAAAAGGTCCACTCATCTCTAGCTATGATCTTAGAAAATGAAAGGGCACCTGAAATCAGTCATTCATGCTAGTAATTTGATTGACATTCTTATGTTCATGCTATCTGGCAAACTAGAGACTGTTGTTGGTGACCAGGAGAAGGTTGGGGCTTGGTAGAATGAGTCCTGGCCTTATATTAACCAGGATTATTAATGCTTCTAGGATGACATTCTTCTATTTCATCACTGCGTGAGTGGCTTTGTCTAAACACTGTGGCTTAGTCCAAACACTATGTCATCTGGGAACGATGCAGAATGATGAATGAAGCAATATATACATTTTATCAAGCTGATCCAATATTTCCCTGAGTATATTTTAAGGGCTATCTTTTATTTCTTTTCTTAGTGTGGCAAACATTTTCTGCTGAAAAATGATACTTCGGGGATGGTAATAACACTTTTCTGCTTTATGTTTCACACAATTGGAGGCTGCATAAGCATTCACAGAGTCTCTGAGGTAAAACACTTTTGGGTATAAATGATTCTTCTATTACAGGCACATTACCTCTGCATTATTTGAATCTTCTACTATACCTAATCTTTAAGTATACATGCATCTTGTATACTGAACCTTTATAGCTCACCTTAGACAAACACAGCAATAAAATATTGCCTGGATGGGAATATGTCAATGTAGAATAACTTTTTAATTTTTTACTTTAAAAAGTTACTTACATCCATAAAATAAATCAAATGTAAGCATTAAATATTAAGTACTCAAATTCCTGAAATCTTTTTTTCCCCCAGAGATAACCAATTATTATGACAACTTTGTGCTTTTATGTGTTTTGACTCATTAGTATTCATGGATAAAGTGTATTTGATGGCAGTTCACTTGCAGCAGTTTCAGTTTAGAATCAATGACAATTGCTAGTAGTGACAAAAAACAGAAATCCACCTAATGTTCCTCTAAGGAATAGTTAAATGACCCTGATGAGCCCAAGGTTATTTGCTGTGAGGATGGCTAATGGATGGGTTATGGTAATAGTGTCCACTGAAAGGTGTCTTGAGAGAGCTGTGGTGGTGGCACATCACTCACAGCTAATAGATTTTACTTTTGCTGTAAGAGAGTGATCTTTTAGGGCTACAGGTCATATACCTTGCTTAATATTTAAGTAAAGATGGTTGACTACTGTTTGAAACACATTTTTGGTAGTGATCGAGACTCCTTAATATACAGAAAGCTTCGCAAAGTTATGTTAATTCATTCCTTCTTGGAATGCAGGCTAACTTTTCATAAATCTATCTGTACCATATGTCCTTGAAAATGACAGATGCAAAGTTATAAATGAATTGTAATATAAAATAAGAATGACATATTTAAAGACTTTAAACTAGAACAAAAGTTTAAGATGCATTATTAAACCTTAATATCCTAAGCAAGTGAATCACAATGCATGCCTGCTGAAAATAAAATTGTAATTTTCATATGACAGCACCTCTGTGCTCATCTCACCGTGTGGATCTTTATCCAATATTAATACTTGTTTTCATCTAATGATGACCAGCTCCAGGCATATAAATTAATTTGGCCTTTTAATTTTTTTTCACATGCCTGGAAAATGCTACCTTGGAAATGATACCAAAATAATATTAATGCCACTGCTCATAATAATAGGTCATAATAAAAATCCACGGGATATAATAATATAAATATAGAATTATAATATACATTATTATGAATTATATTAAAAATGGTTCCTGTGTTTCGTCCTTTTGGTTATCCATTTCCAAATAGCATTTTTTTTTTACTTTAGATTTGTTGTTTACTTCCGTGGACAGCAATATATCTTCTAAATGTTGGAAAGGACAATTCAAATATCAATGATTAAAACAATGGCCCAATCTGCATAATCACTCACATTTTAGGCTCAATCATAAAAAATCCACATTTTAGTATCAATGAGGAACAATCAGAGTGATCAGGATAACTGTATTAGGGTATTTACCTAATTGGCCGATGTACTTGTAGTGATTAGTAAATTATAAAAACTCATTGGTGGATTGACTTGAATATGAAAAGAAAATATAGATTCATTTAAATAGTTGCTTTTACACTGAATATCAATTCAAGTGATTTTTCTGAATATCCAGTCAATTCATCTCTAAAGGTTTGGCAGCAAAATATAGAACGAATAAATGGAACAATTGCAAAACTTTCTGCAGTCATCTTTCAGGTGTGAGTACTTTTTTCACATAAGCCATTTTGTAAACACTTTTAAAAGTTTTTTAAGTAAAAGCCTCTACAAAGTCATTAAAAAAGCATGAGTAACTAAGATGCAGATTTAATGCTTTTCAGTTTCAGATCTTATACATATAATTGTATTATTTCTGTGGTCAAGTTCCAAATTTAACCAAGAAGTCTATAGACCATAGTGTACCTCCACATTTATCAAACTTGTAATGGGTTTACAAATTAATTTATTCTTAAATATCTACAATTCCTATCAGTATGTCTTTGAAGTGTGAGAAGAAATACACACAAATGCAGGGAGAACATACATACTCCTTGCAAATGTTGTATTTTGCTAGATTTGAGACAAGGACCCAATAACTGTAAAGCTTCAATGCTAACCACAAGAGCCACATTCTTGAGTTGGTGCTATAAAGCCATACGGGCTCTGAAATATATTGCAAAGTCTCTGCACATACAGCATCAGGGCCGCCATCACGGCATTACTGCCCTTACTGGCACAGCAGGCCCCCTCTCTTGTGCTCACCGGGCTCCAGCAGAACCTGCCGTTTCAGTAACTGATCGTGCGTCTGAGGACGCATGATCAGTTAAAATCTGTTGCCATGCAGGAGATTCCTCCATGCGGCTGTAAGGGGGTGAAGGAGAATCACTGCCTTGCCCTGTCCCCCTTAAGTGTTCTTAATGTTTATATGTACTAATTGTTATGTGTCATTGTAAATATTTTGATGGTACTGATACATGGGAACATGTATTACCATAAATAGCAATGGAATTGCCACATCTTCTATTGTGTTACCATTTTATGTATAATTATTGTATATGCATTGTGTTCTTTTAGTACAATACTGTATATAGTATATGTGATATGTGCTAATGTTATGTACAGTTTATGGAAAGTAAGGTGCTTTCTTTTGGGAACATGAAAGGCGGGCACCTTAATATATAGCTCTTATATACTCTTGTATACTCTTATATACGTTGGGTAAGTGTAGTTCTGTTGTGGGCCACTAGATGGGGCATACTAGTGGGCATTGTTAGGTGTAGCTTATAGGAAGTTCCTAGAGGGTTAAGTGTAGGTGGGGTAGTAGTGAGAAGTTTCTAGGAAGTTAGGTCAGACAGGGCCAGAGTGCCCAAGTGTCCACATGGGCTATTGGCCCGGACAACTTGGCAGCCACATAACGTTCAAGTGCTGCAGCCCACATTACCCACTGCCACTGTGTATCATATTAGTGGGCCCTTACAGAGAAGGAAGATGTGACATCTTACCTCCTGGGCCAATGCTTTTAGGGCAGAAGTTGGCTGGACTAAGGAGATGAAAGGAGTTGGAGCTTCAATGGGCTCGGTACAGGCGGGCCGGATGCTTCACTGACGGTCACCAAACATAGTGATTGATGAATTCATGTCTACAGTCATGGCCAAAAGTTTTGAGAATGACACAAATATTAATTTTTACAAAGTCTACTGCTTCACTTTTTCTAATGGCAATTTGCATATACTCCAGAATGTTATAAAGAGTGATCAGCTTAACAGCAATTACTTGCAAAGTCAATATTTGGCTAGAAAATGAACTTTATCCCCCAAAACACAGTTCAACATCATTGCAGCCCTGCCTTAAAAGGACCAGCTAACCTCTTTTCAGTGATTGCTCCATTAACACAGGTGTGGGTGTTGATGAGGACATGGCTGGAGATCAATCTGTCATGATTAAGTAAGAATGACACCACTGGACACTTTAAAAGGAGGCTGGTGCTTGGCATCATTGTTTCTCTTCTGTTAACCATGGTTATCTCTAAAGAAACAAGTGCAGTCATCATTGCAATGCACAAAAATGGCCTAACAGGGAAGAGTATCGCAGCTAGAAAGATTGCACCTCAGTCAACAATCTATCGCATCATCAAGAACTTCAAGGAGAGAGGTTCCATTGTTGCCAAAAAGGCTTCAGGGCACCCAAGAAAGACCAGCAAGCGCCAGGACCGTCTCTTAAAAGTGTTTCAGCTGCGGGATCGGGCTACCAGCAGTGCAGAGCTTGCTCAGGAATGGCAGCAGGCAGGTGTGAGTGCATCTGCACGCACTGTGAGGCGGAGACTCTTGGAGCAAGGCCTGGTCTCAAGGAGGGCAGCAAAGAAGCCACTTCTCTCCAGAAAAAACATCATGGACAGACTGATATTCTGCAAAAGGTACAGGCAGTGGACTGCTAAGGACTGGGGTAAAGTTATTTTCTCTGATGACTCCCCTTTTCGATTGTTTGGGACATCAGGAAAACGCCTCATTCGGAGAAGACAAGGTGAGCGCTACCACCAGTCTTGTCTCATGCCAACTGTTAAGCATCCTGAAACCATTTATGTGTGGGGTTGCTTCTCAGCCAAGGGAATCGGCTCTCTCACAGTCTTGCCTAAAAACACAGCCATGAATAAAGAATGGTACCAGAATGTCCTCCAAGAGCAACTTCTCCCAACCCTCCAAGAGCAGTTTGGCGATCAACAATGCCTTTTCCAGCATGATGGAGCACCTTGCCATAAAGCAAAGGTGATAACTAAATGGCTCAGGGAACAAAACAAAGAGATTTTGGGTCCATGGCTTGGAAACTCCCCAGATCTTAATCCCATTGAGAACTTGTGGTCAATCATCAAGAGACGGGTGGACAAACAAAAACCTAAAAATTCTGACAAAATGAAAGCACTGATTGTGCAAGAATGGACTGCCATCAGTCAGGATTTGGTCCAGAAGTTGATTGAGAGCATGCCAGGGAGAACTGCAGAGGTCCTGAAGAAGAAGGGTCAACACTGCAAATATTGACTTGCTGCATTAACTCATTCTAACTGTCAATATAAGCTTTTGTTACTCATATGTTTGCAATTATTATATTTCTGTCTGTGATAAAAACATCTGTCAAACACACATAAAAACCAGAGGGCAGCAGATCATGTGAAAATATAATATTTATGTCATTCTCAAAACTTTTGGCCATGACTGTAGGGTGAAGCAGGCTGAAGAAAATGTCATTATAGATAGGTCAGGCCTGGAACGAACTGGGAAGCAGTCTAGTACGGTCTGGTCCGGGCGTGTACTGCACAGAAGTGACAACAGGCAAGGGAAAGATCAGGAAGCAAACGAATGTTATGATGTACCAACTGTGGATGTAACGTGCAAAATCCTTAGTAAAGAATGTGTTAAAGTTGTCTCGGACTGTGTCTCCATTGATGGGGGTCGCATAGAAGAAGTACCGTTTAGGCCTTGGAAGTGCCCAGATGAAGCTGAATCTGGAAATGCAGGTATACCAAGAAGAATAGTATTATTTCATGTAGGGGAAGGACTGGACACAGCTGCCACCGGAATATAGGTCACGACTACAGTCCTGTCCTCCCTTACACGGCAACAGTTAAAAGCCGCCAGCCGATCACAGGCCGGCAGCTGATGTCAGCGTTGCTGACGTATGACGTCACTGTCATATGCCGGAACGACGCTGCGCACCCCAGAAGTATCATAGTGAAGGACACCGCTGGACCTCGGCAAAGTAAGGAGAAACTTTTTGTTTTTATAAATCTGCAGTAAGGGGCTGCATTATACTGCTATGGGGTGGATTATACTGCTATGGGGGTGCATTATACTATATATGACAAAGGGGTGCATTATACTGCTATGGGGTGCATTATACTATACATATGACAAGGGGATGCATTATACTATATATGACAAGGGGATGCATTATACTGTGGGAGATCATGATGCTATATATGACAAGGGGTGCATTATATGGGGGTGCATTATACTATATATGACAAAGGGGTGCATTATACTATCGAGGTGCATTACACTATATATGACAAGGGAGTGCATTATACTATATATGATTGAGGGTGCATTATACTGCTATGTGGGTGAATTATACTGCTGTAGGGGTGCATTATACTACTATGGGGGTGCATTATACTATATATTACTATGGGGCACATTATACTTCTATGAGAGTGCATTATAATGCTGTATATGACTATGGGGTACATTATACTATTATTGATGACTAAGGGGGGAATATTGAGAGACATGGGGGAACTATGGAAAGACATGAGGCTGAATAGGAGGACATGTGGGGTCAAGAATGGGAGGACATGTGGGGTCTATAATGTGGGATATTATTACCATAGAGGCTAATTAAAGGATATTATTTTTGAGGATACTGTTTTCAGTGTGGGGGAGGAGAGGTCCTGTTACTGTGCAGGGTGACACGGTGGCTTTTTTCTTCATCTGGCATAGTGTACATGTTGGGGAAAAATTGTGGAATGTGCTCTAGATAACTGTGTTATTTTCTGCAGAGGCGAGTCCTGGCTGCAAGAAGTGATGGTGGTGTGCTCTGGATGAAGATGAAAAACGAAGATGAAGGACTTCAACTAGAGATGTCACCGGTGAGTCAGTGTGTTACCTGTGCACTGACAGTATATACAGAGCTCCAGTGTATGTCACCGATGATCACTGTATTACATGTACATTGACACCAAATATTGTCTATTATATACAAAGCTCTGGTGTATAATGGCTCTTATGGTAAAATTAGTATTTTTTTTTATTAATGATCAGTATTGTAGTACTGGGTCACTATGTGGTTGTAATATGTGGCCCGGTGTGGCTGTATTTGTCCCTTGTATGTGGTATTCAGTCATTATGTGGTGATAAAATGTGGTCTGATCATGGCGTGGTGGTATTTGTTCCTTGTATGTGGTATTATAGGTCACTACATGGTGGTAATATATGGTCCAGCCATGGTGTGACAGTATTTGTGCCTTGTATGTGGTATTATTCAGTCCCTTTGTGGTGGTAAGCAGAGTTGAGCGAAACAGGTCGTTCATTTTCAAAAATCGCTGACTTTTGCCAAAGTCGGGTTTCATGAAACGAAACCCAACCAGAGCGTGCAGTCGGCCGAACGTTCGGCGACCATCTCGCCAAAGTCGGGGTCGGGTTTAGCCGCTTGCAGGCGCCTTTTTTTCATTCAAATCCCCTGCCAAAGCCGTGCCGGCACCACTCATTGGCTGAGCCGTCCGCCGGCTCAACCAATGAGTGGCGCGGGATTCAAATCCCCCACCAAAGCGGCGTCGCTCATTGGCAGAGCCGGCGGGCAGCTCAGCCAATAAGCAGCGCGGGATGCAAATCCCCATAGATTGGCTGAGTGGTGCTGCCCGGCTTTGTGTGTGTGTGTGTGTGTCTGAGGCTGTGTGTGTGTGTGTATATATATGCAGGCATCGTCCGATGGGACTGCAAGTCCCCTCCGGCTATGTCTGTTACACTGTCAGGGAGTGACACATTAGCCAATGATGGGACCGTAGTAGTCCCATCATCCGGCTAATGTGTTGAATGTAGTGTTGAGCGATACTGCTCGATATCTAAAAATATCGTATCGAAATGGTATCGCCGATATCACTAAATATCGTCGATATCCGATTTCGATACCGGAAGTCCAATGTAAGTCTATGGGAACAAAATATCGCAACTAAAAAAAACCTTTATTTCCTTGTAAACACTAAATATACACACATAGAATACATATATATATATATATATATATATATACATGTCATTGTGACATATATATATACATATATGTATAGTTTATACACTTCTACATAGTAAAATATCCTCTGATTCAATTGCCGGGTAAAGCCGGCTTCTGTGAAAAGACAGAAGCACCCGACATGAAATGACACTTGGTGTACATAGGGTTAACCATGTCTTTTCATGTCGTTTGCAATCTGATTTGCACAAACAATTACATCAGTCTATGTGTGCAAAATTTCATACCTGTAGGGGTTAATTAAAGGTGTAAATTCGTTGTAAAAAAAACGGACTTTTTTGCTACGAATTTACACCTTTAATTAACCCCTACAGGTGTGAAATTTTGCACACTTACACTCATGTAATTGTTTGTGCAAATCAGATATCAAACTACATGAAAAGACATGGTTAACTCTATGTAAACCAAGTGTCATTTCATGTCGGGTTCTGCATTTTCACAAAAGCCAGCAATTGAATTAGCGGCTATTATACTATGTAGAAGTGTATGAACTATAAATATATATATATATATGTGTCACAAATTCAATGACATGTATATATATATATATATATGAGGTGTAAAATTGCTGAAAAAAAATGCGTGGGCTCCCGCCCTATTTTCGCAACCAGACAGACAAAGCCAGTGAGTGAGGGCAGATAATAATAGCCCAGAGAGGGACCATTATTTTTGGCCCCCCCCCCGGCTACTAACATCTGCCCCCGGACACCCCAGAAAGGGCAAATCTCTAATTAGATTTGCCCTTTCTGGCACTTTGCCCGTCTATTCCCATTGCCCTGTAGCGGTGGCGAATGGGTTAATAAGGGGTTAAAATGACCTTGCAATTGAAAGGTCACTTTAAGCCAGGTTAATAATTGAGACCTGTCAATCAGACAACTATCAATTATTAATCCTATTGTATGAAAGAAAAATCAAACACACACACACTTTAATAAAAAAGAAGTTTAATGAAATAATCACACAGTTTTTGACCATATTTTATTTACCTGCTAAAACCATTTCCTGTAATAAAAATAAAATAATAAAGCAAAATTATTCTTACCAATCCGATGTACAGTCAGGTCCCACGGTGTAATCCATCAGAAAGGGTTAATGTTTACTGCAGGTACCGCAGCTAATGCTGCAGCCTCACAGTAAACCCCCAAATGAATGAGTTCCTCTCCTGGCTGACAGGAGAGGAAGTGGAAAGCTTAATTGATTGCTTTCCACTTTCACTTCAGGTCAGCCAGGGACACAATCAGTGACGTCAGAGGGAACTGGTTAACAAAAATAGGGGATCCCCTCGAAAAAAAATGGCGTGGGGTCCCCCCTATTTTTGTTAACCAGCCAGATGAAGCAGACCGCTGAGGCCTGGATTTTCAGGCTGTTAAGGAGCCAAGATCCATGGACCTTGCCAGCCTGATAATACCAGGCCACAGCAGTCTGCATATCTTGGCTGATTAACAAAAATAGGGGATCCCCTCGAAAAAAATTGGCGTGGGGTCCCCCCATATTTTGTTAACCAGCCAGATGAAGCAGACCGCTGAGGCCTGGTTTTTCAGGCTGGTAAGGATCCAATATCCATGGACCTTGCAAGCCTGATAATACCAGGCCACAGCAGTCTGCTTAGCTTGGCTGGTTAACAAAAATAGGGGATCCCCTCGAAAAAAAAAAACGGCGTAGGGGTCCCCCTATTTTTGTTAACCAGCCAAGTAAAATGCAGACTGCTGCGGCCTGGTATTAAAAGACTGTCAAGGCCCATGGATTTTGGCCCTCAACAGCCTGATAATACCAGGCTACAGCAGTCTCACATTTGGCGCATCAAAAGATGTGCCAATTGTGGCACTTTACCCGGCTCTTCCCACTGCCCTGTAGCGGTGGCAAGTGGGGTAATAAGGGGTTAATGTCACCGTTGATTGCACGGTGACAATAAGCCCGGTTAATAATGGAGAGGCGTCAATAAGACACCGATCCATTATTAATCCCAAAGTTATTAAATGTTTAAAAAAAAGACACAGCAAGAAAAAAGTCTTTTAATGAAATAAAAGAGACAACACAGTTTTCATTTCTTTTATTGTACTCTCATTCCTGCGACGCCATCGATCTCCTGTAAAAAAAGAAAAAAACCAAACCAACAGTATACCACCTGTCCGACGCAGTCCATAGTAACGACAGTCCCACGACGATCCAGCTCTGCTACATCGCAATGACAGGCAGAGCCTGTCATCTCGACGCAGCACAGCTGATTACCTGCTTCCCCGGCGGTGACGTCATCGGACTGACTGCTTTACGGCCGGGATTACCCAGCAGTCACTGCAGTTATCGCGAGAAACTGCATGTGACCGCCGGGGAGAAGAGGATGGCGGCCATGAAGCAGTCCAGGACGTGACCGCCGGAGATCTTCTGCCAGGTAAGTGCCGCTGACTCCTGACAGACCCGACCGACGGACACTGACAGTGACAGACCCGACCGACGGACACAGACAGTGACAGTGACAAATCCGATTCCGGTATTCGATAAGACGAAAATATCGAAACGAATTATCGAAAGGCCGATACAGCTAATATCGGCCGATAGCCGATATTTGCAGTATCGTATCGCTCAACACTAGTTGAATGTAAAAAAAAACATACATTACATACACAACATACAGAACATACAACACATAACATACATATAACATACATATAACATAGCATACAGTACATACATACAACACTTAACATACATATAACATGCAACACATAACATACATATAACATACAGTACATACATATAACATACAACACGTAACATACATATAACACATAACATACAGTACGTATAACACATCACATACAGTACATACATATAACAAACAACATATAACATACATATAACACATAACATACAGTACATACATATAACATACAACACGTAACATACATATAACATAAAACACATAACATACAGTACATACAAAAACATATAACATATAACATACATATAACATGCAACACAGAACATACATATAACACATAACATACAGAGCATACACATAACATACATATAAAATAGATATAACACATAACATACAGAACATACATATAACACATAACATACAGTACATACATATAACATACAACACGTAAAATACATATAACCTACAACACATAACATACAGTACATACATATAATATACAACACGTAACATACATATAACATACAACACATAACATACATATAACATACAACACATAACATACAGAACATACATATAACACATAACATACAGAGCATACATATAACATACAACACATAACATACATATAACACATAACATACAGTACATACATATAACATGCAACACATAACATACATATAACATACAACACATAACATACAGAACATACATATAACATACAACACATAACATACAGAACATACATTTAACACATAACATACACATAACATACAACACATAACATACAGAACATACACATAAAATATAACATACAGAACATACACATAACATACAACACATAACATAGAGTACATACTCATCAATCACCTATTCCCCGATGCCATCGTCTCCTGTAATAAAAATAAAAGAATAAAGCAACCCGTTATGTTTCAGTAGCTGAGGAGAAATAGCAAAAATAGCCAAAGTAGCAATACACCAGAGAGGCTGGAACCTATTGGGTTGCAGGACCCTAAACTAACCGCAACACTAGAAGTAGCCGTGGAGCATACCTACGGTGATCCTAGACGCCTCGTAACAGCCAGAGAGATAGCTACACCTAAAGGCAGAAAGATGAAAGCTAACTGCCCCGGAGCAGTACCCCAAAAGAAATAGGAAGCCCCCAAACATGTAATGACGATTAAACAAGAAGAAAATACGAACACAGACAGAAAAAAGAATGAGCAAACGCTGGGGCCCAATCTGTCTAGATAGAAAAGTATAGGAAAGAATTCTGACTGCAACCCAAAAAACCCTGACAAAAATACCAACACTTCTGATTAACAAAAAAACCTGAGATCACACGAACTCTACCACCTAAATCAGATCTATGGTGTAACACACAGCAATTCAGCAAATAAAAAGTGCAAACACAAACTGAGCGCAATTGCAGAGCCAGGCCCCAAAAGGGGACCAGGCTGAAGACAACTGCTAGGCAGCAAACCAGCAAGGAAAATCCAACAGAGGAAAAAAAAACAAAGCAAGTCACTTATCTGAATGGAAGCAGGAATGCAAGCTGAGCTCCAAGCAAGACCTGGAAGAACAATTGATTACGGGCAAGGCTGATGGGAGTTCAGGTCACTTATATCAGACCATTCAGACCCAGCTAACGGCCATTCAGCAATTGGTTCATTACCCTCAGCAACCACCGGAGGGAGCCCCAGCTCCAAAGTCGCCTCCAGTGTGTTCACAACAGTACCCCCCCTTGAGGAGGGGTCACCGAACCCTCACCTGCACAACCAGGCTGATCAGGATGAGCTCGATGATAGGCACGGATCAGTCTCCTAGCATGGATGTCCGAAGCAAACACCCAAGAATTGTCCTCCTGACCGTAACCTCTCCACTTAACCAAATACTGAAGTTTCCGTCTAGCAAAACGAGAATCCAAAATTTTCTCAACCACATACTCCAAATTGCCCTCAACCAAAACAGGGTCGGGAGGCGCCGCCATAGGAACCACTGGCTCGACAAACCTCTTCAATAAGGACTTGTGGAATACGTTATGGATCATAAATGTCCCTGGAAGAAGCAAATGGAAGGACACCGGATTAAGAATTTCCATGATCTTATAAGGTCCAATGAACCTTGGCTTAAATTTTAGAGATGCAACCTTCATAGGGATATTTCTTGAGGACAACCAAACCAAGTCCCCCACTTTAAAACGAGGACAATCAGTCCTATGCCGGTTGGCAAACCGCTGGGCCTTCTCCTGAGAGAGAGAGACAACCTCTCCACTACCTGGTCCCAAATCTGCTGCATTCGCTCTACAATAGAGTCCACCCCCGGACAGACAGAAGCCTCCGCCTGTCCAGAAGAAAATCGAGGGTGAAACCCAGAATTGCAAATGGAGACATCAAGGTGGCAGAGCTGGCCCTATTATTAAGAGCAAACTCAGCCAAAGGCAAAAAAGAGACCCAGTCATCTTGATCAGCAGACACAAAACATCTCAAATATGTCTCCAAGGTCTGGTTTGTTCTCTCGGTTTGTCCATTGGTCTGAGGTGAAATGCAGAGGAGAAAGATAACTGAACACCAAGTTTAGAACAAAATGTCCTCCAAAATCTGGAAACAAACTGGACACCTTTGTCAGACACAATGTTCTCCGGAAAGCCATGTAACCGAACCACGTGCCGAAAGAACAAAGGAACCAATTCGGAGAAGGAAGGCAACTTAGGTAATGGCACAAGATGTATCATCTTGGAAAACGTATCACAGATTACCCAGATAACGGTCATTCTCTGAGAGACAGGGAGGTCGGAAATAAAATCCATAGAGATATGGGTCCATGGCCTCTTGGGTACAGGTAATGGCATTAACAAACCACTGGGGCGTGTTATGTTTTGGTAGCTGAGGAGTGCAGGTAAAAAAGGCAATACACCAGAGCAGTTGGAATCTATGGGATTGCAGTACCCTGACTAACCACCACAACTAGAGGCAGCCGTGGAGCGTTCCTACGTTGGTCCTAGACGCCTCGTCACAGCCTGAGAAACTAACTACACCTAAAGATAGAAATAGGAAAGCTATCTGCCCCGGAGCAGAACCCCAAAGATAATAGAAAGCCCCCAAACATGTAATGGCGGTTAGACAAGAGGAAATACTGACACAGAAAGAAAATAGAATGAGCAAACGCTGGGCCCAAACTATCTAAATAGAAAAGGACAGGAAGGGTACTTACTGCAATCCCAGAAAACCCTGAAAAACACCAACTCTACTAATTTCAAAATCACCTGAGATCACACGACCTCTACCACCTAAATTAGCTCTCTGGTGTAACAAAATCAAAACAGCAGCCACTGAAAAAACTGGAAAAAGCAAAAGAACAAAACTCAGTGGCTGAACTAAACGGAGAAGGCAGAAGCCCCCGGAAGGGACCCAGAAGGCCCCCAAAGAAGTGCAGGACAAAATGCAAAAATATAGCAACAACACAAAAGAAGAAAAATTCTTATCTGGTAGCAGGAGATGCAGACACGACACAGCAGGCTACAAGGGAAACTGGAATGAAGGATTCAGACAAGAACAATTGATCACCGGCAACCCTGATGGGAAAATGACTCCCTTATATAAGACCAGTCAGTAACACCTGATTCCCAGTCCTCACAATCTTCACTAGTACCGCTTGTAACCACCAGAGGGAGCCTCTGCTCAGAACTCATCTCAAACCCATTCACAACAGTACCCCCCCCTTGAGGAGGGGTCACCGAACCCTCATTTGAGCAACCAGGTCGGTCAGGATGAGTTCTATGATAAGAACGGATAAGTCTCCTAGCATGGATGTCCGAAGCAAACACCCAAGAATTGTCTTCCTGACCATAACCTCTCCATTTAACCAAATACTGGAGTCTTCGTCTAGAAAAACGAGAATCCAATATTTTCTCAACCACATACTCCAGATTGCCCTCAACCAAAACAGGGTCAGGAGGCACAGTAGCAGGAACCACTGGCTCAACAAACCTCTTCAACAAGGACTTGTGGAACACATTATGGATCTTAAATGTCCCTGGAAGAAGCAAACGAAAAGAAACAGGATTAATAATCTCCATGATCTTATAAGGTCCAATGAACCTAGGCTTAAATTTAGGAGATGCTACTCTCATAGGAATATTCTTTGAGGACAACCAGACCAAGTCCCCCACTTTAAACCGAGGACCATCAGTCCTATGCCGGTTAGCAAACCGCTGGGCCTTCTCCTGAGAGAGGGACAACCTCTCCACTACCTGGTCCCAAATCTGTTGCATACGCTCAACAACAGAGTCAACACCTGGACAGACAGAAGCTTCCGTCTGTCCTGAAGAAAATCGAGGGTGAAAACCAGAATTACAGAAAAACGGAGACATCAAAGTGGCAGAGCTAGCCCTATTATTAAGAGCAAACTCAGCCAAAGGCAAAAAAGAGACCCAGTCATCCTGATCAGCAGACACAAAGCATCTTAGATAAGTCTCTAATGTCTGGTTTGTTCTCTCAGTTTGACCATTGGTCTGAGGATGAAATGCCGAGGAGAAAGACAATTGAACACCCAGTTTAGAACAAAAAGTCCTCCAAAATCTGGAAACAAACTGGACTCCTCTGTCAGACACAATGTTCTCAGGAATGCCTTGTAAACGAACCACGTGCTGAAGAAACAACGGCACCAATTCAGAGGAGGAAGGCAACTTAGGTAATGGCACAAGATGTATCATTTTGGAAAACCTATCACAAATTACCCAGATGGTGGTCATTCTCTGAGAAACAGGAAGATCGGAAATGAAATCCATAGAGATATGGGTCCATGGTCTCTTGGGCACAGGCAATGGCATCAACAAACCACTAGAGCGAGAGCAAGGCTTGGAGCGAGAGCAAGTCCCGCAGGACTGCACAAATTCCCTGACATCGCGAGACAAGGTAGGCCACCAAAAGGACCGACTAACCAAGTCTCTGGTACCAAAAATTCCGGGATGCCCAGCCAATGCGGAACAATGAATCTCAGACATCACACTCTTTTTCCATTGGTCCGGGACAAACAATTTTCCAACAGGGCAGCGCTCGGGCCTATCCTCCTGACACCCCTCCAGAGCAAGTCTCAAATTGGGCGAGATGGCGGAAAGAACTACACCCTCTTTCAAAATAACAGAAGGATCAGATAACTCAGGAGAGTCCGCAAGGAAACTCCTCGAGAGGGCATCCGCCTTAACATTCTTAGTGCCAGGAAGAAAGGAAACCACAAAATTAAAACGTGTGAAAAACAAGACCCACCTGGCCTGTCTAGGATTGAGTCGCTTGGCAGATTCCAGATAGACCAGATTCTTATGGTCCGTAAGGACGACCACCTGATGTTTGGCTCCCTCCAGCCAATGTCTCCACTCTTCAAAAGCCCACTTCATGGCCAATAACTCCCGATTACCCACGTCATAATTACGTTCAGTAGGAGAAAATTTTCGAGAGAAAAAGGCACAAGGGTTACTTTTAGAGGTCTCTGGATCTTTTTGGGACAAAACGGCACCTGCCCCAATTTCAGAGGCATCAACCTCCACCTGAAATGGCAGAGAAACATCAGGCTGCCGTAGAACAGGAGCAGAAGTGAATCTCTGCTTAAGTTCCTGAAATGCAGAGACTGCCTCAGGAGGCCAATTCACCACATCAGAACCCTTTCTGGTCAAATCAGTTAATGGTTTAACAATAACCGAGAAATTACCAATAAATTTACGATAAAAATTGGCAAAACCCAAAAATCTCTGAAGAGCCTTTAATGAAGTAGGTTGGACCCAATCACAGATGGCCTGAACCTTGACCGGGTCCATTTCAATAACAGATGGGGACAAAATGAATCCCAGAAATGAGATCTTCTGTACGCCAAAAAGACACTTTGATCCCTTCACATACAGAGCATTATCCCTCAAAATCTGGAACACAGTCCGAACATGTTTCACATGAGAGTCCCAGTCATTAGAAAAAATCAAGATATCATCCAAATAAACAATCAGAAATTTGTCCACAAAATCCCTGAAAATGTCATTCATGAAGGACTGGAAGACGGAAGGGGAATTAGTGAGCCCAAAGGGCATCACTAGGTACTCAAAATGCCCTTCAGGGGTATTGAATGCCGTCTTCCATTCATCCCCGTGCTTAATGCGAATAAGGTTATACGCCCCCCTGAGGTCAAGCTTGGTAAACCAAGTAGCATTTTTCACCCTGGAAAACAGGTCAGAAATCAAGGGTAACGGGTATTGATATTTCACAGTAATATTGTTCAAGAGACGATAATCAATACACGGCCTTAATGAACCATCTTTTTTGGCCACAAAGAAAAAACCGGCACCTAAGGGTGAAGAGGATGGTCTGATATGACCCTTCTCCAATGATTCCTTGATATAAGACCGCATAGCGTCATGTTCAGGTACAGACAAGTTAAAAAGGCGACCTTTAGGGAATTTACTACCCGGCACTAATTCAATAGCGCAGTCATAGGTCCTATGGGGAGGTAAGGATGCAGATTTACTTTCGCTAAACACATCAGAAAAATCAAACAAAAAGTCAGGAACATCCTGAGCTTGGGGGGAGGCAGAAAAAACAGGAGTGTTGGTATTAACACATTGGCAGCCCCAACTGGTTACAGACACAGATTTCCAATCCAAAACAGGATTATGAGACTGTAACCAAGGGAAACCCAGCACGATAATGTCATGCAGATTATATAGAACCAAAAATTTGCAGCACTCCTGGTGATCAGGTTCAACCCTCATTATCACCTGAGTAGAAAACTGGGGTTTATTCTCAGCCAAAGGGGTAGAATCGATCCCCAGTAGGGAATAGACTTCTGTAGGGGTATCAAGGGAAACCCACAACGTTTAGCAAAATCATAATCCATCAGGTTAATAGCTGCTCCAGAATCAACGAAAGCCTGAGCAGAAAATGAGGACAGAGAGCATATCAGAGTGACAGTTAATAAAAACTTAGTCTGAACACTACCCAAGACAACTGAGCGTGCAAAACGTCTTCCCCGCTTAGGGCAGACTGAAATAGCATGAGAAGCATCACCACAGTAGAAACATAACCTATTGCGCTTTCGAAACTCATGACGCTGTGCCCCAGACACCACTCCATCACACTGCATGGGCTCAGAAGCTGGCTCACAAGGCAACACCACTCCACGCATACTTCTCCGTTCACGCAAACGTCTGTAAATTTGAATCGCTAATGACATAGAATCATTGAGACCAGAGGGGACAGGGAATCCCACCATACCATCCTTTACATTATCCGACAGACCCTTCCGGAAAAGGGCCGCCAAAGCGTCGTCATTCCATTTGGTCAGGACTGCCCACCTACGGAATCTCTGACAGTATAACTCAGCGTCATCAAGCCCCTGATTTAATGCCAACAAGGCTTTTTCAGCTTGATCAGTGACATTAGGCTCATCGTACAATAACCCCAAAGCCTGAAAAAACGCATCAACATCACTCAAAACAGGATCCCCAGGTATCAGGGAAAAAGCCCAATCCTGAGGATCGCCGCGCAGGAGAGAGATGATAATTTGAACCTGCTGCGCTGCGTTTCCTGAGGACTTAGATTTTAAGGCAAAAAACAATTTACAATTATTTTTGAAATTCTGAAACTTAGCTCGATCCCCTAAAAACAAATCTGGCATGGGGATCCTAGGTTCCACAACAGGCAACCCAGCAAGATAGATAGCAATACTCCGAACCTCAGTGGCAAGCTGATCCACACGGCCAGACAACTGTGCAAACTCCATTGGGAGAAAAGATCCTCCCCAGCACCCAGAGATACAGAGGGAAAAAAAAAAAAAATGCAACAAACAGAAAAATATCTCTGACAACTCTGACAACCTTTTTTCTATCACAATATTTTTTCCCTTCTGTGAGTACCATACAATTTTCAATTTTTAGGCCGTTGATACTGTTATGTTTCGGTAGCTGAGGAGTGCAGGTAAAAAAGGCAATACACCAGAGCAGTTGGAATCTATGGGATTGCAGTACCCTGACTAACCACCACAACTAGAGGCAGCCGTGGAGCGTTCCTACGTTGGTCCTAGACGCCTCGTCACAGCCTGAGAAACTAACTACACCTAAAGATAGAAATAGGAAAGCTATCTGCCCCGGAGCAGAACCCCAAAGATAATAGAAAGCCCCCAAACATCTAATGGCGGTTAGACAAGAGGAAATACTGACACAGAAAGAAAATAGAATGAGCAAACGCTGGGGCCCAAACTATCTAAATAGAAAAGGACAGGAAGGGTACTTACTGCAATCCCAGAAAACCCTGAAAAACACCAACTCTACTAATTTCAAAATCACCTGAGATCACACGACCTCTACCACCTAAATTAGCTCTCTGGTGTAACAAAATCAAAACAGCAGCCACTGAAAAAACTGGAAAAAGCAAAAGAACAAAACTCAGTGGCTGAACTAAACGGAGAAGGCAGAAGCCCCCGGAAGGGACCCAGAAGGCCCCCAAAGAAGTGCAGGACAAAATGCAAAAATATAGCAACAACACAAAAGAAGAAAAATTCTTATCTGGTAGCAGGAGATGCAGACACGACACAGCAGGCTACAAGGGAAACTGGAATGAAGGATTCAGACCAGAACAATTGATCACCGGCAACCCTGATGGGAAATTGACTCCCTTATATAAGACCAGTCAGTAACACCTGATTCCCAGTCCTCACAATCTTCACTAGTACCGCTTGTAACAACCAGAGGGAGCCTCTGCTCAGAACTCATCTCAAACCCATTCACAACAGGGGCGAGAACAAGGCTTGAAACAAGAGCAAGTCCCACAGGACTGCACAAAGTCCCTGACATCACGAGACAAAGTAGGCCACCAAAAGGACCGACTCACTAAGTCAATGGTACCAAAAATCCCGGGATGATGTGGAACAATGAATCTCAGACATCACACTCTTCTTCCACTGGTCTGGGACAAACAATTTCCCAACAGGGCAGCGTTCAGGTTTATCCTCCTGACACCCCTCCAGAGCCAGTCTCAAATTGGATGAGAAGGCGGAAAGAACTATACCCTATTTCAAAATAACAGCAGGATCAGATAACTCAGGAGAATCCGCAAGGAAACTCCTCGAGAGGGCATCCGCCTTAACATTCTTAGTGCCCGGAAGAAAAGAAACCACAAAATTAAAATGTGTGAAAAACAAGGCCCACCTGGCCTCTCTAGGATTGAGTCGCTTTGCTGATTCAAGATAAACCAGGTTCTTATGGTCCGTGAGGACCACCACCTGATATTTGGCTCCTTCCAGCCAATGTCTCCACTCTTCAAAGGCCCACTTCATGGCCAACAACTCCCGATTACCCACGTCATAATTACGTTCAGTTGTAGAAAATTTTCGAGAAGAAGGCACAAGGGTTACTCTTAGAGGTCTCTGGATCCCTTTGGGACAAAACGGCACCTGCGCCAATCTCAGAAGCTTCAACCTCCACCTGAAACAGCAGAGAAACATCAGGCTGCCGTAGAACAGGAGCAGAAATGAATCTCTGTGTAGCGCCGGCGTCGGCGTCCCTTCCCTCTGCCAGGCAGGGACGCTGTTCCCCTCACCCCTCTGCTCCACGTCCAGCGTCCTCCTCCCGCTCTGCTGGCGGCGCGCGCTCCTTTCCTGCCACTGTGCTTAGGGCGCGCGCGCGTGCGCTGCCCTCCCTCTTAAAGGGGCTGCGCGCGTCGTCCTAAGGAGTCCCCGGCCAATGGCCGGAGGACTTCACCTTATATAAGGCCCCTCCTCCAAAATGGAGGTGCCCGAGCAATGTTGTTGCACTGTTCACTACTCTGCTTCAGTCCTCAGGGTCCTTGCCAGATACCTGTCTGATTCCTGCCAGGTTGCTGTCTGTTACCTGCCTGCTAGCTCACCTGGGAGCGCTCATCTGTTACCTGCCTGCTGGCCTACCTGGAGGCTCTGCCGTCACGTACCGTGATCTTCTGCTATTCCAGTGACTCTCGCCCGCTCACCTGGGAGCGCTCATCTGTTACCTGCTTGCTAGCACACCTGGGAGCGCTCATCTGTTACCTGCCTGCTAGCCTACCTGGAGGCTCTGCCGTCACGTACCGTGATCTTCTGCTATTCCAGTGACTCTCGCCCGCTCACTTGGGAGCGCTCATCTGTCACCTGCCTGCTAGCCTACCTGGAGGCTCAGCCATCACAGGTCGTATCTACATTCTTCCAGAGACTGCCCCGGTCACTTGCCGTGACCTCCTGCCCTCTCATCCAGAGACTGCCCCGGTCATTTGCCGTGACCTCCTGCCTACTCATCCAGAGACTGCCCCGGTCACTTGCCGTGACCTCCTGCCTACTCATCCAGAGACTGCCCCGGTCACTTGCCGTGACCTCCTGCCCACTCGTCCAGAGACTGCCCCGGTCACTTGCCGTGACCTCCTGCCCACTCATCCAGAGACTGCCTCGGTCACTTGCCGCGACTTCCTGCCCGTTCATCCAGAGACTACCCCAGTTATCTGCTGTTACTACCTGCCCGTCCACCCTGGTCGCCACCCGCTCTCTTACAAGGTCCGCCCTTTGTATAGTAGCTCAGATGTTCCGCCTCCCAGACCCGTTACAGTTTGCTCGGGCCATGGAACCCGGTGGCGCCCAAGTTCCCTCCATCTCGGACCTGTGTCATGAACTGTCCCGTCAGAAGTCCCAACAGGAGTCCATCCTGGGTCACCTGCGGAATGTCAATTCTCGCCTGGACACTCTGACAGCTCCACCAGCAACCACCGCTGGTGCCATGACTCGCAATCCGGCAGCCCCTCTGCTTCCCAATACCATGGGCTCCTGTCACGGACCCCGGCTCTCCGCACCTCCTCGCTTCGGAGGCGACGCTGCTCAGGCTCGGGGCTTCATTAATCAGTGCACTCTGCACTTTGAACTCCTCTCCCACAAGTTTAACTCCGACCGGGCCAAAATTGCCTTCATCATGTCCCATCTCACTGGGGAGGCCCTGGCCTGGCTGAATCCTCTTTGGGAGAGAGGAGATCCTCTGGTGTCCGACCTGCCTGCCTTTCTCGCGGCTTTTCGGAAGGTCTTTGACGAACCCGGACGAAAGATCTCATCCGCATCATCTCTGCTACGCCTCCGTCAGGGAAATCTCACCGTGGGCCAATATGCCATACGGTTTCGTACCCTTGCATCGGAGCTGGCCTGGGACAACGACGCTCTGGTATCCGTTTTCTGGGAGGGTTTGTCCGGCCGTATTAAAGATGAACTCGCCGGTCGAGACATTCCTACCACTCTTGATGACCTTATAACTCTCGCCACCCGGATTGACCTACGGCTCCAGGAGCGGGCCAAAGAGGTCACCCGTGAGAGGAGGTTTCCACGTCTAGCTCCTACGTTTCAGAAAACCCGTCACTCCCTCCGTTTCTCCCAATTACACTCTCCTGAGCCTATGCAGGTCGACCAGACCAAGATGGTTCAAAACCCGTCAGGACTTACGCCGTGCCGAGGGGAGTTGCTTCTACTGTGGCAGTAAGGAGCATCGGATTCGTACCTGTCGGAGAGGTCGGGAAACGCCTGTGTCTAGGTTCGCTCAGAGAGGTCGACCTAGACAAGGAGAAAGCCTCTCCATCTCTGCTGTGTCAGTCTCAATTCTCTGTGGGGAGAATCGTTATTTTTGAACTAGCCCAACTTGACTCTGGAGCAGCCGGGAATTTATGTCACAGTCCCTGGTAGAAAAAATACCGCATTCCCACCAAACCTCTGGTTGTACCTTTATCAGTCGTGCTGTGGACGGGGGTCTTTTACCAACACCCCA